>CALSFV010000056.1:0-662532 GCA_943737045.1 Parapristionchus giblindavisi | reverse complement strand
CTCACCCCCTCTTTCCCTCTCCCTCTCTATCTTCATTATTCTGCTCTCACCCTCCTTTTCGTACAGAATGTGTGTATACAGCGAAACTCTGCACAGAGAAACAATGGGCGAGTAAGCAGAGAGAGAGAGAGAGAGTTCCTCGTTCTCTGAATTCTCTCTTTCCCTCTCCCTCTCCCTCTCCCTCTCTCTCTACCGCTCCTCCCTCTCTCCCTCTCCCTCTCTCTGCCCGAAGCAACACCAGCCGGTTTCACCACAAGCTCACGTGAGACTCTCTCAATTTCATGTGCTCTCTCGTCCTCTCTAACCTCAAAAAATCTCTTCTATGTTCTTCCCTCTCTATCTCCCTTTTAATCTCTCGTTTCCTCTCTACGTAGAGAACCCGTTCATATCTGAGGGAGGAGAGAGGGAGAGGGGAGGAGAGAGGGGCAGAGAGAGAGGGAGAGGGAGGAATTCTACCAAAAAAGTCACACTCGTAGAAGAATCATTTCTGTGTTTCATATCGATGGGTTTGACTTGGAGGTTGCGCCATCTCTACCTCTATCATACCTCGGTGGGGTGAGGTGGATGAGAGGTAGAGGGAGAGAGAGAGAGGAAGGGAGAGGTAGAGATATCGATTGATTGAAGAGTAGGCTCGATTCGCGCTCTCTCGCTCATTCTCTCTTTCAACCAACACACAATCGCTCACACACATTCCCCTCTTGCTCTCATATACTCAATCTCTCCCTCTCCTTCTACCTCTATTTCTCCCTCTACCTCTACCTCTTCCTCCTCCCTCCCTCTACCTCTCCCTCCCCCGCACCTCCTCTATCCCTCTCTCCTACCTTATTCCTCTCCCTCTCCTTATTCTTCCTACTCCTCTCCGTTTCTTCTCCTGACCCATATGTCAATTCGCTTTTCACTCTCTCTCTCATAGCTAGCCAGCTCACTTTTCAGAGATCGATTATTGATTGATTTTAGCGATTTATTGATTGATTTTAGCGATTTATTGATTGATTTTAGTGATTTATTGATTTTTCTTGCAGCCAAATGTATCAGCAGCCACAGCCCGGACAGCCTCAGCAGCAGGCTGCACTCCAACAGATTTATGTGCATGGACAACCAGGGTGAGTGGTTTAAGCCTTCCGCTCTAGCTCAACTCTCTCGTTGGTAAAGAAAGTGAGAGAGCGTTGTCAGAGCGGATAGTAAAATTAGCTCGTGGTTTGCCTATAAGCCTTAACGATAAGGATGATTAACTCATAAGTCAAGGTTAGGTCATGAAGCGCTTAAGGCCATTGGTGTAGTTGAGTAGGCATTTAAAGTGAATGTGGGTTAAGGTTCGAATGACATCATTGATTTATGTTTGCTTAAGTTAAAGTCGGTTTAAGGTCGTTTAAGTCATTAGGATAAGGCGTAAGTCATTTGGTTAAGGTCGTTTAAGTCAATGGATTAAGAATTAAGTGGGTTACTTAAGGTCATTTAAGACATTAGTTAAGTAATTAGTCGATTAGGGCGTGGCGGACACATAGTGAGAGAGTGCGTGCGTGCGCATGTAGCAAAAACATGACCGAAACACGAACACATTGTTATCAATGTTTTTTCCTCCCTCTGTTCTCTCTTTCCCTTCTCTCCCTCTCTCTCCTCTCTCTCTTCCCTCTCTCTCTCTCTATCTTTCCCCTCTCCCTCTCTCTCTCCCTCTCCTCTCCTCTCTCTCCTCTCTCTCTCTCTCTCTCTCTCTCTCTCTCTCTCTCTCTCCTCTCTCTCTCCTTCCACCCCATCTACGCCTTTTATCAGTAAGTCTCTTCCTGTAAATATTTTTGGGCAAAATATTCCACAGTAATTTTCTATTGTGTCGCAGGTTTTCGCCTTCTCCCCTCCCCCCTCTTCCTCTCCCCTCCGTCTCCCCCCTCTCTTCTGCTCCTCTCTCCCTCTCTATTTTCCAGAACAGTTAGTGCCTTGTTTTGAACGACATGCCAAATCTTCCAGACACGGCCCCCGGGTGTTTTCCCTCTAGGAGAGTGGTCGAGAGCCGTCTCTCTCCCTCTCTCTCTCTCTCTTTCTCCTGCCCACTCCTCCTCTTAGAATCTGCGAACCTGTCACTCAGTGTTGTTTTGACTGGGAATAATATAGGGAGAGGTAGAGAGAGAGAGGGAGAGGGGGAGAGTCTGTTGTTGTTTTGAATTCGTGTTGTGTGTTGCTGTTGATCGTGGAGCGAGTTGAGGCAAGAGTTGGAAGAGCTTGGTACGGAGTTCCGCTGTCCCCCCTATGCTGAGGGGAGGGGGAGGGGGGAGAGAGAGAGGAGAGGGAGAGAGAGGGAGGAGAGGAGAGGGAGAGGAGAGAGAGAAGGGGGACGCATAACATCAATTGCACACGTTCCTATGTGCATGTTCCACTACTCCACAACTCGGGACGTAAACAAAATCTCTCCCTCTTCCTCTCTCACTCTATTTCCACTACCACCAACAACAACAAATGATGCTCGCTCTCCCAAACACGTCATCTCCTCTCTCTCCCTCTCTCTCTCTCCCTCCCGTCATTCTCGCTAACCTACCTCACTGAGGCAGAGTTAGAAACACGATTAAGTATCCCTCCCCACCCCTCTCCCCTCCCCCCCTCTCCCCTCCCCTCTCTCCTCCCCCCTCTCCCCTCCCCTCTCCCCTCCTCCACCCCAACGACTGTTCCCGTGCCGGGTTGTGTGGTGGAGGGGTGGTCAGTAGTAGCGTTCATGGTCATTTATTTTCTGTTGTGAGAGAGTTCTCTCTCAGTTCCGCTCTGCCTCTCCTTGTACCCCTCTGTGCTTATTACTGTGTCCATACCAACCCTCGGCATTGAACTTCAACCCTCTGTAGTACAATTCCACCTCCCCGCATTGAATCGCTTTCCTGTACTTGTGCTGCGCTTAAATCTCATATTCCGTTCTGTCTCGCTTCTAATGTGACGTCATAGTCTGAGGTTTTTCTAGTTCGGAATAGTACTGGAAAGAGACTAGATTGACCACAATGGCTTATTCGGGATATTTCTCACGTCTAACAGTAAGACAATAAGATGATCTTCCTGCAAATCCTTTTCCATCAAGCTAAGCCTAACGTCCCAAAGATTGAGTTTCTCGGGAAAAAAACAAACTGGCTTGTTGTTTTGCATGTGTGGCCTCTATATATATGCTCTGTTAGGTATGCCTCTTTCCTTTTCCTATTCTCCTTCTTCCTTTCTCTTTCTTTGCTTTCGCGTGTTTTCGCTGTGTCTATATGCCATCACGCATTATGAAGGCTTTTCTCCTCTGCTCAATTCTTCCTCCTCCTCCTCCGCTTTCTCCTCTCTTCCTTCCCTTCTCTTCTTCCTCCTCCTCCTCCTCTACCTCCTCTCCTTTCTCCCCTCCTACTCCTCTTCCTCCTCCTCTTCTCCCCTCCTACTCCTCCTCCTCTCTCCACCCTTCACGCATTCCTCGCCCGTTTCTTTTCATACAAATCCGGTCCAATATCTCTAGAGAACAATTTGCACTTTTTGCTACTACGAGTAAGAGATGCGGAAAGAGGGAGTGGGAGAGAGGGGAGCGGAGGGGAGAGACATGAAAAAGGGAGAGAGAGAGAGGAAGGAGGGGGTAAGAGAGAGGGAGAGAGAAGGGGAGAGGGTGAGAGAGAGGGCTAGAGGTCCAAGCTGCGCCTCTTTCTTACACTGGACTATTATATACTAATCCTTCTCTAGGGCATCGATTCCGCTTTTCTTTCGTTTCGCACTCGCTGGTTTTAGTTGTTATCTATACTAATTTTTATATTTTGCAGTTACATGGTCGAAATGCAGCAGCAACAGCAACAGGCAGTCCAACCGGGGCAGGGACCCCATCCAACATGGCCTGGACAGCAACAGCAAATGTACTATGCACATCCACAACAGGTAAATTAAAATATATATAGATCATAGAAGTGTTGGAAATGTACTCATACAATCAGGTATTAGTAAATCAAAAGTGCTAACTATTAAGGTCCTTTAAAGACCCACGAGTTTTTTCGTAATAAGACTGTTCGGATAGAATGATAGAGATTCATCACACGAATCGAAAGACATATCTGATATTGATTCCCGATATGTTTAAAGCTCACGATGCGCATTGAAAGTACAACTTTCAAGCCATGTAGAGAGTGCCCATCCGATTTGCATACTTGACTCTCTCATTTTCTCATTGTCCCTTACTCCAATTACCATATAATATAAACAATAGCCAACATGCTTATCGTGGCGGGAGTCAGTCCTGCCAACTCATGGGTCCCCTTCTTTTTTTTCCGGGGATTCCCTTGTCTTTTATCTCTTCTTGGAAAACAATGAAGAAACAATCGTTATCTTCAATTTACTGCATGGTTGTTTACTTGAAGTGATTTATGACTCGATTCCAGATGGGCGCCTACCAGATGCAGCAGGCGGTTCCATCCGCGGCGCCCGCACCCGCGCCACCGCCCGCCACAACCGCGAAGAAGCGGAAGATGAGTGCGAATGACGGCGAGAAGAAGCCGCGTGGTGGACGCCAGAGCGCCGCGGCTCAAGCCGCTGCAGCCGCTCAGCAGCAGGCCGCTGCAGCTGCGCAGGCGCAGCAGCAACAGTACTTCCATCAGCAACAGCAACCGCAGATGATGCAGGGCACCGCGGACATGGCTTTCCGCTTCGAGCACATGCAGCAACATCCTCAGGTAGATCAACTTTTTCGAAATATCGATCGAATTTGAATATCGATTAGTAGAACGGCGACCCTGATTTCGATCTTGGTCAAGAAAGTGAAGCAAATAAAATACAATTTTTTTTCGAAAAATTATCTTATAATATTTATTTATTCAGCACCCTCACTGGATGATGCAACAGCCGACTTCCTCCATGAACGGCATGCAGGGGACAGATTATAATGAACGGACAGGTAATATCCCCGTTTCGGTTCTGGCTTCGGTTCCGGTTACGTCCCGGTTTTTGGTTTCGATCTCGGTATTTTCTCTACCATAGTCAATCCAAAACATAAAACTGTGTTACAGTATTAGGAGTGGAAAAACAGTTTCTTAGAATGCACACTATATTAATCATATTCAGCCCGGTCAGCCAATGCATCCTCAAGCCGCCGCACAGCAACAACAACAACGCTCGGAATTCGTACGCATGGAATTGTCGCAAACGCTGCAGGCCAAGCAGGTGTTAGGACGTAAGTTGTCTTGATGCTCAAAGTAGACATCGATAAGAATCCTTCGGTCAGAGGCCCGAGAGTACCTTGACATGCAGGGTTTATACCTCGTATCTCAAGGCGCTGGTTCTTCTGATCAAAGCGTCTTGTCGTTTTCAAGGCGACTTTGATCAAACCATAATGTCTTTATTATTTCAGAACGACCGTCCCCAGCCACCATGGACACCGCCGTGAACTCGGTTGGATCAACGGGAAGCAGCGCTGCAGGTACATTACAATATTAAATTCAATTCAATTATCTGACGATATTGGGGACCCAACAATTCTCCTGCGCGAACAGACTACCATGGTTCAATACATGCCCGAGCTAATTTAACACTCCGCTCCGGCCACATTCTCTCACTTTCTTAATTTACGAGAGAGCATTCCCGGAGCGGAGAGTTTTAAATGAGCCTGGGGCTTGCTTTTAAAGATCTTTGGATCAGATATCCAAAGCTGTCTGTGCGCTGAAAATAGGCTGGCATATATTATTATATATGTCGAGAGAGTTGTGTTTTTCGGTCGTGAGGCAGGCACGAATGTTAGATTTTTTGTTTTGCTCCATCATACCGTAACGAGAAAAAGCCGATGGAGAGAGGGAGAGAGGCAGAGGGAACAGGGAGGCGAATACAGTAAACAGCATTATCGCATTCTCAGGATTGCTTGCATGTTTTGCCAAATCGACAGACACGACGACGGACAATAATTACAATATTGTGTCCTATTTTTTGAGCATAGAAAACACACACCACTGATTACTGTAGAGTTAGATGAATAATCCTGCACGCTCGAAAGTGAGATAAGCGGAGAGACAAATTAACGCGGGGTAATATTTTCAAGCAACCCAGGGTTGTTTTGTTGTACATCGTTCTAAATTTCGGTCTTTACAGCTTCGGGCAGTTCTGGCATGGACTATCTGTCGGATCTGTTGAGCGACGCCGAGTTGGAGTCGGTCTACGACTTCAAATTGTGCAATGGCAATGGATGTGGAGTGAGTGATACTGGCTAAATCTAGAAAGTCTTTGCTAAAACCTGAAAGTCTAGATTTGATTTGTATTTTCTTGTCTGTTGCACAAGCAATGTCCATATAATGATGATCGAAGTTTGGTTATTTTAAAAAGCCACAAAAGAAAACAACGAAGGCACAGTGACATTGTTCTTTTAAAACCACTTACGAAACATAACTGACAAGCGATATCCATCGATTATTATTATAAATATTTTTATAATTATTAATAATTTTTTCAGTTCGATCTCGAGAACGACGACTTCACGCGTACCATGGTGATGCGTCTGCTGAGTTAAGAGGTCGACCTCACTCGGCGCACTCATCGCACCATCTACCGTACACCACCACCACTCCAGACCACACAACATATTGGACCCATCAGATCTTTCACTCATCTCTATATATACTCTATACAACAACCACACTATTGAGTTGATCTCACAATTTCCACTGTATCGAATCTTTTAACATTATTATATCTCCTTATAGCAACTATTCATTTTCATATATATTATATGTATACCAAAATATTATTGTAAACTATTATATTCAATCAATCAATAATCGACTACATGCTCCGATCAGATTTGACCTGTCCATACTGTCTCGCTTACTTTCGTGGTTAGACACCACGTACCAACACGGAATCCCATAGATGTGAGCGCGAATTCCCAATTTGACTACCGTAATCCTCGCCACACCATAATTAGCCCAGTTCCCTCAATTAGCTCCCCGTTTTCCATTTCTAGACACCGAAAGAGAGAGTATCATACAGTATCTATCTAGATCAGAATTATTTCGCCGCTCACATCTTTATTTTTTTGAATTTTATTTTTTTAAATATTATTAATATTGTCTGACTAGTCTCGACTCATCCTGTGAGCAATCCGTACTAGTTTTTTTAAATTCTTTTTTTTGTATTTCATCACCCCGGAATTTTTGTTCATCGTCCCTTCTAATCGCATTTCACCACTGAATTCCAATTCATCAATTTTTGTAAATCATTTGTGTTTGTAAAATCGCTGTCACTTCAAGTTAGGCGTCATAGTAATTAGAGTTAATCAGAGAGTTATTGCTACATTTATCAATTCATCCATGTTCATGTTCTTTTTTTTAACCCCTGTCAATCTCCTCTTATTTTGTCCTATACATAGCACAGTAATATCGATTGTATTGATTGATATGCTCTGTGAATCAATGAATTATCTAATTTATGTGATTTGTGTAGCATAGACAGGAAGGAGTTAACAGAACATACAGGGGAACTGGACCAAAGATCAAAGATCAGAGATCAAAACAAAAATCATCAGTTCTAGCATCAACTGTCGGATAATATTCACTATGTATAATACAGGTTTATACAGCTTATTGAGTACAGTATGAGTTGAGCGACAATTTTTGAATTATGTACAAGGAAAAAAGTGCTCGGAGCTTGAAAATACACCAATAACGAATTAAAGTAAGAATAGAAATTGATTAAATTTGGTCATTAGCGTGCGAAAGACTGTCAGAACTCTATGTACTTTGCGTTGGCGAGTCCGTCCATGTACACGAATCGATCATGATGGAAGTGATGGTCGTGCATGTTACGATGTCTCATGTGATGGTCCATCTTACCACCGTGGTGACGAACGCCCATCTTGGAATGGACTGCAATTTATAAATATCTTATTCTTTGCCAATAAAAGGTTTCGAAAACGGAAAATTTCGAAATCTATGCAAACGTATCACGCTAATTTTTTATGTTGATAATACGAAGTATTGCATGTGCAATGGCTCGTTAAAAAATGGCGGAAAACCGAATCAACGACTTTCCACCCGTTAAAAAAGTACCCGGAAAGTGGAAAATGGAAACACGGAATTTCCGCGGATTGCATATTTTAGTGAGCAGCAAATTGAATTTCAATTAAAACTAATAAAAAATCGATGACGGAAAGTCGATATTTAAATTTCCGCTCCTCTTTTCGCGCGTGAATTGAAATTTCGTGTTTCCATTTTCGACTTTCCGGGTACTTTTTATCGGGTGGAAAGTCGCCGATCTCGGTTTTCCACCATTTTAACGAGCCACCAGACCAAGAAGGGATTTTTCGCCCGAAACGTTCGTCTGCTCAAACCGATAAATTTATCTCACAAGGGAACTCTCCCAACTTATGGCTCGTTAAAAAATAGTGGAAAACCGAAATCGGCGACTTTCCACCCGTTGAAAAAGTACCCGGAAAGTCGAAAATGGAAACACGAAATTTGAATTCGCGCGCGCACAAAGAGGTGCGGGAATTCAAATTTCGACTTTCCGAGTTGAATTTACATTTTAACTGCTAAAAATTGATGACGGAAACTCTTAATTTGAATTCCTGCACCTCATTGTGCGCGCGCAAATTCAAATTTCGTGTTTCCATTTTCGACTTTCCGGGTACTTTTTTAACGGGTGGAAAGTCGCCGATTTCGGTTTTCAACTATTTTTTAACGAGCCATTAAGGTGGTGACATGACATGACATATATGATATATGACATGGGAATAATTGACCTGAATCAGTTTTCGATGCTGATTACGAATCCGTTTTCAAACGTTGCCCAATCGAGTTGAGATTCGAGAAAATCGATATTAAAATTCGCCAGTTTATTCGGAAATTCGTGAGGCTTCCTATATAAACCATCCCAATGTGTTCCCTCATCTATCAATTATCCAAACACCTCCTGCTATAATTTAGAGGATATTGTAGGTAAGTTGTAAAATTTTTGAATCAAATAGTCGAATTTCAAGATCGAATTTCTCGAATCTCAGCTCGATTGGGCAGCGTTTGAAAACGGATTCGTAATCAGAATCGAAAACTGATTCAGGTCCATTATTCCCATGTCATATGGCCACCTTAGGTTGGGAGAGTTCCCTTGTCAGTTCAAATGCAAATTCCCTAGTATCCCCACTGACCATCATGCATGTCGAGCTGCTTCGTCATGTAGTACTTGTAGCAGAACACTCCTGAATTTTTTAAAGTTTAAAAGAAAGGATAAGATTTTTAAAATATTGTATCTTATTTTATTTCATTTTTCCATGATACATCTTTCTGATAAAAAAAAACCCCAAAAGCATCCACAACGATTATTTTTCATCATTTCACATAGGATAATGCGATTAATAAAATTCTTAAATGTACAGTCTCTAAAAATAACAGATTTTAAATTTGATTCTACGCATATTCTGTCTTATTATGCTATCGGTTGTGTCAGAGTAGATTATGTATTCAGTCATTGCCTGTCTGTTTTCGCCATGCACGTCACCGCGTATAATAAAATTTGTAAAGAATAAAAGAAAACAGAATCCTTTTTTTTGTATTCCAGAGACATCATAGTTCATGATTCGTCATTGTCATGGATAGATAATCCGATTACTGGTACATCCCGTCATGGTTTCAATTCCTCAACTCTTGTAAAACAAAACAAAAAAAAGTATATCGGGGCCAGGAAAAATAAATCAGCTCAATGTTGGTTTTAAAATCAGTAACTATTTCATGGTATCTCAATTTTTGGAACTGAATTTCTTTAAACTGGAATTTTGCGATTATAATTAATAAAATGAGATGAGAGTTATAATCCTGAACGGAGCGGCGTTAAAGAAGGGGACCCACGAGTTTTTTTGTGACTAAACTGGCAAGGTAGAACTATAGATCACATCTCCTTGTATACAAAACAATTTTCTCTAAAATTTTAGATGCCCCGGAATACCGTAATTCGGGCTTGAAGTTCATTGATACGCCCAGGGAAAGGCGGGAGTTTTTGAAATTGAAGCACAAATACATAGAAAATAGCAAACGGGAATCGAACCCGCGTGGCGCGGTTGCAAGCGCTGATCACTAACCACTGAGCCACACGCTCCACGCCTTCAACCAGCCAAATCTAATAGAGAACAGAATGTCACTTCATATGTCCCACGTTCTTCATATCAAAATCGCAGCCCAAATCTCGTGGGTCCCCTTCTTTAATTTAATGCTCACAAACCATGATTGTAATGCCGTGAAAAAACAATATTCTACTGATTCTGGTATATTTTTCACCTGCAAGCAAAACAATTGTAGTCATTTGATATTGGTTGTTTGATAGCGGCGATTCTATGGAAAACAATAATAATAGTGACTGGACTACTTGGCATTATCAATTCCTCATTCTGTGTATCAAAAACAGTAAAAGAATATCATAATAACAATGATATGTAGAAATTGTTTTTGCAATATTTTTTTTAAATCCCGGAGGAGTGGAAAAAACTCATGATTTTTAATTGCAAGCAAACTCCCACGCATCTTAATTTCAACAAAAAAATTTAATCGAATTAACGTGTGCATAATTTGTGATCTACAATAAAATTCATCAATCATCGTTAATCGTAAACTTAATTAATCAATTAATCATAAATTCTGTAAAACCATTCCGACATGATCATTATCGATGTAATAAATTGAAAAGTTTAAAATGAAAAATAATTATTTTTTTTCATTTTTTTAAAATCATACCGATAAGAGCTGTGACGAAGAGCAGGGAGAGGATGCCTGCCGCCCACATCAGCTTGTTCTTGTCCCACATTTCACCTATAACATGAAAGATCTATTGATAAATATTATAGAACTATTGATTATTTTAAGGTTTCATAGGTCAAATGAGGACGGACAGAAACAGAGAATGATAATGTATTTTAAAACAACGAATGCACTCCAAGGATCGCAAATACAAAGATCAAAGATCAAAGATCAAAGGCTGGTCACATAGTGTTCGTCACTCGTTTTGGTTACGCATCGCTCTATTCTAAAAGGCGAGACGTGCGAGAAAAGCCCTGGCTTAGTCTCGATTGAGAGTAATATATAGGTCGTTTGAAAGCCCCTTTCGGACAAAATTGCGATATATTTATATTTACAATCGACAGTGTCATCGCTCCATTTTCTCTCACGACAATGAAATGAATGGTCGGTCCAACTTACCACTGGCCCCTTGAAGAGGATGAATTACCATAGCCACCACGTCTAAATCTCAGTTGATTGAAGCAGTTTAATAGAGAACCTCGACAAATTCGACCTCACCCCTTGAAAATATTGATGTCATTTTGTTATGCCGATGAGTTGTAAATAGTGCGATGCAATTCTGGCCCATAACATTCAGAATCTTTTAAATATACGCGCATTATACTTATATAATAAATGCTTCACAATTTGATGCACTCGCCAAATATTGGGGGAGAATATTGCACCCTCAACACTATAGATTTTTACCGGAGCAAGCGCTCTACTCCTGACAACTATAACAATAAGGACGATGCCATGCATGTGAGCGATTTTCAATGTGAGAAAGACTTTGAGACCATCATACGGATATTTTGGATTGATCGTTTTATCACCCGAATGTGTGCTCGAATACAAGCACTTTTATCAGCCTAATAAATTAGCCTACTTGTTTTTCGAACATTAATAGAGAGTCCGTTTTGAGATTATTAAAGAAGCCGTGTTGATAGAATGAGTGTTTTAATAACCTTAACACAGATGCTTACTAACGTTCATGCAAGTCTGCAAATTTATTAGCCAAAAGCCAAAATGAGGCCGATAAGTGTTTGTATTCGGGCGAACCTCCGGGTGATAAACTATCCAATACCATAATACCGGAGTAAATTAAATTATGGCTAAATTAACGACGATAAGGTAGTAAAGGAGGAGTATAGTTGTATTAAGGATAAAAATTAGAGAATTAAGGATGATTAGTAGAAGAAATAATCAGTTAATTAGAAGTGTGATAGCGTCTGCTCGGTGGCCTATTTATGGGCCAGACTAGTGTTGTTATCATCTGATTAGTTATCATTGAGGTGGTAATCTCAATCAGGGGACTGGTACACTCATAATATTGTTGACCGATGCAGGGTTTGGTCGACGTGTCATTAATGACGATAACAAAGAGGATCTCAGATTTTTTCATAACTTTTTTTATCAGCTGGGTCGTCACAGGGTTCTCCAAAGAGTCCGATCGTGTCTTGCAAGTTGCATGAATTGAGGACGTGTCGTTAGTGACAATAGCAATGTGTATATGAGATTGCACCCATAAATGCTAACATTTAGAGTTTTAAAGACACACCCGAGATAATCTCTCAGCTCTGAAAAAAGATTGCGGGCTCACTATTTCTGACTTCTGAACGTGATATAAACTCCATGAATCTGCGGGTTGTATAACAGATTTGGCATAATGGTACACAATTGAGTTGGCTATTCGGAGGTTGCGGGCCCGCAATGGCCTTGACTCTTATTGCTTATGATTGCGGGCCCGCAGTGCGGTGTAAAATCATTGCGGGCCCGCAATGATTTCTGTTCTCTCAAGAAAACGAGATAGAAAGTGAAGAGAACAGAATAACGACCGATCACACAAAGTGGCCAGATAGGAATAAAGTAGTCTTTGCGGGCCCGCAATGATTTCACAGAGCATTACGGGCCCGCAATGCGTGTGCGTTATTGCCAACCCTAGTACACAACTAATTTAAAACTCTCGTTGCTTAAATAGCTCTTTCTTTTAATTTTCTTCCGAATATTACAATAACAATTCTAGATTACATATAGTTTTCGGGAAACGCTCTATCATCTATCGTGGTACATCTATTGACTCCATTTATTTTGACTATGCAAAGGCATTTGATAGTATTGATCATAGATTATTGTTGTTCAAACTTTCAAAACTTGGTTTTTCTGATCATATTGTTGCATGGTTTAAGTCCTATTTATTCGGTCGTACACAGTCCATATTTGTTGATAACACCTTTTCTCCTCCTGTACCTATTGTATCATATGACCCCTAATTTAAAGTTTAATGACCACATCTCCATTATTTCCAATAGAGCTAGACAAAGGGCTAATATTCTTTTCAAGACCATATATTCAAATTCAAACGAAATCTTCCTTAAAGCTTATTGTGTTTATGTTAGACCCATTCTTGAATCATCTACTGTTGTATTTAATCCCACTACAAAGCACCTTACCGACTGTCTTGAAGATGTCCAAAGGAACTATACTAAAAGAATGTTCGCCAAATGTCGTTTACCATCCACTTCTTATCACAATAGACTTAATTTCCTTAAACTTCCGACCCTTGAATATAGGAGAGCTATTTACGATATTCAATTCATACATAGCACTATACACCAAGTAAACCTGTTTGATTCAACCAATTTATTCACTGTATATCCTTCTAGATATTGTCGTCTATCGCACCCATTGCGTATTGTTCTCCCTTATAAGATTTCTTCAACTCATACCACATGTGCTTCTAGATGTATTGACACTTGGAATAAACTATCCCCTGAATTAGTCATCTCCCCACAAATAACCTTCCGTGCAGGGTTATCAAATCTCCCTCCTAATCTCATCATTAAAGTTTCTCTAATTCGTCCCTGAACCCCTTCCTTTGAAAACTGCCACCGAGCCCAATCCGAAATCGCGTATAAGCGACGGAAATCCATCTCCCCTCTTCCCTGTGTTATTAATGTGATTATGAACATTTATATTTGATGGAATAAAGAAATAAAACGCTCCGCAAACAATAGACAACTTCTATTCAATTTAAGAGGCCTGTTCCCTAAGACATATTCGACCATATTCGACCACCCCCGGACACTTGCGCTAGCAATAATAACTGGGAGTCCATAATTGGGTGTTAGGAGTGCCCCCGGCACTTATTACGCAAAAAGGCTGAAATTTCATGTTTGTGCCCTCAGTCTATTAGAAAAAATAATTTTAAAAAAAAACTTTTAAAAATCATAATTTCTCAAATTGTTGAGATGAAGTCTAAATACCATCTGTGATGCGTCTAGAGTACACAGTGCTTGCTAATTCACTATTAGCATCGAATGTGCGTTGATTCCTAAACCACTTTTTTTACTCAAAATTTTGTTTTTTTCGGACAAATCATCCCTTGTTTAAGTGAGTGCCCAAAATTTCCGACCAGGTATTGTAGCCTAAGCAATTCTGCATTGATTTGACTTAAAAGTGGGTTCTTCACGATCGACCATTTTGTCGAATTTTTTGCTCGAACTTCCGTCATCGATGGTTTTCCCGAACAAATGCTGTATTTTCCAAACGATTGGTGAGGAATTGTGGTCCACTCAAAGTTTCGAGGTGAGACGAGTAAAATGACACAAGAATCCCATCACTTGGATCAATTTCAAAATTTCGATTTTCACGACCCGGTCATGGTCCGAAAATTTCAAAATTTCTCAAGTTTGAAATGTTTTCATTTATGTGGCTTATTGTGAAGTACTAATGATGTGAATAATATTCAGCCAATGCTCAATGGCTGATCTCTCCTTTCAATCATTTTTTCGAAAATTTTCGTTCTGAATGCGTGTGAAAAATCAGAATCGTGTTTGAATCGGTTTCCAACTTGCTTTCTGTAACATTCTGTCTTAGTACTTTGCAATGTGCATAATCAATATGAAAATCGTTGATTTTAGAAAATTCGTAAAATTCAATTTGAGTGCCTACTTTCATGGCAAATTTCTATAATATTGCAGTTTTTCGACTCGAATGCTGCGACAATGAGCAAATGACAATTAAAATGTGAAGTTTCATGATGAGTAAACGTAGTAGAACTGGAATCCCGGCATTCGGCTCACTTTTGAAAAATCGATTTCTATGACCCCGGGGTCAAGGTAAAAAAAAAATATGAATTTTCGAAAATCAACGATTTTCATATTGATTATGTACAGTACCGTGCAAAAGTCTGGCCCCAAAATTTGAATCGCTATAACTTTTTTCGTTCTTGGCCGATCGGTCCCCGGTTTGTTTTATTAAATAGTGTAACCATTGGGGAAAATTTTTATGTTATTGATTATTACCTACGATGATGAAATTATTTCATCATTCTTAAAATGCCGAGGTGTGATCGTAAAAGTAGGTTTATTCTCAGGTAGATTTTTCTGTAAGTCCAATTTTTTTGTGAGGAACTAACAACTATCAGTGAACGTTTTAAGCCATTAACCACATTGCTTGCATATCGCTCCGAGGAATTAGCAAATTTCGCCAGACCCATCAAAATTTCATAAAAATGTCATAACTCAGTCTGTAGTTGAACTACGGGCCTCAGATTCAACAAATATTATCACATGGTCATAGGGCACCAACATGCCAATTTCAGAAGTATTCCGCTTCTTGAAGAGAAAATTCGAAAAAAATCCCATACCATATTTTGGGCATACGGTATTTCCCAGCCGGTTTTTCTAAAATTCTAAAAATATGGTATGATGTGCCCAAACATCTACCTAATACATCTATAAAGTGGCGAGATTACAGGAGTTCAATTACGACTTTGCCCATAAAAATGCGGTGCCCTATGACCATGCGATAATACTTGTTGTTACGATCACACCTCGGCATTTTAAGAATGATGAAATAATTTCATCATCGTAGGTAATAATCAATAACATAAAAATTTTCCCCAATGGTTACACTATTTAATAAAACAAACCGGGGGCCGATCGGCCAAGAACGAAAAAAGGTATAGCGATTCAAATTTTGGGGCCAGACTTTTGCACGATACTGTGCATTGCAAAGCACATAGATAGGATGTTACAGAAAGTAAGTTGGAAACTGATTCAAACACAATTCTGATTTTTCGTAAGCAATCAGAATGAAAATTTTCGAAAAAATGGTTGAAAGGAGAGATCGGCCATTAAGCATTGGCTGAATATCATTCACATCATTAGTACTTCACAATAAAAAAAAACCTTGAGAAATTTTGAAATTGATCCAAGTGATGGGATTCTTGTGTCATTTTACTCGTCTCACCTCTAAACTTTGAGTGGACCACAATTCCTCACCAATCGTTCTGAGGCCCGTAGTTCAACTACAGACTGAGTTATGACATTTTTATGAAATTTTGATGGGTCTGGCGAAATTTGCTAATTCCTCGGAGCGATATGCAAGCAATGTGGTTAATGGCTTAAAACGTTCACTGATAGTTGTTAGTTCCTCACAAAAAAATTGGACTTACAGAAAAATCTACCTGAGAATAAACCTACTTTTACGATCACACCTCGGCATTTTAAAGAAGGAGACCCTTGAGTTGGCATGACTGACTCCCGCAACGATTAACATGGGATTGAATGTTAATATTCTATAGAAATTAGCGTAAGTGACAATGGGAAAGTGAGAGAGTCAAGTATGCAAATCGGATAGGCACTCTCTACTTGCATGAAAAGTTGTACTTTCAATGCGCATAACAAGCTTCAAACAGATCATCACGCAATATGAAATGTGTCGTTCGGTTAGTATGATAAATCTCTATCATTCTACCCGAACAGTCTTGTTAAGAAAAAACTCGAGGGTCTCCATCTTTAAGAATGATGAAATAATTTCATCATCGTAGGTAATAATCAATAACATAAAAATTTTCCCCAATGGTTACACTATTTAATAAAACAAACCGGGGACCGATCGGCCAAGAACGAAAAAAGTTATAGCGATTCAAATTTTGGGGCCAGACTTTTGCACGGTACTGTACATAATCAATATGAAAATCGTTGATTTTCGAAAATTCATATTTTTTTTTACCTTGACCCCGGGGTCATAGAAATCGATTTTTCAAAAGTGAGCCGAATGCCGGGATTCCAGTTCTACTACGTTTACTCATCATGAAACTTCACATTTTAATTGTCATTTGCTCATTGTCGCAGCATTCGAGTCGAAAAACTGCAATATTATAGAAATTTGCCATGAAAGTAGGCACTCAAATTGAATTTTACGAATTTTCTAAAATCAACGATTTTCATATTGATTATGCACATTGCAAAGTACTAAGACAGAATGTTACAGAAAGCAAGTTGGAAACCGATTCAAACACGATTCTGATTTTTCACACGCATTCAGAACGAAAATTTTCGAAAAAATGATTGAAAGGAGAGATCAGCCATTGAGCATTGGCTGAATATTATTCACATCATTAGTACTTCACAATAAGCCACATAAATGAAAACATTTCAAACTTGAGAAATTTTGAAATTTTCGGACCATGACCGGGTCGTGAAAATCGAAATTTTGAAATTGATCCAAGTGATGGGATTCTTGTGTCATTTTACTCGTCTCACCTCGAAACTTTGAGTGGACCACAATTCCTCACCAATCGTTTGGAAAATACAGCATTTGTTCGGGGAAACCATCGATGACGGAAGTTCGAGCAAAAAATTCGACAAAATGGTCGATCGTGAAGAACCCACTTTTAAGTCAAATCAATGCAGAATTGCTTAGGCTACAATACCTGGTCGGAAATTTTGGGCACTCACTTAAACAAGGGATGATTTGTCCGAAAAAACCAAAATTTTGAGTAAAAAAAGTGGTTTAGGAATCAACGCACATTCGATGCTAATAGTGAATTAGCAAGCACTGTGTACTCTAGACGCATCACAGATGGTATTTAGACTTCATCTCAACAATTTGAGAAATTATGATTTTTAAAAGTTTTTTTTTAAAATTATTTTTTCTAATAGCCTGAGGGCACAAACAGGAAATTTCAGCCGTTTTGTGTAATAAGTGCCGGGGGCACTCCTAACACCCAAGTATGGACTCCCAGTTATTATTGCTAGCGCAAGTGTCCGGGAGGTGGTCGAGTCTTAACGGCCATCTCTCTTAAAGGCGGTGTCCCACGAATAATTTCGTGAATAAACTGTGAAGACAGGATGGTAGGAAAAGTCATATAAGTCACCACATACTCTTTCTTTTATAATGATTCAGTGTATTGATCGGAATAATCATGAATGAAAGATGTTCAATTGTGCAGGGAATGAAGAAAGAGAGATGGGAAGGGGCCTAATGAGAGGGCAAAGGTTGAGTGCCGGTCGCAAAGAGAACATCAACACACTTTTTACTTACAGTAAATGTATTAGGGGGCATATTCTAATCGTGGTATGAACCAATGAATCTTTTCGTGGTTCCCCATCTTTAATTTATAATAGAGTAGTCGTCCCAAATTGGCTAAAAGTATGTTTCAAAACAAATTGAAAATAGTAAAATAGGATAAAATGTTTCAATGTATCATTGCTTAAAAGAAAAATATTCATAGATTTGAAATAATTCTTATTTCGAAGAGTCAGATTGAATAGGTTTTTGTTCCATTTGTTCCATCCCTCTGCCTCTAATCGCTTTCATTGTTCCATTCCCTTCATTCAGTTCCATACTTAATCATGGCTCTTTAATTCCGTCCCTCCTCTTCCCTCCTATCATTTCATTGATCCGTATCACTAACACAATTCCCAATCACAATCCCTCTGATTTGATTGATTGTGCAATCAGTGGACCGGTCACCTTGCTCCATGAAACTGCAGGATCATTAGAGACGTTGATTATTTGATGAAATCTATGACTACATGATCGAGTACGTTGTCCACTACTATCCAAATGCTACCCCGTTGTGACATAGTAAATTATGTATCCAACTATTTTTTTATACATTCCAAAAAATGAATTGTTGATAACATATCCGCATAATAAAGTATTATTATGAGTAGCGCAGTAGTTAGGTTAATGATGGGTGTTATTGATACGATATGGTTCATACGCATGCTTATTCCGTGTGAATTCCCATCTTAGTGATCAAATATTAACATTCCATGGAGCTTTCATTTTTCTAGTCCCTTGACTAACAATAAGGATGGATTCGGACGAGTAATCGATGATCATTGGGGGATAGGGAAGTATGCAATTACAAGGAGAACATGAGCCAGATGATGTATTCACCAAAGAATATAGGATATTTCCTCATCTCATGGTCATCCATCTGACCAACAGGCCAACTGACAGGTTGAGAACTCTTCGTTGTTGGGAGGTGTTCCTCTATCAATCCAAGAGGTCGTTCAAGAGGTTTGATATCAAAGGAAGAGCCATCAGCTTCCTTCTTTTTCTGCTCTTCTCATCTTTTCATCGTTGTCTTTAGATTGAGTTCCAGTTCGGAAACCACTTGACTAGTCGGTCAGACTAAAAGAGACTAAATAGATCTAAATGGGAGTGACCCTCTGTTTTTGTGGCAAGCACTGTCGGAGGAACTTGGAGACACACGATGAAATGATTTCAGTGACGCTAAAAGATCAAAGATCAATGATGACACCTAATGCACTTTCTTTCGTTTATTTTTTGAATGCTTTCATGATCGTCGTCAATAACAACAATGAGCGCAGGGCTTCGTGTGATTTTATTAACTGGAATTATCCTTTTACCTTCCACGCAATCAGTGTGTTTCCGGTGCTATTCACATTATTTGAATAGTCAAGCTCACTACTCGTCCAGTGATAATTCCAGTAGGGCCGAATATCTTCTTCGGACCTACATTGCCGCCTGGTCAAGTCACTACCAATTTCCCTTTCAGCCTTGGTGGGGCCGAGACAGTGTCAAACGCCATCTACCCTCTGGTTATTCTACATCTCCGTACATTAGGATGTATACAAAAGAAGAAAGAGAGAGACTTACGACTTTTGCTCCCTCAATGATCGTCAATCGATGTTTTTGCTTGTTAACATACTTTTAATTTAACTTTTTATTTTATTTCTAATTAAACAATATTTTAACATTTCTAACAGGGAGATTACTACATCGAATTGCATAGACCCAACATTTTTTTCGCGTATCCCATAGATTCCGGTACTATCTCCATCCAATATTCACGTTTCTCTATCTTCCCTTATCACCCAAAGCTTACACAATCTCCGTATATTTCTATTTGAGCGATAGCCACTGTCCATCACTTTTTGTACCTCTCCCTCTCCCTCTCTCCCTCTAGACCCACCCCGCCCCTCTTCAATAGTGAAGGTACTTCTGGAGAGGGCTGGACGCAAATAGAACCCATTCCCATTCTCCAATTCTTCTATTGTGCCTGAAGACAGTTGATCATCATTAGAGTGGCGGGAGATTGGATGACACACACTTTTTGTTCATGGTAGAAGACATTCTTGGTTCGGTTAACTCTTTACTTTATCTGTATCTCTATCCTGCTATGTATATCATTTTCGCCTCGATAGTCCATACAGTTCTCCATGGATTCCTTTCTAATGCAATGATAAAATTTTCAAAACGTGCGCACGACGAAACCTCCGCCACAACGACGGAGACGTTACGAAGACGTTACGGCGGAGGTTACGGCGCGCGCACGTTTTGAAAATGTAACACCGCATAAGTCTTGATTTTTCATAATGTTTCGTTATACTATTTATGAAGAATACTACATAATCCTCCCAAACCTCCAAACATTGCCTTCCTTCACATCCTTGTATACGAAATGCTTGAATCTGATTCCTCACTATACAAAACTATCACATTACCTTCTCTCTCGTGGTTCTCTCACAACTTGTTCCTGATGTATTATACATATCCCTTGACTGATCCTAGCCTTGACCAAAGTATACTTAACTTGTATACGGATAGGTATCTAAGAGTAGCCAGTACTCTGTCCCTCTCCCTCTTGATTTCCCTCCCCCTATATGTCCCACTCTCTATCTTTCCTGATCCTATGGCCCTCTCTCTCTCTCCCTCGATCCCACTCCCCCTCCCTCTATCCCTCCTCCTCTTTCCCTCTCAATGTTTCCCAGTCCATAACAAGCCCTAAGATTTGTCTAGGAAAGTAATCCCACGAGTTGTGGTGTGCAAGTATGAATCACTTATTGGAGGACATGTAAGAGAATACCCACTGGTCAGCTCCCCCATGCCTTCAGATGTACTTCCTTCAGGGAAGGGGAGGAGACAGAGGGAGAGAGGCAGAGGAAGAGGTAGGGGTAGAGGGAGAGGGAGAGGGAAGGGGAAGAGAGAGAGAGGTAGAGATTGAGAGGTAGAGGTAGGGGTAGAGGGAGAGGGGGAGGGAGAGAGAGGTAGAGGAGAAAGAGGGAAGGAGAGGGAGAGTAAGAGAGGTAGATGGAGAGGCTGGAGAGTTTGATGAATCAGAATCCAGTATACCGGTAATTGGACACCTCGATCATGAGGCACATTCTTATTTGGACGGACACAATGCATTCGGTTTGCCCTCCTTAACCCCACTACTCCGTTTTCAGACTCTCCCATCCCTCTCTCTGCCTCTGCCTCTACCTCTCCCTCTCCCCTCCGTACCTCTGGAGAAGAAAGACGCCTGTGTACTTGCTCTTCCATTCTGAGCATACACATAAAGTCACCATCAGGGATGGGGAGAGGGACAGGGAGCAGCTTAGTTCGTTAGTTTTGCTCATTTCACAGGTTAATCTTCGGCTGCATCTCCCTGTCCTTCTCTCTATCGCTCAGTCTCCATCTCCCTTCCTCCCTCTCTCTACCTCTCTCTTTATCTGTAGATTCTTTAGATTCGCTCGATTAGTCATTCTCTCGTCTTGGTAGTCCTCTCCATTAGTACAGTCTGCTTCTTGTCTGTCTGATTGCTCAGAATTCTTTTTAGTGACCGCTCTGGCCACACTCTCTCGTAGACAAAGAAAGCGACAGAGTGGTGCCTGGGCAGCGACTATCAAATTAGCTTATGTCGTACCTCTGAACTCTAGATAGTACCGTATCTGCTAGAATTCTCGCTGCTTTATCTTTCGTTACTATGCCCAGATGGTCATTTCACTTGAATTGAAAACGAACATCGTTGTTCCGTTTTTAAAAAAAAACTATAGGTAGATACCGTATCTGATTGAATTTTCTCTAGGTTATCTTCACTGTGTCAGATGATTTGTTACTGTAATATGGTAAAGAGTTCATCGAATTTCTCACATAAATCGTCGTTTCTTCGGGTTCCTCTGCTTGTTGCTTATTCCCCTCTCGGCACCTTTTTTACTTATTTTCTAGGCGCTAGGTTTGAGCATGTTCTAATAGCCATATCTACTTTCTTTCGAACCAATTTATATTTTATCAACGTGCATATGCACGAAACGAGTCAAATAACGATAATGAGAGAAAAGTTCCCTAAATATTTCTTTAATTTATCTAATTTAACGCACAGCAAGGCACTACCGCAGAACACTAGAGCAGTCCAAAGGGGAGCGAAAAATAAAATAAAGATGAATTGAAAGGGGATTTTATTCTAGACTTTTATACCATGCTTTTGTGCTAGTCCTGTGTTCTAAAGTATTGCCGTAGACGAATTTTAGTCATTACAACGAAAGAAGAAATTTCGGATAGTTTCTTGTGCGCATTTTGTCATCCTTCTAACCAACCTCTGTGCAGCCATTGTGAGTATCCCTTTCAACCAATCCCCCATGCTCTATGGATTTACTGTAATTGGAATATCACAGTATATATCTTCACTTTGATATTATTCAGAGCTAGAATCTCTACTAAAAGCACAACTAGCTGCATTAACTAGCTGCACTTCAGGTACCACTAGAACGATTTACTTGCTTGCGCTTCCTGGTGTGTGTGTTTTTTAATCTAAAAACATCAGCACACAAATTGGATGAAACCCGTTATCTCCTGTGATTTCTCGATCTTCTGCAATCACATTCCGCAGGATCTCCTTAGATTCGGCATTTGCCTGTTCTTTCGGTTCTGCAAAAAACGAGCTTATCAGCTATGTCTCTTTCTCTCCTCCCCTCCCTCTCTCCTCTCCTCCTCCCATCCCCGTCTCTATCTTCCTCCCTGAATCTCTCTCATCCCATTCTTATCCTCATCTCCTGCCAAGTGCCTGTGGCGGATCTCGACAACGCAAGCGTGCCCAATCATTCTTTACCTATCATCCCTCATCCCCCATCGACTTTTCTACACTCCCAATCACTTCTCTTCTCCATCCCCTGTATCCCCCCATCGAATGGTAAGATACAGTGAGGGGTGAATCTATGTTTGTGTCCGAATTTGACCACAGTCTCCGTGATGCTTACGTGCCTCTTTCTCGCTCTCCCCGTCTCTCTGTCTCTCTCTCTCTCTCTCTCTCTCTCCCCCTTACAATCACTTGTTCATCTTCTCACTCTCGCTAAATGTCTGAGTGTATTCTATAACGGGAGCAGTCAACCTATTCCAGGAATTCGCCCCTCAGGGGAGAGTGAATAATATGAGTAAACATGCAGTATCTGTTCCTTTGTATGGTACCTCTCTCTCCCTCTCTCCTCTCTCTTTTTTTCTCTCTCTCTCCCTCTCCCTGACATTTTCTGTATCATCGACTCAATGACTTCAATCGAACAATAGTTCGAGTGGATCGGTATGCGTGAATGAGAGAGTGAGGGTTCTGAGCAATTACATCACTGTTGCACACGCATTGTCCTGATCTTGACCCTACCGTAACCATGGAACCAGAGTGGGCATACACTCTCGAAACCTGGTTTATTTATTTTTGCGTTAATCATGACTCATCACGTGCTGACCCTATCACAATCCTGTTACCTGGCTGGGCTACCGTAATTCTCGATCTCTCGGACTTAAAAAACTGGATTTGGATATATTTGTTGTTTGTCTGTAAATCGTGACTCGCTTCTACCGTATTACCGATGCCGATGGTCGTTTCTATTTTATACAGTAACCCATCGGATGTTTCAGGCCACTACACGAGACCGGCTACAGTATACTATTCGTTATCGATTGCTAAACCCGCACGGAGTATCGATCGCACGATCGCTAAAGAGAAGGCCAAAAGACTGAGCAATGGCGCTGCGCGCCCTATTGATAGCGATTCTCGCTGGTGCACAAAGTGCTGCAGCAAGTGAGTGTCTTTTCCCAATAAATAAATCTTGTTGAATTTTCAACATGGTGCGTTTATTCTGTCATTTCCCATATTCAGTCTCCAAGTGTTCCGCGGAGTTCAACGGTCTACTAGCCAACGATCCTAATGGAGATCCTAAAGCGTTTTTACGGTGTCAAGGGTGAGATCAAAGATCAAAGATCAAAAAACAAAGATCAAAGATAATTTTACAGTAACAGCGGAGCGTGGCAGCGGCAGCTATGTCCGGGAGAGCTGGTCTTCGATTTTGTCAATCAACAGTGCACTACGCCAGAGAGGAAGCCGAGAGAGCCAACTACTTTGAATATTGGTATCATGTTTTTCAGATATTAAATAAAATTTATCATAGCACAAGATTTTGAATAAAAATTTTCAACTTATTTAAAAGTTTGGTTTTAGAACTCTTCAATCGTAGTCCGGATCATAACGAATAATGTGATAATTCAAAATTAGTTGAATGTATATTTCAGCTATCCTGAACAATAGCTGTGCTCGCGGAGAGCAGTGCATTGGAGGAACTATCTGTGATCCGATCCAGAAGGTTTATTATTATTATTATATTTTTAATACGATCATTATTATCATTTGTGCAATCTATAACACATATTCACTATAGAATAGAAAATTACTGTACACAATTACTATTTCCCTTTTACACGTATTTTTTCTAGTCTGAACGTCTTTGAGTACCACGTTAGAAATACTATACTTTCGAGAGAAAAAAACTGGATTATAAAACAAAAGATCGCTCCGTCTTCCTCCATTTCCCTGTTTTCTGACTACACTCTGGTTTCACGTTTCTGTATCCTTTTATTCACGTGTTGGCCGGATTAACTATGGTGATAAGTTGTCTGATGTCTGAAGTGATCAGTTGAAAGTACAATAATTCTTTCAATATCCAGTAAGAAGAGAATAAACTTTACGCTAAATCATGCAAAATGATTGGGCCAGAGCGGATATTAATCTAGAAATGTTTTTTTTTTTCAAAGTAACGTTAATTTTGTCAAAATCGCGTTCATGGATATTATCTGTTAAAAATATTTTTTAAACATCCTCGGATAATCCCTTCAATTAAGAAATGTCTGTGCCCGGCTGGTTCAACTCCCGTCATCGAGTCGCTGTCATGCGAGGTGAAGAACGTCAATCAGCAACCATCAAGCAATATGTTCCAGCAGAAGGTAACACACTATTATTGTAAATATTTCCCATGTTATTGCTTCTATTCATAAATACATATGTTAGAAATAATAATTATTTAACTATTTTTATATAAAAAGATTGTGGGATAGCAATTGTTCTGTTACTTCTCAAAGTTTATGTAAAGTCTCTTCGTCAATGGTGTCTTGTCAAAAGGAAACTAAGAAATGGTGTGTGAAATGAAGAGACCGTGACGAATAACAATGATATTGATATGAAAATGACATTGATAATGACAATGGCATAGATAATGACAATGACATTCGTTTCGTAAACCAACACAGATTCAGAGACCATGCCACTACCTAAACCCGTGTGGTCGAGTAAGTTTCAATAGCAAATGAAATGTGCTAACTGTGATTTGTGTTTGTTGTCAACACAGAACACCTTACATTTAATAACAAATAAACAAAAAAATAGAAAATCTAAATCATGACCTTTATCATAACCCATGGTCTTACTACTTTACCCTTCTTCACGCAACAGAACACTATTTCCATTTCCTAGGGTTAATTTTACATTCTCTGTTGTGAAACGTTTTCGTGGTAAACGATAGTGGAAAAGTGATCATATTAGCTCGAAGCGGTGCAATATAGGAAAACATTACCTCATCTATTTTCCAGCCCGAGATGCCCGCTGCTCTATCGAACATATTCCCCAATCCCGCCGTACAGAAGTTCATCGAGTCCTTCTTCAAGCCCAATCAAAACTACATCGCTGAGAAGAGCGGCAGCGACTTCAAGGTATTTAAAAATATCATTATTATTATTATAAAAATATTATTATTATCATCTAAATCTATTCAAGCTAATGTGTTTTCTGGTTGTTAATTGTTTAAAAAATTAAAATAACAATTACAATCTTGCAGCCCAACTCCACTATTATTACTAATATCAATATTATTAATATTTAAATTATTTATTATTTTTGATTATTATTATTATTATTATTATTATTATTATTATTATTATTATTTTTATCTTGCAGCCCAACCCCAACTCCAACTTCGTCTTCCAGTCCTTCGCAACCACTGCAACTCCCGCCCGCAAGAACGTCATGGGTGAGCATTTTTCCGAAAACATAAATCCAATTTTTTTAAACTGAATTCCTAAACAGTTCTACGCGAAAATGCAACCCATTCTTGTTTTTTTTGAAGCTTGAAAAGGTTGCTGAATGTTTACCCGAAACCCGGAACCGTTCGCATTTTCTGGAAAAAACCGTTCCCGAAAGCTCTTCCATTAGTCATGCACGCTATGTTGCTATTCGAGATCTCGAAATCGTTCCTTTGGCCCATCGTTCAAGGAAGCCGAAGATGAACACAATATTTGGTCAGCTCCTTGAACATTCTGATCTTATCAAAGCGCGCTCTTCATCTTTTGATAGAACCTGATTGATCGGGCCTAATGATCGAACAAATATTAGCCATGGAAATGTTGATCAGCTAATCTTCTAATCTCATTTTCTTGTTTGGGGATTGCACCACGGATTCGAGGACCTAGAAATCATGTTTTGTCATGAAACAATTGGTTCTCAAATACCCGGTGAAAACATGTTGATCTTAGATAATTTTTGTGTAATCTACATGGTTTTCATTCTATTTCTGAATCCATCGCAAAATATTCGATTACAGTCAGATCGTTTTTGGATCGAGAATGGAATTGATTGAGAGAGAAGGGAGGGAGGGAGGGAGAGCGAGAATCCCACTCATGGTCATCTTTGTCCACTGTGCGCATCAGTTTGTCGACGGGTCGAGAGAGAGAGTACCTATGAGAGAACGCAGCTAGAGGCAGGGGTAGAGAGAGTACTTAAAATCGACAGAGTGTAGACAGTCAGAGTGACTAGAGAGCATGTATAATCTAGAGGGTGTCAGATACTGGAGAGAGAGCGTGTGAATCGTGGAGAGTGCAGACATGGGGATCAACAAATTAGATGGAGGCACACTGCACAGAACTCAAGTGGAGGTGGACGATCCTTGAGGGTAGACAGGAGAAGGAGAGGGAGAGAGGGAGAGAAAGAGAGGGAGAGGGAGAGGTTGAGAGGGAGGGAGAGGTAGAGTGATGAGTTGGTATTCAAGATGGTCACGATCTTTCATGAGTATAGAATTCGGAGTAGTTTTTTTGTGTATTACCAAGGATCCCTTAAGCAATATTAACAGAAGCGAAGAGAAACTTTCAGTTCAAGGAAAAATTCTATGTATGTATCTAATAATGAAGGGTGCAGCCCATAAGAGACCAAAATTATATTCGAATATGTTTTTAGTTCCTCCTGGAGCCACGTGTCGCGAGGGAGAGATCTGTGGAGGCGGCTCCATCTGCGCTCAGCCATTCGGAATGTGTCTGTGTCCGGGAGATAAGGAGGTTGAGTAATTCTCATAGATGGTTTTTTTATTCCTGAGACCAGTATTCAATAGACAATACTTTATCTCATTAACAAAGCAGTCTCAATAGGACTATTTGGGCTGATTAATTTAAATCTATTTTTGATGTTAAATTGAAGATCTCGAAGTGAAAAATGTGGGAAAAGATAATGAGCTATGTTACTTTTTCTGGAACTTTTCAAGTAATCTCAGAAGTTAATAAATCATTCTTTAGGCTCGTAACGGCGAATGTGTCGTACCTCTAACCACTGCTTCACCCACAATGCCCACTCTCGCTCCCGTCATCAACATCATCAAGGGTATTTATTATCATATTCAATATCCCTGAATGTAACGCTCCTTGATCCCTGTTTGAATACCTGCTACTATATGAAGTTGATGCTTTGATTGCCTTTGACAAGCCTTTTGCCTTTGATCTAGAATCTATAGCTAGAATCCTTTGCAAGTTGTTCCTCTTTACTCCAAAGCTATACCCTTTAAGCAATCATCCCCCATGCATCCTTCCCCATCGCTTTCAGTTGGTCTCGGCGCCATGTGTGGTGAGCCGGCGGTTCACTGCGCCGACGAGGGCGCCGCGTGCGTCAACGGACTCTGCTCGTGCATTTCTCCACTCATCCAGATGAACGGTCAATGTGTCCGTGCCCAAGTCAGGAAGGAAGTCGGTAAGTACCAGAACCCGTACCCGAACCCGAACCCGATACCCGCTTATCCTACCCGATCGCTTACCAGGTCCCGGAGAACCGTGCGACGAGGGCGAGATCTGCACGAAGGGCTCGGTCTGCGATGCGGTAATCCCGGTTTGCGTGTGTCCACCCGCTACCGATCTATCGAATGGGCAATGCGTGTCGCTTTCGAGACCCGCACCCGTCCCACTGGGACCGGTGCCC
Organism: Parapristionchus giblindavisi; assembly: GCA_943737045.1. Lineage (NCBI taxonomy): Eukaryota > Metazoa > Nematoda > Chromadorea > Rhabditida > Diplogasteridae > Parapristionchus > Parapristionchus giblindavisi. The sequence goes on along the minus strand of CALSFV010000056.1, from coordinate 634,233 downwards.
AATGGAGTTCCATCGTACCTCACGCCCACTACCGTAATGCCTACCATGACGACCACCAGTAAGTTGGCATGTAACCCGGAGATTTCGTTTCCCAGCTTTGAACCTAGTGCTCTCATGTCTCATCTACTGTTGACTGTTTATTGTCCTTTTCGTATATTGTTTGACATGAAAAGACAAGTATTTTTTAATTCATACCCCAATATAATTTGACTCGACTTTGGCCAAACTTTCTCGCGGACCAAGACAGCGATAGACTGTTGCCAAAGCGGAGAGTTTAAAATTAGTTCTAGGTGTGCCTAGAAGACCTTTGTTATCTGTAGATGATCACTTTACAGAACCCACCACTCAAACCTCACCAGCCTTCGTCACCACTGCGGCTCCTGTAGTCCTTCAACCATATCAGCCTTCCACTCTCAGCTACAAGAATATTCCCGTCGTTCCTGTTGAAGGTAAACTGCTCATACATATTATAGCAAATACTACTAATATACTACTACGTACTGTGAGCTATGACACTAGTGAATTTTTCTAATTCGATCAAATTTCTAATTTCAACGTTTGATGTGGCTCTAAATTTTTTTAATAACGGCTAACAACATATAAGTTAACGGATTACTTGATCTTACAGTTCGAACCACTACCTACGTACCCACTGCGAAGCCGAACCAGATGAAGATTCAACTCGGTAAAATATTCATTATAATAATGCTAATATTTTCATAGGCACATCCCGAGCTAATTTGAAATTCACTGCTCCGGCAATGCTCTCTCGCTTCCTTTTTTGCGACAGAGCTTTGGCAGAGCAGAGAGTAAAATTAGCTCTCGTTGTACATTTAAAGCGTCCTTTCTGGTTGAATTTAAACACTCCCACTAATCCATGAATGCTGTTTGTGAAATACGATAAATTTGAAAGCAATTAAAAAATTTCAATACCTTTAAATATACACAAGCGAAACACTACAATTTCAGGAGGCAGTAAGCAAGCTGGCGTCGGTGTTGCGTGTACACTCAACACTGACTGTATGATCGGCGCCTACTGCAATGGAAACACTCAACCAGCTACGTGTCAGTGTCTATCGACCCATGTCAATGTGGAAGGACGATGCGAGAAGGGTTGGTCTCTCATTATGATCCTCTAATTATTGCAATTAATGCTCAAACAGGGACAGCTTTCATTAATTCTGCTCAAAGCTACAAATCGAAACTTTGCTTTTGCCACTGCTGCCGTAGAATAAAATCGAATAAAATGATGTTTGTACGATTCTTGTAACAACGATATAAGCGCGAACTGGAACGCTAGCACTAACATCTAGCCTTCATTCGCTTCCAGTAATCTACCCGGGTCAGTCGGGATGTATGGCCGACAGTCAGTGCACTGCTGCCTACACCGGATCAGCTTGCGTCGACCGCGTCTGCGTCTGTCCTGTCGGTTCTCGCGCCATCGAGCAGACCTGCGTACCAGGTAAAAAGCCTAACCCCATATTAACCAGTGTGGTTAACCGTTACCCGTTAACCATTAACCATTAACCAGTTTACCCATAGTAACCGTTAACCCATGATTCAGAAGTGGCGAGTGCATACGGTTCGTGTGACCTCTTCCGTGTGACTACTAACAATGACTACTTCGAACCCTTCTTTCTTCCCGCATGTCCTCCCCTCTTCGCATGCATCCATCAAATCTGTCTTCCCGTCTCCGATCTACCCTGTACCTCTTCCTTATCCTGTCACGGCTACTCTTGCACTATGAACGACGACTGCGAACCTAGTATTCGGCCCAAACGCTCCGTCAGAGCGTGCGTGGAAGCGGATGAGTATGGCTGCACGCGCTGCGCGGATGGATACACCCTACAAGATGGCGACTGTGAACCTGCGAGACTGGAACTGGGACAGTTCTGTGATCCGGCGACGCCGAGTCCAAGGTGTAAGGAGGATTCGATCTGTCTGAATGGACTGTGTACTTGTCGAGTGCCGGGAGGATGTTCATTGGTGAAAAGAACAAGGAGATATCCGGATGAACGATGCACAGAGGGCGATGATTGTCAGAGAGGAGCGGTGTGCCATCAGGGCGTGTGCAGATGTAAGGAGGGCGAAGAACTAGTGGTATGTTTTTTTTTTACTTGAATACAACATAATTGGCAAATTTTCAAAAAAAATCTGGTACAAACATATGTTTTTTTGTAAAAGGTAGAATCAGGAAAACAGTAAATGATAACAAATTCGTTATAAAACATGAAATCTCTATCTCAGGGCGAACATAATGAGATCGAATATTTCATTACAGGCCGGATCATGCCACCGAATCACGGGCGCCTTCAAGTCCATCGGAATCGCTTGTTCACCTTACGATCGTTGTTCTGGTGGTTCGGTCTGTGACGCGGGCGTCTGCTCTTGTACCGAGGGCGCCAGGGAACTCAACGGACACTGCGTACAACCACCCCTCGGACGATGCTCTCATGGACAAACGTGCACTGGAGACTCGGCCTGCGAGTTCGGCGTCTGTCGATGTGCTGCTGGCTCTGCTGTATCTCCGACCGGAGTCTGTGCCCCATCAGTCGCTCAACCTGGAGAAAGCTGTCAACTCGGTCAACGATGCGTGGAAGGCAGTGTGTGTCGGTTCGGAGTGTGCCTGTGTACCGGAGGAAAGTGGTCAGCGAACGGAAGATGCGTCAGGAAGACATCGATTGTCGAGCTCGAGAAGTCATCAACAATGTCTCTGAAGGTCAACAAAGATCGTCATCCAGGAGACGTGTGCACCAATGATCACGTCTGCATCGGAGGTGCCATCTGCCAGAAGGGATACTGCAGATGTGCAGGAGTGAACGAGATTATAATAAACGCTTTCTGCGTCCCAAGCCCATCAGCACCGGTTTTAGCACTTTCACCGACTACTGCTGCCCTGATCGCACCCGGACAACGCTGCAAAGTGGGCGAGACTGAATGTTCAGAAGGAACGACATGTCTAGGAGGATACTGTACATGTCCCGAGGGACAAATCGTTGACCCCACTGGAGTTTGTGCCCCGAGACCCCCGCCTTACACATTCTATTCATACCCAGCATTCGGTTCATCTAACAATACCGCACCCAACAATGCCACCATCACTCGACTCGAGCCCGGCGCAAAGTGCTCATCAACCGTCCAGTGCCCATTCCAAACCGAGTGTATCAGAGGAGTGTGTCGATGCAAGCAAGGGGAGACGATCTTCGAGGGAGGTTGCAGACCAGCTATCAGGGAAGTGTCGCTGGGACTGAAATGCGATCCGAAACACGGACTCGATTGCATAGGAGAAGCTCGATGCATCTACGGAAAGTGTTCATGCACCAAAGGATTGGTTCCTGTGGACAAAGAGTGCGTCGATCCGGGACAGATGAGGAAGGCACGGCCCGGCAGTCCGTGCGACAGTCAAACAATATGTCTTGGAGGAGCCAAGTGTATAGGAGGTGTCTGCGGATGCCCAGTTGGACAGATTCCCGACGCTAATGGAAAGTGTACAGCACAGCCTACTTCTGCTCCGACGCCTGCTGAGTCTAACGTCACCCCAATCCTCGGATCCCTTCCACCCTCAAACCAGATATCGGTTCGAGTTGGAGACAAGGACGCCCTTCGGACACTGGTCGAGCAGCACTATCAACTACCTGGAGTCGGCGAGGCCTGTGAGGAGATCTGTAAGGACGGCGCCGCGTGCATCAATAACATCTGCGCATGTACTGGAGACCTCAAAGAGTCACGAGGACGCTGCGTCGACAAGCGAGACACCATCAACGACGTGCTCACCGAGACATACTACGACGGAGACGAAAGGATGGACATCACGCTCTACGGACACGAGTGCAACTCTCCTGCTGAATGTCCTCGCAACTCGTTCTGCTTCGAACATCTCTGCAGATGCATGCACGGATTCAGGGCGCACGCTGGAACTTGTGAGCCTGTGGTAGGACTGGGCGGAGTCTGCATGTCCCCGAGTCAATGCGCGCATCACGCAACCTGCGTCAATGGACGCTGTGCCTGTGTCGGAGATGGAGCGGCGCCGATAGGAGGAAGATGTCCGACAGCTCGTCTCGCTCGACCAGGAGATGATTGCGCCAGAGGACAAGTGTGCAGCTTCAACTCGTACTGTGGACTGGCGTCGGGCGTATGTGAGTGTCCCGGTGGAATGGCTACGATCGACGCTAAATGCGAACAGACTCGAGTCGAACCAGGAGAGGCATGTGTCACATCTCGAAATTGCCATAAATTCTCCTACTGCGACAATGGATTTTGCATTTGCAAGACTGGTTATGCTCTGGTGAATGGATTCTGCGTTCCTCTGACCCAACACATGGGACCAGATTCGCCATACTTCATGGCCATCAATCGACCGTCCGAAGTGTCCAACGACTTTCCCGGTATGCCGCCTAACAGGAACAAGGGAGGTGCCGGAGCTCTCGAAACGATGCTTGCGAGTTCTGGATCACAGAAGACGTTCCAACCGGAGCACCCGATCAAATTCACAACGATTGTTGTGCCCAATGAGAATCAAGCTCCTGGTCAGCCTTCACAAGTGGTCGTGCCTCCAAGACCTTCGTTTAATCCATCCTTCAGCAGCTTCCCTAATTCGCCGAATATCTTCAACTTCAACAATCCTCCAGTTCCAGCCAGTACTACCGCGCCTCCATTCAAGTTTGTCTTCAATCCATCACTATTCGCCCAATCTACCACGACCACTTCTGCGCGACCTACGTTCAATCCGATGCACTTCACTCCAAGACCGCTCACCTTCAACTCGTTCCCAACAATGAGTAATGTAGCACCGAACCACCCTCAGAACCAGAACCCAATAGGCCAGTCAAACCAACCCACAGCCAATCCTAATCCATTCGGTTTCCCCAATCAAGCACTACCGACTCCAACACCTTTTACCTTCAACAACTTCGTTCAGCCCAACCTCACGCCCACTTTCGGTACCACACCCGCTCAACCCTTCAATCCATGGATCAATCGCAACCAGCCCATTGTGACTCCAACGTTCGCTCCGGCAACTACAACTCCAGCGAATCCATTCATGCCCATGGGCGCCATGTTCCCTCACCATCAGAACCAGAATACCTCTCCTAACCCGTTCAATCTACCACCGGCTGTCATGCGCTCATTCTTCCCTGACGGTCGTCTGCCCGGAGTGATCCCTCCAAGCGCCCGAGGAGTACGAACTCAGTCTGGAGACTCGGCAAGCCCTACGACAGGATTACGGACGCCCATGAGCAGTTTCCCATTGGTCACTCGTGCTCCTGAACTATCTGCGATTGTCAAAGGAAACACCGCCATGCCTGGAGAGTTCTGCGGAGATGGATCAGCCTGTCTGGCAAATTCAATCTGCAAGCGTCATTTCTGCCGATGTCCCAAGGGAAGCTACGCTGAGAATGGTATCTGCGTCATGAAATCAGTAGCGAGGAAGCAGGCGTTCAGCCCCGAGGGTGCGTTCACTCCGGATTCACTCTTCGTCAACGATGAAAACCTCGAAGAGGAGCTGAATGAAGCGGCATGGACCCATCCTCGAAGAGTCGAAGAAGAAGAGGAAAATGAAGACGAACCGAAGCGTCGACAGTTCGCAGCTCCGCTCGAAAACTGTGCCAACGATGAATTCTGTACCGGAGGAGCAGAGTGCCTGGCACTGCTCGGACTCGGCAAGGTCTGCCAGTGTCCCATCGATACTATTCTATCGAATGATGAATGCATACCACCCTCTACTGATCGACTAGCTGTGGGCGTCAGGGATAAATGCAACGTCGAGACTAATATCTGTATAGGAGGAGCGAGGTGCACGAAGGGCAGGTGTTCCTGTCCCAAGGGAAAGCAAGAACGATTCGGTATCTGTGTCAAGCTATCAAGCCCCGGTGACAGTTGTGAAGACGGAGAACTGTGTGGAGATGGATCGTTCTGTTCGGATTCCGCCAGAACCTGTGTATGCCCCGCCAAGACCAAGGCAGTCAAGGGACGCTGTAGACCCACGCCCAAGGTCAACGTGTTACGTTTCAATGATACCAAACCCGGAGAAGAATGCGGTGCCGAAGATGATGGTCAACAATGTGGAGACGGCGCCACTTGCGAGGGAGGAGTCTGCACCTGCCCTGAGGATACACTACTGGTCCACGGTCGCTGCGTACCAGATCTCTTACTGCGTGCCCTAGGCGAGGAATGTTCATCGAACACCGTGTGTATGAATGAAGCAGAATGTTTGGAGGGACTCTGTCAGTGCCCACAGGATCGAACCGATATTGAAGGAGAGTGTATGCTGATTCCGAAGAACGTCGCCAGAGCACCGCCAAAGAGGCTTCCAATCGGTTCCATGATGTGCGAAGTCGATGAGAATTGTCCCTTATCCTATGAGTGCCTCAACTCGGTCTGCGTGTGCAATCTCTCGTCCGTCGAATGTCTCGGTCAACTTCTGCTCAGCTCGGATTTCGTCTGTGGAAGTGACCGAGACTGTCCACCCGGTGCGGTCTGCGTCGAAATTCATGGACTGGAACAGTGCGCCTGTCCCGATGGCACGGTATCGACCGTAGGAGGATGCATTGCGGAGCTGAAGGTAGCACCTGGTGGGTACTGTAGATCAACATCGGAGTGCGCTGGGTCAGGCATCTGTCTGGATGAGCGCTGCGTGTGCGACTTCAAGAGTGTAGTGAAGAATGATCAATGCGTGGTTAGGGCAGGTCTGGCAGGAGTGGGCGGAGCCTGTGGCTTCTCGGGTCATTGTCAGAACGATCTGATATGCCTCGAGGGCACATGTACGTGTCTCGAATGGATGGAGTGCGAACAAGGTATACGGTAGTCGCACACCACGGTACACACCACACACCATCTCAGTTACTGTACACCGCAGACGCAGAGGACACGGTCATGAGAAGGGTTTGGCGCGATTGCATGTCTTACTAATAACCGCTTCAACTGACTAATCAACTATGAGTTCTATGATTTGACACCCTTTTTATGGAGACGAATTTAAAAAAAAAAAACTATTGTGGTTACTTTCAGCAAATGAACCAGTGACGTCACCTCCCGGAGGATCTTGCTCTGAAGCCCGAACATGCACCGGAGGAGCAGTTTGCAGAGAAGGTCGGAATTTTTATAGGCAAACCTTGATCAAAATTTGCAATCCGCTCTGGTAACGCTCTCTCGTAGACAAAGAAAGCGAACGAGTGTGGGCATAACGGTGACTTTAAAATTAGCTCGAGTGTGCATTTTTATTGTTTCTGCAAAAATGAATCACAAGACAATCTGCCGTAAATTATGATGGCCTATGTCATGAACAAAATGTAATAGAAATTTGATGTTGCCTCTTCAGGCTGGTGTGTCTGTCCCAATGCTACGATGGTAGTCCAGAAGGGAGAATGTGTCGTGTCCACGAGAATGACTACTGCTGCTCCTAAGGTATTATTTTAATTCTTTAAATTGTTGAAAAAAATACAAATCAAGTAGCACCGGTGAGCGAACGATCACTTTCACTCAAGCTGTCAAATTTTCTTTCAAATGGGCGTATTCAAGAGGAAATGTTGTAGATTATATCTTAATTTTGAACGAGTCCTCAAAAATCATTGTTAGGTGAAAACGTGATCGTCAAAAATGTTTCTTTCCAAAGCAAATTTATCCTTTTCAGACTTCTCCAATCTCATTCGGAAGCGGAAGGAAGGCCGTTCCCGGCGCTGCTTGCAGTAAGTTCACAATTTTATACACTCGCTATAAACCCCCCTATGCATCAGCTTTCAAACAACCTTTATTAAAACTCTAAATCCTCCTAGTCTAGGCTTAAACACACATAAATGTTAAAAACTATTCATGCCGTAATATGTCCATTGCCCAAACGAAACAAGGTCCACAAATGTACCAGTAGGCGTAATACAGTATGAATAGTTTGACGTGTGTAGTTAGTATCAACAATGCTTGTTTGCTGTGAGTGCTTTCTCTCCCTCTCTGCAGGTGCGCGAGATGTGTGCGTCGGCGGGTCGACGTGCGTGGCAGGCCTCTGTCGATGTCCGGCTGGCCAGGCGCCATCCGAACTCGGCCGTTGCGAGGCCACCAACCGTCTGCCTACCACGATCATGACCATGGCCGCCACAACTACCACTACCGCTACGACTACAGCGCCTCCGGCGACGAAGACGGCTTTGTTCGTGCCGAGATTGCCCGTAATTGGCGCCGCGGATGAATGTGCCGCTATCGGTCTCTTCTGCAGAGGCAACACGGTCTGCATCAACAAGTCCTGTCAATGTCCTGAGAATACCGTACTCCACGGAGATCGATGCGTGCCGCCTGATCAGGTCAAAAACCACAGTTGGCGTAAAGTCTGGCGCCATCCCTACAGTCCCTCATCGCCCAAACCTTAATCAGTAATAATATTCAACTATCTCTAGCCTACAGTATGCTGCTGATCTTATCCAGGCTCCCTACACTGCCCATTTACTATATTCACATAAGGGTAGCCAAACGATGTTTTTCTTCTGCCCTTGAAAATATGATCGTCATTGATTAATTGTCTCCTCGATACTCTTGCTTTAAAGGAGCGCCACCTTAGTCGACGGTATCTTCAACGTCCTCGGTGTTCAAAAGATGCGAAAAAAGAAAATAAAATAGTTTCGCCTTTTCTTTTCCATGTTTTTTTTCTTTTCCATCTTTTTTCATTTCTTTTGTGACTTTTGAACACCATAAAAGATATGAAGAAACTGTCAATAAGGTTGCATCCTTTGATCACATTTCCCCGTGTGCTGTTAGATCTTTGTATTTCATGTTTTCCCCTTCGTGTGTCTTACTCAAATCTACTCATACTCTAATAATTCATTTAACTTTTTCGTAGTTTCTCATCGCTTATATAGACTCGTAATAATAATAATCGCTTTGTACCTTGCTGAATTGAATAAATCATTGCTTTGCTGAATAATATTATGTATATTTACGCTTCTACTGTAATGAGAAAGAGCGATTCTTGAAGCAAATGGTGAGCAAGATAAGCATGATTCGGGATACGTGCTTAAAACAAATTTCGTTTGTCACTGTAGATATAGCGGTCATAGAATAAAATCTTATTAAGGCAAGCCATATGAAACGTGCATTAATGGAGAAGACTGTTGTGGAGGATCTGCGTGTAACGAATTCAAGGTATTACATTTTTTTTTAAATTTCACTGTGGTGACCACAGACCCTTCATGAAAAAAACGCTCTACTCGGAAAAAAAAACTGTATGAAAAATGTGTTTTATCTAAAGCAGTTCAGCTATGTATTACCATCCAAAACCTAAGAAAGCTCCTCATTTCTAGTTCTGTGCGTGCCCCACGGATCGTCCAATCGTCATTGATGGAGAGTGCAATCCCAAAACTACCGTAGTCGCCGGAGGTATCTGCGACGAACGTACTAATGTGTGCTCCGAGGGCGCAACGTAAGTATTAGAGTTGGCTATTCGGGGGTTGCGGGCCCGCAATAGATTTGACTTTTTATTGCTAATGATTGCGGGCCCGCAGTGCGGTGAAAAATCATTGCGGGCCCGCAAACTTGGAGAGAGGGGAGGGGGAGCGATTGCGGGCCCGCAATAGCATTGCGGGCCCGCAACGAGAGAACGAAGGAAAGTGAAGAGAACATAGAAGAACGACCGATCACAAAAAGCAGAGGGTAGGAATAAAGAAGTCGTTGCGGGCCCGCAATGCTATTGCGGGCCCGCAATCACTCCTACTCCTCTCCCTTCGAGGTTGCGGGCCCGCAATGATTTCACAGAGCATTGCGGGCCCGCAATGCGTGTGCATTATTGCCAACCCTAGTAAGTATGGCTATCGCAAAATGATTATATTTGGCTGAGTATATTTTATTGACCTATATATTTATTAAATTTTCATTTAAAGTGCATGCAATCCAATACTTCTACATCTATTAATATTATTAATTTAATTTTACCAGATGTACGAATGGAATATGCACATGTCCCAGTGGATCGATAGCTGTATCAGGAAAGTGTGTCGCATCGCCTGCTCCAACTCCAGTTCAAGCGACTAATGTAGTTCCTCCTCAGGTAACATTCAAGGTAATATTTATTACATTCATTTCCAAGCATAAAAGTCATTGTAATTTTGCGAATGCCGTAAGCGATTCAATATAAACCTTCAGATTGAGTAATTAGTACATAGGCATTTTGTGTAAAAGTAAGGTTTAGTTAGAAAGAGATGGGACACTTGAACTTTAAAAAAATCTTTTTTTTTAATTTTTAAATAATGTTTTCAGTTCTCCGAGACCACGCCATCCCCTATTCCCGTGATCACTCCAGCAATGAGTCCGGAGCGTCCACTAGTAGGGCCCCTCAAGAACTGCGAGAACGGCGAGATTTGCACCGGTGGATCCAGGTTTGTGATCTTTTATAAAGTTAGAGAATCTATGGGGGAATTGATCGTCGTTCGAAACCCCTGGTCTAGTAGACACAGAAATATAAGAATAGGCATAGTACAATACATACAAATTAAACCATTCCAAAATATATTTTCTTTAAGTTGCGATGCCGATACCGGAGTGTGTCTCTGTCCGAGTGGTCAGGTCGCCTTTGGTGATCGATGTGCCATTCCTCCGGCGTTCCATTCGATTCCATCGACGGCTCAACCCACTACTACAACTACAACAACTACTGCCCAGACACCACTGAAGGGACTGCCACAGCTACCAGCAGCTCAGGCCGCAACCAAGGTTTGAATATCAAGATTATGGATATTCGAAGGCCTGTGAAGGGAAATTTGTCTGTAATAAACTGCTGCATGTTCCTGTTGTGAAGAGGGCAAAGTAAAAAAAAGAAAAAGAAAAAGTATATTTATTAATTCTTCTCAAGGCGCCAACCTCTGCTCCCATCGCCGCTACTGCCGATCCAATCATAACAACGACTGAATCAACAACTTCTTTGATGACGACGACATCGACCCAGAAACCATTCGTACTGGCTGGTGAGTGGCGGCGATTAAATCATTTAGTGTATGATACTGTAGAACGGAGAGAAATAAGGCAACTAATATTTTTGTTTAACAGCATAATCCGAAACGAAAAAAAGAGATTTTTTTAGGAAAGATAAGTCCTCTTTTCATTTTTCAGCCACGACAGCTCCTCGCTGCGTTTCCGACGCCAATTGCTCCGGAGATAAGGTTTGCGCCGCGGGCGGATGTGTCTGTCGATCTGGAACTGTTGAAAACGCTGAAGGTGTCTGCGAGCAAGTCAAGGGTGAGAATTATTCTCTGATTAATAATAGTATTTATGTTGTTTTCTGAACTAACTGTGAGCTTTCGTGTAGTTTACAAAGAGTTGCTGATAACACTTATATTTTATGTTCTTAACAACGAGTAGTTAGTCGAGTGAAGTTGTCATACGCCACTAAAAAGTCCAAGTCAGCGTCTATAGAACTTTTGTTTCGTGTAAAAAAAACCACAAACAACGAAATAATCAGAGTGATTGTCTAACAAATGTGTCGTGCCTTTGCAGTGTACACGATTGGCGATTTCTCCGCTGCTCCAGCTTACTCCAAATTCGTGTCTCTCTCCTTCAACGACGATGCCGCCACAGCTAACGACGACGAAGACGCCGAAGATACAACGACGACCAAACGACCGCGAGTCGTCGGTCCGCCCCTGCGTCGCCCTAAACCCGCCGGAAGTCGAGGTAGTGGTGGCGCCAGCGGTACCGGCGCCAAGGGACCACTGACGCTGGGTGGCACTGGAGAGGGACGGTGTCCGCCTGGAAATGAGGCGACCAGGGACGAGGCCACCGGGAAGTTGGTTCTTTGCAATGGTCTGAACCCGAATTGCCCTCCCCGGTCATACTGTTTTGTGACCCGAGGAGGTTTCGCCACAGAAGACTATAACTGTTGCAAGTCGTGGTAGATCAGCCAGCCCATCAGTAGACTAATCAATAATTCCATCTTTCACATCGCCTCCCAGAGATGCTCACACATAATTTTCTTGTATTCCACATCATGACTATACCACGATACTCGATTTATTTATTTAATTCATTAATTTAATTCACTCGTGTTTGTTTCATTTACGTGCGTGTGAGCGTGTTCATAATAAACAATGGCTAATAATCAATATTCGTGCACACAAGAATACAGTAATCGATCAGGGTTGGTGGTGTTTTCCAGTCAAGACCGTTGCGCCGTCGTTCCGTCGTATGAGATACGGTAGTCGATGTTCGTCTCCGCAAGATCCTTGCGAGAACGGAGCTTATTGCATTGACGGAGTGTGCAAATGTGCTCCAGGGAATATGTTATCGATTAGGGGATATTGTGAACCGATTGTGGTAGTGACAACAACGGTGAGTGACTACGGTATACATTTTCCCATTAAAAATTAAACATGTTCTCATATTCCAGTCTAAAGAAAAAGATACAATTAAAAGTTTCATTTATGAAAAGAATAAAGCAACGAAAATAAGTTGATTCACTTTCAGTGCATCATTTACTACATACCTTTCACTTCCTTCTTCTTGAGATTTTTCTAGCAGCTTGTTCATTTTGAAATTTAACCTCATACAGACCACCACTCCTCGACCAGCTCCAATCACTGTTCCTTCAACGACGACACGACGACCAATTCATGCAAATGGGCTCGCTTTAGGTTTGAGGAGTGCCAAAATCTCCGATCATTTTTTTGTTGAAAATTATTTTCTCTTGCTGGTTTCATTCCAAGTTTAAAATCTGCAAGTGTACTTCTAAATTGCCATCAATATTCCAAGTTTGCTTCCGAAGAATATACTTGGAGTTTTCAGGTTTAGTTCAAGTGAAAGAGTTGATCTTTGATCTTTGATCTTTCAGGCGCCCGTTGTTGGTCAGACAGCTCCTGCCCGGAGAATGCAGTGTGCGTTCAGAAGATTTGCGTATGCAAGCCGACATACAAGGAGGACAGCGGATACTGCATCGAGAGTGAGATTTGATCTTTGATCTTTGATCTTTAATCAACTGTCTCTATTTAGGCTCTTCAACCAACAATGGCGAAGTTTACATGCAGAAGGCGTTGGGAGAGGTACTATAATACTTGATCTTTGGAGTTTGATCTTTGATCTTTCCCAGTTCTGCATTACCCCGGGAGAGTGTCCAATGGATGCGGATTGTGTCGACGGAGTGTGCGCGTGTCCGCGTAATCACATCTTCCGAAGCGGACGATGCAAACTTGGTACGTCTTTATATATATTTTAACTATTTTCACTAAATTTACCATTAAAAGCTCTTCACTATCCTGCAGCTGTATTTCAAACCGCTAACTTTGATCACCGTTTTGATCAACAAGAGAGTATTACCAAACCATGAAGCTTTAAAATGACTTGGGCTATTCCCATGCATCACCTCATGATCTAAATTTCAGATGCCACAATGGCAGCTCCAGGCGACTCCTGTGCCGACGGACAAACGTGCACGGGCGGTTCGATGTGCTGTGCGGATTCGAAGAAGTGCATCTGTGCGGCAGATCATTCCATTAGAGGAGGACGATGCAGCTCGGATGGTGAGCGCAACAACTCGTTATTGATATGTAGATAAGAACTTTTTTTAAATATGTATTTATCGGCATACTCATCATGAAACAGTACTTGTGCATAAAGCACGAATAGATCACAGAATAATAGGTCTCTACAAAGATTGATATTGAGGGTAAGCTTGGGGCGGATTAGCATTGATTAGTCTCAGACAATAGCTTTGATACATTTCAAAATTTCTGAAAATATATTTCAGAAATTCTATGACTAACAATAAGAATTGAAAATGGAAACAGACATTGATTCCAGACGCCCCACCCTTCGTCGGTCCCTACCAATCGTGTTCCAGCGGACAACGATGTTCGGGTGGTTCAGTGTGCACTCGAGGAATCTGCGTGTGTGACGATGATCATCTGGCAGAGGATGGATATTGTAGACCTATTGGTGAGAACATTGGGTCCAAGTTTTTTGGCGCTCTAGACTGTCAAAGAATTTTTAGAAGCTTATTTGACTCGCTCTGACCATGAGCTTTTCTATACAATAATGCACTAAGCACCCGCATGTGATTAATGTTTATACTATAAGTATTTTAGCTGCTCCCAATGCCGATGTCGCTCTTGCGAATGGTGTGGGACTCAGATTCAAGGGCAAGGTAATATATAATACATAATTTAATTAAATAAACATCGTTTCCGTCAGATCTCGACTCCTCGCGGTCGTTCTCTCCCGTGTGATCCGTCCAAGTGCAAGCTGCCTGAGTGTTTCTGCACGCCAACAGGTGAATTCACCAAATAATCAATTCCAATAAAGAATATATGTCCAGAACAGTTTTCGTGAACTATAGACTATCTCACTTACCTTTACTTAGCAATGACCATGATAGAAAAAAATTAAATTTAAAATAATCAATTTTAATCCAGGTCGTCAACCACCCGGCGGTCTCAACCCAGTAGACACTCCTCAATTCGTTGTACTCACATTTGATGATGCTGTCAACGGTAGAACTCTTCCTGACTACAAGAGACTGTTCGAGAAGACACGATTCAAGTAAGTTCACGTCGCTACGACGTCATAACAAAAGAGATATATTTCGACGTACAGATTAATATAATACCACAATGGAATATATTCCGTGATATCTCTCACAAGGGAAGTTAGCGGAGTCAGTCCGGGCGTTCGGAACGAGACATACACCATTCGATAGGTCTCCAAAAAAGAAGAACTTTTTCTATTTACCATTTTTCCTGAGGACTCCTGGGCGCCGAGATATTTGCATATTCCCCTCTCGCTTTCTGTGGAACGAACAACCAGTCTCTTGGCTATTCGAAGAGAGTAAGTGGTGGCCGAGTGGTACCAATGGCCTTGTTTCAAAATATTTTGCTCGTATTCCACTAACGATGGTTGCATTGGAAAAAAAGTGATGGAAACATCTCACCCGGCAACCACTTCCTCTCTTCGAATAGCCAAGAGACTGATTTTTCGTTCAACAGGAAGCGAGAAGGGAAAATGCAAATATCTCGGCGCCCAGGAGTCCTCAGGAAAAATGGTAAATAGAAAAAGTTCTTCTTTTTTGGAGACCTATCGAATGGTATATGCCTCATCCCGAACGCCCGGACTGACTCCGCTGACTTCCCTTGTCAGTGTCTTAATATGTATCATAACATTCGTAATCTAAAAGATCAAAGATCAAAATTCCAATCGTTGCAGGAATCCGAATGGTTGTCCAATCAGGGGAACTTTCTTCATCTCTCACGAATGGACCAATTATGATGGAGTTCAGTGGATACAAGAGGGCGGTCACGAAATGGCTTCTAATTCTATCACGTCAGTTTTTGGCCATTTTAAGAGGATTTTAATCTAACTAAAATAAAATGAAAAGAATTTTACCGCACACACTTTACCGCTTGTTCAAAATGATTTAAGACATCATTAACAATACAATTTTCACAGTCACGTCTCACTCGAGGGCTCTCCAACTGCTCGTTGGTTGTCAGAAATGGACGGAATGCGAAGAATTATGGCCAAGTTTGGAAATGCACGCGAAGAGGATATCGTAGGCACGAGAGCGCCACAGTTGGCGGCTGGAGGAGATGCCATGTTTGAGGTGAGAGAGATTGAGAGAGATCAAAGATCAAAGATCATAAGCCGTCATGTTACCAATAAGATTCAGCAAATGATTCAGCCAAGGAATTCGTTTTTTTTTTGTGAAAGACTGGAATAAAAAATCAAATCGTAATAATTAAAATTCGCGATTTTTATTTACTGAAATAGCATAGTACTAGAACTCATATTTCCACAACGACTTGATATCATGCCCTTGCTACAGATGATGTCCCGAGCCGGCTTCATCTACGACAATTCCATCCCAGCTAACGGAGGAAAGGGCAGTGAACCATACTGGCCACAGACTATGGACTATCGGTATGGATTTGATCTTTGAACTTTGCTAGTCTTGATCTTTAATCTTTGATTTCTCGACTATTTCTAGGCCATCCTTCCCGTGCCACGGTCGTCCCTGTCCTAAGAGGTATTTATCTGTTTTTCGTATCATAAGTATCGAAAATGGTGAAGTTCAAAGATCAAAGATGACAATTCAGATCATATCCGGGAGTATGGGAGATACCGCTCAACCAATTCTACGGTCCTTATCTCCCACAAATAGGAGCTCATCAAAGGAGTAGTATGATGAGGGCGGCTGTGCCGTTGAACGCGAGTGTACATGAATTGGTTAGTCAGATCACATTCTCTTTCCCAATAATGAACATGTGCTTATAAGTAAATGCGGTAGCCGTCTTGAAAACGCTCAAAGCTGAAACGATAATTTAAGCGTTTGTGAGATTCTGCTCAATATCAGCCGCCATAGCTCAGTCGGTTAGAGCGTGGGTCTAATAAGCCCAAGGTCGCAGGTTCGACCCCTGCTGGCGGCAAATACTTTTTTTCTATTTTTTTACCCACAAAATAAAGTTTACACACAATTTATAGTTCTATAATGATATGGGTCTAATCCTCTAATATCTATAAAGTTTTATCGTCTTATTTTATCTTATCAATTTTATTTAATATTTACATTTAGTACGAAATGCTCCGCGTCAACCTCGATCGTTCAAAAGACACCAATCGTGCTCCACTCGTGCTCACCCTCAATGCTGACTACCTACAACTAAACGAGGAGAACTCCGGAATGCAAGCTCTTGAACGGTAATCCCTTACAAAATAAGGATAAACAATGCTATGATTAAATTGAATACACGATCAACGTTGCGTAAGGGGCTAAACATGTGTTTTTCACACCCCGAGATAATTTTACTCTCCGCATTGTGTGGCCAGAGCGGAGAGTTTCAAATTACCACCGGTGGGCCTTTAAAGTTTAAGTGTCACAAAGATAAATTTTTAGTTAGGGAAACTGAAAGTTTTAACCAACGAGCTTTGTCGATCTCGGAAAGAATAGTTTTTTTTTTGTTCCTTGATCTTTGATCTTTTCAGATTCCTCGATTCTCTCGCATCCGATCCATCTGTCTACGTCGTTACCATGAAGCAATTGATCGAATGGATGGGCGAACCGACTCCTTTGGGCAGAATTAGAGAGGCATGATCTTTGATCTCTGGACTTGGATTTTTGACAACCATAAATTGAATATTTTCAGTCTGCCGCGCTCAAATGTCCGATCGGATTCGCAAGTTATCCTGCAGGCAGGGAACAGTGCATCAAGCCCAATAAGGTTTTATCCTAATAATTTCTCCTTATCCTTTTACAATCACATCGCATTCACTAACCTAACAGGCGTATTACCTTTATGCTGAAACATATTTCAATAGAGTTCTTTTTTTGAGAAACAAACATATGAAATATTGTCCGTATAAAATGTACGTGTGCAAAATAATGACAACTGTATGATAAACCCAGATAATCAGTGCATAATGTGGCTATTCTCTACTCCACCAATATCGATCGCCTGTAATCTCGATTAATTGCAACAAAACCCACCTGCGCTTCGCCTCGCTCATTTTATAAGTTTCAGCAATTGGTGTTTCTTGTGAACATAACGATAACATGGGTATTGTTCTACTCTCGTATATTTAAATAACGAGATTTTTTCCCAATAGCTTGGGCCTATTTCTTCTCTTACCATCCATCCAATAAACTCATTTTCAGTGTATCTACCGTACGCCGGGAATGAACTCGCCTGAGCATCAATTCCTCACGTGCGCTCCATGCCCGGAAACCTATCCGTGGCTGACAAACCCAATAGGAAATTAGTGATCTCCAGTACTTGATCTTTGATCTTTACAGTTTGATCTTTGCCTTCCAACTCAAGTCTAGCTAAATGCTTGTAGAACTGCTTATTTATGTATTTATGCTAAATATTTGCTCACTTATATATCTACTTATCATTATTATTCATATTCTTGTCAATTCTGTCTGATTCGACAGGTACCGGTTGTTGGGACTCTCCTGTTTGTCCCGATATTTTTCAATATTTCTTTTTTGTTACAGAATCAGTGGTATACGTGCATAAATTTATTCGATTTAATGAATCGGGCTGTACATTAACACAATCATTACAACACCAGCATGGACAAATTCTGCGTCAAATTGGAAACTCAGAGCTTGTAAAGGACGTAATGAAACATCTTTTTTTCTGAAAGTTTAAAATGATTTTGATATTTATCTATAATATTTGTGAAATCCTTCTCCAGTGGAAATTTATTACTTGTGTTATTAACGAATCTCAGGAAAAAATGCAAGCAAAAAGTTTTGCCGCCAGCAGGGGTCGAACCTGCGACCTTGGGCTTATTAGACCCACGCTCTAACCGACTGAGCTATGGCGGCTGATGAGGGGCAGATGCTAACACGCAAATTTGATTTGAGACTGCTAGATTCGTAAACGTAGGGTTATAGGCTCTTATTTTCTAACAAACAAAGTTTGCATATTCAACTCATGTTTCATTGTACACTGACGTCATTATGGAAACTAAACGTTGAAAATGTTTGCGATGTCTTGTATCTACTTTATTCTGTTTCAGATGCGTCATGTAAATAGAATGAAATTTATGCAGCAAATTCAAGTGAGGAAATAAATCAGCTGTCCGCATAGAACTATAAGATAACACTAGAACTTTCACGTAATTGTAACTAAAATTTTGTTTCCTTGCGTCATTATTTGACAAATATTTGTTAAGGTTATTTTATTGTATGGGATAAATGTGAAGGAATATGTTTTAATCTGTTTATTTAATTGAAAAAAATAAAATATTTATTCAAATAGATGAAGCTCTGCTGAGACTATGTACATCACCGTCGTCCCTCACTCTCCATGCATCTCGAAGCATGTCGAAGTGCTGAGCCGTTGTCAGCATCGAATTCTGCAAATAAATAAGGAATATAGCAGGATCGGAATCGAGTTTGTTAAATTCGCATTTGGCTAGATTTCATTGACAAAGTCTCAGCAGTTTCCCACTAAATACCGTTAAATTGCCAATATTTTTTTAGCTTCTCGCTCTGCCACAAAGGTAATTATAGTTTATCGGAGCAGGATTTAAATTATGCAAATTTGTCTGCACGTTTGTAGCACAACAAATTTGACTCTCCGCTCTGGCCATACTCCCTTGCAGGAAATTTTCAAATTAACATGGTGTTTTCCTCAAATGATGGTTATGATACCTCCATGGACGTCAACATCTCTACTTTATTCTCTTTCAATCCGATCATCGATCGTAGTTTTCTCTTGAATGAACGATGACGGAGGAGGAACAACCATGATACAATCAATGTCTCCAGGGAATATATCTGCAATTAAAATTGATAATTATATGTTTTTTATTATAGTGTACAAGTATAGGTTTGCATGTACTTTAAATGTAAAATTAGAAAATATACATATAAAACACTATCTGAGAGATTTTAATTACCCAAGTTTGAGGTAATCCAATCTCACTGATGATGAGGAAATAGTCCTCGAAACGTCTAAATTATAAAGTTTCTCCCTTCATCCATCTGGTCTCACACAGAATATTACAAGTTCAACCAAACGTTACAAATGAAGATAACGGAGTATTCACAATTCTACTATCTGAGAGAATTCAACAACTCGGATATTTTTTGGTATCAATGAAAAATAGATTTTTCTCTTTTATTTGTGATTATTACATGCTCCATGAGTGTAGTTCACTGGTACTTGGAAATTCCTTCCAATTGAAAATTCGCTTCAGGAAGTGACCACACCACGATTTGGCGCCGTTTCCAAAAAACGTTTATTTCGAATCCAATCGATTCGGGAGTGGCCGCTATCGACCCCTTGGCTAATTCTATGAAACTATTGTCAAGGAGAGTTTTTCGATCAACGGTCAACGAAGGATGGAATTCGGGAATTTTCGAAATAATTTTCACATTAAATTAATTCTCACTATTTTCCCATGGCGAATATAATTTTTTTATTTGCTCAATAACTTCTACATGTGATAACACACCTTCAGTTTAAAAATCATAATTTTTTAAAAAGGTATTTATGGCGAACGAATCATTTTATCACGAAGTCGTGAATTATGGTGTGCTCCTACAGTAATCCCTATTCGGTTAATTTTGTTTTTCGCTAGTTTTAAGCATATTTTCAGCGGTTTTCTTTACAATGTTAGACGTATATGATTATTCTGCACCATCGGAATGCAGCTGCACGGTATATATGATGACCACATTGCTGATCACACTTGTACTGTAAATGTTATTCACTTTCGTATACGAGCCATCTTGCGACGTAGTCACCATACTCATGCCGTTCTGTGCTCTTTCTTGTCGGTTTTATAGACTGATCAGAGAATAACAGAGAGCACGTAAATTACAGTACACGTACAGTACAAGTACAATCAGTAATGTGATCATCATATATGCCGTGCAGCTGCACTCCGATGGTGCAGAATAATCATATACGTCTAACATTGTAAAGAAAACCGCTGAAAATATGCTTAAAACCAGCGAAAAAAAAAACAAAATTAACCGAATAGGGATTACTGTAGGAGCACACCATAATTCACGACTTCGTGATAAAATGATTCGTTCGCCATAAATACCTTTTTAAAAAATTATGTTTTTTAAACTGAAGGTGTATCACATGTAGAAGTTATTGAGCAAATAAAAAAATTATATTCGCCATGGGAAAATAGTGAGCATTAATTTAATGTGAAAATTATTTCGAAAATTCCCGAATTCCAGCTTTCGTTGACCGTTGATCGAAAAACTCTCCTTAACAATAGTTTCTTAGAATTAGCCAAGGGGTCGATAGCGGCCACTCCCGAATCGATTGGATTCGAAATAAACTTTTTAGGAAACGGCGCCAAATCGTGGTGTGGTCACTTCCTGAAGCGAATTTTCAATTGGAAGGAATTTCCAAGTACCAGTGAACTACACTCATGGAGCCTGTAACAGAAAAAATCTATTTTTTCATCGATGCCGCACCTATGTCGATTTTCTCGGATAGCGTGTTATATGGGTTCGCTATGTGCACTATGGTGCTAATAACTAGTTAATTGATAGCTAGTCAATAATCAATGATCAATAATAATCAATAGCGAGATAAATGCATTTTCACAGTGCACTGCTCTCATGGATACCATTTTTTTTTCAAAGGACGAGTTTATGTGCATGAATAAGAGGAAACAAGACTTGCATTTCTATAAATAGCCGAGTTCCAGGTGTAGGGCATGATGTTCCACAGGATTAAATAGACCCCGAGCGAGGAGATGAAGGATATAGAAGTAGCGAGAGCACAGATGGGAAAGATGACCCGAGTGAGCTCGACGATCTCCGACGTCTGAATTGGGCTATTTATTCTAAGTAATGATGCTAAGTTAATTCGAAATGATAGTGATAATAATAAAGCTTTATGTGTCAGAACTGATCGTTCATTTTTAAGCTCTCTAGAACTGTTTGTGATATACCGATATCCCAATTATGATTGTTTTGTCTCTTGCCTGCATTTTTTCGACACTGAATTGTGAATACGAAAAATTCCTTTATTAATAATAGATTTGCAATATTTTCCCACAATCTAAAAGAAATTCATCGGTCTAACGAAACATTTTCATCCATTTAAGCATGTTTGAAACATATAATTTCGTGACGAGTATTATTTTTCTCACTATTTTAGGCACGTTTTAACCGATCTCAACTTACAGCATATCGGTCATTCAGTCGAAATCGTGTAGAAGCTTCATTGTACTGGTTACGGCTCAGCTTGTAGCCAACACAGCATATCTGCATATCTTCCGATAGTTATAAAGTCCGGTATTTTTGGCTCGTGGCGTAAACAACGTCGTGCATTACAGAGTGGGAAGATTGTGTACGCCACAAAATACTCGAGCTCAAAAATATTTCTCTTTTAAGGGAAAATTCTCCGTTTCATAGACAGTCAAAGTCATGATAGTGTTCATATTACCTCAAATTGAATAAAGTAACTCACAGGAAACACTAATAATGCAATACAATTCGTGAAAATGGTTAGCTGCGGTCCGAGTTTCACTGGAAAAAATAATTATACGGTTTACTTTTATTAGGCAACTTACCTACGTACATCAATAATGATAACATCACTGAGAGGCTAATCTGAAAATGTTATGTATAAATACATCTAATATTAAATAGCTTGACAGTAAATAGCTATGGTTTCACCTATTTCACATCAAGTTCGAGTTTTATCGTTCTCTCGAATGAAGACAACTATCTCATAATCAGAGGCGAAGCAAAGTAGTTCGATTGCAAAAATGGGCGAATAAAAAGAACATGGAATCAACGTGTACAGTCAAAATGCAAAAAACCATAGACCCCCGTGGTCTAAACTGTCTAAAAAGGTTGTGTGCTCGCTTAAAATAATTATTCGTCTTGAAACTGTGAATGTTGGGGTTTTGAGATGTGCTGAGTCGATTGAAATGAAAAAGAAATTTTTAAAGTATCTCCATCCGTAAGAAAAAAATATGTCAAACAATGTGGTGTGATGTTCATACGGCAGTGACACACTGCGAGTCGCTTGTGACGCACTGCAAGTTTATTTTTCCAAGCTTTCGATCGATCGATAGAAACATTTTAAAAATTTCATTTTCATTTCAATCGACTCAGCACATCTCAAAACCCCAGCATTCACAGTTTCAAGACGAATAATTATTTTTAAGTGAACACACAACCTTTTTAGACAGTTTAGACCATGAGGGTCTATGGTGGGCCCTATCGTTCACTTTATTGCATTTTGACTGTATCTAGTGTTGTTCCGTGTATCTAAGGTGATCAAGTATAAAAAATGTTTACCATAATCATAGCCTCTACCCCCACGAAGAGGCGGCAGTTAAGAAAAGTAGAATCGCGTAAACGAGGAAACGCTGATATGAGTAATCTTTCGCTGGAGAGGGTGAATAGAGAAAATCCAGTTAGACAGACGCCAATACCGTGGAAGATCAGTCCCCAGGCTATGACATCTGTAATTAATAGTACTATTTATCACACTCTCAGTTCATAAAAAAAAGAATAGTTTTTTCCAGTTTTTCTGTATCCTGTAATGCGTCATGTATCGTCATGTAAATCATGTAGCGCGTTTGAAAAATTATTGATTTTACATGTATCATTGGAAAAAAATCACTGATCAGTTTATTGAAATCAATGAATTTTATGATTAATATTCACCAACCTCCAATAATCGTATATGGTTTCATCGTTATTAGTTCGATGATAATAACGGCCGTGTGACCGAAACTGAGCAGGGCTAAGCCCAGGTTAAGTAGGAGTAATAGGGATCTGAAAGGATGAAATCATATCACACACACAGAAGAATAATAAATAACAAGTTCCCCCATATGGTCTTCTACACTAACTACACTACACTGATAATGTAAATTTATCTGTACTGTGTTGAAATAGGGGGACCTGGGTTGTTTTATTGAACTTGGAATAATCACAAAATACGCAGATGACTTTTCCGCTTTCGCTTTCTCCATATGGTAGAGAAAGTGACCAAAGGGGTTAAGATAAAATTCATATCACATTTTGCCCATATCTTATTGCTGTGTGGTATTCAAAAGATGCGAAAACATACGGAAAATAAACGAGATAGTACCAAAAAAAAAAGTTTTATCTGTTTTTTCATGTATTTTCGTGACTTTTTAACAGAGCATTAGAACAAATTCAGTAGTTGTGTGGAAAAGTCATTCCTTTCAAGTTAAAATTTCTTTAAAAAAACAGCTTACATCACTTGTCGCGGGAAACTGGTCCGGCAAATAATTATGAAAAGAAGAACTGCGGATAAATCAGCAGGAACAGTCAGCAATAATTGCATAACAGAATCGAAAACTATCTGGAACTTTGCCATTTCGGGAATAATTCGATGTTTCAGACTAAATTACCGCCATGAGCTTTCAGCAAAGGTGCAATCCATTGATCAACGATGGGCGAGACATCTGATTAGGTGATTAACGATGTATGTAGTTAGAGAACAGAGAAATAGTGTGTGATATTGAGAGAACACAGCGAAACACGGTGGTTCGGAAAAGTACTTCTAATTTGTGTTATAATCAAGGTATCTTCATGAATACAAAGTTAACGAAATAATTTTCAGCTGTCTGCCGAGAGATAAGTTCGTTGGGGGAGGTAACTACCACTCAGCGCTAATAACCACCTGGAGAAACAGCGGAATAGCAGATCGTCAAGCACATATCAAAATCCATGCGAAATAGGAACATATTGTTAAAGGTAAGGCGACCAAACAACACAAAACGCAACATCCCAACTCACTGTATCCATTATAGTCGGGTTACTCCGTGAGCGGAATTATTCATTAACAAGTTAGGGAGTAAAGATAAAAAAGGTAAAAGTACAACCAGTTATTCAAGGCACATGAAGTCCTCCGGGTGATCACTGCTAGGCCAGTGATAATTTTGGGGAATATATTAAAGGGAGGGTTACCTCACTCAATGGTCTCTTCATTGCGCACACTATTTCTCTGTTCTCTAACAACGAGAGAGCATTGCACGTTGAAGAGACCATTGAGTGAGGTTACGCTCCCTTTAAAGCGACACCCCAAGCTAATTTCACTCTCCTCATTGGCGATACTCTCTGGTAGACAAAGAAAGCGAGAGAGTGTGGCCAGAGAGGAGAGTTTCAAATTAGCTTGGGGTGTGGCTTTAAAGGCAGCTGGCATCCAAAAATTTCAATTCGAAATAGTTAAAATAGTTGATCTCATGTTGATAAGCTCAAAGAATTATTCAGAAATATGTATTTGACAGTTTGAAAAGACGCTCTGGTAAGAAGTTGGATTACTGTAGCCTGCTCCACACCACGGGCGAGGTTTCAGTATGCTAACTCCATCGAAAAGCTCAAAATAGAACATTGTTGAGTTTTATTCTTCATAATTCCCCACTGCGGATCGAGTTATCATCAAAATATTCAATTTCAAGTCGTATCCAAAGAGTTGGTGTGGCAATTAGGAAAAGGCTCCCGCTATCTGGAGCAGACTGTAGTTTTTTAACTGCGCCGTTCTCCTTACCAGAGAATTTTTATTATATAAGATTTATATATTTCGAAACAGAATTTCAAGCTCTTTTATATGAGATCAACTTATTTTTCGTTTCCCGGTCCCTTTAAGGAAATAAAGCGCTGCTGGGGAAAATTCGACTGATCATAATGAAATGTTGTTCTACGCAGAGATGGTTTAGGAGATTTCAATCCCTTGCAATGGTGCGTTTCTATGGCGCAGTGGCATATGAGCTGGTCTTTTTCCGCATCCCTCACAATCGGTTACGTGCAAATGAAATAAGAACGGCCTACGTGAGCCTAGCAACCATGCAAAAAATCGGTGATAGCGTTCTACTTAGAAAAGACACAGAACGGAGTTGTTTTATACTAAAACTAATGCTCTGTTCGATAGGTAAAATTAAAACAGGACTGTGTTGTGAATTTCTAACAAGGAAATAGCTCGCTAATGAGTTTGCTGAAAATTGTATATAGACTTATCAAAAAGTAGTCTGGGGTATGGATCATAGATGTAAATATGTGAGGAAAAGGGCGTGCGAAATTGATAAAATGTGGGAATAAAGAACTTACATTTCTCAAAGAAAAACATTATAAACAATGCGATGATTTTACTAGAGGGTTGTGAGTAAATTTTTCATTTAGTCAGGATGAAAACTCACAATGAAGGCAAGACAGATTGGGGCGAATCTATTTTTGATTTATACGATAATAATTTGGCTTATATAGTCATGATATTACTTATGCGTACTGGATTCATGGAGGGATTATAGTCTGTGAGTAAATTTCAACATAAGTCACTCAACACTACACGACTCAAAAATATTTTCTGTTCGAACAATAAGTGCATTATTAGAGATCAGTTCGTAAACATAGCAATTTAAACAACCACCACGAGATAATTTGAAACTCTCACCTCTGACAATGCTCTCTCGATCACATTGTTTATGAGAGAGCGTTGCCAACGCGGAGAATAAAATTAGCTCGAGCTGTTCCTTAAAACGAACACAGCAAACATGGAAAAATAAAGTAAAAATAAATACTTCAATGAACTTCAATTGACCTCATTGAGGAATTTTTAAAAAGTTTAATAGAGAAAAACAGGGTAATGACGTGTCACGTGATATGTTTCTACAACGAAAATAAGTTTGACTGATCTCAATACAATAGTAGACTGTGAATAATAGTACATTTCATATAGCAAGATTAGGTGCATCGTAATAACAATACGCGTGCATCAATAACATGACCTCTTCGCTCGTTTGGATTTGAATATTGACCGTATAAAATACACTTGTTTATTTGGTACGAGAGTAGCCAATCACTCCCACAAGAGACTTTCTTATTTTGCATGGTTCAGAAACTATGCCGATCTCTTTTATATATAATATAGCGCGCGGCGAAGGTGAGCCGGGTTAGAGAGAGGCAGCGGAGAGACAATAGAGAGGCGGGGCGAGATGTAGAAGGCTACATCTCGCTCGCCTCTCGATTGTGACTTCCGTTCGTTAGCACCATTTGTCATTTTCTTATGCAAGTACATTTTATACGCACAATACCTTCTTTATTTAAACTATAATCTCTCCAATACTATCTACTGTGAAATAAGCTAGTTGTTAAAGACAAAAGATAATAGGTACCACCCCATATCCAAGGCACACAAGGATCTGCGTTCGATCACTGCTATAGCAGGCACTGCTAGCATGCTAGCCAGCGTTAAAAGGAGCGTCTCAATGGCCTCTTCATCGCGCACACTATTTCTCTGTTCTCTAACAACGAGAGAGCATAGAGCATTGAAGAGACCGTTGCGAGAGGTTACGCTCCCTTTAGTTCAATTCTAATTCAGTTCGGAGAACCCATGTAATATATTCTTCGCACCTAATGCATTACTGATTGGACTGCAGAGCCATCAAAGGGCGTAGCTGAGGCCTAACAGTGATCTCCCGCAGGACTTCGTGCGCCTTGATAACTGGTTGTACCTTTACCATTTTATCTTTACGTCACGCAGGTTCGATTCCCGCGTGCTATTTTCTATACATTTATCTTTCAAAATGTAAAATTAACGCCTTTCTATGGTATAGAACTTTTAGCTCAACTCGGATTACGGTAATTTATAGTTTTAGACAAAATTATTTTTGAATGCATGGTCTATATTATATAATAGTTCATTTTCTGGGTCTATTAAATGTACTTTTGATAAATTTTAATGTGTTAGGGCAGTGCATTCACTAATCTAATTGATTACTGTAGAATATGAAAACTACAAAAAAATGTGAGTAATTAAAGAAACGTGTGTGAGAAAGAGATTCATTGTAAAATGAATCGTGATCGATAAACGTAGAAAGTTCTCGAATGTACATGAATATGCAAACCACTACAAAAGGCATCTTGAAATATCCCTAATATTATTTATTATTTAGTGTTCAAAAATGATCATAATTCATGAATCAGTTTCTCACACTTGTCTAGGGATAGCGAAAAATCGGGGGGGGGGGGGGGGGGTATCAGAACGGCAACAATCAAAACGGCAACAATCAAAACGGCAACAATCAAAACGGCAACAATCAAAACGGTAACGGAGCAGAACTCGGTTGGGAGTTGGCATAGCTTCCCTAAGTAGCATGCCCTATGCTACAGTATTCCAACTGTTGCTACCGTAACCTACCGTAACCCACTACCGTAAATCAAAATGCGGGAAAATGCTGTTTTTCGATAGGTAGAGGCACGATACGGGTGAACTGGCTTCAGTAACACTACCGTTACATGCTTACAGTAACCTAGACTAAAGTATTCGCTGTTGGATATCGCGAACTGACTTTTTTATGTTTTTCTTTTTAAAAATGTTTTTGTGCTGAACGTAGAGTTGAGTGCATGCCTTTTCTCTATTGTTTGACTAATGATAATAACCATCAAAACACTACGAGACATAGCTCTAGTACAGTCATAAAAAAGTCAGTTCATAAAAAAGTCAGTTCGCGATATCCAACAGCGAATACTTTAGTCTGGGTTACTGTAAGCATGTTACGGTAGTGTTACTGAAGCCGGTTCACCCCTATCGTGCCTCTACCGATCGAAAAGCAGCATTTTCCCGCATTTTGATTTACGGTAGTGGGTTACGGTAGGTTACGGTAGCAACAGTTGGAATACTGTAGCATAGGGCATGCTACTTAGGGAAGCTATGCCAACTCCCAACCGAGTTCTACTCCGTTGCCGTTTTGATTGTTGCCGTTTTGATTGTTGCCGTTCTGATACCCCCTCGAAAAATCGCAGAGATATTTAAACATTATTTTTCCTAAATGTTACTGTAATAGTGCTCGTTGGATTGAACTTTCGAAGCCTTTCGAAGGATTGAAACCGATCAACAGTTCGGATTTGTTATCCGAGCAATTACCCACTAGGTCATGGGTTCCCATTAGAGGTGACGAAACGAAACGGATAGCGGAATTTCGGTTGAGATAATTTGATTATCTCTCCCAGCCGAAACTCGAGATATGCTAATCACCTCCAGCCGGCTAGAGAGTGATTCTCGCCTATTCCGCTTCCGTTCCGGTTCGTTCCGGCTCGTTCCGGCTCGTTCAAATGTGATTTTGAGTGCCTTTTTTGCGGGGAAAACAACCAAATCGATCACAATATATAGCTTTTCAACCGTACTGCCCATCGTCACTTATTTTTCTATCGTTTCGGAGGTTTGTATTTTGATCTACCACACTCGTGGGAGATCAAAATATTTTGTTCCGTTTGTACTATTTTTGAAAAGGATGAATCAGCATGTTTATGTGGCGAAACAACGTAATAAATATAAACAAGACCGTACAAAATCATATCGATAACTTGAAAATATAACGTTGCTCTGAAATGTATAAAGAAAAACAATAATCCAACAAAACTTCTAGCAAATAGTATACTATATGTTACACATGAAATCAATATACAGTGTAGGCAACAAGTCTCCGGATAATTTTACATTTTTTACAACGTTTGATCCAGCTCTGGTATTTTGCCACTTAAAGTCTACTTAAACTTTCCCACTTTAAGTAGACTTTAAGTAAACTTAAAGTGAGACGTAAGTCTACTTAAAGTGGTGTGGTATACTGTAATGCATTTCGTCAAATGTTCTTTCACTTAAAGTTTACTTAAAGTCTACTTAAAGTCTGTGACGTAGTTTAAGTAGACTTTAAGTGGCAAAATACCAGAGAGGATAGCAATCAAGCAGATCTTTTGAGTCAATGTACAGAATTTATTAAGGAATGCAACCATGATGTGTTGGTGATATTAAATAAGTTCATTATTGCGTCGTGATAGCGCAATCTAATTACACCTTTTTGAAAAATTCTATTTCTTTAGCCAAAAGTCCTGTTCTTCTGAAACATTTTGAGAGTGGAGAACCCTGCCAGGGCTGCACAGTCACACAATCCGGAATGGCTCCGATTCCGATTTCAAGCTGTAGCAGGGTTGCAACGTTGACCCCCAAACTTTATAACTCATCTTCTAGATGTGCTAATGACCCGTTCTCGGTGCTAACATGATGCTAGTTGCGAATAATGTTTATCCCATAGATTACGGTAGTCATAGGTCGTCATGTGCCCTCAGGGCATAAAATAATTTTGTTGGGAGGACCGATTTTGAGTCCCTACCGTTCAGAGGACAGGCCTTCTAAAATTATGGTTCCTGCGCAAGCAGCTTTGCAATGTATCTTATATTTATTTCCCTGATTTTGGTTTAGTTCCGATTCCTTTCAGACCCGTAGCAAAAGTTATGTTGAGGTCTACTCGGTGCGCGCTCTTGTGCTTTCTCTCTCACTGCTCTCATCCCTGGGACTCTATTGATGAAATCTTTAATTTGCAAAGCACCTATGCATGTTGGAGATGTTCACAAAAGTTTTTACACTATTGCTGAACTTCGATCTATGACCTTTGGATTTTTTATTTTTACTCGCTGAAACAGAGTAGACCTCAGCATAACTTTTCCTACGGGTCTGAAAGCAATCGGAACGAAACCAAAATAAGGGAAATAAATATATGATACATTGCAAAGCTGGTTGCGCAGGAACCATAATTTTAGTAGACCTGCCCTCTGAACGGTAGGGTCTTAAAATTAGCACACCCAACAAAAAATATTTTATGCCCTGAGGACAAATGACGAGCTATGATTACCGTAATCTGGGGATAGACATTACTCGCCACTAGCAGAATGTTAGCACTTAGAACGGGTCGTTAGCACATCTAGAAGCTGAGTTATTTGGGGGTCAAAGTTGCAACCCTGCTACAGCTTGAAATCGGAATCGGAGAATAAAATTTTTCAAAAATGTGTAATTCGATATCACTACGCAATAATGTAATATGACCAACATAACATAGTTGCATTCCTTGATAAATTCTGTACATTGACTGAAAATATCAGTTTGATTGATTTAGATTCAGCTTGATTTAGAAAATTGGAAAAATTGCATAAAATAATTTTTAAAATAATATAAATATGTTTAAAATTAATATATTATGAAATATTAAACAGCAGAGAATGCTGAAAAGGTATATCTCCATTTTCACAGCTGAGATATATCTTACCATTATTTTTATTTCGAGGTAATAGTCTTTGACCTATCTCTATTGACAACCAAAAAAATTTGAGCTTATTTTCAATTTTTGTTGTTGTAAAAGCGAAAGCACCAGTGGTTCCAATCGCAAGCGGAACGAACCGGAACGAGCCGGAACGAGCCGGAACAGACTCTCTCACTAGGTGAATTTGCATGAAGCCGAAACGAGAGTCAATGAGAGGTCGTTTCGCCCCGGTTTCGATAGGCTAATTGGCATTTGCCGAAACTAGACTCATTTCTCGCCCGTTTCGTGAGGCGTTCCGGTTTTCGACTCACCACCTCTAGTTCCCATAATACAAAAATTCAAAGGATCTACATATACTCACTACAACCCCTACATATTTACCGATGTATGGCACCGCCCCCTTGCTGGTAGACCCAACCTATATACCGATTTTAACTCCACCCTTTTAACTTCGCGGGCTTGGACACCACATGCCAACATCAACAAACCCCACAATCTTTATCAATTCTAGAAAGAACACTGCCAGATAACGCATTTTGAAAGACAATCGACTCCGTTCTCCCGAAACCCGTGGAGCAGATGATCCGTGATGATAGCGGCAACCTTCTGCTGACGTCATCAACGACGGATACGAAAAGACGATTCGACCTGAAGTTACAATGGATTCAACGATTCGGTCTTTACACTAAGACCACTAAGTACCTTAGAGAGAAGACCGACGTCCTAGTCGACGAAAGAAGACCGACGTCCTGGTCAACGACAAAAGCCTTACGTCTAGGTCGACGAAAGAAGACCACGGTACCTGGCACTGAAATGGGTATGAAATGAAGAAAATGAATATCCAAACTATTACAAAACTCTCCTCATGAATCCGGGTGGTTTGGGCATCTCGAGGGAGCCTTCATAAGCCATTCACCGATGTCGATGATGAACTACTTCACACGACGCTGCTTGACCATGATGCATGGACCTATAAAATGATTAATAGATTAAAATAGATTCAATGGTTAGACGTTTTCTAATGTTCTCATCATTTTGTACACTTTTCAATCTCTTCCAATAGAAAGCATTGAATGGTCAAAGGTTTATGTTCCCGTTTACCCCGAAGTTCGCTCCTTGGAGAACCCTAATGGCGACCCAGCTGACCCTAATCGGCTGAATAAAGTTGTTCTAATGTAAATGTAAAAAATGTTACCCAGAAGTGTAATGGTACATAAAATATTCAGTACTCAAAAGAAATGTAAAGAAAAGAGACATCTCTCCACTGATTACACACACTTTCTCTTCTCCCTTCGCTTCTTTTAGCAACTTTCGAATATGATACAAATCGATAATGTATCGTCAGGGTATTGTGTCCCAGGTGGAAAAAAGTGAGTAACAGAGGTGATTGTAGGTTACGGAAGACAACCATCGATCGATGACAATCGAAGGTACCTTCCTACAGCAACGTTATGGTATGCTCAGGGTTTTCCACTTTGGACTAGATTTAAGGTATGTACCATTGTCAAGTGAGAGAAGAACGTCGTCCGTGACGATCACAGTCCGTGGGTGTCCTACATCTGCGACGTGGCTCCATTGATCGTTGCCAGTCCTTCGATGATGCAACCGCTTTCTGATCGCTCTGAAAATGATTTGAATTATTTCGTGATAGAGATAGGATATACGAGGAAAGGGGAAAGGGAGGGGGTAAAGTTCAAAGATCAAATTATAAAAGAGCAGTACGGAATACAAGAGGAAAGAAGGCGACCCAAAGCTGCAAATGAAATTAAGAAGAATAGGAACACGTAGTCTACATATAATCATGGATCATATGCAAATTGGAATACAATTGATGAATGGATAGACAACACAAGTACAATGTGTGTGAATAGGAAAGAGAGAATGAAGATTGATTGGGAGAGACAGGGAGAGGGAGGTAGAGGTAGAGAGAGGTAGAGGGAGAAAGAGGTAGAGGAGAGAGGTAGAGGGAGAAAGAGGTAGAGGAGAGAGGTAGAGGGAGAAAGAGGTAGAGGAGAGAGGTAGAGGGAGATAGCTGTAGAGGGAGAGAGAGAGGGAGATGGATAGAGAGGTAGAACGATGGATAAAGGGATACTGATCCAATATTGATCGACATTACACGAAGAGAAGAACGTAACGACACGTTCCTCTGTTGAGGGAAATGAGAGAGGGAGGAAGTACCCAATGATAGATAAACACTATCGACGGTAGATCACTCTGATCAAAGTATCATTCTATTGTTATGTGATGATTGTTTGATCAGAGGAGAGAGTGTCCAGACAGAAGAGAGTACAGACAGAGATAGAGACAGAGTGAGAGAGTATGAATAGTTAAGAGAGTACAAGGAAGGAAAGACAGCGCGTGAACATGACCTACCATCCATATTGTTTATGAATCGCTGTTCCCTATTCATTCTTCCCGCCAATTTCATGGGAAGTACGTGTTGCTATAGTTGTTTTCGTAATTGTGCTGTGCCCCTCCCTCTACTTCTGACATTTCTTCGTTTTTCATTGATTGATTCCCCCAATCTCATTGTCAGTCATTTTCTCTATCTCTTAGAACATTCTCTACTCCTTCCTTCCTGTCCTTATTAAAAGTACGGATTGATTGTCATGTTTTTACTCGATTGTTGGTCTCTTTCCCCTTTTGCATAAATTACTGTCTAGGGCTTTATCCATTATATAACAATTTGAATTTGATCACAGATTATCATATTTTGTGTTCTCCTTTTCGTTCTCTTTGGTTGCATTCATCGGTCTTCTCCTCGTTGTACGTCTGTTCAAGTTGATCTTTGATCTTGTGTCCCATGTCCCCTGTCTCTTACATCGTGCTCTTCTTTTCATTCTAGTACGGTTCGTGTCCTGTTATTTCGATCTATATTTATTCAGTGTCTTTTACTGTCTACCTCCCTCTGTCTCCATCCTTCTCCATTTCGACAGTTCGGGACAGCCCTACAAGTAGTCCTGGATAGTCCTACGTAGCGTATAATTTCATTATTCCCTCTCTGTGAAAAAAGCAAATGTTCCAGTATTTCCGTGTTTCCGAACTTCAATTCAACTTCCAGAACATCACTGTTCGGACGTTCCTGACTGTCGTACTGTTCCTATTCTTCTTCATTCCATTTGCAACTCTCGTTTCCCCTATTGTCATTTTTGCAAGTTTATCTTTGATCTTTACAATGTCGTCCCTCATTCATTTTCCCTCTCTCGTTTCTCCAAACCATTTTCAGAACCAGCCATGGACGATCTACGAAGGTCTACCAAGGGTCAATCGTGGTCATGTCGATTATGTCGATGGTCGTCGTCGATGATCGTGATTCTGATGGTTATGGTCTTGGACGTTGTTCCTCTTCTACTGGTATGCATCTTATCTTTGGCTTATTTTTGTGTCGCTGCGTATTATAAAACTATGCCGTATTCTAAATATTTCGTATCCGTATATAATTCGTATCCTAAATATTTCGTATATAATTCGTATCCGTATGCAAAAAAAAAGCGATGGAGGAAGCCAGAGGTTGTGAGATTAGTGTCTCTTTTTTTACTTTTGAACACGGCATCCGTTGAATGCATACTGTAATAGAATATTTCTGAATATACAGGAACATCAACCTTTGTCAACGTTCTCTTCACCATTCTATGCTTACCACTGGAAAAGATTTTTTTAAAGTGTACAAAGTGATGAGAACATTCGCAAAGGTCTAAACATTGAATTTATTCTAATCTCTTATTAATTTTATGCGTCAAATCATCACGGTCAAGCAACGTCGTCTGAAGAAGTCAACGTTATCAACGTCGGCGAATGGATTCTGCAGAATCGATGGGTGATGCGCTAACCACCCGGATTCATGAGGAGAGTTTTATAATAGTTTGGATATTCATTTACTTCATTTCATACCCATTTCAGAGCCAGGTACCGTGGTCTTCGAATCGTCTTCTCGTACTCGTTGTTGATGACGTCACCAGAAGGTCATCGATATCATCATGGATCATCTAAGGATTCAGAAGAACAAACGCCTCTTCTGCTGCTCTTCTAGGTACTTTGTTGTTTTAGTGGATAGTCGAAATCGTTGAATTCATTCTAACTTCACATTCAACAGGTCGAATCGTCTTTTTTCACTTGTCGTTGATGGCGCGTTCAGAAGAATGTCACTACTATCAGGGATCATCTACTACTCTAGAAGAGCGGATTTCGCAGGACTATTTCTAAAGATGCGACATGTGGGAGTCTTCTTTCTAGAATTGATAAACATTTTTGGGTGTGTTCACGTTGGCATCTGGTGTCCAAGCCCGCGAAGTTAAATGGGCGGAGACAAAATCGATATATGTATAGGGTCCACCAGAAAGGGGCGGAGCCATACATCGGTACATATGTGGATGTTCAAGTGAATATGGCCGTTTCAGTTCATGATACCAGTTGGGGGTGGGACTACCGTAATCGTTAATCATTAAAATCAATAGCAACAGTACTACGGTTTCGTTTACAATTGGCCTGTTAATAATTAGAATTATTAGTAAAATATCGAGCACTACTATTAAAATATACAGATCTAGTTTGAACACATTTATCAAAAGTATGCTCTGATGTGCATGTTGGGCCACAATTGACTTCTTTTCTCATGAAAGTAAGATCGGCGATTCGCATGAGAACCTTCCATCTTACTGGTGGGCTTCCGTGTCCCCAGTAAGATACCACTATCCAAAAGTAAATCGATTAGAGAACATAGTACAGTACACACTACCGTAATCCCTTCAACAATCATCATCGCTATTCAGTTCACGATCACAACGACCTCAGCATGAGCGAGCAAGAATGCCGATATCAATTCAAGTAAGCAATCATCTCAATATTTTAAAGATCAAAGATCATAATACTAAAATGTTCATCGCCTGAATCCAAAGATCAAAGATCATTCATGTAAGCCCACGAGCCAATTTTAATGCATTGTGTTACAGTATTTACTGATTACTGTAGCTCCTTGATATTAAGAAGATTATTTAATGTCAAAGCAAAATGAAGCAATATTAGATAATTCCTATAAAACTCAATAAATATCTACAATTACATAACTTCTCATCTTACAGTATCCATAGGGTATCATCAAATTGCTTGCTCGCTTGCTTAGAAATACTATATATAACGAACGAAATGATAGTAACTTATCAAAGAAACATTAA
Organism: Parapristionchus giblindavisi; assembly: GCA_943737045.1. Taxonomy (NCBI): domain Eukaryota; kingdom Metazoa; phylum Nematoda; class Chromadorea; order Rhabditida; family Diplogasteridae; genus Parapristionchus; species Parapristionchus giblindavisi. Next base: position 598,549 of record CALSFV010000056.1, on the reverse strand, counting down.
AAAAAGATAATTTTTCTTGCGCAATGCTCAAAATTACATACATACAGTTAATATATGGTATAACCAAATTAATTCAATTTTCAATTTTCAATTTTTCTCATTTCGTGAGGTTATTACATAATTAATTAAAATGTAATTTATCATCTTATGTAATGGTAAAAAATATTTACAATTAAATATTATAAATGCAATTACAAAATTAATAAAAATTTAAATTTTCAATTTTTTACTCATTTTGTGTAGTTATTCCCGCCCGAATGAAGATTACTCAGTTCTTTCGATTCTTAGTTTATCCTCACGACCAGAATGACTAGAGTATAAAATCTGTTTATGTGAATAAACAAATTAATCATTCAATCTTTGTCAATTTTGCGTGAACTATTCAAGCTTTCGTGTTCAGAGGTACATTATTGTAGTATGAATTATGTTTCAAATATCAGATTATTGAAGCAATTCGTAATGCGGCATTTCATTTGCCTGATGTGTCATAATATTACTTTAAAAAGGGTGAACAAAATCAAATCTACCCAAATAAGGAGAGTTGACAAATGAAACTTATCACATTTACTGATTAGTAAAATAAGCCTTTGATGTAGGAACAATCCCGCAGGGCATAGTATTAGCTCTCGCGCTCTACTCCGAAGATGACGGGTGCAAAGTAAGTGCAGAAAAAAGTGCAAAGATTTTGGAGACAGAATAATATGTACAAGAATTTCACCTGTTAGAATCGTTGATAACGAACAGAATACTTTTTGAGACACATTTAACATCTGAAACATCTTCGCGATGTATGATAAATAAAATAAATAAATAAACATTTCTTTCTCTAGAACTTTTTCAATTTCTTCTTATAATCCTTTAGAGAGATGATGATATCAATTTATCACGATTTAGAAACCACAATCATTCAGTTTTATCATATAAGTGGTAAGATTTCTAATTCGATCATGTCACTTTTCTTGTATATTTTACAGGAGTGGTGTTTCTAATATTCAATATCTTTGTGTGTTTATTGATCATGTTTGATTTGGACAAAAGCTTTGCAAGCTACAGGAAGTATCTACTCTGGCTGCAAGTATGCTTAAACTCTAATACAATATTATGTTTTCGCTAACATCACGTCTTACAAATTATGTGTAGAAACCGAAACTCAAACCATAAGGTCTATCCATGTACATATGAGAGGAATCGCGAGAAAATCGACCGTTTCGGAGAGTCCGCGGCGGTAGAAATTTCGACCCCCTGAAAATTTCAGATTAAGTACTTTGAACGATGCTCTATCGAACTGCGTTGGCCGAATTTGCATATCTGCTCTCATTTTCGAGTAGCGGTAGGACAAAGTTGGCTGGTAAGGGATTTTTGGATCGAGTGTGCGTCAGAAAAATGATCATAACTCCGTTCAAAATAATGATAGAAATTTTTTCAAAAAGCATCGAAAGAGGAGAATTTGGGCAACATTTCCCACTTGATGACGTCATTTGTCGACCATGCGCCGGAGCGGGGCGGTCGGTTTTATGAAAAAGTGATGTAACTTTCCTAATCGGAAAAAGTGCACTTTTCTTCTATGCGCGTTTTGTTACACAAATATGTGTCTAAAAATGACCCAAGTTTCAGAGGATTTGAGAAATGCAAAAAAAAGCGTTGATTTTAGTGACGCGACCTCGGACCTGTCAAAGGAAAGAACGGCTTATTCCTTTATCAAGAAACAGCAATGGAGCTAAAATGACTCAAAAACACCCGAAAAAACATTACGAAAAACACAACTCAAAATACCCAAATATGACAGTTATTTGAAACACAAAATCACCGAGTTCCGAAAAATTTGAAAAAAAAACCATTTTTTGCTTTTCCACATGGAAAAAACGTTTCAGTGATGTTAATTAATCTTTATAATATTTCTTATAATGTTTTTGAACATTTATGTTTTTGGAAGTGAAGGCCTATCTGCTCTTAGAGCCGAGATATCCGCCATCGAGATTACACGCGCGCGACCCAACTCCGCGCGATGTGTTGCCATAAAATGAACGTTTTCCAGCTCAGAATGACTCAAAACAACTTGTTTCATCATTCTTAGCACGAAAAAATACCTTGGAACACGTTTTCTGTGTCTGTAAAAATTAGAAAAAGATTTGGATCGAACAGGGGTTCGAACACGCTCGGTGTTTTTAGAGCAGTACCTCTTTACCTCGACGCCTCGAATGATTTTGCTTATTTTATTTATTTATTTATCGTACACCGGGTGTTTCAACAAGTACAAAGTGTTCGAGTGCAAAAAAATATGTGAAAGAATAAAATTATTAAAAGAGGTGGATGGGGATGGGGGGAAGGTGCGAGATCAATTGATTTACTAAACATAGTAATAGTAATAGTAACATAGTAACATGATACAACGGATGTCTTTGTAATATGTTATTTCAATGTTAATTGTTTTCAATTGTGACTGATTTCTCTAATAAATGTATCTTATCTAACATTAGTTTTGACATTGTACTTCATCATTCCTTGAAGAGAGAGAGAGAGAGAGAGAGAGCGAGGAAGGTTTGGGGGGGGGGGGCTCACACTCGTTCTTTGAAGTGGATGTGGCCGAGGATGAGAGAGTGATAACTTCGGATGCCATCTATGATACGGTTCCATGGATATTCTTGATTCAAACTGTTTCTTCGACCTTAACGATCAATAAACTAATATCAATAAATGATAAATAAGAATAGTGAAAATGAAATTGCAGAAAAAAAAGATCTTCCACGAATTTAAAAATCGTTAAAAAATCAGTTTTCGATTCATATCTCAAAAATGGTTGTTGTTGAGAATTCGAACCACTAAGACAATTTTTTTAGGTTGGTCGAGATACAGGGTTTAAATATGCTACTGAGTACATTAACATAAGTTTGAGCTGATTTACAACCAAAAATGTGATTTGAGAGAAAATTACACCAAGTCCACGACGATGATATATAGTATCCCTATTGGGCGGACAGAGTTGGGTTATATGGTATATCAGGATACCCCAATTCGAGGACGGGGAATCTGAATCTGCAATAAAACTCTTATCCTTTAGAGAAAAATTTCGGGAAACATCGCATTTTGTATGCAAAAAAACAGTTTTCATACAATAACACATGAAGAACAACATTTCCGACCATATCCTTAGTTGAGTTATTTGTAGAGGAGGTCATTAGGAACCGAATGAAAAAGAAATTTACACGGTTGCTCAAAAACGAAGCGAGTTACACTCATTTGAAATTGACGGAAAATTTTTTTTTTTTTAAATCATGCAAATTCCTAAAAACAAAATTTCAAAATGTTGTTTTCGTACTCAGTTAGGCCAGTCTAACAACTATCAATAAAAAAAGGAAGAACATTTTTTTCTGTGCAGAAAGTTTTTTATTTTCATGCACTTTTACAGGAGATCCGTAATATATATAACTATGTTTTTATATTTTTATTGCTAGGCAATTGTTCCTGTTGGACATCGCTTGCGATTTGATGGAATAAAACGAATCTTTCTCTACTTGGCAATGCAACTTTGGACGGTTATTACCATATCGATGTTGAGTCAAATCTTGCCGCTGACAGTTACAGACGAACAGGTGATATATTTACATCGTGTGATACGTTGACAACATTATTTTATTATCGCACGTGGTAACATAATATTTAGGTGCATTGTCAACAATATTCCGATAAATTGAGCTCCCCATATACATAATGCATACTTTCAGGACATTCCGGAAAAGTGTAAATGGATCTCCAATTATCAAGCTAGCATATACTTACGATTCGGAACTGTCTATGAATATTTAATGATGATTGGTAATTGTTTGCTTTACTTTCAGTGGTTTCTAGGGCACTCAACTTCGAAAACACAGCTTGTCCTCGATTACAAAGGAAAACCACGCGGTGCTGTATTACTTGGCTAGTGATATTTAATAACGAAAACGCATTTTCAGCTGCCTCTTTCTCGCTTGCTGTGGTATATATTCCAATTGCGTTATTCGTAATAATCAGTCATCTTGAACTGAAATCGGGAATGAAACTATCGAGTGAAACTACGAAACGGTATGGAAATAATCTGACTACAAAAACGGAAATGAATTTAAGATATCAACGACGTGCAATGCGAGCTCTTACTATACAAGTTTGCCTTTTTTCATGCAGAAAATACAGACAACTCTATTCATTTCAGATCGTTATTCCAACATCTCTACTCCGCATTTTTAGGGGGGCCAATAATTTGGTCGAGAGTGAAAAGTTGAGCCATTATTTTGGTAGTTGAGCCAATAATTTGGCTCGAAGTGGGGCTATTATTTTAGTCGCAAAGTTGAGCTAAACTTTTGGCTTAAATAATGGCCCCATTACGGTATGTCGAGCCGTTTCAATGAGAGCCGTAAAATAGGTCGGCGATGTTTGCTAATCTCTTTCTTGTAAGGTCATGTCGGCATACCAGCCATGGAAGTTTTTCAACTAAAGTGCGTTGCTTTCGTTGCATTTCTAGTTTCTATTCTAGTTGTCAAACTATTTTGCTAGTTGAGTAGACTGTTGCTGTTTTCGCTCCTTCATTGGCTGTGCTCACTAATTGTTGTTTTTTTCTTTAATTTAATTTATTACAAGGATATCTCTGCTCGCTCAAGATGAACTCTTCTCAATTCGCCTCTGCTAGTACGGTAAGTGCCTTTGTACTTATGTGAAATCAAGAGTATTTAAGTTATCATAAATTCTTTAAGTCTTTTAAGTCGAAAGACTAAGTGTTTGGGTTGAGGCGCAGAGTCGTCCTCCGAAGATCATCATTCCGTCACAGCGCGAAGAATTGCACGACGAACAGCTGTAGTATCAGTCCCTACTCAACTCTTACTTCCAACCCGGTGAGTATGAATGTAAAGATTTACATGAGCATGACAAACCTTCTGAAGCGTAGAATGAAGTGTTTACCAAAAGCCTCTTTCGCACTTCTATTGGTGAACTCTTTGCTAACGTTAATATGTAATTATCGATTGATTTCATGATGTATACGATCGTTAATTTCGTCATGTTGCAGCTTCTCAATCAATCCATTGTTCACTACAACACCGGATAACACTGGATATGTGCAGAAGTTGAATCTGAAGAACGACCCACCAAGCAGCTCTTCGCTCTGTAAGTTTAAAGGGACAGTTTCCCATAAATATATTGATTGAAATGCCGAAAATGTTCGAAAGTGAAATTTTATCCCACCACGAATTGACGAACTATCATACTGTAGTTTAAATGAAAGCGCGATTGATTTCCACGCTGGAGCTTGTCCGGAACATCGATATTTGATGCAAATCACATGATGCAGTGTACGCAAATCGAAATTCGATTTACATATGGAATATCTGTGCTGCCTCTTAATATAACCCGTCTATGCAAATGTCTTATCTTGGACAGACATATCACTTTCCCACAAAGGGCAAACATCTATTGTTGGCCAAGTGGTCTAGGGCGCTCTCTTTCGCAGTGCTTGAAGGGTTCGAATACCGATCGGGTCGTGATTTTTGCTGATTTCTCGTGAAATGCTCTAGTTCGACTTTTCCGTGCGAGGATCTCCCGCGAATTTGAACGCATAATTCTCCAAGGGATACCGTCCCTTTAATTATCGATTGATTGATGACTTGATTGATACCCGTTTCCCTGGTGTCTGCGTAAAGTTGCGGGGTTGCTGCTTGATAGATCTCACATATTGTTATTGATTACATAATTTTCATTGTTTATCGATTAACTGTGTTCATTGTCAGGTGTGCGTCTACTACTACCAATTCGCCGTCCCTCACGCTAACAGCCGACATCAGACGCCCCTTCCTCGTGTAACTGATAGAGACCATTGGAGAGGACGCGTGATGAAGGACGGGGGAAATTGGATCGATAAAACGGTTCGTTCGGCTGTTTTATTTGTCATCTTATTATGTACATAGATGTTTCGATGAATGATAACACGGAGGAATAAATCAATGATGTGTTGGTTCAATTAGCTTATTTCACTGTTGTGTAATGATCACGCAATCGAAGTGTACTTTTCATACGTGGGCGGGGTACCTGAGGCCGTATGTATGAACGCCGACAAACCGTTTGCCGACTTTCATGCATACGGCCCCTGGAGCTTGATTCTACAGGGGCATCCGAACGAAAAATGGTTAATTTTACAGGGGGCCTTCACTTTTCTTTTTTTTATAACTTTCACCTAAACGTCATTTTTACATGGGGCATTCCACAAAATTTCGAAAACCCCTAATTTTACAGGGGCACATCCATGTCGGCGCCCATGTATGTTAATTTTGATCACGTGTAGTTCTTTTGTGAAAAAAATCTTGTTCTTCTGAAACATCGTGGGAGTGGAGACTTCCCCTAGGATAAAGGACTACTGATTCGAATATATCGTAATACATACAATATCGTACGACCTTTTTTGAGCTGTTTAAGAACCCTGCGGAAATTCCCGACATTTCCGCAACGAGGAATAACTCGGCTCGTTGGGGTCCTGGAACAGTGAGATGGGTATCAGTAACACTATGATATCACATCTTGATCTTTGATCTTTGTTAACTCCGGTACGTTTTTGCAATGAGACAATTTCGCTCAAAATCATCCTAGCGGGAAGTGTATTGTTCGCCTCCACATGACAAGTATATATCCAACCAGTATTTAACCTATTGGCAACGAGGGAGCCATGTCAAAAAATGAATTTAACGCAAGAATTTTAATACATCGATACTCTCATCTCGTTTATGCATTGTTACATTTGCCTTACATGTCTACGCCGTAATCCCCTCCGTCGGCGGAGGGGGTTACGGCGTAGACACGTAAGGCAAATGTAACAGTGCATTACTCGATACTCGTTTGGAGGAAGTCGAACAGTATCGCCTCTCTCGATAGTGTTTCACTTCCTCCAAACGTGCGCCCCAGAGGCCCAGACCTCTCAACTTGCCGCTAAAACCCTTGCGACACGCACACTCTCGTCCACGCGATTATGAACTACCGTAGCCCGGTTCCGTGGGTCAGATTAAGTGCGACGGGTCAGATTTCAGCATAAATTGCCGGAATAACCGATACGTGAGTGATATGATTATAACCTATTTATAACCTGCACATTGTGACTATTTGGACAATTGTTAATGAAATCTGCTCTGGGTCTGGGTCTCTGAGGGGCAGGTTTGGCGGTCGGCAAACAGTATCGAGAGAGGCGATGTAAAACTCTGCCCAGCATTAACATTCGAGGATTAAATTCGTTTTAGAACATCGATTTGACATGGTTCCCGTTATGGTACTGACTTCAGACCGATATGTGGACGAGTTGGAAAAGATCAAAGGTTAATTACTAGTTGGATATATACTTGTCATGTGGAGGCGATATGCTTCCAGCTCGTCTGGGATGATTTTGAACGAAATCATCTCATTGCAAAAATGTAGCGGAGGTAAAGCAAAGATGAAAGATGAAAATGTGATATCATAGTGTTATTGATGCTGATCACAATTGTACCCATCTCACGGTTCTTTGAACCGAATTATTCCACGTTGCGGAAATGTCGCCCCCCCCCCCCCAATCATCACTATCACCAATATCAGCGTCCTCAACACTTTTGCAACCCTTATACCTTGATTTTCAACTAAAAAAAAACATTAAAACTTGCTGAAAATCGTCGAAAATGAGAATTTTTTGAAGTTCACTGTCATTCGATATTTGTTTCAGAAGTAAATTTGGTTGTTTTTTTTCATAACAGAACGATTCGTAACTCTTTTAAAGTATTGAAACCATCTTTTCCCAACCAAAATCGAGTATTTTTGGCATTTTCCTGAATTTTCCAAGTTCTGAACACTGCTTAAAAAATATGTGAGACGAATTATCATTAGAAGCATGCTGTTATTGATTCTATTGTTTTCAGGAAATCTCAATTCTTCGATACTAACAATAAGTATCTCGCAGCTCTGTACCCCATGAGAAGCCAAAGATGACAAGAATCAAACGAAGACACTCGAACAAGCTGAAGAAGTTTATCGCAAGACCATTTACTGTTAATTACTCGTTTCATTTTCATTCTCATGTTGTAATTGATATGTACATATTGTTGTTTTGAGGATAAAGAAGTTAATTTATGTATAAAACATTTAAATGTGTATATGAATGGAACTGGAATAAAAGTAAGCAAATAAATGGCTAAACTTTTAGTTGTCGAGCCAATTTATTGGCCAAATTATTGGCCCCACTTGAAAAGTTGAGCCATTAATTGGGACTAAAGTTTAGCGAAAAGTTTAGTGGGGCCATTATTATGACCAAATTATTGTCCCCACTTGAAAAGTTGAGCCATTAATTGGGACAAAAGTTTAGCGAAAAGTTTAGTAGGGCCATTATTTTGACCAAATTAATGGCTCAACTTTTCAAGTGGGGCTTGTCTGGTAGCCTTATTCGAGACTCAACTTTTGACAAATTATTGGCCCCACTTTGACCAAATTATTGGCCCCCCTAAATATGCGGAGTATGGGTCATACCTATCGTTGCCATCCTAGGACTCTACATTTATGGTTTTTACGATACGGATCAAAGATGCGTGCAAAAGCATTCGTGTAATGGCGCACTAAAAAATAGTGGTAAACGGAAAATGGCGACTTTCCAGGGTCTAAAAAAGTACACTGGAAAACCGAAAATGGAAACTCGAAATTTGAATTCGCGGGCGCGAAAATGGTGCGGGAATTCAAATTCTGATTTTCTAACTGCGATTTTCTGCGGTTATAAAAATTAAATAAAGCCCAAAATTCATTTTTCGGCCTTTAGAAGCATTTTAAGGTAAATTCCTAGTTAACATCCTTCTTAAACCCGCAGAAAATCGCAGTTGGAAAGTCAGAATTTGAATTCCCGCACGTTTTTTCGCGCCCGCGAATTCAAATTTTAGAGTTTCCACGTGCCTTTTTTAGACCCTGGAAAGTCGCCATTTTCCGTATTCCACTATTTTTTAGCGCGCCATAAGATGAGATTATTACTTGGACACTGTATCTTTTCAAGGAATTAATAACGGTCGATCAGGAAAATTAGAATAATTTTCAGTGAACAAACTGTCTTCCACACTATTGCTTGTGCTCACATCTCATACATTCTTCCACTATCGTCGTTTTCTGGTAATTCGGAAATTCGTGTGGCTTCCTACACAAACCATTCATTCATCAACTACTCAAACGACTTGCTTGTGGATAAGGCGTCTACTTTTGACTGTCATGGATTCGATCCCCCCGTTCGCAAAATTCTTTTGCATTGTTATTGTCGAAAGATTGAAATATTTTGATGTTTATGAAAGCCAGAAAAGAGGACACACTCTATCACAAGTTACTGAGCTGAGAAATTTAAAAGGTCTATCTCGAATCCTCCCGTGGGGAACAAGCTGAAAACTGTTTTCAGCAATATAGCGCAAGAAGACACACTACACGATTGAACAGTGCTGAATTGACGAGCTATGACTACTCAGTTCTACCCAACCCTCTTTATTCCAACGACATGGCCCCTCAAACTGCCATCTGTTTTGAGCGCTCTATTACTTCCTCAAAGGGCAGAATTTCGGTGACCGAGCAAGTGTCGAGAACGTTTTGACTAACTCCTTCAAGTCCCATCCTACTCTTTTTTGTTTGATAGGTTTAACAAGTTGCCCGACAAATGGCGCATCAATGCAAAATAGGCATCGTTTCATGTTGACTTGGCGCTTGCACATTTTATGGCGGAAAAATATGTTCGTTTTTAAAAAAAATGTGCAATGAAACATTAGCATCAACATAATAATATCGTAGTCGTATAAATAATATTTGTTCATTCTTCTTTATGTGTTTTTATCCTTTTCAAATTCAGTTTCACGCATCTTACACGGTTTATCAGACTGGTAAAGTCGACGGAATCATAGAAAGGCGTATCGAGTGGTGATAATGAATGGCAGGAGCTCGGAGAGTAGGTGATAGAGCTCGTGGAGCTCCCGCTCAAATTCCAAAACTAATAGGTCATATCATTCTCGAGCTCCTTGCTATCCTTGTTCGTCTTGGAAGCCGCACGAGCCTTCATCTAAAGTAGAGGTTTTTTTTTTAAATTTAAACTTCAAAATTCGAGAACCTTAGTGATTCGTTTCGCTGTGTGTTTACGATAGTCATCGACGAACTTGGACTTGGTGTACGCTGGCACGATCTTTTCCTGAATTTAATTTATTTACAATATTGTATTAAATGATAAAACGCTGTCTAACCTGTACCAAGTAGTCCAACAACAGGTAGTGAATGTAGAGAAATTGGACGTGACTCTGCACGGACTGGTAACGTTGCTGTCGAAGTTCCTGCAATCAATCGATGCAGGTGTGTGAATCCATGTATTGTCATAGATAAGTTGTGCCATTTTTGGCATGATTATGCATGGAACATAATCGAATCAAGCATGGATTCAAGCAGATTTTTCTGGAAATTGATAAAGTGCGTAACGGAGGCCGCAAAGCCCAAATACAATATACCATAGCAATTTACAATACGACATCATATTGCATTGTTACAGTACATGTAGTGGCAATACCTTGACTACATCCAGCAAACTGATGGAGGAATTGATGCCAACACGGTATTGGGCAAACTCGATTCCTGAAACGCCCCAATCAATAAATAAATTACTGTACATTGGACCCAATAAATCAATCGATGGATGGATGAGTGACGGTCATACCGACAAACGTGGCCGTTCGACCAACTCCAGCCGAGCAATGCACTACTACCGGACGATTTGCATGATGCTTGCGGACCCATCTGGAAAACGGTAGTTGTCAGTTACGGTAGATCAGTGATTACGATACCTCCACAGTTTCAGAATGGGCTCGGTTTCAATCGGTGCGCAATTATCGATCCAATATCGAGTATAACAGTGCTTGACGGTGATCGTCTCCGACTTACTGTAACCAATGAATCAATCAATATTAGTCTCCGCCCATTTATCGATCACTCACTGTTTCACTTCGAACGTGAAGAAGTCTGTCTGATCGACTGTAATATCGTCTCCCTTCTTCGTCATTGTCACCTGTTATCGATTGATTTCTACCGTAATCAATATTTACACTTGCCCCAATCTATCGTACCCAAAACCTACCGTAACATCACCGTATTTGGCTGGCTTATTGAGTTCTGCAGGGAAGTACTTGGCACACTTCTCGCAATCATCTGAATTTTTTTTTTTTAAATATTGAATATTTCAATTTTAGAGGTACCTCCTTCAGTGAAGTCGCAGAGCATCACAATAATAGACACCTTCTCTTTTAGACACATCCACCAGAAGTCATTCTGGGTCTCTTGTAGGGGACCCTGAAACGATAATGTATTGGAGGGGACTGATTCATATTCCTCATTGCACTATCACTTTCAAACATGATACAACTAGAGTTTTACAAAATCGATTTTATTGACCGTATAAAATACACTTTTTTATTTAGTACGATAGTAGCCAGCTAGGGCCACAATGAATTTCTATGTTTAAAGAAAGAGTCCTAGCGAGATAGCACGTAGATCAGAGAGAGCGCGAAAAGGGAAGTGAGGGAAAGTGGGGATGATCGATAGAATATTTCTGCGTTTAGCAGCAGTAGCAAGGCAATTATGTAAGTACATTTTATACGGACAATATCAAGGAGTATTTTTTAATTAAACAAATTACAAATAATAGTCTACGTTTCTCCATTTTTTACCAAGGGGTACTCATCTCACTGCTTGATCGAAATTTGTTTATGACTCGATATCTTCTATACCTGTGTGCAGATATACGAAGTGCCGCCTCCTGGAGACTTGACCCAATTTGCATGAATAAAGTCATCTGGTGACTTCTTTCCCTTCAAGACCACACGCGTCTGATCAACGCACTTTACATCGGCGTATCTGCGAGAAGGACAATGAGTGGGCGGAGCTTGAAAGGGGCGGAGCTGGAAAGGGGCGGAGCCTACCTGCACTTGTCAACATTGACGGCCTTCTGGCACTCTGCTGTCGTGACGTCACTCGCGATGTACTTTTTGATCTTGTCGTTGAACTCCCTGCTCAACTCCTTGCAGTTCTTAAACAGGAGTTATACGGCGCTTTGAATGCGCCAGTAGCACACTTTAAGTGCGCCTTACCATATTGTGTACTCGCTTGGACCATGTAACGAAGTTTTCGTCAGCCTTCTTGGGGTCTTTAGGATCGATCTCCGTCTTGTCCTTTGTGTCCTCTTTTGTTCTCTCCTTTGTCTCATCTTTCGTTTTGTCTTTTGTGTCATCCTTGGTCTTGTCCACTTTAGTCTTATCCAGTACAACTTTCGCCTTCGCTGCAAAAATCAAGGAAGGTGTAGAGGTAATGAGATAGAAAATGGGGGGAAATGTTGCTCGTTCGATACCACCCTGGCGCAAATTCTTCCACCAAATCTCACCTGTGGAGACGGATTTCGTCTTATTCAATAAGGACGGTTTTTTGCGTTTCTGAAAATGAGGAACTTTTAGATATATTTTTGAAAAAATGTACATAATTTCACTACAGCTGATCGAGTTTTGTACATGCGTCAGCTACTATAACTCTATGATCATTCTTGCTTTTCCACTTTGGAGCGAACATCACACGCAATGTTCCACGCTACCGTCGTACATCGACTCGACGTCGTGAAGATGTTCCACCCCATACGACTTACATCTGGTACAGCATTCGATTTACTGATACTGCGAGCAGCCATTCCTATCGACCACTCGAGAGTAGAACGAATATAGAGAATGACAATGGAGAAGCTTGGAAAGAGACCAATAAGTAATAAGTTCATATGCAAAATTATAATTTGAAAAGTACGAGTGTAGTTCTTTAACATAATTTAATTTATCTTACCGTGAAATCATTCTGAGTGCAGAAATTATTCGGCTAGTAAACAATGACATTGCGAGCCCGCAATGATTTTGCGTGCCATTGCGAACCGAATAGCCAACTCTACTTTCCTTTACTCTATTTTTTACCTATTGTACTGTTCCTACTCTTATTATTTCACTTTATTTTTATCAATTGTTTACCAAAATGGTAAATAAATTTATATATTTTATCATTGTATTCCCTTGCTCATTTTCGACCGATTTGTCGCGGCGGCAGGTTGAGAGAAGGTAATTTCGCAATTCACTGATAATTTCGCGAAAAATATATTCCTCATCATAATGCTCATCTTCATCTACGACATTTACACTCACAGAAAAATCCCTTAGGGATATCTGGCATGTGGATATCCCTTTGGAATTATTTCCCTTCTTTCATCGATATCTCTTATGTATAAGTGAATTAGTAAACTAGGGAATATTTCCCTACTTTCTCATTCACATATGTACGAGAGCGTCACTAGAGCTATCATCAAGTTTCACGAGAGCTGAGATGTACTAACATGGCTTAGTGGCAATTCTGTTGCATAGCGGTGCGAACTCCGTAGGTTCAATTCCCACACGGTGTAAATTAACTTTGTCGTTGATAGGGTTTACAGGATTCACAATTCTGATTAATTTGCCCATCCCACCGTGGTTTGATGATCCCTCATTGATTGATATGATCTTGCGGCCGATTCTGCCAGGATGATGATAAAAGGGAGGAAGTCGCGAGATCTCTATTCCAGACATGGCAGCAATAAGACAACGTGAAATGGACCAATATAACACCTGATAATGAGACAATAAAGATCGCTTCCCTGTCTTCTCTGTCATAAGTAGAAGAAGAATTGCACCGAGCAAATCCGGTTTGGGGCGCTATTGCGCACTTCTTGATCTTGGAGATTTCCTAGTAAAGACAATCGCTAACTACATATAACAGACAAAACTATGTTGAAAGTTTAGGGTTTAACCACCTTTAATTTTTTCATATTCCGTTGGTCGAATGTAAATAGCATTACTGACATGAACGATATTGTTTGTTACGGTCAAACTACTCTTTTTCTCGTATGCAAATGGTATGTAATCATAATGAATAGCTTTATTAGTTATTATTATATGAGAGGAATCGCCAGAGGTTCGACCACCCCCCGGACATAGAAATTTCGACCCCCTGAAAAATTCAGAGTAAGTACTTTGAACGATGCTCTATCGAACTGCGTTGGCCGAATTTGCATATCTGCTCTTATTTTCGAGTAGCGGTAGACCAAAGTTGGCAGGTACGGTATTTTTGGCTCGAGTGTGCGTCAGAAAAATGATCATAACTCCGTTCAAAATAATGATAGAAATTTTTTCAAAAAAAGGATCGAAAGAGGAGAATTTGGGCAACATTACCCAGTTGATGACGTCATTTTTCGACCATGCGCCGGTGCTGGGCGGTCGGTTTTATGAAAAAGTGACGTAACTTTCCTAATCGGAAAAAGTGGAATTTTCTTCCATGCGCGTTTTGTTGCACCCATATGAGTCTAAAAATGACCCAAGTTTCAGAGGATTTGAGAAATGGAAAAAAAAATGGCGTTGATTTTAGTAACGCGACCTCGGACCTGTCAATGGGAAGAACGGCTTATTCCTTTATCAAGAAACAGCAAAGGAGCTTAAATGACTCAAAAACATCCGAAAAAACATTACGATCTCAAAATACCCATATATGACAGTTATTTGAAACACAAAATCACCAAGTTCCGAAAAATTTGAAAAAAAAAACATATTTTGCTTTTCCACGTGGAAAAAACCTTTCAGTAATGTTAATTAATCTTTATAATATTTCTTATAATGTTTTTGAACATTTATGTTTTTGGAAGTGAAGGCATACCTGCTCTTAGAGCCGAGATATCCGCCATCGAGATTACACGCGCGCGCCCCAACTCCGCGCGACTGCTCATCATCCGCTCTCTCACTCCCACACGCTCTTTCGTGAACAGACAGGGAGAGAAAAAAAGGAGAAGGGAGACTAACATCTGGCAACTACACGAAATGGAGATGTTAGAAAAATCTGAGCGAACAGAGTTGCATTTGAACAACAAAGAACGAGTGAGCCCCCCCCCCCCCAAACCTTCCTCGCGCTCTCTCTCTCTTCAAGGAATGTGTAGCGACTTTGTCACTACTCTGAACTATAATTAGTTTTACCACACAATAGGAATAGCATTCAAAATGATATAACTCAATTATGAATCATTCCATAATTATTGTGATAACATTTCACTGGTATATAAAGCCATTCCATCCTCGACCAATTCACTGTTCAGTTCATTGTCAACAAAGTTCAGTCGATTCCAATATCCATCCCCCTCATTTCAATCCCATATAAACCCCAACTATCCCCAAACCTAGTACCATCCCCTTAAATTGTCTCTACATAATAAAGAGTTCAATTATAACCCTTGTATTACACACACTACCATTGTACCAAATAAAAGGGCAAGGGTAGTCGTCCTCCGTTGTATACCATAAGTCAAACAACACTCCCGTCGGGAGTCGTTACAGAATGATGAAGTACAATGTCAAAACTAATGTCAGATAACATACATTTATTAGATGAGAATGAAATGAATAGTGCTAGTTACGACGTCCACGTTTCTTGGTCGGCTCTTCCTGCTCGGTCTCGCTCTCTTCACTCTCATCATCACAGAATATCTCGTTCTTGTGTCTCAGAATGAGATGTTGCAATGCATCTTCATCGTCAGACTCAACATCATCCTCACTTTCTTCATCCGTCGATTCATGGTGAGGAATGTGTGCGGGCTTCTTCTTCTCATTATTGGTCTTCGATGAAGATGGCTTTTCTTTCTTCAGTAAACCATTGATAAGGGATTTGATCTGAGTGATGGACAATCTATTCCTCGGAGATATCTTCATTGATCCATCTGCTCTTTTTGCATTCTTCATGAATTTTTCCGCTTCGTGCGGATTCGCCTTCTCTCCCTTCTCTCGTTTCTCTTTGAAGAACTGGCGAATTAATTCGCGTGCAGGCTTGTCGTGCGTATTTCTCTTCTTCGTTTCACGGAGTGCCCATCCCGGGTCGAGGTCAGAAGGTCCATCATGCATCGAACTAGCGACAGCACTGTCAAGAGAAGCTGTCCACATGTTGATTCCGACAGAACGAGATGCTTGCGCAGTTACATAGTCGTGAATGGTCAACCTCTCGGGCTGATATTCGTGTTTCCCAGTGAAGATGTGCTGTTCAAGTGGACCGAATTTACGAAACTCCGAAGTGCAGCCCTCTTCCGGACATGTAAGGACTCTTGGTGAAACGATGAGAGGTACAATCGGAGCACTTTTCGATGGTCGAGATTGGTGAGAAGTCTTCGAATGCCAGTAGAGATCGGGATAGTCGACAGTATGTCCTCCAGAACGATCGATGGTCAATCGGCCATCGCATGGTGTCAAACGGGAATGATCGATGAGAAGACCCTCTCCAATTGATCGATGGCGTCTGACACGAATCCCTCTCTGCAATTTTCCGTACTTTTCTTCAAATTGTAAAAAAATGGAGATAAAAAACCCAAAGTAATTATGCACCTCATACTCGAAGCTATTAAACGAAGAAATATTCTCAATTTTGGTTGCTCCGTTCTTCTTCTCCGAAATAGTACATTGATGAATACTGACTCCATTCAGCAACTTTCCCGCAGTGAGTGCATCGAAGAATTGCTCATCCGTTTCGATCTTTCCTCGAGTGGAAATTACGTGATCACGAGCCTTTCCTTTCGCTCTCGCCGAGCCTCAAATAAATTTATGATTGGTTGGGATATTAAGTAATTTACTAATACCTCTATCGCATGGTCCTTTCCCTGCCTGGGCTTCGGAAAACAGAAGACCTTCGATATCAATTCCAATCTTGCTCTGTAGATGGAATAAAGCAGAGATGAGTGGGGCATTTCGGTAGCAGCCTTCAACAATTTTTTTGAATTAATATTTGCTCACGAATTTCACCTGCGCAGTCGGAACGAATCATTGCGTGATACCCATTTGCTTCAGTTCAAGAAGAAAGGCTTCAACGATGAGGAAAACTGCAGTTCCATCCTGGGACAATAAATTTTGAAATGCAATTTTTTAGGGCTTACCTGCTTTTCTCCCGGCTTGAAGATGTGAACAGAAAGATGATCCGCTTCTTCTCCATTGATTATAGTGAGAGCATGTGCGATGTGATAAGCTATGCCTGATTTCGCATAATTAATTAACATTACTGAAAGGTTTTTTCCACGTGGAAAAGCAAAATATGTTTTTTTTTCAAATTTTTCGGAACTTGGTGATTTTGTGTTTCAAATAACTGTCATATATGGGTATTTTGAGCTCGTAATGTTTTTTCGGATGTTTTTGAGTCATTTAAGCTCCTTTGCTGTTTCTTGATAAAGGAATAAGCCGTTCTTCCCATTGACAGGTCCGAGGTCGCGTTACTAAAATCAACGCCATTTTTTTTTCCATTTCTCAAATCCTCTGAAACTTGGGTCATTTTTAGACTCATATGGGTGCAACAAAACGCGCATGGAAGAAAATTCCACTTTTTCCGATTAGGAAAGTTACGTCACTTTTTCATAAAACCGACCGCCCAGCACCGGCGCATGGTCGAAAAATGACGTCATCAACTGGGTAATGTTGCCCAAATTCTCCTCTTTCGATCCTTTTTTTGAAAAAATTTCTATCATTATTTTGAACGGAGTTATGATCATTTTTCTGACGCACACTCGAGCCAAAAATACCGTACCTGCCAACTTTGGTCTACCGCTACTCGAAAATAAGAGCAGATATGCAAATTCGGCCAACGCAGTTCGATAGAGCATCGTTCAAAGTACTTACTCTGAATTTTTCAGGGGGTCGAAATTTCTATGTCCGCGGACCCTCCGAAACGGTCGATTTTCTCGCGATTCCTCTCATATACTATAATCAAAGAAATGAGAGAAAAAACAATTGAAAGTGACAACATCAGAGAGAAACTTTGAAATAAATATGTTTAAAAGCACAAACTGAGCTAATTTGAAACTCTCCGCTCTGGCAATCTCTCTCGCTTTCTTTGTCTACGAGAGAGCATTGCCAGAGAGTAGTGTAAAACTACCTCGGGTGTGCCTTTAAATAAATCATTGATATCTAATTATGGTGTATTAATTGAATATTCCCTATGGCATAGTGCAAGAAACTCTGAAAGGTTTTGCCTGTTCAGGAAATTCTCTCTGCGCGCATTGCACTGTTAAAAACCATTTGCCGTTTTTGCACTCCGCGTCTATTCCTCGTTCACCATCTGCTGATTTCGTTGGACTCTGAAATCGAATGTTGACGGATTATCTTAGAATAATATTAAAATATTTTTTACATCAAATAACGATGCGACACGTGACGATAAAATAAAAATTTATATGATTATGATAATATCATATAAATTTTCATTTTGTCTTTTTGTTTTATATTAAGAGTTTTGTGGAAACGGTTGCAATCGACCACTGATTATGTCGAGAATCTTGTTTTAGTGTTTTTTACGGTTTAGAAATATCATTTGAAGATAGATGTGGGAGCAATAGCGGAATTATTAGTTGAAATAATAACTGACCTCGAATAAGGATACAGAATGAGTGGTGGGACACATCACCTTCGACGCCATTATGGTAGGCATGACGCAGTTTTTAGCTTTATCGCACGTTCCCGTGTAGTCCATGGGTACATCACACACAACTGCCTTCGGTTGCATACCCATTGGACCTCCTTTGGGTGATGTAACCACTTTAGTGGTAGCACCCCCTGAAATTTGTAATAATAATAGAGTGGAGAGTTAGAATTTAGAAACGTGAATTATCATGGAGAGATATCTGATTAGAAAGTAACTAAAATAAAATAGAAATAAACGAAAAATTGGTAAGAAATTCTTTACGAATGGAGTTTCTTTTTTCTCATTCATATTTCGTTTCACGAGTTTTGAATAAAGTTACACTTACTTGCTCTGGGCTTGCCAGGAGCTCAGGCGAGAGTTGAAGCCATGATCACGGCGAGGACTACCAAAGCACGAGTATTCATTGTTCCTATTATTATTTTTATCTTTAAAAAATATAGCGAAATGCTTAAAATATGAAATACCGGCATTACTTTAAAGGAACTTCAAAAGCACTGCTAAACTATATACCATAACAATGTAAGGTGAAGAAAGGACCAAGTCAACAAAGAGACAATTGCAGCTACACACAGACAAATAAGTGTTATCCACGGAGCTCAAAAAGTGTTAAATATAACAATTCTTAGGTCCAATGCTCCGTGGATAACACTTATTTCTTTATGTGTGCGATCTACGCGCTAATCGCCCGTCTTTAAAGGGTAAGCTCAAGAAGTACGCAATGGAGCTCATAGAGCTCATATCTAGTTCGTCTTAGTGCATTTCTTGTCTTAACGAGGTGATCTGTTATATTGATCCCTATCCATTGTTGCCATGTCTGTAATAGAGATATCGCGATTTCTTCGTCATTTATCTTCATTTCCTTAAAGGAATGCCCCATACTAATTTTACCCTCCGCATTGGCACTACTCTCTCGTAGACAAAGAAAGTGAGAGAGTATTGCCAGTGCGGAGAGTTTCAAATTAGCTTGGGGTGTGGCTTTAAAAGAATTTGCAGAGAAAAATCACCATGAAGTGAAAAGTGAAATAGATCGCAGTATGATTTTCAAAACGTTTACAAATTTATGTTAATCATAACTTTCTTCAAAATCATTTTTCGATTTTTGTTCTAAAATACTTCACCGTCTTCACTGTTGATGTACGTCTCATTATTTTTCTAATTATTGTTCAACGAAAATCTCTCGTTTCAGTTGTGATATTATTATTCTTCGAACGGATTATCAGTACAAATCATTGCACCATTCAAATCAATATTGCATTTAACAATCTAAATGTCAACATGTATTTAGTCTAATAAAGTATTCATAACTGTTGAGTAGATGAACAATCAATAATGTAACTTGGTGAATAATCGAATTTCTCTCAGTGCAAATGAATGATATAGTGGGGTGTTTCGAGTGAATTCAATATGAATTGAGAAAGTGGATTCTCGAACTCAAACAGAACGAAAAGAATGGAAATGGGACTTGGCAATGTTTTCTCTTATCCTGAATAGCATGAACTGTATTGACATAACAAGATCGTCATTAGTATCGCTTTTCATTATGCCAAAAGCCAAAATACCAGAAAGAAAGAAACTGTACACAGCAGAATTCGCTCATTTCCTTGTTCAAAAGATTTTTTGTCTTTTCGATTTCTCTTCGCAAAGATTGTTTTCACCTTTGGGTGCTTTTCATCGGTTCATTCCTTGATGATTAAGGAGAGAATGATAACGATTGTTCTATTGATAAGCCGTGCTGATGAGATTATTCTAGAGACATTACTTCTCTTCCTTTTGGTTTCACTTTATCATTCTTCGCTTTTTCTCACTTTCACTTTTCACGTTCCGTATCGTCTGCACTACATTCCTGATTAAAGTAAATCAAACATACGTAGAGGCCGAAACACCATATGTATTTATTTTGCATAATGTTAATACATTTTAGCTTTAATGTGCACACAAACCTATAGTTGGGCCTTTAATTAACTGTACGAACGTGCTTCATTTCTCGCCTACAGTGGACATACATCGGTTCCTATAATTCGCTTTTCTCTTTCAGCGATGACTTCTGTTCTTATAACGGGTGCCAATCGTGGCATCGGATTCGGTCTAGTCAAGAAATTCCTTGAACGATCTGATGTAGAAAAGGTCGTAGCAACTGTGAGAAATCTAGAAGGAGCGAAGGTGAACCCGTTAGATTTACTCGTTATTTCGTCCGAAACATTCGAAAAGACTTCGCTATCATCAGTTTACAAATTCTATAGGCTTGCTTTTCGTAATTTTTTAACACCACTTCAGTTTTTCAAGTCCAAGATTTTCTAAATTTGTTTTATAATTGTTTATTGAGGAACTACAAGCGATTGCGAAAAATGAGAAGAGACTATTTGTCATTCAAATGGATCTAACTAGTCAGAATGATATTAAGAGAGGATATAAACAGGTTTAAGAATTTTATAATTAACAGTTATCTTCTCAAATCGTTTAAATATCTAAGCGTAATAACGTAGTTTTTTAATAAACAAATGATTGCATGCTGTTTATTAGTAAAATAATCGCTGAATATAAATAAATAAATAAATAAATAAATAAGAATATACAATGTTCATCAGATCGAAGAAATTCTCGGCAACGACGGTCTCGATTTGCTCATCAACAACGCTGGTGTACTCAATCAGGTCAGTTAAAGGGAACGAAACCTTTGTCAACGGCCTCTTCAACGGTCGTTGTTAGAGAACAGAGAAATGATGTGTTCAATGAAGAGACCATTGAGAGAGGCCCTTTAAAGGGTCACTATCCCTTTAAAGGGCACGGGGGTATTTGTAAAGGGAAGCAATTTTACTCACCGCTCTGACAAACCTCTCTCTTAAACAAAGCAAGCGAGAAAGCATTGGCAGAGCAGAGAAATTAGCTGGAGGTGTCCAATTAATACTCTCCGCTCTGGCCAGACTCAATAACCGGAACGCAGAGTTTCAAACTATTTCGTGGTCAGTTTGTGGTTGGTGATTCGATAAGCAATAGAAATTAGAACTTCATAAGTTATACCCGAAGAGAGCAAAAAGTGTTTGCCGCCAGCAGGGGTCGAACCTGCGACCTTGGGCTTATTAGACCCACGCTCTAACCGACTGAGCTATGGCGGCTGATGATAAGCTGAATCTGTCAGTAACATAAATTTTACACATTCTCTTCACGCGATCATTTATAAGCATAGAGTAGAAAAGTATCATGCAACATAGTCGATATGTTCCCTAGATTCCACTGGATTCCGATTGTGATCAATCCGTCGTAGAGGACCAATTCAAAGTCAACTCCGTTTCACCTGTCATTCTCACTCTGGTAAGCCTCATTTATCTATTTTGAACATTTTTCTGCCTTTAGTCAGATTTTTCAATAACCTCAAATCTACTACTACAACTACTACAAGAACATTTAAAATGTTGATCTTTGATCTTTAATCTTTGATCTTTGATAGACACTCCGAGACGTCCTCAAGAGGGCAGCCGCGATGTCAGGTCATGCACAGATCGTGAACATATCCTCTGCACTTGGATCGATTGATCGTGTCGAAGAATATGGAAAGAATCCGAGATCGTTCATCTACTCAATGAGCAAGGTTGGTAACTTTTCGATTCTATTATTTTATGTAATTGTACAGGTATTACAAATGTAAAGGCAAAGTCATCCGGTTATTAAAGGCATATGAAGTCTTGAATTATATCTTTTCGGTGCTGTATCCGCGATTACAACTAAGATCAATAAGTAAATAAATGATTACTAAATGGTTGCTGACATTAAAGCCTTGTGCTTCGTTACATTTGCCTTACGCGCGCCGTATCCTCGCGTCCTCTTCCTTATGGCGGAGGTTATGGCGTAGGCACGTAGGGCAAATGTAACGCTGCATTGGAAATAATGATTGGCTCTCCTCTCTCAATTGGAACCCTTTTAGGCAGCCCTGAATATGTTCACAATGAAGTTGGCTGTGGAGTGGTCGGAGGATAATATCAGATGTACCTCCATCTCCCCTGGTTGGGTCAGAACGGATATGGGCGGAGTCGACGCTGAATTGACTGTAAGTAGTTATTTAATTTTATTTATCATACATCAAAAAAGATGCAACCACATTTAAAGAAAGTAAATGAGCGATTTATTGAATTTGTACTAATTTTTTTGACAGATACCACTTCTAAGATCAAAATAGTGTAGAATTTCAGTGCTATAATTATGTTTTGAAACCTATTTCAACTATCTCTTTAAAAAGCAAAGCAGTCCTTTTGAGTTCAACAAAAGAAAGATACTATTGGCATCTACTGCCATCCAAAGGAAATCCCGTTGTTCTTAAAATTCTTTAATTTAATAAGCCGAATTTGTCCAAGAGCCCTAATTTTATCATTGTGGCGATTTCGAATGATTTATTTCTATTATATAATAAAATTCATTTCATATTTCAGGTGGATGAGTCTGCAGAAGCTCTTATAAAGACAATTCTTGAACTCGACGAGAAAGACAATGGAAAGTTCTATGACCGAAATGGAAATACGATTCCGTGGTAACTGTGTTCGTTGTTCATGTCTCCAGCGGAAATCTTCTCTCGTCCAATATTTTGTTTTCAATCTATTTTATTGTCGTTTTTTTTGCAATCTCCATCGTATAGTGAGCATTATTTCCGTACCATAGCTTCAATAATTTAAATAATAATAATAATAATAATAATATTCATCTTTAGTTCGATAACAATTTATCAACACAATCTTTTGTTCGGAAACCTTTCCTTGTTCGAGGATTTGTTGTAAATTTCTATCGGTTAATGGGCATTGTTTTTGTGCCATCATAACTTGGCTTCAATATTTCGCCAATAATTCAAATAATAATAATAACATTCATCATTAATTCGATAACAATTTATCCTTCGCATAGTCGCAAAAATTCGTTCAAATCAAGATAAAACCCTAAAATCATCACAATTATCGTTTGCATAGCTGGAACAAGAGTGGTAAGTGGTCAGAAATGGGCTAATAGATCGATAAATCGATAATATCAGGGAATATCCCAAGCTAATTTCAAACACTCCGCACTCTTGGATTTACTTTTACTTAGTCTTCAAAAGAGTATGGACAGAGAGGAGAGTGCGAAATGAGTTTGGGATATTCCTTTTTTACGCAAAATGCTAGAAGAATTTGTGAAAATTTGGTCTTGAATGGTTTCAAAAGGTTGAGGGTTCAGCTAGAAAGACATGAAAGTTGTGTGTTTGTTTCGAAAAGAGAGGCAAGCGGTCAGAAGATTTGGTAAATTTCACCCGTATTTCACTATCAGCTTCGATGATTTTAAATATTATAAAAGAAATTTGATTCATGACTAGAGTGAAACAAAAAATGATAAAGAACGTATTCAGGAATGCTGACACAATTGAGATTAAACATGAAAGACGAGAGAATGAGATCCTAAACAGAAAACGGGAGGGATAGGTACGGTAGATAGCCAGGATACGGTATTGGGGTTCGGTAATTGGTATTCAGAGTACGCTATTCTATATAAGTGTGCTGCCGTTGCCCATCTTTTCGACGACCGGACTAGATTCGGAATGAGCGGAGTTCAGGGATGCGAGCGGCTTGTTGCGACTGAAAATATTATAGTATTAAATTAATATTATTAATAGATGTACAAGAATAAGTATGCATACACTTTAAATATAATTTTATTGATTAAATATGTTAGCTAGCAATGTGCCCTGTGGTGTTTCTTCCGCTACGTCTAACAAAAACTGAATATCAACGACTCATTTTCTTGGGCTACGTGAAGATGAGCTTGCAAGTAGTTCTTTTTAGTCAGTTTTCAAGATTTTTCAAATGGAATTTTTAATGAAATGACAAAACTCATTTTAAATAATTGATAAATATTTTACTTGTATACGTCTTCTATCCGTGGGGCGATATCGTTCCGTCGATTGGTCATACCCGTGGGAGAATTGTTACTGTTCTGGTCCTGAACGGATATCAACTATATTACTGTAATTCTCCAAGTCAATTCATTTTATTATGCATTAATTTGAAACTCTCCGCTCTGGCCACACTCTCTCACTTCTTGGCTTTAAAAGGTACAAACCTTCTTCATAATCCCATCAGCCAGAGCGCCGAGCTGTCTTCGCTTCACAACCTCCACACTTCCCTATAATGATAGTTTTAAAATCAAAAACACATTTATTTACTCTCCGCATTGGCAATACTTTCTCGTAGATAAAAAGCGAGAGAGTGTGGCCAGAGCGGAGAGTTTCAAAATAAGCTTGGTGTGTCGATTCAATTGATATATTAGCTCCTCTTTACCTTCGGCATTGGGGCATCCTTGATTAACTGTCTCCTCGTTGGTGGATACATTGCAGTGACCAGACTGGACGAAGCGGGCTTCTCCGGATCATTCTACAATCACATTTATTTCAACTTAGTGGAAAATCTCGGCTCTGTCCAAGCTCCCTCGTAGATAAAGAAAGCGAGAGTTTGTAGCAACAGCGGAGGGTTTCGAATTTGCTTGGGGTTCCCCTAACTGTCCCTTTAATTTTTTTTTTCGAATTACTAACCACCGAATTGCTCATCCATCCAATTTATAGACTTTTAAAACCGACTAATAAAACCATGAAATTCTTACCAGTACAGTCTCCCTTCCAATACTCTGCTGTCGCCTCAACAACGGGCTCATTCCCATCCCAGGTAGGCCTATCCCTCTCAGTGGTGGAGGATGGTCGAACTGGGGTGGTTGGGCGGGGGACGACGGCGCCGACGACAGATCCTCCCTGAATAATATTTATATTTATAATAATTTTAATATTGTATTCATGATTATATTATACCGTCATGCAAAACACAAAAATAAAGAAACACATTACAGCATCGCTACATAATGTTCCGATATTTTGGTATAGTAGATCTGGAATGTAAAACAAAGAAAGTCTGAGAATTCCTGAATGAGACATACTTGACAGTTTTCTCGGGCGATTTCTCTTTCGGCTTGAACAACGACTCGACTGTGACCTGAATTGTTCGAGCTCCGTAGTAAGCACTAGTGAGCTCAAGGATGAGCTCCAAAGTAGGCATAGCTTATTCTCGGACTATCGTACATCGAAAAATCATTGGATCATGAATCGCCAGAAGCACTCTGAGCCACTCTGGTGATTCAACGGCGACTATGGCCGAATGAGGCATTTTGGTGCATATTCTTTCTTTTCGTTGTTTTTCTTTTTCTCTAATCTAGTTAGCCCGCGAGAATCATGATAAAATATTGCGTTTTCACAAACCTAAGATGAAACATGATTCAAGGGAAACACTAAACTTTAGGCGAAACCGGGAAATATTCCGATACACTACATCGGAATTTGATATCATCGGAACGATTTATTTATTTACGAATCAGCATGATTTTATGAAAACGCAATAATTTATCATGATTCTCGCGGACTAACTAGATTAGTAGAAAAGAAAAACAATGAAAAGAAAGAATATGCACCAAAATGCCTCATTCGACCATAATCACCGTTGATTCACCAGAGTGGCTCAGAGTGCTTCTGGCGATTCATGATCCAAGGATTTTTCGATGTACGATATGACTTACTCTCGAAGGATCATTCCTCTTCTCTTCTCTTCGCTTCGGAGACTCTGTTCTCGGATCTTCGATTTCGTTGATACGAGGATTGAATGACATTCTCGCGAATTCCTTAACATGTTACTTTAACGACCTTAATATATTAAGCTCATAAGTCTATTACGACCTTAACGTATTAGGGTCATAAGTCCCTTACCTTCTCCTTAAGTATGCTCCTAGCTATGGGTATGATCGGCCTCCTCGATGTCGACGACGTAGCCGCCGATGCACCCGCCCTCATCTCTGGCTCCTCTTCCGATATTTGATTGTATGGATTGGACATGAGCATATTGATAAAGGGTTGACCTTAATGAATGAATGGTTAGGAAACAGACAAATAAGAGGTGTGAAAATACGACGAGTGCCAGTGATAATCAGAATGGTCAACTAATAAGAATAAGTTTTCAAAAGTTGAAATTTATTGATTTTGTGAATGAGAAACCACTCAAATATCCGCTTAGAAAAGTTAGCCTGTACAAATAAAACATCACTAACCTTCCCGCATCTTCTCATACGCATCTGATGACGAGTAGTCTGTGGTGTCATCCGCGTTAGATTCCGGCTCGGTCCGTGTCTAAACATAGATGTAAATACTCTATAGCGCAGTCGGTAAAGTGTTGGACCAATAGCCGTGAGTCGCTGGTTCGACTCCTGTTCGTTGCTAGTGTTTTTGCAACTTCTCTTACCCCATCGTCGGCGGGTCTTGTCTTTTTGTTGTTGTTTTCTCGTTCCGGTGGTAATGAACCCGCTCTCAGATCCGCCAGAGTTTGCATCTAAAAATGATCTTTGAACTTGAGAAATTAATATTGACAACGAATATATAAAATGCAAACGAGACTGCAAGCAGAATATCATTCATTCTCTGTTCTACCTAACGGCACACTAAAGACTTAGGACTTAAAGCTAAGTCACTCGATTTAAGGAAAGGACTTAAGCTAAGGATGACTAAGTCACTCGCTTTTTTACTCACAACCGAATCGAGCGTCACCCAGGTGATGCCACCGAGGGTTTTCCGTCTCTGGACAAAATACTTTTTCCTATATTGAATTGCCAAGAATTATTTTAGCTTTTTTAATGCAAAAGAACAAAGCATTATGTGTTTTTACAATGATTAATTTGCATAATTTTTTAAAAAAATATTATTAATATTATTATTTGTACCTGATATGGCCCGGACGTCGACGGCACATTGTGGTACGCATTCGTCGTATCTATCGAGATACTTTCATGCAGGGATGTGCCTTCTGGCAACGCGTTGTGGGCTGGAAGTTGAATAATATTAGGGATCATTATATTACCCAGATTTGACATTTGTGCATTAATATTGCGTCAATATCGTCGATAGTCACAGAGCATAATGAAGATAACTCATATTTTATTCTTTTAATTAAAAAAAACATGAGTAAAACGACTTACGAAGCGATAGCTTTGGCCGCACACTGAATCCGTGTTGATATTGGTGTTGAGGATTGGAGGAGGGATTGGCATGAGGAAGATTGCCATTGTTGCCTAATCGATTCATGATCTCGTTGTGTTGAGGGTAGGCACAAGCAGTCGGGGACGCCGCGGCGTACCCAGAAGGGGCAGGCGCTGACTGAAAATATGAAAATATTGGAATTTTTAAAACATTAAGTTCCTTGCGTTCGATATTAATGTTATCTTAATCTTAAAAAGATTATGAAAATGATTGTGATGTAAAATGAAATTTAAATTATGTCTCAATGGTCTATCGAAGAATTTGAAATATCGAAGACGATAAAATTTCCGTTTCGTACCAATTATGTATATTGAATATAAATGGAAATTATGCTACTCGCAAAAATGGCAGAAACCGAATTCAGTGAATTTCAAGAATAATTCAACACCCTTTTCGGTTTACTTTAAGAAACCTGGAAATTTGCCGATTTCCACCATTTTAGCGAGCCATAACTGGCAAATCTTACAGGCAGATTCTGGTGTATCTCCGTCGTCAGTTTCGTTTCCAACTTCTGTAATCGTCCAACCAACGATTGGACTTGCTCCAGAAGTTCACGATTCGCGTTGAGAAGTTGATGCGTGCGAGACTGAAATGATCAAGAGATCAAAGTTGATCAAGAGATCAAGAGATCAAAGATCAGGATGTGAAAGGACATAAGTAAAGATCAATATCACTCGACATCGTGTTGTCAAGCACCCGGCTTTAATGAGCAAAGATATTGCCTTTATATTGAATAACATTGTGTGCTGGTCCCCAATCACTTTGATCATTCATAATGCATTTGTTTTCTGATCGTGCAAATGGCGTAAGGTCACACTCGCATCTACGCAAGTGTCCTCCTCAATGACGTCGGTGCGAATTACGCACGACGGATGATGCAAAGAGGATGACAGGGCGACTAGATTTATTACTGATGACGGAGTAAACGGATACAAAGGAGAGGTAGAGGGAGAAGCAGAGGGGCAGAGGGGTGAGGTAGAGGGCGACGGGTAGAGGGTAGAGGGATAGGTGGAGAGGTATAGATGCAGAGGTAGAGACAGAAGTAGAGAGGTAGAGGTAGAGGGCGGTTATTTTGAGCAGACTGAAAAAGATAGGAGATAAAGTGAGAGAGAATGACGTCATTTCAGTGAGATGAGTGGTTGTTGATAGGGTAGGAGAAGAGAAGAGAGGTCGAGGTAGAGGAAGATCAAGAGGTAGAGCTAGAGGGAGAGAAGGAAGCTGCAGCAAATCGACATTACAACAAGACTCGAGAGAGAGTGAGGAAGACGAAATGAGAATCTATAGATTAATGGCTGCGTTCATGTGGCATATATCATAAACATCGCATGATCAGAAAATAATCGATTGGGAGATACTATTTTCTGGCTATGGGTCCTGATTGAGATACTATTTGCCGGTAAGGACTCTGGAATGTTCTAGATGAAGATCGCGTTTGGGTTCAAAAGTCATACGACGAGACACGGAAGTAAAATGGGTTTTATTAAACAATAAAGCCCAATGATCAGGAACAAAAATTCGGATGTGTTCGAGTTTTTAGATGATTTTAACTAAGTACTTAATTATTTTAGATTTAAATTTTCAATATTTAAATATAATTTAATTTTTATTTATTTAATTTATCATGCATCAATAAGATGCGACAACATTTGAAATAACAGATAAATAAGAGCTTGTGGGGAAGAGAGAACAAAAGACGAGAGGGGGAAAATAAATGCAAATTGTAAGTTTTTAGAAAATCACCTGCGCTTCTATCCTCGCCGTGGTCTCCGAGGAGAGCTGATCACGCAATAATTGGACTTGGCACCCGGCTACCTGTAGATTGATCTTTGATCTTTGATATTTAATCTTTGATCTTTGGTCTGTGATCCAACCTGAGCAGTCTGTTGGGCCTGATCCAATTGAGATCGTATCAGTTGTTGGCTGAACTGTTCAAGGGATCGAAGTTGAGCGGCGTTAGGTGACAGCGAAGGGTCTGTCGTTACTGAAGATATTACTAATATTATTCTTGATAAGTGAGGATTTCTGTACAACACATCATTGCATTCTGAAGAGTTCGTTAAACCCGAGCTAATTTGAAACTCTTCGCTCTGACAACACTCACTCGAAAACAATGAAAGTGAGAGAGCATTGACTGGAGAGTTTCAGATAAGGGGTTGGCTTTAAATAACAATATCACTTTTATGAGATCGATCTTTTTTTCAGTAGGATCTTAATAGTAAGTGATCAAATCGATAATTCAGAAAATAACGAAATCAACTACAGGTACACCAACCTCCCTCAGACGACGTACCGGGCAAAGCAGCCGGTCCCACCAATGGCAGTGTCGCATACGGACTCACTGGTGATGCCAGTCCAAAGGGAAGCGACGACGAAGGCATCATGAATGGAACCTTAAAGGACCACAATTTGGCACTGTGCCGAGATTCTAAATTGGCATGCCAAGTTGTTTGACAACACAAAAACGTACAGGGGTGTACATGCCGTAGTGGGCGGGATGGTCGATGCTCTGGAGCGACGAGGGCAGAGTTGCGCTGGAATTTTAATATTTAATTTTAAAATTCCATGATTGTGCTAACTAGTAAGCTATTTGAATTTCTTTTGCGAAAATCACATATTGTTATATGTTTTCACAATTTGGTTTTAAAAAAATCATTAAAATCCTACGTTTGGTTCGGCAACGCCGATCCCACGGGCAGTGTGTAGGAGTGCGGAAGAGTGGCCGATGATGTTCCTAAGGAAGTGTCTTTGATCTTTGAACTTTGAACTTTGATATTTGATCTTTGATCTTTGATCTTTGATTTTTTATTTGATATTGTATCAACCTGGCACGTTTGAGAGGTCGCCGGTCGTATTACTCGTCCTTGGTAACGTATCGCTAGTGGTAACAGGTAGAGTTTGTCTAAATTTACGGTAATTTTTATGAAGCATAATAGCAATCACGAGGACAGAACGGACCAATAAATGTAAAGGGTTGCAAAAGCACGAATATTCTGTTAGGCGGTGTTACATTTTTTTCAAAACGTGCGCACGCCGTAACGACGGAGACGTTACGGCGGAGGTTAGGGCGTGCGCACGTTTTGAAAAATGTAACACCGCCTTACTGATCATATGATAACACACAATTTCTCAAAAAAATCAATCAATAACTTACGCCATATATTTGGTCGGGGATGGTACGGTAGTCGCCGTCATCGTTTGTATCGATCCATCGATCAACGAGGGCACGACCTGTTGTACCGTACTGGCGAGAAGCGCGGCGATACCCGTGGGCTACAAACATATTATTGATTGATTTTATGATAATAATTTGACCAAAAACTTGAGCGCACTAGTGATAATCAATCGATAACTACAGTATACCTGGGAGACACTGGTGGCGGGAGCCTCTATCGTTGTCGATATCGACGATCGTTCAGATGAGAGCTTACGAGGTTGAAACTGGAACGTTGATAAAATAATTTTAAAGTGATATGAATGGATAAGTGGACAAGTAGTGAACAGCTTAAATTCTACGATGCATTTCGAAGACATGGATAGATCAAGCAAAATCAACTGACAAAAAGCCAATGGTTTTAACTAATTCTAAGTAACAAAGTGGGAACTTCTTAGGTTTCTGAAGTTCCGCAAAGTGATCGTGAAGGATGTATCTTTACTTGATACATCGTCAGGTAAAGAAAGCTCTAACAGAGCTTACCAATGATAATCGTTTCTGATAGAGTGAAGAGGCAGGAGGGGCTTCGACTGGGGTAGAGGATTCGCTCTTCTCTTTCTCCTCGACTTCGTCCACGTCCTCCTCGGAGATGACGCTTCCTGAATTACAATTATTGAATTAAAATATTAAATTAAATTTTTAAATTATTTGTTGTGATATATTTATTCCATGCAAAATATCTTTTGCACATAAGCAACTCCGAATGTAGAAAAAATATGAAAGTAAAATTACTTGATCAGCCTCTCTCACTCTGCTGTCAAGCGCAAAGCATCAGAGAGAGTATTTGAAAGTTACTCGCAGCAAACAAACCAGTATTTTATAGATACGGTTAATAGTGTTATCAGTTAATATTGTCCGTATAAAATGTACTTGCACAATTGCCTACTGCTGCTAAACGCAGAAATATTCTATCGATCAAACCCCCGTTCCCTCCCTTCCCCCTTCGCGCTCTCTCTGATCTACATACTCTCTCGCTTCGACTCTCCCTCTAAACATAGAAATTCGTTGTGGCTGTGGCTGGCTACCCTCTTACCAAATATCAAGTGTATTATGTACGGTCAATATTTTATTTCTTATAAATTGTCTGTGGTATTCGAATTTTTTAACCACTCAAACCTTTGGCCTTGGCTTCTCCTTCCTCTTGCCTTTCCGCCATTTGCTCCTTGGCGACCTGAAGAAGGTAATTCATCCGAATTCGAAAAGAATGACTATAGAAGGAAAAAGTTCTTTTTTAGCTAACTTTTCTATATGTTACAAAAGCAGCATTTATAAAGCACAAAATATCGGCAAAATAAATTTTTCGTACAAGACCAAAAAATCGTTTTCAATTTTGTGAAAAACAATTAATTTTATGAAATTCACCTTATGACAAACTTCGAATGCCTGGCCGATCGTCCGCACGACTCGCATCGCTTGACTCTGACAAATCATCGATTATTTATTTATTTATTAACGTATTTTATAATTATGATGAAATTATCGTTTATTTAGTTTTTTTTTTAAATATGAGTGGCATTATTCACCATTCATTTTCCATTGTATTCGCGATACATCAGCAACATTTTTCATGCCGCATTTTGCCGAGCAAACCTCCAACAATTATTCAATGCACTTTTTACCCAATTTATTGATGTGTTTTCTTGTCATTTCTTCTCATAAAAGATTTTGGAGCCAAATGATGTACATAAGAACCACAGATATGATAAAGCGATATTCAAAAATCGCGAAGGGAATTTAAAACGAGGAGAATTTTCTCTGACTTTCTGTTATTTTCATGGGTAGATCATAAGTATAAATGCAGTTAGGAGTGTTCACCATAACTTGATTTATTGATTACGTATCATTAAAGTGACACCCCAAGCTAATTTTAAACTCCCCGCTCTGGCCACACTCTCTCGCTTTCTTTGTCCGCGAGAGAGCGTGACCAAAGCGGATAATATTAAAATTTGCCTGGGTTATTAATACTTCTATTAATTTCATCTATTCAACAGAATGAATCGATCAATGATGACTTCCTCCATATCTCAGACGATAACAAAACAATTTGTTAAATGATGTGTCAGTTATCTGTCTACCCTTCTCCCTCTCGGATCTCCCTCTCCACCTCTCCATCATCTTTGTGTTGTTTTGTTCACTGATCTCTTACTCTATAGCTATCTTGATCAGCTATGGCTTCAAGGAAAAAAAGGCAAGAAAAGACTGGATTGTTTAAAACGTGGAACAGACTACTTTTCTAAGGTGTCTTGTCTTTCTTGTCTTTTGTAACCTTTTGCAAATCCATAGATATATAAATTTCATGCATTTCTTCTTTTTCTTAGTTATTTTGCAAGAAAGTAGTCCTGAAAGCTCTTGAAACAACAAAAGAACCTCTTTCACCCTCATTTCTCTCGTCCCAAAGATCGTTTCCCAGTCATTTCCCGTTCACTACTTAGCAATAAAAGCGCACTCATCTCCCAACCTCTTCCCGAGATAAAATACTCGCTTATGACCGAAATAACGATATATTCCTCGACGCTTCCCTGTCTGCACACCCTACCTCTACTTCTTAGATTTCTGTCTCTCTTAATTTTCTACCTCTAGAATCTCTACCTCTCCCTGTAGGATCTCTCCCTCAGCCTCTCGGATCTCTCATTCATTCGATATCTTCCCCCGAATCTGCACGCACTAAACGTTCAATCAATCATGGTGGGTAAATGAGGAGGAGAAGAGGAAGAAAAAGATTGAGGGAAGCAAAGCAACAACACAATCAGCCAATAAATTCAGTCACTCTTTCACTTTATCAGCTATACTGCTGAGCATTATATTCGATAAAAACACATATATAGTTTGATTTTAATAAAGATTAAGGATAAGATTTTTTAAAGAACAGATTAATCAGCATACATTCTAATACTTCAGTGAAAACATTTCACTATTGGATCAATCGATATTTCAAAATTAAAACTACATAGAATATACAGGCATTTGGAAAAAAAATTAGGCAGGCACTGTTGATTGGAAATCATAGCTTGTCACGGAACAGTTCTTTCATATCTGGATATATTGTCCATATTTTCCATAAGCATGGATTGTGCATTATTGCATTGATAGATCAAATGTTCAAGATATTAGAAGGAATCTTTAGAGTCTTTAAAGGTGGTGTCCGGGGAATATTTTCGTGAATAAACTGTGAAGACAGGATGATTGCAAAACTTATATTAGTTACCGTACACCATTTCATTTATGATGATTCTATGTATTGATCGCTAGAATCATGAATGAAGTATGCTCACTTGTACAGGGAACGGCGCGCTATTTGAAATTCAATTTTTATAATTGGAAAGTTCAGCAATAAATATGTCTCGACAGGGATTCGAACCCATGTCAATGCGCTAACTAGACGTCAGCTTTGCCACTACACTAAGGTGATGATGCGAGGGTTCAGTGACATATTCCTTATAGCGTCAACTTACATAAGAGAGAGAGGCGGTAGAATTACAAATTACAAAATATTATCAAGAGGTATTTGAGTTCAAATTGTTTCCATGTAAACTGAATTAAATGACATTCAACGTTACACAAATCACTATTAAGAAAGATGGCAATAGTAACAATGAGTGTGAATCATGAAGGAAAATAGATGTAGAAGCTAGAATAACATTATAATTACTGACATCCAGTTTATTTTTCACTCTTTTTATTATTTTATATTCTCATTTTTGCTATTTTCTTTTGTAATATGTTGTAATACATTCCAAATCAATCCCCTTCCAATCAGAGAAGAAACATTCCCTTTAAAAATAGTTCATTGAAAGTTAGACTATTGCTTTCCCACCTACCGTTTGACGAGAGTACGATTTGGTACAATCTTGGATTTTTGTCTCATTTCTCTCCCTCTGCCTTTACCAATACCCCTCATTCTCATGTCTTCGTAAGATGCAGTGTCATATAACAAGATACATTACATTTATAATATTTTATTCTAAACATGAACAATAAAAAACGTCACCTTTATAGGGAGTGTCTCCCCCTATACTTCCACAAACACATATACCTAAATTACCATCTTCTTCCTTATCAATCCTTTCTTCTTCAAACCTTCCTCATCCGTCTCCAAATCCTAGTTGCCGATGAAGGTATCTCCTTGCTCTATAAGTATTATCGATTATTGTGGTAATGTAGTATTTATTAAATAGTATTTGCCCTTTGACATCAACTGGAACCCATCGGAACCCACAACAACGGGAGCTACCTCAACTAAGTAATGCATCATTGAGATGGATTGATTGATTTATCGTGTCCGGCCTTGAACTTTTTCGTGATCAAGCATGGATTCAATACATGAACATTGGATTGCAATCTAAAAGAAAAACTACCTGATAAAGAAGATGAAGAACAGGTCGACAGTTCGTTGCTCTTTTCCCATCTGCAGTTGCTGTGAAACTGCAAACGATCATGGATAACGTAGAGGTTAACGAAGTGGGCGATGAAAATTCAGAGGAGGAGAGAAGACAATGAAACTGTACATTCTAATAAAGCATATTATACAACGATCACTCACATACACCCTACAAATTAGACATAATCAAGGCACTGGTTTAGCAAAATAGTACTAATAAAAAAGATTTGAGGAGAGCGATCGTGTGCTTAACGGGAGTGCATCACCGGTTCAAACGCGTGTTTTCGCTGGTTGGCTATGCGTAAAGGTTTAGAGGCGTGTATATTAAAAGGCTAAGCGAGAAAATACAGAGATAAGATCATGAATTAACTTAATATTAAGTAAAACACGCATGTTCGTAAACCTGGATCAATCGGCTACACACAAAGATCGCATAGACCATGAATGCACATTACCCAATGATATAAATACAAATACATACTGAAAACGAACGAGAAATAACAAAAAATTAAGTAAAACTGATGAGAGTTGAATGGCTGAGTGCCGATCGCAAACTGAACGCATTGCACTTTTACTTACAGTATATTCTGTGTGATTTGACAGGCAAATCGTGGTAGGAACCCAATTTTTTTTTCCTCGTCCTCCATCTTTAAAGAAAGAAGAGGTGAAAGAAAAAGAAGATGAAGACAGAAAGAAAGTAAGAAGAGAGAAGTAGAGTATCGAATATCATAAGAATGAAGACAAGACGAATGACTTGTTGGACTAGTAGTAAACTAACAGGATAATCGATCGATGAGAAAGGATCAGATGATATTATTATGTATTGAAATGGATTGAATAGGATTCTAGGGGATAAGAGAATACCGTACATATGAGAGCAATTACTAATTTTATTTATAAAGCATATTAATATAGTACATTTGCAGGCTTTTCCATAATATACTTCACATTTAATTGAGCACGTTGTGGGGAAACTATAATAATTTTAAACGAGTATGTATGTTATGCCCCTCTCCGTCTCTAAAAAAAACATTGCTATAAAATCAAATGCAAAATTCGCAGAAATCATACATCTCGGAGAACAACAAATTTAGATCAATCGAAAATAAAATATTAAATGGACCATTTTAAATAGGACAGTATGAAACCACTGAGACATCGTCACCGATATATGGACCTTTAAGACCTTAACTCACATAATCTCCTCGCACTTACCTCCAAGTGTGGATTCTCTGCCTTGGATGGTTTCTCTTCCTCTCTACTCCATGTATCGAACTTGGTCTTGATCGGATCAAACTTCCCTCGTGGTTTCGCCATCAACCGCAGGTAATAGAACCGCTGCTCATCTCCCATGGGCGCCAGTGTGTCATCGTCCGAATCGTCGCTCCGTTCGACCGCACCGCCGCGTCCGCTCGCGCCACTGCTAGCGCGCGAGCCGCTGCGGTTCATGCTCATTTTGGCGGATGAACCATACAAGGACGACTGAAGATGGATTGAAAATCGGTGAAATCGATCGATAAAACGCGGGAATCAATCGATGAAATGAGGCAAATCAAGGATAATATCTTATGAGAAGTGAGAAAAGAAGGACTGAGGGAGGGGCAGAGACTTTTCTTCATGATTGAATCGATATAGAGGGAGCGAGGCAGCTGTCGGTGGGTGAGAGAGCGAAGGTTACAGAAGAGACGGAGAGGGTTAGAGTGCGGAGAGAGTGTGGGGATTGAGGAGGGTACAGAGAAGCAGAGGGAGGGTGAGAGAGTGAAGGGATACAGGAGACGGAGGGGAGGAAGGAGCATGGAGAGGCACGTCGCAGATTTCTGACACCGTCTCCCTCTTCCTCTCATTCTCCCTCTCCCTCTCCCTCTCCCTCTCCCTCTCCATCTCCCTCTCCCTCTCCCTCTCCCTCTCCCTCTCCCTCTCCCTCTCCCTCTCCCTCTCCCTCTATCCCTTCCTTATCTCCCCCACCCTCTCACAAACTTCGCAGATCTATTTTCTGCCTAGTGAATCTTTCAGTGATTTCTGAAAAGCACTTGATGTAGCAGTGAAGGGGTCCTTAAAGCATACGGTATTCGGTAGGTAGTCTTCATCTGCCTGTTTTATGCAGTTCACTTCGATACGATTTATTATATTTCTAATTCTGATCAGAATCAAGGAAACATCATGTTCCAAATGTTTCTATTCCATATCATACCTATTTGAAACAAGAGAATAACTGGTCTTGTCTCTTTTCAATATACGTTGTACTCTGATATTTTCAGCCACATCCATAATTCACCGGCGATGAGGTTCGGGAGGATTCAAAAGTGGTCTATGACGACAGAAACAGGCGAGAGAGCACACGAAAGTGAGAGAGTCAGAGACTCTAATCGTCGACAAAGTAGAGAAAAGAGGCTGAATGGGAGCACACACCAACTGTTTCTAATTATTATTGATGAGAATAGAAGAGGAGTGAGAATGAAGGATTGCAAGGAATTGGGAGTGTCTCTTGAGTGAACTGAAGATATTTGAAATGGGGGGGGATGGTCACAAATCAAAAGACGAAAAGATTGAGTCCGGATGATGATATTCCATTATTCTCGTTGCCATGGATCAAATGATTTGAGGGAATTGAATCTATGATCGAACTGATGGTACAATCAACATATTCGTATATATATGATTATTAGTATTAGATTAATATTATTTCTAGATGTACACGAATAAGTATGCATGCACTTTAAATATATTTTTTTGATTAAATAAGTTAACTAGCAATGTGCCATATGGTGTTTCGGCCAATTGAGGCATGTCACGACCGGGAATCGAGCCAAAGGAGACATATAATGGCGAGGCGCGCCATAGACCACTACACCATCTCGTCCTACCTTTAACCGAGAAGAAGTGTGCAAAATTCAGAGACCAATGACAAGACAATCTAGACAAGACATCGTTTTCTACACGCAAAGAATGTCTCTTCGTCGTGAGTTAATGGAGAAAAAAGAGCAGAACACTATGAGAAGTATGACAGAGGATGATGGATGAGGATGAAAATGAGGAACAAGTGAGATATCTTAGAAGATAAAGGGAAGATCAGGGATTTATCGATCGATAATCAATCGATAATCGATCTATATTTGATTAATTTGACTATTTGAAAAACCCCAACATCATCTCTTCAGAGATAGTGGACATTGAAGAATTGGAAAAATGCCAAAAATACGGTAATCATCATACTCTAATTGTCCCCGCTCTTTCACTTTGATCTCCTATACTTATTCGAATGCGTTCAGCAAACGAGGACAGACGTTATTTTGCGAGTAGCACCCTGTGTTTTTAGGTTTCACGAGAATATTAAAGAAATGAAAAAAATTTAATCATTAGTGCTGGATAGACTGGCGGTTTAAAAATAAAGATAATAACGTCTTCTTGATAATTAACCTATTAACGAAAAGATTCGTTTCACAATTTTATTGCGTCATTTTCGCGAATTGTGCACGAAACAATGCTGAATTGAACCCCCCTTTCCATTCAAGTAGTTTCTTAGAGCGACTAAACTTCTCATTGGTCACCCATGGGATTGCAATGAGAAGTTAAAAAAACCGGAAAATCTTGGTAAGGTTTCAAATTTTGCCTACTTTTTTGAAACCATTTCAGCACTTTAAAAGTATACCTTTTTGGAACACTTGAAAACATTGCACTTGAACGAATTGGATGCTCCATCTCTGGCGATATAGGAGAAGATTTGGAGGTCTTGCGAGTCGTGAGAGACGTAAAATATCCTGGAATATTTTAATTAATTATTCATTTATTTATTTATTAGTTTTTAATATTTTATCAAATCATATGATTTTCCTAACATTTTCACGTACATGCATGTCGTAAAATAATAGTTGCATTAATAATTTCCATACAATCTTAGTGCATTTAGAGGCAGAGACGCCATGAAATTATTTTACTATTCAAAATCTTACAATTGTGCGCTTTAATAAACAAAATATATACTAGGAGGAATGGGAGCGAAGCAAAAATAATTGCCGCCAGCAGGGGTCGAACCTGCGACCTTGGGCTTATTAGACCCACGCTCTAACCGACTGAGCTATGGCGGCTGACGAGCAGAAGAGCCTTCCAATCTGATTTGAGAGTATTGGATTTCGCAAACGCCGAGGGTAAAATAATGGCTACTACCCCGCCCGATAGGTTCACTCGAAGGAATAAAATTTAATTAATTGATTAATTATTATAAATTAATTATTATTTAACCTGTAAATGGGATGAAACATGACGATGAGCTTCGATTCGTCCCATGCCTGCTGCTTCTGCTTCTCAATGAGCAATAGTAATTTGAAAAAATAAAGGCAAACATACACACAAAATAATAAAGACTCCACAAAAATCAGCTGAAAATACTAATGATCATATTTATTCTCGCAATCATTCTAAGTTTCTTATTATAAAAATCATTACCATATCTAAATATTTAATTATACCAGAATATTTTATTTATTTATTCCCCACTGTGTCTCTTGTAAACGTATAGATTCATTCTATTATTATTAGATTATTAATGTCATGATGAAATACCTTTTTGCGTTGCAGAACCACTTTGACACCGTCGACAGAAACGGTAATATCAACGGGTCGCTTCTTGATCCCTCGGGCTTTGAACTCGTACTGAACAATTCATCAACTCTTTTTAGCTCTGTTTTTATAAATGATAAATCATTGCTTTTGGCTTCGTTTCTTTAAAGACCATAAAGCTCAATATCATCCATTCTCAGAGCGCTTTGAGCAACTTTCGTATAATTAACAAAAATATTAATTCAATTGATAAAATGAGAACTCACTCTAACTCTTCGCATGGCTGCGACGATCTCGATTCTCGTTCCCGGTCGTGGAATCTCCATCGATCCAACGTACTGAAATGATTGATTTTGTTTTAATGTCTCTCGAGGTGTACATTTTAGAAGAAAGATTAGAGCTACATTTTTCCATAGATGATTTCCATTATTCGATTTTTTTTTAAATTTTAGTCAATGTCTTACATGTGTTGATTTGTCTCTCATTTTCACAATGCTTGATATAATACTATAAAAATTGATTCATTTCTCTGCATTACCCCCAGACACGAACTTCGATCCCTCCAACCAGTGGGCTCAATGATAGAGATATTGAGAAGCTGTTACTTCCACTACTAGCTATCTTTCAACTCCCTCTCCCTCTCCCTCTCCCTCTCCCTCTCCCTTTATCTCTCCCTCTCCCCCATAGCCTCAGGGGAGGTGGGTGCTGACCCTTGAAAAGGCGTCGACAGAAATGAGTGATGGCACAATGAGATATTGTTAGTTTTGGAGGCGAGAAGAGGGGAGGAGAGGGGGAGAGAGATAGAGAGAAAGAGAGAGATAAAGAGAAAGAGAGAGGGGGGGAGGGGGGGAGAAAGGATAAGAGAGAGGGAGAGAGAGAGGGAGAGAGAGTTGAGAGATGGTTATAGATAGCACAGAATGTGTGAAGTTGATGAAGGAAGAAGGAAAGAGATGGACAGCTCTATGAAGAGATGAGGAAAAGTGAGGAAGATGATGTTGGGATGCAATAAGTACGAACAAAATGATCTTGAGTATGAAAGAAATATTAAAACTGTACAGTATCGACGCTGCAGGACGATCTCACACAAAAAATTCTATTACAAAATGTTCGGTTCTAAGAAATTGAAAAAAATAAGAAAATGAAAAGAAATTTAAGTAAAGTAAATTTTCTGTGTGAGATCAATATAACCAATATATCTAGATCGATGATTTGACATGAATTATCGGGCATTAATTATGTAATGCTTTTACTTGTAAACGCATCATTATTATATTATGATAAAAGAACTCGGTTATTGTTATACATTACCGAAGCCCTTTTTTTTCTGTTTTCATTGGCTTCTCTCAAATAATCAATGTCAACTTCAATTATTGTCTGGATGAGGTAAAAAGTGTTTGGTTAGGGAGGTAGAGAGGGAGACAGGGAGAGAGAGAGAGAGAGAGAGAGAGAGAGAGAGAGAGAGAGAGAGAGAGAGGGATTGAGGGAGAGAGAGAGAGAGAAAGAGAGAGAGAGATGGAGAGAAGAAGAAGGGAGAGAAGGAGAGAGAAATAGAGGGAGAAATGAGTCAGACTGATTAATTGACCGATTTTGCGAATGTTCTATTGGTCAGATTCATAATTCAACGCTCCGCGTTACTTTTTCGAATACATCACTTAGTGTTTAATTTTATGCAATACCCAGTGTTTTTACTATCCAACACTCAGTGTTTTTTAAACAACAACCTCGTGTTGTTTTTTTAAATAATCTCTAAGAGAATTACGTGCGACTCTTCAAGCCCATGATACAAGTCTCCATTAGAATATTCAATGAGAAAGCAGTTAATGGGGGGGACTGGAGAAGATCACGAGAGGAGGCAATTACATGGGCAACAAAGTAGCTCCGCTTGTTGCATACATGATATCTCTATTGTTATGGTGCTTGCGGTTACTGTCCATCGTCCACATATTCATTATTCATTTCATGTACAAATGAGCCAGTGGAAGATCAATGAACAATTGGTCACGGAATGATCGCTGCCCAAATAGACCCACTTATACGAAATCTAATGCAATTGTCTACTTTTCTTACTCTTCGCCCTGGAAACGTACTCTCATGGACAAAGAAAAGGAGAGAGTGTGGTGACCAGAGAGGAGAGTTTCAAATGTGTGCCTTTAAAGTCCTTTCGCTTAATGTCTTTGTTAAAGATGGAAGCCCTCGAATGTTGATGCAAATGCATCGCATATCTATTATGCAAGGGGCAAGTGATATGCAAGAAATTAGCACGACTACTTATCAATCCTGTAGCGCAGTGGTAAAAATGCTCACTAGTAAGCGTAACGTCGCGGGTTCGAAACCTATTGCTGAACTTTCCTATTTTCAAAATTTCGCGCCTTTGCCTGTACATCAAGCATGATTCTTTCATGATTCTTGCGATCAATAAGCTGAATTTGCATAAAATAATTTATGTATAGTATGTAGAATAACTTTTGCTATCTTTCTGTCTTCACAGTTTGTTCACGAAAATATTGCCCGGACTCCACCTTTAATGTCTCGTTTCTTCCCAAAACATCCCTCTCCCTTTCCTTTCCAATCACTCTTTCTCTCCCTCAATTCAACTTGATAGTGCTGCGATTCCGGGGAAGAGATAAGTGGAGAAGAAGAAGAAGAGTGTTACTCAATCTTGCAAACGAGTAAAATGCCTTATTCGAGGGAGAGGGAGAGAGGAGAGAGAGAGAGAGAGAGAGAGAGAGAGAGAGAGAGGAGAGGGAGGGATGGGAGAGAGAGGGGGAGAGGAGAGGGAGAGAGAGGGAGAGTGAGAGATAGATTGAGACAGATTACCAAGTTGAGTAGCTTCAACAGGCTGACTGATGTTCAACAAGAATTGCTTGTGATTTTACATTTTCGGATAACAGGAGACAAGAAAATGGATGAATAGTTCATTAAATATTTTAACAAATGACTCAGGCTAATCCCAGACTATTATTGTTAGTGTTAACTCCTCAAAAGTCATTAGATTAGGATAACGACTTCTTATCCTTGCTCAATAATCAGTTAGTGTACAAATACGTTTCGTAGCGGGATCATGATTCATGAATACAACGGGATAAATCAATAAGATATGATAACGAAGTCTTCACTTAAGTCTTAAGTACTTAGACTAGTTAAGTACTGACCTTAGCCTCGAAGTGTATTCCGTGCTGATAGGCGAGCTCATTGTGTAGTGGAATACGACAGTCGTACAGATCGTCCGTTATGATGTCGTACGTCTGAAACGAGATGAGATAAGATAAGCTAAGGTCGTTTAAGTATCACTAAGGCCGTTAAGATTGCTTAAGTACGGTTAAGTACCATTAAGACTAATTAGTTCTTATCTGGATTCCTTTAGGAAGCTCAAGTTGCATTGCGGTAACTTATCAGTTAATGTAAGTTAAGAACTGGTAAATCATTTAAGATCGATAAAAGTAAGTTGACCTTTTTCCGAATCGGCATCTCACGAGCTCACGATCGCTGAAAATTATCAATTTGTCAGTAAGTAATGTCTTTAGCTAGCTAAACCAGCTAGCTCTAGCTAGGTACTAGCCTGCTAGCTAGTTCACCCTCATAGAACGTGAGATAATTCCATTCAACAACTGAT
Source organism: Parapristionchus giblindavisi (assembly GCA_943737045.1). Taxonomy (NCBI): domain Eukaryota; kingdom Metazoa; phylum Nematoda; class Chromadorea; order Rhabditida; family Diplogasteridae; genus Parapristionchus; species Parapristionchus giblindavisi. The sequence continues at coordinate 555,192 of CALSFV010000056.1, read as the reverse complement.
ATCATCATACATTTATTTCGCAATTTTAATCGCTCTGTGGCAATATACGACCAAATTATCAAGACAGATCAATTGCAACGATTCTTATCAGTCGCCTACCGTAATCTGCATATCGTCGCTCGGTCGCACGCTCGGTCGACTTCTTGATTAGAAGAGGGACTACGGTACTTCGCAATATATCGATTAGAGTGAGAGATACCAACCGGATAGTCTGGCGAATCTGTGAAGATTTCTGCATTAGAAATAATGATCAGGGGGCGTGACTTTGAAATTATAGACCAACATAATGGAACGATTGAACATCGAAAGGGATCAAAAGCGATGGAGGTCGGAAAGGAAAGCCGTTTCGAAAATAGATCAGAAACATGACATAAAATAGAAATGGGCGCAAAAATGAGAGGAGTGATCATTGATAATATACGGTAAATATCTTTAGGCGCACACCGAGTAAAGTTTACTCACCGCTCTGATAATACTTTCTCATATTAAAGAAATCGAGAAAGCATTCTCAAAGAGGAGAGTAAAATTGGCTCTGGTAGGACTTTAAACGGGACACAATCAACCTCAAACAATGAAGCATCACTCTTCGGTATCGAAAAGCAATAAAAAGTAGATGAATTGATGTTACTTTGCACAGTTTTCCTGGTCCTTTTTTCGCCCTCTTTCAAGGAAGATAAGGAAAGTGTATGAGAGAGAGAGGGAGAGAGAGAGAGATGGGTTGGGGGATGACGCGAAAGTATGTGTAGTGTATGGGCATATATCATGAGATATAATGAGATATATAGACTCATGAATAGTGAAAGAGAGAATCGAGAGAGGGAGGAAGGAGAGGGAGAAAAAGAGGAAGAGAGGGAGAGGGAGAGGGAGAGGAGAAGAAAGGGAGAGGGAGAGAGAGAGAAGGAAAGGGAGAGGATGAGGAGGGGGAGGATGTTTTGGACCTACATGAGTCAATTAGTCGGAAATATATACTTGTTAGACTGGGATAGATGAAGAATATTCAATGAGTGTCGGATCAGAGTTAAATGTACACTCCGAGCTATCCGAAACAACCGCTCTAGCAACACTCTCACTCTCTCGCTTTCTTTGTCTACGAGAGAGTATTACCAGAATCGTAAAATCGGTTGGGGTGTGCCTCCTAAAAAACTAGCGAACAGACAACTTTTTATGACATTTGAAATTGCGGTGAAACTTAGATCAATCAAGCAAGTCGAGAATCTGCAAAAGTAACAAAATAAGTAAGAAAGGAAACACGCGATGAAAGTATTTGAATACATGAGTATTTGAGAGTTGTCCAATGTTGCGATATAATTTAAGGAATGATGCGTTCTTTTAAATATCTTATAGTAATAATAATTATTAGTATTATTATTATTATTATTATTTGTAAATAACCGATTTGTATTCTGATTTGGACAGAAAGACTCGAGAGTCATTACATTTATGTCCGTCTCCTCTCCTCCCTCTCCTTCTCCCTTACAGACGTTCTAGATCGTTAGTGTTTATACTTCAGCATCGTCGCATTTCAAGAATGGAGGAAGAAGAATTAAAATCCTTTTCGAAGAAAGCACTCAAACTATATTTAACAGTACTTTGTTTTGAAAAAAACAGTCTAACTGTCCCTTTAGAGGAAAAACATAAATTTGAAGAGACCGATGAACAATCCGTTTCTCTAGCTTTAATGGGTACTAGTGCAATAGGATTCATGGACATCGGATGAAGGAAAGTGTTTAAAAGGATGATGACATTCGAAAAAGAGATGATTGAGATGGATTTCAACTATAATGAAATGATATCAAGTGATTTGAAAGGAACTGCTCATAGTCAAACAGATACCTATTGAGCACTCCGTGAATACAACAAAAAACCCTAAAACTTTCCTTGTCCCCGAATACCGTAATCCGAGTTGAAAGTTAATTGCAGCACCACGGAAAGGCGCGAATTTTAAAGTTTGAAAAGTTTATGGAAACTGGAAAACTGGGATCGATGAACCACTTGCCCTCTTTATCTCTCTCTTGATTCGAATTCTTGTAAATAAAAGGAAAAAAAAAACTAAATGGGATTGAAAGAAAAGGGAAGAGTCTGTCTCTCAAGGGAAAGAATCAGTGAAAAGAAGAGACTATGGGTAATGAGGCTGAGTAGAGGAAGGGAGAGGGAGAGGGAGAGAGAGAGGGAGAGAGAGAGGGAGAGGGAGAGGGAGAGGGAGAGGGAGAGGGAGAGGGAGAGGAAGAGGGAGAGGGAGAGGGAGAGGGAGAGGGAGAGGGAGAGGGAGAGGGAGCGGGAGAGGGAGAGGGAGAGAGAGAGGGAGAGGGAGAGGGAGAGGGAGAGGGAGAGGGAGAGGGAGAGGGAGAGGGAGAGGGAGAGGGAGAGGGAGAGGAAGAGGGAGAGGGAGAGGGAGAGGGAGAGGGAGAGGGAGAGGGAGAGGGAGAGGGAGATAGAGGGGGAGGGAGAGAGAGAGGGAGAGAGGGAAGGGGAGAGTTACGAATAAAATGAGTTGAGAAACACGGCTTCTGGTACTTATGTATAAAAACATCATTACAACCGAACATGGGAGTTTTGACAAACAGTTTGTTCTTAGGATTGTGTAGGAAAATATATAAATTGATCTGAAGGCATTAGACACACCCGAGCTAATTTTACTCTCCATTCCACTCTCTCGCAGATAACGAAAGCGAGAGAGTGTGACCAGAGTTAAAATTAACTCGGGGTGTGCCTTCAAGGGCGTTAAGCTGGAAACGTTGGAGAATTGATAATAATGCTGAAACTCCATACGGTAGAATAATTACTGAAGTAGAAGGCAAAACTCATTTTCAAATATAATTTAGCTCCCTCTCTTCTTCTCTTTGCTTCTATGTCTCTCTCCCTCTCTCTCGCTCCCCCTCTCCCTCTCCCTCCCACTTCCTCCCCTCATCCCCTCTATTCTCTAGTCCGACTTTCTCATTGTGACTGAACAAGGCAACGAACGAAAATTTAATAATGAAAAGCTCAAGAGTCAGTCGGAAAGGAGAAGTTAGTCTGAGGGAGGAGACAAAGGGATGGGGAGGGAGAGGAGGATGAGCAGAGAGAGGGAGAGAGGAGAGAGAGGGGGAGAGAGAGAGGGAGAGGAAGGGAAAGGTATACAGTCCATAATGTCATCCGAAATGAGCTTAATAACAAGGAGTAGACAAAGGGAGAGGGAGAGGGAGAGGGAGGCAAAAGGAGAGGGAGAGGCAGAGGTAGAGAGAAGGAGAGGGAAAGAGAGGGAGAAAGAGGGAGGTAGAGGTAGAGGTAGAGGTAGAGAGTATACCGTACGAGTAAGCCTCATATATGTCCTCATATGAAGAATGATGAGAGAAAACAAGAAGATGATGAAAAGAAAATATTCTTCTTCATGTTTTTTTTTGGAAAGATGGATACGGAGAATGAAAAGAATATTAATATGATGAATAATGTTATGGTCAGAATAGACGAAAATGAGAAAACACGAGGATATTTTATAACAATATTGTGAAAAGGTAAAGGTAGAATCTGTTATTCGAAGCACACGAATCCTGCGGGAGATCACTGCTAGGCCAGTGATAATGGTGCGCTAAAGTCTATTTTCTTTTGGTTTACTTTGGTATTGTGCGTATAAAATGTACTTGCATATGAAAATGACACTGTGCGCTAAAGAACGGAAGTCGCTCAAAGGCTAGATCTCGCCCCGCCTCTCGATTGTCTCTCCGCTGCCTCTCTCTAACCCGGCTGACCTTCGCCGCTCGCTATATGATATATAAAAGAGATCGGCATAGTTTCAGAACCATGCAAAACAAGAAAGTCTCTTCTACAAATAAATCAAGTGATCTTTATACGCTCAATATAGCATAGGAGTAAGAGTCGCGACATTGAAAGAATAGAAAATGTAGATGGGGTTCTTTTCAAGGAAATATACGTGTGACGGCGAATGGAAAAAATAATTTAATGAGAGTGAAGTTATCAACGACAATAATCGACCAATATTCAATGATAAATAATCAAAGTGAAGCCAATATGACTAATCACAATTGGAAAATTCGATAGACTGTTAAAATTTGAGAAGCAGGGAAAACTAATGATAGTGATCATGACAAAATCGTAAGATTTTTTCGCGCTCTCTCTATTTTTTTCGTTTATTTTGCGCAGAACATTGGATCATTGACATTATCAATCAATGCCGATCAAAATAATAAAATAATTAAAATGATTAAAATAAATAAATAGTTTATCTAGCCAATTAATACAAATGTCCAGTGATTAAGATGAGTAGGAGGATGGATGAGATATATCGAACTTGATAAGAGAGTTCGGTCCCGTTTTTCATTTTATTATTGTGTTACAACTCTGACTCTGACTCTCTTCATCTACCTCACTTCTTCTTCTCTCGCTCTCTAGCTATCTCCTCGTCTCTCCCTTTCTCCGCTCTCTTCTCTCCCTCTCTCTCTCCTCTCTACCTCTCTCTCCTCTCTCTATCCCCCTCTCTCCCTCTTCCTCTATCCTCCCTCTCCTCTCCTCTCTCTCCCTCATTCCCTCTCTCTCCCCACTCTCTCTCCTCTCCCCCCTATCATCCAACCTCTTCTCTGATTGTCTCAAAATCATCTGCCTCTCCACTTCTCACCTATGGCGTATTACGTCAATAATAGATGAAGGGTTCCTCTTTATCTGTCTCTCCCTCTCTCCCTCTCCCTCTCCCTCTCCCTCCCTCCATCTCTCTCCCTCTACCTCTCTCTACCTCTACGTCTCTCCCTCTTTCCCTCCACTCTCTCCCTCTCCATCTTTTTCTACTTCCTGTTGATTAATTACAAGCCCGACCTACTTCTTCTCCCGATAGTCAATTGTTTTCTGGTAATCTGATCTCGAATGAATCTTCGACTGATCTTGAAGGGATTAAAGGTCGGTCGAGAATCTTTGTTCGATACAATAATATTCCAATAATATATCACAACACCTCTAACCACAAGGGTTTCTTTTATAGTTTTAAAGGTGGTGTCCCACGAATATTTTCGTGAACAAACTGTGAAGACAGAAAGGTAGCAAAAGTTATTCTACGTACAGTACACTATTTATTTTGTGCTGATTTAGTCTATTGATCGCTAGAAACATCAATGAACCATCAGGCCCGGTTCAGGGAAGGGCGCGCTTTTTAAAAATTGAGGAAATTCGCAATAGGTTTCAAACTCGCGTCAAACGGGTAACCAGTCTGAACGTTTACCACTGCGCTAGATGAGAGGCTGCGCTAACTCTTCGCATATCACTTTGCATTCGCATAAGAGGGGTGTAGTGATTTATCTGAACATTCGCGGGCCACCATCTTTAACAGTACTGTGCACTTGAAATGAATTTGTCATGAAATGTCTTCCGATGTAAGGAGGAAGTGAACTCAAGGGGATATAATCGATAATTGATTACTGATTATTCGACGTTTACTGTGAGCTTTATTGAGAGTTCATGCCTTGATGATATAGTAAACTGACTGTAGTGGATTATGAGACGATAAAGAAATAGACAGAGACAGAAGAAGAGGTAGAGAGAAACCAAGAGGCACAAACTGACGCGAGCAATGACGGATTGTTGCAAATGTGAGAGGTAAGGAGGGGTAGAGAGAGAGGGAGAAGAGGGAGAGGGAGAAGGAGAGGAAGAGGGAGGAGGAGGATTGGAAGACCAGTTGTGCGAGAGACTGAATCAATCATCGATAGTGGTTATGATTATCGATTGATTAGACGATTTATCGATTTCCGGTGAAAAACTGGACTTTACACCGGGGGACGTCTGATGGGTCTTGATTGATTATGTTCGATAGGGGATATTGACAGGTCAAAATAGTTGGAGTAACGAGGACTCCAACGGATATAGAATGATATAATTATAGCACCGTATCTTGGGAAAGACCATTTTTATTAAAAGCCAGACAAGCAAAGAGGTTACTGTATTCGAAAGAGTTTCCAAGTAGAGCAGACGTTGTGGATTTCAAAGTAAAGAGAACAATGTGGTAAAAGGATCAAGGAGTAAGGGTAATTCTAGAGTTGGTCTCGGAAATTAGAAAGAAGGAAACAAAAAAAAGAATGAAAAAGGTGTCGCGACAATCACGACTTTGTAATTGACTACAATTGAAAACTATAACGATACGACGAGAAAAAGACAAGGGAAAGAGAGAGAGAAAGAGAGGGAGATCTAGATGGAGAGGTAGAGAGAGATACAGAAAACAAACGATATTATGATAACTGCATGATATAAACAAGAGATTGTTGATGTCTGACGGCTACAATCAGAAAAAGAAGACTAGAATGATTATAATACATAATACATACATATTTTTATTTTCATATATAACGAAAGTTTAAAAAATATACAGTATAATGAAGATATAGGAAAATTAAACCGAAATAATATTAGTAATGTTGAAAATTCGAGAAAGGAAAAGAAAACAGGGTAGAGAGTGGTAGAAAAATATATGACATTCTGCTCTTTCATATTGTTTTACCATTTTTATGCAGATATAGGTCGAAAACTACGTTTTGGATTACAAAGCCTGGTCATATTCAGGATTTTTTTGAATCCCTGACCACATTCTGTAGCGTAGCTAGTCGACCTATATACAGCGAATGAGAAGAAGACGAAGAAGAAGGCAAATGTAGAGGGGACGACACAAAATGAGATTAGACTCAACCACGCTGCATATGAAACAGAATGGAGTGGAGACGGAGAGGGAGAGGGAGGGGGAGAGAGTGAGTTAAGGAGAGAGAGAGAGAGAGAAGGGGTGAGAGGGGGAGAGAGAGAGAAGGAGAGAGGGAGAGGAAGAGAGAGCGGGAGAGAGAGAGAGAGAGAGAGAGAGAAGAGGAAGAAGTAAGGTCATTAGCATTGTGGAAGTCGGAAGAGGAAAGAGTACATCTTCTAAACACAACATACTTTACTTTTATCTATCAGAGACTTACAAGCACACCTCGAGCTAATTTGAAACAGTCCGCTCTGGCAACGCTCTCTCGCAGACAAAGAAAGTGAGAGAGTGTTGCCATAGCGGGCAGTGTAAAATTAGCTTGGGGTGTACCCTTAAAGGGCATTAGGATTCATCTCTCAGTCTTTTCATAGTGCGTACTATTTATTCCCATTAGGCAGAACGCACACTTGAAATCCCTCACTCTTTGTTTCTAGAATTTTCGACATTACTTATTTTGGTCTCTTTATCTCTGCGAGCGATAGAGCATCACGCATTGAAGAGTCCATATCTGAGAAGGTTCTGATAACATTTGTAGTGACTTGGGAATGCGAATGACATCATCGAGCAATCACTTATCAAAGCACGTGGGCACCTGCGTCATCGGACTTATTGGCCTTAGCGACTTTAACTTTGCTTAAGAGCATTAAGAAAGACCCTAAGCTTAAAGGGACCGGGAAACGAAAAACAAGTTGATCTCATATAAAAGAGCTTGAAATTCTGTTTCGAAATATATAAATCTTATATCATAAGAATTCTCTGGTAAGGAGAACGGAGCAGTTAAAAAACTACAGTCTGCTCCAGATAGCGGGAGCCTTTTCCTAATTGCCACACCAACTCTTTGGATACGACTTGAAATTCAATATTTTGATGATAATTCTATCCGCAGTGGGGAATTATGAAGAATAAAACTCAATAATGGGCTATTTTGAGCTTTTCGATGGAGTTAGCATACTGTAGTTCGGAAATCTCGCCCGTGGTGTGGAGCAGGCTACAGTAATCCAACTTCTTACTAGAGCGCATTTTCAAACTTTCAAATACATATTTCTGAATAGTTCTTTGAGTTCATCAACATGAGATCAACTATTTTAACTATTTCGAATCGAAAATTTTGGATGCCAGCTGCCTTTAAGGCCTCAAGAACTAGGTCAAACAAAAGTTGATCTTGAAATCTATGAAGTATGTAGTTGTGTCAAGTTTTGAAATTCAGAAACAGCATGTGAATTTTGCCCGTCACGATTAAATTTATCTTGTTCAATGAAAGTCAAAAGAACGCCCGGGGGATATTGAATTGAGAAAGTTTTGGGAAACGTTCAAGAACTGTCTGTGAATAAACTTTACATTCTTTTTTTTTAATTAAATAATACTATTAATAAGCTCTGGTCACACACTATCGAAGATAACGAAAGTTGAAGAGTAGGGCAAAAATTTAAAATTAAGAGAATAAGTTTAGCTAATTGTAAGTCCGGCAAAATTATTAAAAGAATATGAGAGACATTTGAGTGAAATACCGTTAGCTCTTCCGCTCTACATTTTTGAATACCACAAAAAGGAACACCCCCAAGCTATGTAATTCTACTCTACGCACTGGCAACACTCTCTCGCAGACAAAGAAAGCGATAGATTGCTACCAGAGCAGATAGTTTCAGGAACACAAAGCTACTCTTTGGTAATTTGAGGAGCAGATTCCGCTGAAAGCTGATCGATAGAAGGTCAACTGCGTGAGTCAAGGGAATAGGGAGAGAGAGATGGAGAGAGAGAGAGAGAGGAGGAGGAGGGAGAGAGAGAGAGATGGAGAGGGGAGAGAGAGAGAGAGAGAGAGAGAGAGAGAGAGAGGAGGAGGAGGGAGAGAGAGAGATGGAGAGGGGAGAGAGAGAGGAGGAGGAGGAGGGAGAGAGAGAGAGAGATGGAGAGGGGAGAGAGAGAGAGAGAGAGAGGAGGAGGGAGGGAGAGAGAGAGTGAGAGATGGAGAGGGGAGTGAGAAAGAGAGGAACTGAGAAATATGAAAGCCGATAGGACCATGTAGTAGGTGATGATGTCACAGAGTTGTAACATCTTGGCGCCGAGCCAAGATAAATTCCCTGTTTAACTATCTCGTTTCGGGATTTCTCTTATTATTATGTCGTATGGGTTTCGAATAATTAAGTTGAATTGCGCTGTTTTGAATATAGAGATTGGTGGAATGAAAAATGAGAATAAGAAAGAATAAATAGGATATTGAATGACAACCATCGGAATGATAATTGCAATGGTTGAGAATGTTAGATATATTGCAGGATGATGTCAGTAATAGATGGTCTAGACAACGAAGGTTTGGCATTTTAGTATATATTGTCGCGTTTTCATGATAATCATATTATCATGAAAATAGAAATAGATTAGTTAAACTAGATTAAACTGCAAATAGTTAAGCTAAAAAATGTGAAAATGTCTGCATCACCATGAACGATTGAATGGTCCTTACTGCGGTATTTTTGACTCGCAGCGTACGCCATCTCTATACCAGTAGTGTACCCCACGGTGTACGGACCTTAGACGGCGTGCGGGAAGATGGTATACGCCGCGGGGTGGACAATAAATACCACGGCGTATCCCGTCTTTCCAGGCCGTGGTGCTCGAATGGCACCAGGACGACGTACGATGCAAGTCAAAAATAACGGAGTAGGCAGTGCAGCCCTATGAACAGTGAAGTAACGCATAATACGAAACTGAAGGTTTAGAGCAAAAATTCAGAAGATAATTGATTGGATATCACTGATGAGAAAGGGGAGTTTGATCGATAGAATATTTCTGCGTTTAGCAACAGTAGGAATGCAATTACGCAAGTACATTTTATACGGACAATAGCCACTGAGCTATACTTATCCGTCTATAAATGAAGTCTTCGAAGCGAGAAAAATACGAATGATTTGGAAAGGAACCTTTCCTTCAGCCTCTTCCACTCCCTCACTTCAACAACTTCTCACTCGATATCTCAACTGATCAACAATGTTTCAACTAGTAAACATTGAAATCAATCGATAATTGTAATTTTGAGCAAGTAATCAATCAATAAAATCATTAAATCAATCAATAAATCAATTATCAGGGAATAATATCAATCGATAGAGAATGATGAGTAGCCAGGAGTTGGCAGTGCGGAGGAATATTGGAAGGGACATCTCACTTTGTCTCTCTCCCTCACTCTCTCTCCCTCTCTATCCCTCTCTCTCTCCCTTTCCCTCAGTCTCCCTCTCCCCTCTCTGTCTCTCCCTCTCCCTCCATCTTACCAACCCTTCCCTCATTCCCTAAACAACTGACGCCATCCCTCTCTCTCCCTCTTCCCCCACAACCCTCAGGGCTTCTGACCCTCCGTCTACCTCTACCTCTGTCCATCTCTCTCTACCTCACCTTCTTCTTCTCTCTCCTCTTCCTTCTTCCTCTCCCTCTCTATCTCTCCCTCTCCCTCCCATCTCTCGCTCTCCCTCTCTACTTCTCCCTCTCCCTCTCCTTCTCCATCTCTCTCTCAATCTATTGTATCATACCCTCTTTTATGATGCAGTTCTTCTTTCTTCTGGAATCTCTTTTTTGTAATCAAGAAAGGACTCTATTTCCCCGGAAATTTTATTGCACTTTCCTATATTAAAAATATTTTCGCACCAAGGCGTCAGGAAAATTGATTAGTGCATCGAAAATCCTGACAAATGGTCGAATCCGATAAAGATAATCAAGAATTGTTTAGTAAATTTGTATTTTTTTAAATAAATTATGATATTAAATAATATTATATTTAATTAAATTATCAAAAGAAATATTCACTGTTATGTTCGCATGAATGACATGGTAGGTACGAAGAAGAGATTAGGCCGTCACGACTGAATTCGTCTTGATTTAGCACCATACATGCACGGGGAGTTCGATTCTACAGGGGGCATCCGAACGAGAGAAAAAAAGGTTAATTTTACAGAAGGCCTTCACTTTTTTTTCAAAAATTTCACGTATTCGTTATTTTTTACAGGGGGCATTAAACAAATTTTAGAAAAACCCTTATTTTACAGGGGGTCACCCCCATGTTTGCGCCCATGTGTGATTATCACTGACCTAGCGGTGATCTCCCGCAGGACTACTTATGCATTCAATCAACTTCTTTCCTTTACATTTATGTTCTCATAAATACATATACTCGTACACAAGTATTTTGGCGCAAGCCCTACAAATCTCATCCAAATATTTAAGAGATGCGAGTATATTTATATGTATATACTCATTATGTCTCTTCGTTTTGATCGCTTGAAGAGACTTGGGTCATTTGTTCAAATAATTGATTTAATAAGTAAATCGATGTACAGAAGTGATATGCATGCACGTATTTAAAATAATTGTAACAATAAAGCTATTAAAGTAATAATGTGCTTCATGGTGTTACGGCCGCTACGTCCTCTAATCATTCCAGATCACATTGAGAAGAAGGAGAGGATAAGAGGAAAAGATGAACACGGAGTTGAGAGAGAGAGAAACAGAGAGAGAGGGAGAGAAACAGAGAGAGAGGAGGATGCGAACGAGAGACGGAGAGATGAAATCGAGACGAAAGGGCAACTTGATACATTATCTGATGTATGTTTTTGAGTGCAACACAGAGAATCAGTTACTGCAGTGTCAGACCACTTTTTAGTTTTGGAGTGATTGGTCCACAGAATGAATACTCCTTGATCGGCGAAAACGACCTTTCATTACTGATAGCCACAAGTAGCTGCACGGATTGTAAGATGTGAACTGTATTTTTATATGATTTTTTTTGTAGAAATCAAAAAAAATTTTTTAAAAATCTGTATTTTTGTAGAAATCAAAAAAATTTTTAAAAAGAAATCATGGTCTGTGTCTTGATTGTGAAAGCCAGAATGATCGCTCATTGTCAGTATAGATACTCTCTCAAAATGGATGCTAACTCGCTTGTCTGGTTTCATAAGATAAAGCGACACCCCGATCTAATTTGAAACTCTTCGCTCTGGCCACATTCTCTCGCTTTTCGTCTACGAGAAGGCGTTGCCTGACCGTTAAATTAAAGTACTATTACTCCCATTCAAGTTCTTGTTTCACTGGAAAAGAGTCGAATCCACAAATAAATGTATATCCATTGAGAGTCAGAATGTCCTTACATCTATCACTATGATTAGTGATAGTGATCGGATATGAGAGAGAAGGGGAGAAGAGGGAGAGGGAGATGAGAGAAAGGAGGGAGAGGGAGGAAGAAGGAGAGATAGATAGAGGAGAGGGAGAGAGAGAGAGAGAGAGGAGGGGGGGGGGAGAAAGATGAGAGAGAGATAGAGACGTAGATGAAGAGAGAAAGATATTGTAACAATAATAATAGTGGAATAGCGATGCAATTCTATGCAAAACGAGAGCATTTGTGTAAGAGTCCAAGTGCAAAGGTTAGAGGAATGGGAGAGGGAGAGCCAGTCTATAAAATGAGGTAATTTCGGACGGGAATCTACTTCTAGTCTGATTCTTCTGAGACACTTTGATCTTTCTGTCTGATCCCCAGCACTTCAACTACCGTACAGCTCAGTCGAGTTTTGTAGGACATATGATTTATTTCAGCGGAGTAAGAATATTTTTGATTCTCAAAGTATCAATTAGAAGTTTCCGTGATAAAAAAGTTCTTTTAATGGGGGGGTGACATTTCGGCAACCGACATTTCGGCAACCGTCATTTCGGCAACCGACATTTCGGCAACGGGGCATAACTCGGTTCGTAGGGGTCATAGAAACTTGGGATGGGTATCATTGTGATCAGCATCAGTAACACTACCGTAATCTACCGTAACCCAGTTCGGTGGGTCAAATCAAGTTCGGTGGGTCAGATCGGGGATAACTCGGTTCGTAGGGGTCATAGAAACACGAGATGGGTATCAATGTGATCATCACCAGCAACACTACCGTAATCTACCGTAATCCAGTTCGGTGGGTCAGATTAAGTTCGGTGGGTCAGATTTCACTAAAAATTGTCGGAACAGCCACTACTTGTGCGAAATCATTATCAGCTATTGTAAACTACAGTAACCTACCGTAACCCGGTTCGGTGGGTCAGATCAAGTTCGGTGGGTCAGATTTAACCAAAAATTGTCGGAATGGCCACTACGTGTGCTTTATCATTATGAGCTATTGCAAACTACCGTAATCTACCGTACCCCGGTTCGGTGGGTCAGATCAAGTTCGGTGGGTCAGATTTCACTACAAACTGTCGGAATGGTCACTACGTGTGCGATATCATTATGAGCTGTTGCAAACTACCGTAATCAGGTTCGGTGGGTCAGATCAAGTGCGGTGGGTCAGATCTCAGTATAAATTGTCCAAATGGTCAGTATGTGCGGGGTATGATTATGAGTTATTGTAAACTACCGTAATCCACCGTAATCCGGTTCGGTGCGTCAGATCAAGTGCGATGTGTCATATTTCACTAAAAAGTGTCCAAATGGTAGTTTACAATAACTCATAATCATACCACGCGCATAGTAATCATTTGGACAATTTTTAGTGAAATCTGACCCATCGCACTTGATCTGACCCACCGAACCTGGTTACGGTAGTTTGCAACAGCTCATAATGATATCGCACACGTAGTGACCATTCCGACAATTTTTAGTGAAATCTGACCCACCGAACTTGATCTGACCCACCGAACCGGGTTACGGTAGATTACGGTAGTTTGCAATAGCTCATAATGATAACGTACACGTAGTGGCCATTCCGACAATTTTTGGTTAAATCTGACCCACCGAACTTGATCTGACCCGAACCGGGTTACGGTAGATTACTGTAGTTTACAATAGCTGATAATGATTTCGCACAAGTAGTGGCTGTTCCGACAATTTTTAGTGAAATCTGACCCACCGAACTTAATCTGACCCACCGAACTGGATTACGGTAGATTACGGTAGTGTTGCTGATGATGATCTCATTGATACCCATCTCGTGTTTCTATGACCCCTACGAACCGAGTTATCCCCGATCTGACCCACCGAACTTGATTTGACCCACCGAACTGGGTTACGGTAGATTACGGTAGTGTTACTGATGCTGATCACAATGATACCCATCCCAAGTTTCTATGACCCCTACGAACCGAGTTATGCCCCGTTGCCGAAATGTCGGTTGCCGAAATGACGGTTGCCGAAATGTCACCCCCCCTTTTAATGACTAAAGAAAATTAAGCAAAATTTTATTAATCAGAAAAAACAATAAAAAGGCAAATCACACTGGTCCGAAAATATTGAGTACTAATTCAACGGAGGAGCGAACATAACTTTGTGCACGATTTCCGTTGATTTTTTTTTAATTCAGAGAACATTTTCGATCTCAGAAACTCATGATAATGAAAATTGTTCATTCGCTGAGGAACAAATAATGAGTTTTCCCTGCTTTTCATTTCTTTTCACAATTTCTGAACAGGATTCCATTGAATAAATCAAGACATCAGAGAACAAACCCAAAATATGAGAGGATAGTCTCCATTTGGTGTACGACAACTAAACAATGAATGAGAGAAGACTGAAGATGAGTGACAGATAGACAAGAAAGGGAGAGGGAGAGAAATAAGGAGAGGGAGGAAAATAAGGAGAGGGAGGGAAATAAGGAGAGGGAGAGGAGAACATATACAACAATGGGAAATGAGCCATGAGGACTCGAGATGCTTCACCATATCCAACGTGGCGTTGATGGTTGACGAATAGAATACGACATATTGTGTGATATCTGGAAATTTATGTATTCAAAAGTCACGAAAATATAAGAAACGCAGACAACTCTCCTCGATTTACAAAATCTCTCCACACAATTAAATAATTTCGTTACTTTTTTAATCAGAAACGTAGAAACCGTTGTTCCAAAAGTCATACTATTATATTTCAGATCAATTCGAACAAATACTTTTCCGATTCATCATACAAGTTTTCTGATTGGATACCTCAAGACATAAAGAGACCACCCAATAGCAAAAGAGAACGATCAAGTTAGATAAAGATGCAAAAGGTGAGACAGAATGAGAAACGAGAGATTCAGACAGCAAGAATATTCTTAGCATCGTGCCAATAAATGGGGAAGAGTTTTCAATTTTTCTCTTGCTCCTTTCATCCGTTTGAAAGAGCATAGATTAGGACGGCATAAACATTTCAACGTCACGTGAAAGTTTACTCTTGCAAGTTCGGCCTATGTAGGATTCTACCTCGTGGCATTCTTCCTTTTTAAGTTATCTTTGCGTAGATTTTCGACTGGTGTCCAAGCCCGCGCAGTTAAAGACGTTCTTGAATATGTAAATTGAGAATAACTTAATGAGCATTCATTTCCACGGAAAGAGTATTCAATGGAAGTGTGAGACATAAACAAACAACAAAACAGCTACATCTACTACATAATAATCTTTGATCTATGACCTATAACAAAATTTTTTTCTATTGATTTGTAAACAAGTGAAAACAACAAACGGAACATTCCTATGAAAGCAATTCAAAATTCTCATCAGATCAGGGAAAACTATTGATTGATGGTCTCACACGGAAAGATAAGAGCTACAGTAACCACAGAGAGGGAACACAGGCACGAGATCGATCGATATACATTAAAAGTGAGAGGGTACGGTAGCCACTCATCGTTTGCCACCCTTCTTCTTGGCCTTCTCATTGGGATCGATGAGACCATTGGCGATTTGCCACTCACGAACCGCTGCGTCCTGGGCGTCCTTTGAGCATGGTGCGTATCTGAGGAAAGGGATTTAATTTAAAATATCTGTCTCGTCAGGTTATTAGAAGAAATATTTATTTTTATTTATTTACCATAAATTCGAAGATGTGACAACATTTGAAAAGATGATTGAATAAATAAGTGGGTGGGTGGTAGGAATTGGGGAACTAGAAAATAGATCAGGAAAACAGAGCACAACATGGTGAGATTTCGGCAAGGGTCTCCCCACTGTATTACCGTATCCTGGCTTCAGGAGATTGGAGTATAGGAAGCGGTAATCAATAAATATCTAATCAATAAATAACCAACTACCGTACCTCGAGTATTCCATTGAGAACTCGGCCTTGCCTTCGGTCAGCGATCGCAGTATCGACGTGTAGCCGAACATGTCACTCAGGGGACACTGAAAAATGATAATTGAATCAATTACAGTAATTACAGTACAGTAACTGTATCGATTCGTTGATCAATAATCAATATTCGATAACTACAGTAACCCGTACCTCGCAGAGAATGGTAGTGTATCCGTCGGTAGAATCAGTGGAGGTGATCATGGCATTGCGTTGGGTGAGCGATGTAACCACGTTGCCCTACAATAAGCATAGTTACTGTACAGACAACTACAAGATGAAAAGAAAATACGAAAAGACCATGAACGCGATTCATTGAACTATTATATCAGACATATATTATAACATATATAACTTTTTTGCCATATGTCCATCATCAATCATTATATATAATTTTATTTATTTATCTCTTCTGTACCGTGTTTTCTTGTAAAACGCATAAATATTATTATAATAAAATTATATTAGAATTATTATATCAGGCCATTCATTGAACTGTTCTATCAGGTAACAAAAATCAATAATAGCTTCAATAATCACCTGGAATTCAGAGGGCGTCGTCACGTCGACCTTCATGATCGGTTCGAGCAACATCCACTGCGTTTTCTCAAATGCTGCAAAGCGAGAGATCAAAGATCAAAGTTTAAATATTAATTAATATTCACAATCATCCCATTCGATCGATCATACCGTATCTAGGGGATACTGTATCATTAGAAACTACCGTATATCGTCGATCCTCTAGGACGGCACGGCCCATATTCTAATGATTTTCATATACTTTAGCACAACTTCTGGACGTCATTGGCTGATCGAAATCTTTCGATTGATCATAGTTAACTCTCATAATCAGTTAGAGAGTGACGCGAAAACCGTGTGCACGAGGGTCAAAGATCAAAGATCAAAGATCAAACCTTCTCTCATCATGTTCATCATCGTGTTGATCATGGCAATCTCGGTAGAGTCGACAGCATGCGTGGCGCCGTCCTTTAAAATAATAAATAAATAGGATAAAATAAATATATTATCTTTAAAGAATACGCCACGCCGACAGTACTTTCATGAATCGTGATGATTACTGAAAGATCTTGCCCCTAACAATCAGTCACAGGTCGAACAGCTACGTTACAGATTTGCAAAATTGGCACTAGTTTTCACAAAAAAATCACAAAATTACAAAAATAAATCCAAAATGCGAACAGGCTTCGTAGTTTACTTTTCGACCTATACGACGAGTTCACGCTCCTTACCTGGATGCGGACATTGATACCGGCGATGCGCGACTTCATCAGAGGACCTTCAGCTACGATCGCGTCAAGACCCTGAACACGAATCGAATGAGATTACGGTAACCGAAATCAATCGATAATCAATGAAAGGTACAGTACCTTCTTGAGAGCAGGGAACAGATTCTTCGGGATATTGTTACCGAACGTCTCATCGGTGAAATCGACCTGAACAATCGTCAATTCAAAATATATATATTTTTCCAACTTTAATTCACAGTATTCTACAGTAACCCCCAACAGTTCAATCGGGGCAAACATATTATTTGGTTCACCTTATCAACCCTCCATGCACACTCTACCTGGGTATTCTTATCAGCGGGCAATGGATCGATAACTCCCTCAATCTCTCCAAACTGTCCCTGTCCACCAGTCTGCTTCTTGTGACGGAAATGGAATCTGAAGAAAAAATCGATTTATTGATTTTCTGAATACAATATATTGATTTCCCAAACAATCAATATGTTTCGAGCTGCCAGATGGCTAATGCGGATAGATTCTCGAAAGTGCAGCATCATAGAGTGCTTAAGAAAATAAAAAAATAAATAAAAAAAGAAAAAAATCAATAAATATTCCCAAAATCAATCAATACTCACTTGTATGGTCCCGCGACGCACTCCCTGTACGCTACCGTAGGCTTGCCCATCTCCACGGGACAGTTGAACTCGTTCTTCATGCGCTGCGCGTAGATCTCCTGCAAGGAGAATCAATCAATAAAGAAATCGATACTACAGCACGCTGAGGATAAACCCGATCAATAATTCAACAGCAGTAAAATCAATATCATGGTTGACAAATCAATAATCCCACTTACCAAATGCAGTTCACCCATGCCCCTGACGATCGTCTCTTTCGCCTCGTTGTTGTACTCGCGCCTGCAACTTTTACGTTTCAGCATTATCTCAACAGACCAACACACTTGTTTCATGCCAATAGCACGATCAGTCTTATTATAGATCATAGATTGTCTTATACGCGTACTTTACCCTATCCATTTCCTTTTTCCACCCAAATTTTTTCCCTTAATCCACCCAAATTCTAAGTGATAAATGAGAGTCATTTTTCATTTAAAATGAATTCGCACCAGGGCAATTCGTAAAATGCACGGAAATTTCGTATACAACAGCGAAACAGTTTTTTTACGCTCCCGCATTAACCAATCAATAACTCATCAACCTGAAGGTGGGATCTTCTTTGGTGAATCGAGTGAGCGCCTTGATGAAGTTGTCACCGTCCTTCTTGTTCACCGGCTTGATCGACATCGAGATGACCGGCTCGGGAATGTGCATCGACTCCTGCACATAGGTCGAAAAGTATGTTACAAAGTAGCAAGCCTGACCGCATTTTGAGCCAAAATTTCACAAAAATCGTTAAACCTGACCGCATTTTGAGCCAAATTTGCCAAAAATCGAAAAACCTGACCGCATTTTGAAAACCGATAACCTAGCTATTCGACCTATGCTCCTGCAGCGACAACGATAATAAAGCGATATTACAGTGATTAAGGCTTTTTATTTAATTACCTTAAAACATGCACATAATAAGTTGGATACGCACGATCGCAGCAGCTTGAATAGCAACGTTACACATTTTAAAACTGCGGTCAGATTTTTGGGAATTTTTCGCTCAAAATGCGGTCAAGCTTCGTGGTTTGTAACCTAATTTTCGACCTAACGATCACAGTATGCAGTTTACTTACGAAATCTTTCTACGCTTTACCGAAACCACCCATTAACTATTCTTATCAACAGTCAAAGATCAAAGATCAGCATGCTTACACAATGAGGCGAGAGGGCGACATCGCTCGAGAACGTCTCTCCGGAGTGGCAATCCAGACCGAACGTCGCGCAAATATCACCTAAACAAATAGTTCAAGATAAAAACCGGAAAATAAAATCACTTGTCAATCACCGACCCTCGTGTGCCTACCGTACCTGCGTACGCCTTGTCAATGTCCTCCATCTCATTTGCATGCATGCGGACGAGTCGTTGCACGCGCACCTTGCGACCATCACGAGACGCGAAGATCGTATCACCCTGAAGAATCAATCAATCAACCAATCAATCAATCAATAAAATCAATCAATAAACGAATCATTATAACCTTGCTCAAAGTTCCCTGGTACACTCTGAAGTACGTCAGCTGACCGTACTTTCCAGCCTGAAATTAACCATGGAAAACATTATGGTGTGTCATGATCATATTTACATGAAAGTTTACCATTTTACTGCAAACGAATAAAATACAAATGTAATTTTTTTATTAATTTAATGTTTTTAAATGCACACCTCCAGCTTGAATGCGAGTCCGACGAAGGGTTTGGCATTGTCGCGAGCAGGATGGAGGATGATCGTCTCCTCCATGCCCCTATAACAACACATCAACATTATTGATTGATCATTTCTACTCGTACCCACTAATCGATCAGTAGGCATTATTAGGATTCCCCAAACACTTCACCAACATCAAAAGCAATTCATCGTTAAACCCAGAGAAACATACAGATGATATGCATAGATTGGGCTTCCCAAAGCCCTCAAACACCCATCTCCGGACACATCCTAACAGACACACAGACTTGTACATTTAGATATATACAGGCAGACACACAGACAAACATACAGACAGTCAAACTCACTTATCAGTCTTGATATTGGCCCGATTGACGACCTCCGATGGATTGGGCAGATATCGTACCACGGCATCAATCATCGTCTGCACGCCCTTGTTCTTCAGCGCGGTACCGCACAGCACCGGTACGAATGACCTAAATTTTTTTATAATTAATAAAACATAAAACATACAAACAATTTTACTCAACCAAATCACTTGTTGCGCCAATATTAAACTGAAAATAAGATCAGCTTGGATTCGATTGACCAATCAGATCCGGATTTGGAATCATGAGTACTCCACATAAAGTTCTTGGTGAGCGGTGATATATTTCGAAAGAAGATTACAACGAGACATGGCTTATAATATCCACCTAATCAAGATCATGAAACAAGAGATCAACAGTACCTTTTCCCAAAGCACTCTGATTTAATATCATCACACTCATAGGTCGAAAAGCAACTCTTCACTGCTATTTCCCGTCGTATCCATGTTTCACCGCCATACAAATACAATCAAATTTATGAACACAATAATGCTGACGAAATGAGTCCAAGAAAGTCATCGTCATAAAGAACTCCATAACTGAGCGCGCGCGGTATTTCTACAATAATTGTATTCCACGACACTATCCCAGATCTGGGCCATCGGATGGGACATGCTACACGTATTCGAACAGGGGGAGGTGGGGGGGGGGGGGGGGAGGCGGAGTAGCGATCTCCGATTTATTGATTCGCATATCAAAGAGACCAATTCGAAAGAAATTGTGATAAGGTTGAATTCGAAGGAAATGGCCGTAGCTCAAACATTTAATACAATACCCCCTGATCTGTTATGGTCTTCAACCACTTCAATCTCATACCATCACATTTCCAGATTGCCCCAAACACAATAGATCTTCATGGTTACTCCCGTTATATTCATGTTTCGTCATCATATAATTACAAAGAAAACTATTTTTCGGTTTTGCAGGACAAGATTATAGTAAGTAGCGAGCAAAAAGTAACTAACTTTATACTTACTTTTTTGTTACTGTTTTGCTATTTCATGACTATATAGCGAAAAAGTAAGTAAAGAGTAAGTTACTTTTCGTGCGCTACTTACTGTAATATTACCCTGAAAAACAAGAGTAAGTATTAAAATAATAAAACCGTTGGCCTCTAAGAAAATGGCGGTGCCGCAAACACTTTAGCATAAGGTCCCACGTAACATTTATGTTTTTTTCATCATCGCATAATTACACTGAGAATTTATGAATGCCGTGACATGCACTACTTCTTCCCGGCACATTCGTGTTTCATCATCATTATAAAATAACACCTACCTCTTGATAACACTCCTTCTGATAGCATCATGGAGCTCGGTCGTGCTTGGATTGATATCGTTGATGAACTGCTCTCCGATGGCCTCATCTCCGTTCGCGATGTGCTCTACAAATGTTTTTTAAGTTATTTAATTTTAGTTCTCATAAATCAGCTTGCAAAATTTAAATTTTGGCTGTGTGCGTTATTGTTATATAATGAGTGACTAATGAAATAAGTAAATAGCTTATTAAAGCCACACCTAGTGCTAATTTTACTATCCGCTCTGGCAACGCTCTCTCGCTTTCTTTCTCTAAGAGAGAGCATTGCCAGAGCGGAGAGTGTCAAATTAACTCGGGTTGTGCCTTTAAGACATAAATTCTTGCATTTTTAATTGTATATCAAAGGTCTACGGTATTCTTCAATAACAGTGCACATTGAATTAAAAAATCAATAATTAGATACCAATCATCTCCTGCTTGTAGTCGTGAGCCTCCGCTCGAAGCTCCTTCGGGATCTCGTCACGACGAACGATCAGACCCTGAATGGTGGCAGGATTACGGTACTCATATCGATTTTATAATCACTCACATCCTCTCCCTCGTAGTAAATTGCCTGCTCCTCTACCAGGTCAACGATACCCTTGAAGGCCGAGTCCTGCAACGAATACCGTAATCGGTCAATCAATCGATATTTGACTACGGTATACCTTTCCGATTGGCAGGTGAATCAGCGCAGCGTTGTGATTGAGCTTATGTCTGAGGCCTTCAACAGCTCGGCTTGGCGTCGCACCCGTGCGGTCCATCTTGTTGATGAATGTGAGGAAGGGAACATTATATCTGCAAGATTGTTAGGGAATCAACAAAATAAACTTCGAATCACTAAATCATTTAAGTTTCATCCCATAACTGCAATCAGAAACACTAATTCAACTGATTGCGCATTGTGGATGGATATATTGGGTAATCTAGTAATAACTGCTGACTCTAGCACACATTAGTCCTTTATTACAGGCTAATGAAAAATAATATTGGGAAAAAATGTAAATTCTTTCAGCGAAGTTCAGTCTTGACGATTTCTGGCCTCAATTCGGATATTATGAGGTAAAGGCTCAATAAAGGATCAATACAATGATGAAAAGCATTAACGAACCGCACGATAACGATAACGATAATAATAATTATAATTATATCATCTAACCATCTATTCCTTGTCTATACACTCATAAAATATGGTGATGGCAAAAAAATATAATTATACCTAGCCAATTGTCGATTGACAGTGAACGTCTGCGACTGGACACCTCCGACTGCACACAGAACGAGGACGGCTCCATCGAGTACACGAAGGGCACGTTCCACTTCAACTGTGAAGTCTACGTGACCTGCGGAGAAACAATCATGAACGAATATTCAGAAACTAGTCACTAGTAGCTATTCTCCTTACTCTCTCACTCAACCACTCTCAATACTTTATTGAAACTCGTTCTTTTATTTGTCGTTTTTACGTAATATATTTCATCTTCTCAACATTTCTAGAGTAAATAAATCCATACAGAAACATGTTTCATTCACTATGAAGAAAACGGGAAAAGGTTGGAAATACCATCATGCAGTAATGCGTCCTCAACCCATTTGTATTATACAAATCAATCAATAATCGATAATCAATAATCAATCTCAACTCCTCCACATACCAGGCGTATCGATAATGTTGATGTTGGTGCCGTGCCAGTCAACGTATGTGGCAGCCGATTGGATTGTGATACCTCTGAAGGACAGATCGATCGATTTATATTGAGACAGTTAAAACGTCCAATTTATTTAAATAATTAATTAATTGATTAACTAATTATCGCACCTTTGCCTCTCTAGCTCCATAAAGTCCATAGTGGCTCCGACATCGTCTTTGCCGCGCACCTGAATAGCAAAGATAGTGAGATACAAGATACATCTTTATTTCGGAGCACCCAGCGATTTCATGTTTCACATTATTGCTATAGCTTCGCAAATACTGATATTTGTGATAATTGTTCACTTCCATTAACAGTTTTATTAACAACAATTTTATCATCAGCACGTATTAGTCTCAGCAGGCTAGGTTTATCTATATTATCGTTCAGTTAATTGCTTCGACACAACTTTACCGAGAGTGGAAACGTTTTACGAACCTCGTGCATGGAATTGATTCTGCCTGCGTAGAAGAGGATTCGCTCCGTGACTGTCGTCTTGCCAGAGTCGATGTGGGCAGAGATACCTGTAGATGAACAATGATTGAAAGGGAACAAATAATGAAGAAGGGAATAGTTATTAATTCTTCAGTATTATTAATTTTCCTATAGCAGGTCTTACATGTTCTAATTGAAGCACATTATGAATTTAAGTATTATATTACAATTTTCTAGGATTACTATTAATGTGCATGCAAAACATATCTTTGCACATTTTTGAATTATTATTAACTTAATTTCTCAAATTTAAAAATACTTATTAGCCAACATTTGCTACAAACTCGTCTCGCACACGATTCAATTGTGAATACAATCTATTGGCTAGTTCGAATGACAGAAAGACCAAACAGAAACAAAAAAAAAGCAATTCTGTCATTCGGAATGATTTCTCATCTGCTTGTCTTCGAAAAGAATATCACCAGAGAGATCACAGAGATAAAGGAAGATGACAATACAGATTCACTAAGATACACAACCGGAGGTGAACAACTCACCGATGTTTCTGATCCTCTCAACGGGTCTCACATTGGGTGTGATGATACCGGAACATCGTCGTGTAGCCTCTCTCACGATGCATCCTGCCCGAAGGAGTGCTACCATGGCCGGTAGATAATGGTTACCCTGTAAATTACAATCAATAATATTATCTGTATCCATGCTACACCCGTAGTATAACTAGTATTGCAAGTAAGTACTCGTTGTTAGCGAGAATTCATTGTACCAATTCACAATGTTCACATGACTTTGAAAGCCAGAACAACAGCTTAATTGTCACAAACACAATGCTCTCTCGCTTACTGTTTGGTTTAGAAAGAAAAATGCCTCGAACCAGGAGACTATAGATTGTTAGGGAATGACATCAATGATCTACAAGGCGAGAGACCATCTATGCCTGCGAGGGACGAGGCAAGAGCCCGCCAAAAAATGGCGCGCAACTACGGCACGCGCGAAAATACATTTGGAGGGAAGGTGGATGCACAGAGTCGCGATAAGGTTTAGACTATTATAGTTCAGTTGCAGATCGACAAGACAAGAGCTAGTCATCTACTAACGTCATCTACCTTATCCTAATCATGATTGCTTGCAAAATGCTTTCACAAAGTAAGTCATTCCTTTCTACATTTATCTTTCACTATCTCCTTTTTACAATTTATGTTAGACTAGTCAACTCACGAATCTGAGTAACCTAATAATGCACGGATTTTAATCGAACGAAGAGAAAGAGAAGCGAAAATGACAATTGTAGCAAGCGTTCTTGGTGTTAGCAGCGAAAGATCAAATGTATTCGGTCGAAATCACTTGATTGCACGTGTTGTACTTCTGGAACTAGTTCTACAAAATCAATCGTAACACTCTTGTCAGCAAAGGGGATCAAATAACTATAATTCTGGAAATAATATAGTACAAATTTATGTTTGGACTGCTTTGAGAGCTCATGCGCAATGACTAACGTTAATAGTGAGCCTATTTAGCTTTTGACGCGTGCCCAATCAATTCACACAGCAAGAAATTAAATAATATTCAAATACAATACAAAATAATATTATTTTAATAAAAATTTCCGACTTTGCAAGCTATCGCAAACTGAAATTGTGCTTACTACGGTATTTCATAAGTTCCTCACTTGTTCTTCATTATTTCACTGTTCATTGAGTGTAAAATGTGCAAACTGTTTTAGAAACGAAGGAAGCACATCCTTTACTGCGAGAATAAAACAAATCTGAAAATCTTTGCATGAGTCTGAAAGGTGCTGAATCTTACTTATCGTAGCAATTGTACGCCATGTAAATTGAATGACGAGAGAGTGTGTAAAATCGAGAGAGTTTCTAGGGCGTGTCCGCGGGCGTTCATTCGTCTAAATTGGCGGGAACTCTGTTTTTGGCTTGTTGCCAGCTCGTTAAACTGGCAACCTTTTCCCGCATTCTGTCTTCTGATTCCAGCACTATCTGATCATGTATCTGTCGTTTTCAATGTCCATGCACTAAACATCAACCTACGAATTGATGTTATAATTCACGCACCAATTATTACCACTTGAACTCGCTAAAATGATTAGAATTTGAATAAAATTACGAAATCCATCATGTTTAAATTCAGGCCATGTCCACTGGCCGGGTGGCCCAGAATCGCACTAACGTTCGAGGGCCGATGATAGGCCCGCTAGTGGAACCTGATCCCACCAAGGCACCGGCTACTGCTTCAGTAGATGAGAATCATCAGTACCTCTACGAAGCCAAAGATGAACCGCTGAGTCCGGCAGCTTCGCCCGAAGCGCTCCATCAAAGCATGAGCGGGTTCAACGCGTCAGTGCACTAATCATAATTAAATTAATAATATTAATAGATGATGTACAAGTGTATATTATTCCACTGTCAATGTAAAATTAAATAAGGGGTAGAAGTCTAATCGACATTCTAATTCTCCTAGAATAATTCTCTTAATTGATTATATTTCTAGGAGCCTCCAACAAACTCCCGGTGTCTGGAATCAGACCGAGTCTTCTCAATCCACACCTATCTCTAGTAACACCCGATCGGACAAGGTAGTTCTCGGTTCGAAAGAATATTATGATCGATTCTTTTTATGTGCTAACGCCGCTGATTTAGGCACGTCGCAAGCTAGAGCTAGGCCCCTCTCCACTAGAATTGAAGAAGGCAAAGTTGGCCACAACTCCAGGTTTGACAATATAAAATAACCTTTTAAATAGAAATTACAAATTGTTTTCTCAAGATTGAAAGTCTTTTAAATATTTGCTATGAATACTTTAAATCAATATAATTTAATTTAATTATCAAAAGCTTAAATTCAGTTTCGAAATCGAAAGGCAAGGGCACCAGTCCGGGCGAGCGAGGTAAGAATTACGCATATATTCCCATATTCTTCTTCTTTCACTTGTCTACGTCTAAATAGGGCGTAGATCATCGGGTCATGTTCCCTGTGGCATCGCGCCCTCTCCATCGTACATACTCTCGTCTCTGTCGTCTCTTCAAACTCCCTGCTCTCTCACCACTCCCTTCGTCCTCTCTCTCTCTATACTCCCCTTCCCTATTGAGCATAGAGAACGTCTATACAGACTGCCTATCTCTATTTGGGGCTCAGTCTCATTGATTATACTCACAATTGTTATCTTACACGTTGCTCTCGCGCTTTGCACTCTTATCGCTCTTATCGCTTCTAACACTGCCCATTTCTACAGTATCCATCACCGATATGGACCCCGCAACGATATCCCTATCGGATCCGGCTCCTGCCCGACCTCGTGTCGTCGTCAAGGAGGAAGTGTACGACCCGGATGAGGATTACGGTTTCGACCCGGCTGAATCAGCCGCATTTCTCGATCTATTCGACCCAGACGGCAAAGAGGATGTGGGCATGTTTGAGCCGCCGCCGTCTAGACAACTGCCTGTGACGTCACGCAAGTTTGCCGCCGGTCCCTCGACGAAAAGGATCACGATGAGAACGATCATGAAGCGGGACAAGAAACCGCCTAAGCAGACTCCCACTCAGATCAGACGAGCTCAACTACTGCAACAACGCCTGACGCCTAGCAAGCAAAGTCCACCCGATGGCAGAGGTCCGAGCAATTATCGATTGATTTGATCTACCTAGCTGCCTTACTATAGACTACATATCGATTGATAAGCCCACGACCGGGCTATCTGAATTTGGGAGCGTAGTCGGGCTAATTATCGATCGATTTGTGCCCAAATTATTTTCTAACTGGGTTTTTGCTTGCAGGCAGTCCGACTGGGGGTCGTCTCGAGAACTCTCTACTCGTACTCACTCGCAAGTTTATGGATCTTCGCAAGACCTCTGAAGTAAGCTATTTGATCTTTGATCTTTAATCTTTGACCCCTCGTGCACACGGTTTTCGCGTCACTCTCTAACTGATTATGAGAGTTTACTATGATTAATCGAAAGATTTCGATCTGCCAAAGACGTCCAGAAGTTGTGCTAAAGTATATGAAAATCATTAGAATATGGGCCGTGCCGTCCTAGAGGACCGACGATTTGCGGTAGTTTCTAATGATACAGTAGGACCATAATTAATGTAATTCAATCGATAATTGGTCTAATGATTATTGATTGACTTTAAGGAGTTGAATCTAAACGAGGCCGCGAGTTTGCTTGGAGTACAGAAGCGACGATTGTATGATATCACTAACGTACTCGAGGGTATCGATTTGATAGTGAAGACGGGCAAGAATTCGATTCGATGGTGGTAAGTACATTATTGATTGATTTCATAGGTCGAAAAGTATGTTACAAAGTACCAAGTCTTTCATTTTGAGACAAAATTTCCCCAAAATCGAAAAATATGACCGCATTTTGAGCCAAAATCTCTCAATAATCGAAAAATCTGACCTCATTTTGAGCCAAAATCTCTCAACAATCGAAAAATCTGACCGTATTCCTCCTATGATTGATTTGATCTACCCTGTTTCTGATCTCAATCTACCGTATACCGAGAATAGTATTGAGAGTATCGTGGTATAGCACTGCCAGTGGGGATAAGTGGTGAAGAGTCTTTATTCCACCTAATAGACCTTACCGTGTCCTCTGGCACATATCATCGCACTGTCAATGGTAGCATTCTCTCATCACTCTAGAATCATAAGAAAATCAATCGATATCTCTGGTATGAAGTGTGATATGGATGAGGATAAGTGGATGAGCCCGATAATCTATATCATTTGTATATACTGACGCTTCTTGCTTCCTGATAAACGTCATGTTGACAAGAAAATAACAATATCCAATAATATATCCAATAATATCTTGTCAGCATGTCGTATATCAATAACGATATCAGTAACAAGGAATTTAGTTGATTTGCAATAGCTCTTGCGAAGCAATTTGTGATAGAATAAAAATAAATAGACTAAAAATTCCATACAGTATACTTACCGTATCTCGCTTTTCCAGTCAGGACTCGGCCGACGGGACGGCGGATCAGGCACACAAACAGGAGATCCTCGAGGACATATGGCAGATGGAGCAGGACGAGAAGAACTTGGACGATCTTATTCGTGATCTATCCAATGCATTCAGTCTCGTCAAGGACGATCCCACCGACAAGCCCTATGCGTACGGTGTAGTTTGTAGATTGGTGACAAGGAATGGCGGTGTAGTAGCCAATCGGAATGACATATATACTAATCGATTCTAAAGGTGGAGTTATGCAAGTTGTGCGTTGATCATTTTTGCGAAGAAACTCACTTCTTTGTGGTGGTTAGCAAAGAAGTTCAACACAAAACTTGTATAACTTTCCATGGAAAAGCGATTGGTATATATCTAGTTCCGATTTGCCACATTGTTCGATCCGTCCTTGTTCCATGTCGTTTTGTAGTCTGTAGTCGTAACCATGATAGATTTGCAATGTGTAGTTTGAACTGTAATAAATGTAGTCTGTAGTTTGATCCGTGGTCACTTGCAGGTACGTCAAGTTTGACGATCTTCAGCGTGCCTCGGCCGAGGGTGAGCAGCACATGACTGTCGCGATTCGTTCCGGATCCAGTGACGCCAGTGTTGAGGTGAGAGCCATTGATCTTTGATCTTTGATGATGATCTTTTATCTTCAGGTAGTAGATCCAGTGGCGGCGGGACGCTTCGAGATGGCAGTACGCTGCCCCGCAGGTCTGACCGCACTGTTGTTGCCCAATCAAACGGAGGGTCAACGTGAGCCGAAGGAACTCGTAGAGCCGGGCACTTATCACAATGAGAATACGAATGGTGAGGAGATGAAGAAGGAGGAGGATGAGGAGTGATATGGGGATGATTAGATATCGATTGAGTAGATCATGGGTATTGATTTGGTACTAGGATGCAGTTAAGATGTGATAGTGGCAATATTATAGTTATGATAGTATTAGTGATGTAATATTGATTTGATATTGATTGAGTAGAGGGATATAGATAATAATATTTAGGAGTCGGTGATCTCTTGTTTCGTATTCTAATTAAATTGTATGATGCAACGAAGTTACGATGCTTTTTAGCTTTTTAGGCTTGTCAGAATCAGATTTATTTTACGCGCATGCTCTCTTCCTTTTGAGGTTTGATTATTTAGTTATTCGCGTGAGTTGAACTCTTGGTAATATAGGCGGTTAGAATATGCTAATGATCTCTTGTCCCATATGCTGATTAGGCTTTAAAATGCGCTGATGATGTGACAGTAACTTGATGACAAGGTTAAGGTTAGGTTGTTAAGTTTAAGGATATTAAGGTTACGTACAGATGCTAATTTGTCGTGCTTAGACTATATATATATGTGTTGAAACACTACGGAATGCTCTCTGTCATACCCTTGGGAATAGTTTGCCTTATTTTGATATACATATCGATTGATACAGAGTATGATTCGTTGTTGCTGTTTATGATTTTGCCATATTATGATAAAGTTGTTGTATGTAACCTGACTAGTGGATGGATTTATGGAGAAGTATGGTATGCTGTCTGATCCACTATGATGTCAGCTTGGCATATTATTTATTTAAATAATATACTTAATATCATTAATATTTGCAGACGAACTCGTCCTGCCGCCCGTGTCAAGTGGCCAGCCATCGTACCGGCAACCCTGTGACGATCTCATAACGCCCAGCAAGGTACGGTAGTTATCGATTAATTGGCTATTGATTATTGATTGATTTGCAGATGATCGACGAGAACTCGTACAATCCGCACCAGTATCTGTCACCGCTCAAGTTCCTCATGAATGGGCCACCCGTGAGTTTTGTATTTCATCATGTGCACATTATCCTATTCCAAATGTACTTCTCTAGTATCGTTCTCCCCTGTTGTTTGATATATATTATGGATTATTATTATTATTATTATTATTATTATTAATTATGGAATATATTGTAGATGATGATGCTACCGTCATCGAACGACGATTGTCCCGTGCCCACCCATTCGTTCCTCTCGATCGATCCACCCACTCCCTCATCCTCCGCCTCCACCTCCCTCTATAACCCATACAGTCTCGACAACACTGCCGGTCCCTCCATGTACGATATGTACAATAGCGACGATTTTCTCTGAATCACGATGAGATTACGGTAGTTTCATCGATTGATTTTGTCTAAACACGCACTCTGAATCGATGAGATTACGGTAGGTTCATCGATTAGCTCTATTTTTGCTTGCACCACACTCCGGTTTGCTCGTCTTCGGTGATATTCGCATATTGCGAATCAATCAATACTACACCTGTCCACCATACATACAGTAATCCTTTCCTCCTTACCGTACTTGGCCTTTCTCAATTTGTCGTTTTTGTACACATATTTTGCATCTTTTGTTATACATTGTTCATTTCTGCTTGCTTGATACTTTTTGAGTTGTTGTTGTGCTTACTTTATTGATTGATTGTACTGATTTATTGACTGATTGATCGATTTATTTATCTATTGATTGGTTTATACTGTCCCATCCCTCGCATCTTTGCTAGTACGCACTCTCCCTCTTGTAGCTGTGAAGTCACATATGACCCAATTTATCGATCGATCAATCGATAATTGCTCCAGATGTACCGTATTCCACCCGCATAGATACATTTCCATCCATTCCATAGTGCTAGATAGATATGTACGCATTAATATGTAGTTTTTTTTTAGTTATTTTGTAAATGTATGTTTTGTAAGCTGTAATTGCACTCATTTTCCTGTTTATGCATTTTTCCTGTTTATTTCCCACATTACAGTATAATCCCTATGCATATGCTAGCTAACGTTTTTTTCTGTCCTAGTTTTTGTCCTTGTCTTGATTTTGAGAAACCCTTGCTTTGAACTTCTTCATGAATTGATCTATAATCTTTGATCTTTGATCTTTGCTCAAAAGCCCTCGCACGACAAACTTCCTTTCCATTACTACTGACCTCAATCAATGACATTTTCTTCACACATACAGATGTATTTCTATCATATCTTTCACTTTTTTTGCTCCTTACACTTTTATTCTAGATTCCAATTCTTGCCAGGCTATATCATACATGCTTAACTTTCCGTCCAATATCTCTCTCATTATGCTTGTAAGCTATCATATTCATATATATTGCCCTATATTATCATATCTCGCACGAAATACTCGTCTATGCATTCTGTCTCCTGTCCACTACCCCCCCCCCCCCTGTCTACCATCCTTACTCGTTTGCTAGATTCTCTATTGTTCACTCGTAACCCCCGATACACGATTCTCAATCGTCTTCGCCCCGAATAAAGTGTATATATTTTCAACAATATTTGTGAATGTACGACATTCAACATACCATTTGACCATGGTCCATTGATTGAACTCAATTCGAAATAAAGAAAGAAAGGGGGAGATTAAAACCGGGTTTTGTTGGAAAATTTAAAAAAATATATATATAACACGGGTCTCTAAAAGCGTAGCAAAATCTGCCACTAACAAGGAGTCTCTTTCAGCTTAAGGTGGCGAAAAGTTACGATTTATTTTCAAACTTTTAGAAATCATAACTTTTCAAAATAAAATTTGTGTGTTTCTTATTTTTGTCGAAATAGTGATATCTTTTTGCGCACGTAACAGAAGAACATGTCCTAGTTTACCAGATGTTATATGTTTTAATAATATGTATCTGTTAATTATTTTAGAATAAAAATTCGTTTATTTTATCGATTATTAAAGAACGATCCATGTGATACTTACAATATTTATACAGTTATTGATTGATTGGGTTTGATTAATCTATGAACATCCACAATATTATCAAACAATTTGTTTTCGAAAGAATTGATGTACACATTGAATGCAACGATATAATTAATTTATTTCATTCAAAGTTTGTAAAAAGATACTATGGGAATACTGTAGAATCGTTGCGAGAAAATTTACGGCTGATTTTGTCTGATTTTGCTGAAATAACAGAATTATATCAATTAAAATTATCGATTAGTCATTACAGGGTGGGCATTAATTATTGCGACACCGTAAAAACGAAATAACTTTTTTCAAAAAAATCGAGTTCCGTTCAAATATGTACCGGACAATCTTTAATCATGTTGAAATACAATAAAACAGTCATAGCTCGATTCTGCCTCCATTGGTCTTAATGACGTCCTTGAGATGGGAGAGGTACGCGTTTCTCTAAACACTCAGGTAAGTGGTGTCCATCTCCGACCACTCCTTCTCCAAGGCTTTCTTCAGGGACTCCAAATTGGGGTGCAGAGTAGTGCAGGTCCTATCCTCCGAGGTGCCCCAGACTGAGTAGACCAGGGAGCTGAGATCGATCGGGCAAAAAGGCAGTCACTAATCTCCTCGAATGACGTCGAGAAACTGCTCCTTTTGTAACGCCTTAAAGGTGGTGTCCCACGAATATTTTCGTGAACAAACTGTGAAGACAGAAAGGTAGCAAAAGTTATTCTACGTACAGTACACTATTTATTTTGTGCTGATTTAGTCTACTGATCGCTAGAAACATTAATGAACCATCAGGCCCGGTTCAGGGAAGGGCGTGCTTTTTGAAAATTGAGGAAATTCGGCAATAGGTTTCGAACTCGCGTCAAACGGGTAAGGAGTCTGAACGTTTACCACTGCGCTATGGGATAGATGAGAGGCTGCGCTAACTCTTCGCATATCACTTTGCATTCGCATAAGAGGGGTGTAGTGATTTATCCGAACATTCGCGGGCCACCATCTTTAAAGGTGGATTCCCACTAACATTTTCGTGGACAAACTGTGAAGACAGAAAGATAGCAAAAGTTATTCTGTATACCATACATAAATTATTTCATGCTAATGCAGCCGGATATTTCGACTTTTTCATTCGAACTCTGGGTCAATTAAAATTTTAGAGTAATTTAGAGTTTTTATTATCAAAATTATTATTTTTTTAAATTTAAATTTCTTTCACTGAAGTTACAATCCTAACTTATTATTCACTTGTACATGCAACTACTTTATTACAATTAGTTCTTCATCGTCATCATAAAGTAGGTCCGAAGTATGAAGAGATTCGGCACTCCGGACTGATAATGAATTGACCTTGAATTATCACTGTTATTTCAGTTATTTCCCACGGTATTAGGACTTGAATAACTGAAAAGCTGCCGCGGAGAAACCATAATTTTAGAAGACTTCCCTCTGAACGGTACGGTTTCAAAATCCGGGGGAGGGGATCGTTTCATCAACGGATCATAAATCGGTTGTGAAATGGCCTATGGCAACAAAAGTTGTACCGTTGTGATCAGTAGGAGTGTACGGTATTGGACTACCGCAACCGTCAGGAATCGCGAACTGATTTATTTCAGTCGACCCATGACCGTGGTTGAAAATTGCCGACGTCGAATAATTCATGATGATCCGAAACCAAATACTAGTTGTCATTATATCAACAGTGAGCCAACTTTTATCTTTCTGTACACCGTAACCCGAACTACCGTAATCGCACCGGGATTTGCCGTGAATTTCGCTACAATATTATAGGGTACGGTATTAAGGTAGTTCGCGTTACGGTATCCTGAAAGATAAAAGTTTGCTCACTGTTGATACAATGGCAACTAGTATTTGGTTTCCTATCATCATGAATTTTTCGACTTCGGCCATTTTCAACCATGAGGTCGACTGAAAAAAATCAGTCGCGATTCCCGAGGGTTACGGTAGCCCAATACCGTAAACTCCTACTGATAACAATGGTACAAAATTGGTTGCCATAGGCCATCTCCCAACCGATTTATGATTCGTTACCGAAATGATCGTTGCCGAAAAAAATCAGTCGTTCCAAAAAAAATTGAAACATTGGATCGTATTAGATTATTAAGCGTATAAAAACCTCTTGTTTTATTTTTACGGAGCGTCCGCAATGACTATTTCCTGTTTTGCATAGTTCAAAAACTATTCCGATCTCTTTTAAATATCAAATCAGCGCGGCGAAGGTCAGACGGGTTAGGTGAGAGGAAGAGGAGGGGTAATCGAGATTTAGGCGAGAGAAAGAAACTGTATGTAAATTCCCGTTTTCTCGATATTTGCTTAGTTTGTCATTTTCTTATGCAAGTACATTTTATACGGACAATATTACATATAATATTATTTCAATACTGCGATTTTGGCCCAATCAAGTAGCTAGGCCTTCTCATGACCCCCAACCACATCAAAATCATCAAAATCTGAGACAAAAAAATTTTCTTACAAATAATAATAATAATAATAATAATAATAATAATAATAATAATAATAATAATAATAATAATAATAATAATAATAATAATAATAATAATAATAATAATAATAATAATAATAATAATAATAATAATAATCGCATATCTTATTCGAAACTTACTAACATAAAATAGAAATATACGAAAAATTGATAAAAATGAAGAAATTATATTTCTCTTTTCCCATTCTTCCCACTACTTTTGACTACAGTAATACTTACTTGCTCTGGGCCTACCAGGAGCACAAGCAAATGTTGAAGCCACGATGACGGTGAGGACTACCAAAGCATGAGTATTCATTGTTCCTCTTGATTATCGTTATCTTTAAAAAATACAGCGATGTGCATATGATATACGAACATTACTTTAAAAGAACTTCAAAAGTACTTATAAATTATATGTTATAGAAATGCAATGGGAGGAAATGGCAAAGAGAACCAAGACATGGCAAATGCAGCTGATCTAAGCGCTTATCGTTCGTCTTTAAATCCGCAAGATCAAGAAGTGCGCAATGGAGTACGTATCAAGTTTTCTTCTCGGTACATTTATTGTCTAAGCGAGGTGGTCTGTTCTTTTGATCCTAAGCCATTATCCGTGTCTGGAATAGAGATATCTCACTTTCGCCTTCCCTGATCTTCTCCTTCCTTGTAAAACCAATTCTCTTAAGGGAGCTGTGCTTTGAGTGTTCTTTCCTTCAAGGTGCACCCCGAGCTAAGCTTGCACTCTGCGTCAATGCTCTCTCGTTGACAAAGAATGCGAGAGAGTGTAGCGAACGTGGTGAGTATCAAATTAGCTTGGAGGGGTGCTACTTCAAAAGCATTTGCAGTGAAAAATGACCATGGAAGTAAAAAAATAGGAATACTGCGTTGTTAGATAAAAGAGAAATAGTGTGCGCGATGAAGAGTACATTGAGTGAGGTCAACCTCCCTTTAAAAGATTGAATGATGCAATGCTTTGTAAGGTTAATCCTTTGCAAGCATGACGATATCTCAACTGAAACAGGAGATTTTCGCTGAATAATAAAATAGAAACATAAAGAGGCATACAGGAAAAGCAAAGACGATGAAAGTTGTAAAAAGGATTCTGAAGTAAGTAACGATTGAACTTGATTTGTGATTGTCATGAAAATTTCAAAATCATTTTATTTTTCACCTCCATGGTCATGTTTTTTTTTTTTGCACTGCACATTCTTTTACAGTATCATCTCAAGCAAATTTGAAACTCTCAGCTTTCGCTGCACTCTCTCGCCTTCTTTGTCTACGAGAGATTGTGGCCAGAGCGGATAGTAATATTAGCTCGGGGTGTGCCAAAAAGTCTCACCCCGAGCAAATTTGAAACTCTCCGCGTTCGACTTCTTTGTCTACGAGAAATCATTGCCAATGGTGAGAGTATACTTGTCTTTACAAGCACCTCATTGTAAAGATAATGGGCGTTACAAGGAAGATCAAGGAATGAGGAAGTGATCTTTATTCCAGACATGGCAACAACAGGATAATTTCTAAGGATCAAGAGAACAGACAATCTCGTTAAAACGAGAAATGCGCCGAGACAAAACTTGATACGTGCTCCATTGCGAACTTGTTGATCTTAATGAAAGGAGCTTTTAAAGGCGAGCGATAAGCGGTTAGATCAGCTGCATTTGTCTCTTGGTTCTCACTCTCCTTTATTCACATTTCATATATTTTAGGGATGCTTTGAAGTTCCTTTAAATTAATGGTCGTAGTATTCGATATTTTAAGCATATACCGCTTTATTATTTAATTTTATAAAAATCAACAGGAACAATGAATACTCGTGCTTTGGTAGTCCTCGCCGTGATCATGGCTTCAACTCTCGCCTGCGCTCCTGGTCGACCTAGAGCAAGTAAGTATTACACTATTCAAAAGTCGTCAAAAGTATAGGAAAAGAGAAATATAACTACCTTTTTATTTCTTATCAATTTTCGTTTATTTCTATTTTATTTCAGTAACATGTTTTATTATTATTATTATTATTATTATTATTATTATTATTATTATTATTATTATTATTATTATTATTATTATTATTATTATCATTATTATTATTATTATTATTATTATTATTATTATTATTATTATTATTATTATTATTATTATTATCATCATCATCATCATCATTATTATTATTATTATTATTATTATTATTATTATTATTTTTATTATCATTATTATTATTACAACTTGTTTCAGGAGCTGTAACCACTCAAGCACAACAACAAGGAGGAGGTGTTCAACCGGCGGCACCAACTTGTACGGCACCACAGGCCTTCGCAGGCGCGTGTCCTCAAAATATGAATTGTGTTGCGCCTATGATAGCAGCGACTATGGTGATGTGTCCAATCCCCGCTCAGAGAGTAACCGTATTCGTGGTCAGTTATTATTTTAACTATAATAATAAAAAAGTAATTTATCCGATGTTATACAACGCGATGAAAATAAGATGAAACTAGCGCGACTTTTGAAAACAGGAAAGTTTGGCAATGTACGATAATTAATCTACTTCTTTCTCATCTATATTTAAATGATATTTCTTAAACACTAAAACATGATTCTCGACAGAATTAACGATCCATTGCAACCGTTTTCACCTTCTTTTTAACATAAAACATCAAGAAAACTCGTGAATGAACAATATTCGATTTCAGAATGCCGCGATCGGTACACAAGGTACAGCCGGAACTCCAATGGTGTGCAAAGCCGGTAGATGGGTGGTCACAACAAATAACGGAGAGACACAAGTTCCCGGTGCTGCAACAGCAGTTCACCAAATATCTTGTGTGATGTAGGGAACACGCTATGGATATATAATAGATGCCAATTATTTATTTAAAATATTTATTGTAATGTTTTTTTTTGGGTTTGGTGTCTAGGACATTATCAATTCTTTTTACGTCACTACTTCGATTATCATTTTAGTAACTAAATAAAGATATTTATTATTTCATATAATTTGCGTCCAACAAACTTGATTAGGCACACAAAAGTGTCTCTTATTGTTAATATTTTTCAAACTTTTAGAAATCATAACTTTTCAAAATAAAATTTGTGTGTTTCTTATTTTTGTCGAAATAGTGATATCTTTTTGCGCACGTAACAGAAGAACATGTCCTAGTTTACCAGATGTTTTATGTTTTAATAATATGTATCTGTTAATTATTTTAGAATAAAAATTCGTTTTTTTTTATCGATTATTAAAGAACGATCCATGTGATACTTACAATATTTATACAGTTATTGATTGATTGGGTTTGATTAATCTATGAACATCCACAATATTATCAAACAATTTGTTTTCGAAAGAATTGATGTACACATTGAATGCAACGATATAATTAATTTATTTCATTCAAAGTTTGTAAAAAGATACTATGGGAATACTGTAGAATCGTTGCGAGAAAATTTACGGCTGATTTTGTCCGATTTTGCTGAAATAACAGAATTATATCAATTAAAATTATCGATTAGTCATTACAGGGTGGGCATTAATTATTGCGACACCGTAAAAACGAAATAACTTTTTTCAAAAAAATCGAGTTCCGTTCAAATATGTACCGGACAATCTTTAATCATGTTGAAATACAATAAAACAGTCATAGCTCGATTCTGCCTCCATTGGTCTTAATGACGTCCTTGAGATGGGAGAGGTACGCGTTTCTCTAAACACTCAGGTAAGTGGTGTCC
Source organism: Parapristionchus giblindavisi (assembly GCA_943737045.1). Lineage (NCBI taxonomy): Eukaryota > Metazoa > Nematoda > Chromadorea > Rhabditida > Diplogasteridae > Parapristionchus > Parapristionchus giblindavisi. The sequence continues at coordinate 517,116 of CALSFV010000056.1, read as the reverse complement.
ATCTCCGACCACTCCTTCTCCAAGGCTTTCTTCAGGGACTCCAAATTGGGGTGCAGAGTAGTGCAGGTCCTATCCTCCGAGGTGCCCCAGACTGAGTAGACCAGGGAGCTGAGATCGATCGGGCAAAAAGGCAGTCACTAATCTCCTCGAATGACGTCGAGAAACTGCTCCTTTTATAACGCCTTAAAGGTGGTGTCCCACGAATATTTTCGTGAACAAACTGTGAAGACAGAAAGGTAGCAAAAGTTATTCTACGTACAGTACACTATTTATTTTGTGCTGATTTAGTCTATTGATCGCTAGAAACATTAATGAACCATCAGGCCCGGTTCAGGGAAGGGCGCGCTTTTTGAAAATTGAGGAAATTCGGCAATAGGTTTCGAACTCGCGTCAAACGGGTAAGGAGTCTGAACGTTCACCACTGCGCTATGGGATAGATGAGAGGCTGCGCTAACTCTTCGCATATCACTTTGCATTCGCATAAGAGGGGTGTAGTGATTTATCTGAACATTCGCGGGCCACCATCTTTAAACTCCGCATATTTAGGGGGGGGGGGGGGGCAATAATTTGGTCAAAGTGGGGCCATTAATTTGTCAAAAGTTGACTCTCGAATTTGGCTACCAGACAAGCCCCACTTGAAAAGTTGAGCCATTAATTTGGTCAAAATAATGGCCCCACTAAACTTTTCGCTAAACTTTAGTCCCAATTAATGGCTCAACTTTTCAAGTGGGCCAATAATTTGGTCATAATAATGGCCCCACTAAACTTTTCGCTAAACTTTAGTCCCAATTAATGGCTCAACTTTTCAAGTGGGCCAATAATTTGGTCATAATAATGGCCCCACTAAACTTTTCGCTAAACTTTAGTCCCAATTAATGGCTCAACTTTTCAAGTGGGGTCAATAATTTGGCCAGTAATTTGGCTCGACCACTAAAAGTTTAGCCCTTTATTTGCTTACTATTATTCCAGTTCCATTTATGTTTATTACGTATTTAAATGATTTATACATCAATTAACTTCTTTATCCTCAGAACAAACAATATTTACATATCAATTACAACATGAAAATGCACATGCAACGAACGATAAACATTTAATGGATTTTGTATCATTAACAATATATAACTTCTAACAATATTATAACTTCTTATCTTATGTATAACAATACAATCGCGCTTACGAGAGAATCGAAAAGAGTTAATTTTCTGATACTTAGTGGTCTGTGTTTTAAAACTATGCTGATGACGATGGATAGTCATTTTGTATGTTGATACCAGACGCCGTCGCGTCGAAATCACAATTTCAATTTCTTTGAATCTATCAATGCTAAATTAGGCGACTATGTTCCCCTTGGCAGAACTTGATGGCAAACCTGTCTAATTCATTTTTTCATGAAACATTTTCAAAAACGGTGTTCGCTCAAAGGTAAGTGTATTACGCGACCTGCATAGATCGGTCCGGAAAGGCTGTGTGCATGGAAATGCGGGGGGGGGGGCGATCGTTTTGCCAACAATCGTTTGAAAAACGGATCATAAAGCGGTTGGGATTTGGCTTATGGCAACCAAAGTTTTACCATTGCTATCAGTGGGAGTGTACGGTCTTGGGCTACCGTAACCGTCACTGATTTTTTTCACTCGACCCATGACGCCGGGTTCATGGTTGAAATTGGCCGAAGTCGAAAAATTCTAGTTGCCATTATATCAATAGTGAGCTTTTATCTTTCTGGATACCGTAACCGGTACTACCGTAATCTAAAAAGGGGTTCGCTATAATATAACAGGGTACGGTAGCTAGATTACGGTAGTTCGGGTAACGGTATCCAAAAAAATAAAAGTTGGCTCACTATTGATATAATGGCAACTAGTATTTGGCCTCGGGAGATCATGGATTTTTCGACTTCGGCCATGAACCCGGGGTCATGGGTCGAATGAAAAAAATCAGTTCGCGATTCCCAATACCGTACACTCCCACTGATACAATGGTACAACTTTGGTTGCCATACGCCAAATCTCAACCGATTTATGATCCGTTGCGCAAACGATCGTTGGCAAAACGATCCCCCCCCCCTCCCGGAAATGCGGGATTTTTTTGCAGATTCGAATGGAAATTTCTCAATGTTGCGAGCGCAAAAAAAAGTTTTCACGCGCCCATCTATAGATTCTAGATTCAAAATGAACATGTCCATCGTCATCAACAACCTTGAAAACTCGACCCCTAAAATTTGATTCTTAACTGGGCCAGACCCCACTCCCTATGCTCGGTTCTCTCGCAAGCGGACTCATATGAAAACAATGTACATTCGTCTATTGAATAACAACAAAATATGTTCGGTGACAATAAACAGTATACTCCGGTATTTTTTTCCGTGGGGAGGGCCAGGGGCAGCACCATGGTGTGGGACTAGGGAGAAACCCAAGAGATTTGGGGGCGGACTTCAAATTCCGTGGGGTAGGCCGTTCATTCCAGAACATGGAATACGCCGTCCTGAAGCCAAATCCCGTGGGGTGCCCTAGTTCCGCACCATTGTGCTGCCCACGGACAAAAAAATACCGGAGTACTCATAAAGTCATGGGACGCTTTAAAAAATTTTTTTTTGTAACATTTGCTCGAGGAAAGTAATCAAGCTGATCTTTTGAGTCAAAGCGTGCAATTCATCAAGGAATACAACCATGATGGGTTGGTGTAATTAAATTAGTTTACTGTTGCATAGCAGTGACGCAAACGAAGTACACTTTTCGAATGCGTATAGTTCTTTAGTAAAAAAAGTCCTGTTCTTCTGAAACATCATGATAACGGAGACCTCATCAAGGGCTGCCCATGAAAAAAATCGAAGATCGGACTCCGATTTCAAGCTGCAGCGGGCTGCAAATTTGAGCCCGAAAATTTTTTAAAGACTTTTGAGGCCCAATCGTTTAGGTCTTCGAAAACAATGCTTCCAACGCAGGGAGCTTCACAATATATCAAATAATGATTTCGCTTGAATTGGTTTAGTTCTGATTCCATTCAGAGCCGCATCAAACGTTCTGCTGAGGTGTGCTCGTTTTCAGCGCGCCCTGAGTGGGCACACGTGGGCGAAACCGTCGGCTTTGGCCCCGGACCTACCCGATTTAGCCAAAACAATTTAACCAAGAACCCCTCTAAAATATATCGGAGCTTTAAAAATAAGATTTCATCACAAGGGCGCAGGGGCGCGAGAGCTGCGTGAGAGAAAGCATACGTCTAACAATAAGGTTATTTGCTGAAATTGAGTAGGCAGAATGTTTGACCTAAGTCTGTCTGATATGATAAATGAATTTGAATTTGAATGCTTGATGCGGGTCTGAAAAGAATCAGAACTAAAACAAAATCAGGAAAGCATTTTATAAATTGTGAAGCTGCCTGCGTATGAACCATTATTTTAGAATGCATTCTGAACGGTAGGGTCCCAGTCTTTTCACAAAAAAATTATTTCATGCGCTGATGGTAAATGAAGAGCTATATCCTGTGGCCGTATGCAAGAACCATTTTCCAGGAAAATGTGGCGTCATTAGCGTAGGCGAAGGCGTTTTCCAAAAATCCTCCGCTTACGCTAACGACGTCACATCTTCCTGGAAAACGGTTCATGCATACGGCCACTGGCGATAAATATCACTCTCATTTTGACCCTTACAATATAGTGGTCTCACAAGGGAACCTTGTGGACTTTACCTGGCCATTTGACAAGGCAATATCATAACTACAATATTTTTTCGATGGTGATTACGAATCTCTTTTTAGGAGTGCCTAGACGAGCTGAGTTTCGAAAAAATCGATATGAAATTCGGCTAGTAATTTTGAAAATTCGCGAGGGGTAGTGTGAGCTCATCTATCAACCTTCGAAGCAACGACCTGTGAGGTGTAGTGAATAAGGTGTCCGCGTTAACTTTTGATTGTCACAGATTCGATCCCTCTAGCAGCACTTTTCTTTTATTATTTTTTTTTAAAACGTGTTGCTGTGATTATGAAAGCCAGAAAAGAGAACACACATCTTATTGAAAGAGTGATGGTCATACGACATGTTGAATAAGATGCATAAATGCTTTTTAACGACATACAAAGCGCTCGAGAAAGGATCAACGAGCGAACAAAGTCGATCGATGGCGATCTACCCAGACAAAGAAGCATGAACGTTTGATATTGACTTCAACAATAACCGCAAAAGAAAAGTCCTGCAAGAGGGATCGAACCAGTGACAGTCAAAAGCTAACGCGGACGCCTTATCCACTACACTACACAGGAAAATCGATATTGAAATTCGGCCAAATTCGTGTGGTTTTCTACACAACGCATGCGGATGGGTTGGTGAACTCTACTATCTTCTTCCCAAACATCGGCTCGTGTAGTGTAGTGGATAAGATGCATGCGTTTACTTTTGACTGTCAAGGGTTCGACCCCCCTTGCCGCACTTTTATTTTGCTGATTTTGTTGCTGTAGAAAGTTTGAAATGTTTTGCTGTGATTATAGAAAAACAAGAACACACTCAACACGTTTGAACAACAAAATGAGTGAAGTAAGGAAAATACAGTTTTCACATCTGTGGCACATAATGAATGAATAGGAAGAACAATGACATCAAGGCTTTGGAAGACAGTCCAAGAAGAAATGGAAGCACTTACCGTACTCGCATGATCTTTGATCTTTGAACTCTCATTGCTGTTTTTCAGGTCATTCATTGCATGACATCGACCTCGGGTGAGGGAGAGGGAGAAGGAGATTTTTAAAAAAAATGCCATAAACAAAAAGATCAAAGTTCAATTTTCCTTGAGGAGTGTTTTTCCATCAAGAAAACTTGCTGAATGTGTTCTTTTTTCTAGCTTTCATAATCACAGCAAAACATTTCAAACTTTCTACAGCAACACAATCAGCAAAAGAAAAGTGCGGCAAGGGGGGTCGAACCCTTGACAGTCAAAAGTAAACGCAGGCATCTTATCCACTACACTACACGAGTCGATGTTTGGGAAGAAGATAGTAGAGTTCACTAACCCATCCGCATGCGTTGTGTAGAAAACCACACGAATTTGGCCGAATTTCAACATCGATTTTTTCGAAGATCATAAACGTTTGAGTCCAGTCATTAACGATGTAGTATCAGAATCACATGGTGATTCGAATGGTATATGTCACTAGTCATAACTCGACGGGGATGGTTGGTCATTCCCTTGTTAGATCAGTTCACTGCTGCATAATGATGACGCTTGCAGTTTTCGAACACGTATATTCTTTAGTGAAAAGCCCTGTTCTTCTGAAGCGACGTCAGGCATTGGTCGAAAAGTATGTAATAAAGTACCAAGCCTGACCGCATTTTGCGCCAAAATTTCCCAAAAATCGAAAATCCTGACCACATTTTGATAACCGATAACCGATAACCTAGCTATTCGACCTATGACGTCAGGACTGCCCATGCGGGATATGTGAGCTGATAATAGAACTTCGCCATACGAGAAGACGAGCTGAGTTTCGAGAAAATCGAAATGCGGCTAGTCAATTTGAAAATTCGCGAGGGGTAGTGCATAAACATTGGTGAACTAATCTATCAACCTTCGATACAAAGACCTGTGTAGTGTAGTGGATAAGGCGTCCGCGTTAGTTTTTGACTGTCACTGGTTCGATCCCTCTTGCAGGACTTTTCTTTTGCGGTTATTGTTGAAGTCAATATCAAACGTTCATGCTTCTTTGTCTGGGTAGATCGCCATCGATCGACTTTGTTCGCTCGTTGATCCTTTCTCGAGCGCTTTGTATGTCGTTAAAAAGCATTTATGCATCTTATTCAACATGTCGTATGACCATCACTCTTTCAATAAGATGTGTGTTCTCTTTTCTGGCTTTCATAATCACAGCAACACGTTTTAAAAAAAAATAATAAAAGAAAAGTGCTGCTAGAGGGATCGAATCTGTGACAATCAAAAGTTAACGCGGACACCTTATTCACTACACCTCACAGGTCGTTGCTTCGAAGGTTGATAGATGAGCTCACACTACCCCTCGCGAATTTTCAAAATTACTAGCCGAATTTCATATCGATTTTTTCGAAACTCAGCTCGTCTAGGCACTCCTAAAAAGAGATTCGTAATCACCATCGAAAAAATATTGTAGTTATGATATTGCCTTGTCAAATGGCCAGGTAAAGTCCACAAGGTTCCCTTGTGAGACCACTATATTGTAAGGGTCAAAATGAGAGTGATATTTATCGCCAGTGGCCGTATGCATGAACCGTTTTCCAGGAAGATGTGACGTCGTTAGCGTAAGCGGAGGATTTTTGGAAAACGCCTTCGCCTACGCTAATGACGCCACATTTTCCTGGAAAATGGTTCTTGCATACGGCCACAGGATATAGCTCTTCATTTACCATCAGCGCATGAAATAATTTTTTTGTGAAAAGACTGGGACCCTACCGTTCAGAATGCATTCTAAAATAATGGTTCATACGCAGGCAGCTTCACAATTTATAAAATGCTTTCCTGATTTTGTTTTAGTTCTGATTCTTTTCAGACCCGCATCAAGCATTCAAATTCAAATTCATTTATCATATCAGACAGACTTAGGTCAAACATTCTGCCTACTCAATTTCAGCAAATAACCTTATTGTTAGACGTATGCTTTCTCTCACGCAGCTCTCGCGCCCCTGCGCCCTTGTGATGAAATCTTATTTTTAAAGCTCCGATATATTTTAGAGGGGTTCTTGGTTAAATTGTTTTGGCTAAATCGGGTAGGTCCGGGGCCAAAGCCGACGGTTTCGCCCACGTGTGCCCACTCAGGGCGCGCTGAAAACGAGCACACCTCAGCAGAACGTTTGATGCGGCTCTGAATGGAATCAGAACTAAACCAATTCAAGCGAAATCATTATTTGATATATTGTGAAGCTCCCTGCGTTGGAAGCATTGTTTTCGAAGACCTAAACGATTGGGCCTCAAAAGTCTTTAAAAAATTTTCGGGCTCAAATTTGCAGCCCGCTGCAGCTTGAAATCGGAGTCCGATCTTCGATTTTTTTCATGGGCAGCCCTTGATGAGGTCTCCGTTATCATGATGTTTCAGAAGAACAGGACTTTTTTTACTAAAGAACTATACGCATTCGAAAAGTGTACTTCGTTTGCGTCACTGCTATGCAACAGTAAACTAATTTAATTACACCAACCCATCATGGTTGTATTCCTTGATGAATTGCACGCTTTGACTCAAAAGATCAGCTTGATTACTTTCCTCGAGCAAATGTTACAAAAAAAATTTTTTTAAAGCGTCCCATGACTTTATGAGTACTCCGGTATTTTTTTGTCCGTGGGCAGCACAATGGTGCGGAACTAGGGCACCCCACGGGATTTGGCTTCAGGACGGCGTATTCCATGTTCTGGAATGAACGGCCTACCCCACGGAATTTGAAGTCCGCCCCCAAATCTCTTGGCTTTCTCCCTAGTCCCATACCATGGTGCTGCCCCTGGCCCTCCCCACGGAAAAAAATACCGGAGTATACTGTTTATTGTCACCGAACATATTTTGTTGTTATTCAATAGACGAATGTACATTGTTCTCAAAAAGTATCAAGCAAGCAGAAATGAACAATGTATAACAAAAGATGCAAAATATGTGTACAAAAACGACAAATTGAGAAAGGCCAAGTACGGTAAGGAGGAAAGGATTACTGTATGTATGGTGGGCAGGTGTAGTATTGATTGATTCGCAATATGCGAATATCACCGAAGACGAGCAAACCGGAGTGTGGTGCAAGCAAAAATAGAGCTAATCGATGAACCTACCGTAATCTCATCGATTCAGAGTGCGTGTTCGGACAAAATCGATCGATGAAACTACTGTAATCTCATAGTGATTCAGAGAAAATCGTCGCTATTGTACATATCGTACATGGAGGGACCGGCAGTGTTGTCCAGACTGTAGGGGTTATAGAGGGAGGTAGAGGCGGAGGATGAGGGAGTTGGTGGATCGATCGAGAGGAACGAATGGGTGGGCACGGGACAATCGTCGTTCGATGACGGTAGCATCATTATCTACAATATATTCCATAATTAATAATAATAATAATAATAATAATAATAATAATAATAATAATAATAATAATAATAATCCATAATATATATCAAACAACAGGGGAGAACGATACTAGAGAAGTACATTTGGAATAGGATAATGTGCACATGATGAAATACAAAACTCACGGGTGGCCCATTCATGAGGAACTTGAGCGGTGACAGATACTGGTGCGGATTGTACGAGTTCTCGTCGATCATCTGCAAATCAATCAATAATCAATAGCCAATTAATCGATAACTACCGTACCTGGGCGTTATGAGATCGTCACAGGGTTGCCGGTACGATGGCTGGCCACTTGACACGGGCGGCAGGACGAGTTCGTCTGCAAATATTAATGATATTAAGTATATTATTTAAATAAATAATATGCCAAGCTGACATCATAGTGGATCAGACAGCATACCATACTTCTCCATAAATCCATCCACTAGTCAGGTTACATACAACAACTTTATCATTATATGGCAAAATCATAAACAGCAACAACGAATCATACTCTGTATCAATCGATATGTATATCAAAATAAGGCAAACTATTCCCAAGGGTATGACAGAGAGCATTCCGTAGTGTTTCAACACATATATATATAGTCTAAGCACGACAAATTAGCATCTGTACGTAACCTTAATAACCTTAAACTTAACAACCTTAACCTTAACCTTGTCATCAAGTTACTGTCACATCATCAGTTCAACTCACGCGAATAACTAAATAATCAAACCTCAAAAGGAAGAGAGCATGCGCGTAAAATAAATCTGATTCTGACAAGCCTAAAAAGCTAAAAAGCATCGCAACTTCGTTGCATCATACAATTTAATTAGAATACGAAACAAGAGATCACCGACTCCTAAATATTATTATCTATATCCCTCTACTCAATCAATATCAAATCAATATTACATCACTAATACTATCATAACTATAATATTGCCACTATCACATCTTAACTTCATCCTAGTACCAAATCAATACCCATGATCTACTCAATCGATATCTAATCATCCCCATATCACTCCTCATCCTCCTCCTTCTTCATCTCCTCACCATTCGTATTCTCATTGTGATAAGTGCCCGGCTCAACGAGTTCCTTCGGCTCACGTTGACCCTCCGTTTGATTGGGCAACAACAGTGCGGTCAGACCTGCGGGGCAGCGTACTGCCATCTCGAAGCGTCCCGCCGCCACTGGATCTACTACCTGAAGATCAAAGATCATCATCAAAGATCAAAGATCAATGGCTCTCACCTCAACACTGGCGTCACTGGATCCGGAACGAATCGCGACAGTCATGTGCTGCTCACCCTCGGCCGAGGCACGCTGAAGATCGTCAAACTTGACGTACCTGCAAGTGACCACGAATCAAACTACAGACTACATTTATTACAGTTCAAACTACACATTGCAAATCTATCATGGTTACGACTACAGACTACAAAACGACATGGAACAAGGACGGATCGAACAATGTGGCAAATCGGAACTAGATATATACCAATCGCTTTTCCATGGAAAGTTATACAAGTTTTGTGTTGAACTTCTTTGCTAACCACCACAAAGAAGTGAAAGTTTCTTCGCAAAAATGATCAACGCACAACTTGCATAACTCCACCTTTAGAATCGATTAGTATATATGTCTTTCCGATTGGCTACTACACCGCCATTCCTTGTCACCAATCTACAAAGTACACCGTACGCATAGGGCTTGTCGGTGGGATCGTCCTTGACGAGACTGAATGCATTGGATAGATCACGAATAAGATCGTCCAAGTTCTTCTCGTCCTGCTCCATCTGCCATATGTCCTCGAGGATCTCCTGTTTGTGTGCCTGATCCGCCGTCCCGTCGGCCGAGTCCTGACTGGAAAAGCGAGATACGGTAAGTATACTGTATGGAATTTTTAGTCTATTTATTTTTATTCTATCACAAATTGCTTCGCAAGAGCTATTGCAAATCAACTAAATTCCTTGTTACTGATATCGTTATTGATATACGACATGCTGACAAGATATTATTGGATATATTATTGGATATTGTTATTTTCTTGTCAACATGACGTTTATCAGAAAGCAAGAAGCGTCAGTATATACAAATGATATAGATTATCGGGCTCATCCACTTATCCTCATCCATATCACACTTCATACCAGAGATATCGATTGATTTTCTTATGATTCTAGAGTGATGTGTTTTCTACCGATGAAAACAAAGAGAAGGTTATTTGAGAGCTGCATCACCTCCACCGTACTTTACGGATGTGAGGTGTGGGCGTTGCGATCGAGTGATAAGGAGAGATTGAGTGCCACCCAGAGGAAGATGGAGCGGAAGATGATAGGAGTTACGTTGCGAGTTCGCTGGAGAAATGAACGTGTAAGGGAGACCACCAAGATACGAGATTGGATACAGGAAAGCTTAAAACGAAAAGCTCAATGGGCCCTCAAGATCCGGAATATGAAGTTGGAACAGTGGAGTCGTGCTACTACGGTGTGGACGCCGTACAACAGGAACCGCCCTTGTGGAAAACCTCGCGTGCGCTGGAGAGACGATTTGACTCGAGCTATTGGCAGACACTGGTGGAATGCATCCTATGATGAATATAGACCCATCCTCATCTGAGCATATATTGCCTGATTTGATAAATTGATTGATTGATTGATTGATTGTGATGAGAGAATGCTACCATTGACAGTGCGATGATATGTGCCAGAGGACACGGTAAGGTCTATTAGGTGGAATAAAGACTCTTCACCACTTATCCCCACTGGCAGTGCTATACCACGATACTCTCAATACTATTCTCGGTATACGGTAGATTGAGATCAGAAACAGGGTAGATCAAATCAATCATAGGAGGAATACGGTCAGATTTTTCGATTGTTGAGAGATTTTGGCTCAAAATGCGGTCAGATTTTTCGATTATTGAGAGATTTTGGCTCAAAATGCGGTCATATTTTTCGATTTTGGGGAAATTTTGTCTCAAAATGAAAGACTTGGTACTTTGTAACATACTTTCGACCTATGAAATCAATCAATAATGTACTTACCACCATCGAATCGAGTTCTTGCCCGTCTTGACTATCAAATCGATACCCTCGAGTACATTAGTGATCTCATACAATCGTCGCCTCTGTACTCCAAGCAAACTCGCGGCCTCGTTCAGATTCAACTCCTTAAAATCAATCAATAATTATCCGACCAATAATCGATTGAATTACATTAATTATGGGCATACTGTATCATTAGAAACTACCGCAAATCGTCGGTCCTCTAGGACGGCACGGCCCATATTCTAATGATTTTCATATACTTTAGCACAACTTCTGGACGTCTTTGGCAGATCGAAATCTTTCGATTGATCATAGTAAACTCTCATAATCAGTTAGAGAGTGACGCGAAAACCGTGTGCATGAGGGGTCAAAGATTAAAGATCAAAGATCAAATAGCTTACGTCAGAGGTCTTGCGAAGATCCATAAACTTGCGAGTGAGTACGAGTTGAGAGTTCTCGAGACGACCGCCAGTCGGACTGCCTGCAAGCAAAACCCAGTTAGAAAATCATTTGGGCACAAATCAATCGATAATTAGCCCGACTAAGCTCCCAAATCCAGATAACCCGGTCGTACTCTTATCAATCGATATGTAGGTTAGTAAGGCAGCTAGGGAGATCAAATCAATCGATAATTGCTCGGACCTCTGCCATCAGGTGGACTTTGCTTGCTGGACGTCAGGCGTTGTTGCAGTAGTTGTGCTCGTCTGATCTGAGTCGGGGTCTGCTTCGGCGGTTTCTTGAATAATAATAATAATAATAATAATAATAATAATAATAATAATAATAATAATAATAATAATAATAATAATAATAATAATAATAATAATAATAATAATAATAATAATAATAATAATAATAATAATAATAATAATAATAATAATAATAATCGCATATCTTATTCGAAACTTACTAACATAAAATAGAAATATACGAAAAATTGATAAAAATGAAGAAATTATATTTCTCTTTTCCCATTCTTCCCACTACTTTTGACTACAGTAATACTTACTTGCTCTGGGCCTACCAGGAGCACAAGCAAATGTTGAAGCCACGATGACGGTGAGGACTACCAAAGCATGAGTATTCATTGTTCCTCTTGATTATCGTTATCTTTAAAAAATACAGCGATGTGCATATGATATACGAACATTACTTTAAAAGAACTTCAAAAGTACTTATAAATTATATGTTATAGAAATGCAATGGGAGGAAATGGCAAAGAGAACCAAGACATGGCAAATGCAGCTGATCTAAGCGCTTATCGTTCGTCTTTAAATCCGCAAGATCAAGAAGTGCGCAATGGAGTACGTATCAAGTTTTCTTCTCGGTACATTTATTGTCTAAGCGAGGTGGTCTGTTCTTTTGATCCTAAGCCATTATCCGTGTCTGGAATAGAGATATCTCACTTTCGCCTTCCCTGATCTTCTCCTTCCTTGTAAAACCAATTCTCTTAAGGGAGCTGTGCTTTGAGTGTTCTTTCCTTCAAGGTGCACCCCGAGCTAAGCTTGCACTCTGCGTCAATGCTCTCTCGTTGACAAAGAATGCGAGAGAGTGTAGCGAACGTGGTGAGTATCAAATTAGCTTGGAGGGGTGCTACTTCAAAAGCATTTGCAGTGAAAAATGACCATGGAAGTAAAAAAATAGGAATACTGCGTTGTTAGATAAAAGAGAAATAGTGTGCGCGATGAAGAGTACATTGAGTGAGGTCAACCTCCCTTTAAAAGATTGAATGATGCAATGCTTTGTAAGGTTAATCCTTTGCAAGCATGACGATATCTCAACTGAAACAGGAGATTTTCGCTGAATAATAAAATAGAAACATAAAGAGGCATACAGGAAAAGCAAAGACGATGAAAGTTGTAAAAAGGATTCTGAAGTAAGTAACGATTGAACTTGATTTGTGATTGTCATGAAAATTTCAAAATCATTTTATTTTTCACCTCCATGGTCATGTTTTTTTTTTTTGCACTGCACATTCTTTTACAGTATCATCTCAAGCAAATTTGAAACTCTCAGCTTTCGCTGCACTCTCTCGCCTTCTTTGTCTACGAGAGATTGTGGCCAGAGCGGATAGTAATATTAGCTCGGGGTGTGCCAAAAAGTCTCACCCCGAGCAAATTTGAAACTCTCCGCGTTCGACTTCTTTGTCTACGAGAAATCATTGCCAATGGTGAGAGTATACTTGTCTTTACAAGCACCTCATTGTAAAGATAATGGGCGTTACAAGGAAGATCAAGGAATGAGGAAGTGATCTTTATTCCAGACATGGCAACAACAGGATAATTTCTAAGGATCAAGAGAACAGACAATCTCGTTAAAACGAGAAATGCGCCGAGACAAAACTTGATACGTGCTCCATTGCGAACTTGTTGATCTTAATGAAAGGAGCTTTTAAAGGCGAGCGATAAGCGGTTAGATCAGCTGCATTTGTCTCTTGGTTCTCACTCTCCTTTATTCACATTTCATATATTTTAGGGATGCTTTGAAGTTCCTTTAAATTAATGGTCGTAGTATTCGATATTTTAAGCATATACCGCTTTATTATTTAATTTTATAAAAATCAACAGGAACAATGAATACTCGTGCTTTGGTAGTCCTCGCCGTGATCATGGCTTCAACTCTCGCCTGCGCTCCTGGTCGACCTAGAGCAAGTAAGTATTACACTATTCAAAAGTCGTCAAAAGTATAGGAAAAGAGAAATATAACTACCTTTTTATTTCTTATCAATTTTCGTTTATTTCTATTTTATTTCAGTAACATGTTTTATTATTATTATTATTATTATTATTATTATTATTATTATTATTATTATTATTATTATTATTATTATTATTATTATTATCATCATCATCATCATCATTATTATTATTATTATTATTATTATTATTATTTTTATTATCATTATTATTATTACAACTTGTTTCAGGAGCTGTAACCACTCAAGCACAACAACAAGGTGGAGGTGTTCAACCGGCGGCACCAACTTGTACGGCACCACAGGCCTTCGCAGGCGCGTGTCCTCAAAATATGAATTGTGTTGCGCCTATGATAGCAGCGACTATGGTGATGTGTCCAATCCCCGCTCAGAGAGTAACCGTATTCGTGGTCAGTTATTATTTTAACTATAATAATAAAAAAGTAATTTATCCGATGTTATACAACGCGATGAAAATAAGATGAAACTAGCGCGACTTTTGAAAACAGGAAAGTTTGGCAATGTACGATAATTAATCTACTTCTTTCTCATCTATATTTAAATGATATTTCTTAAACACTAAAACATGATCCTCGACAGAATTAACGATCCATTGCAACCGTTTTCACCTTCTTTTTAACATAAAACATCAAGAAAACTCGTGAATGAACAATATTCGATTTCAGAATGCCGCGATCGGTACACAAGGTACAGCCGGAACTCCAATGGTGTGCAAAGCCGGCAGATGGGTGGTCACAACAAATAACGGAGAGACACAAGTTCCCGGTGCTGCAACAGCAGTTCACCAAATATCTTGTGTGATGTAGGGAACACGCTATGGATATATAATAGATGCCAATTATTTATTTAAAATATTTATTGTAATGTTTTTTTTGGGTTTGGTGTCTAGGACATTATCAATTCTTTTTACGTCATTACTTCGATTATCATTTTAGTAACTAAATAAAGATATTTATTATTTCATATAATTTGCGTCCAACAAACTTGATTAGGCACACAAAAGTGTCTCTTATTGTTAATATTTTTCAAACTTTTAGAAATCATAACTTTTCAAAATAAAATTTGTGTGTTTCTTATTTTTGTCGAAATAGTGATATCTTTTTGCGCACGTAACAGAAGAACATGTCCTAGTTCACCAGATGTTTTATGTTTCAATAATATGTATCTGTTAATTATTTTAGAATAAAAATTCGTTTATTTTTATCGATTATTAAAGAACGATCCATGTGATACTTACAATATTTATACAGTTATTGATTGATTGGGTTTGATTAATCTATGAACATCCACAATATTATCAAACAATTCGTTTTCGAAAGAATTGATGTACACATTGAATGCAACGATATAATTAATATATTTCATTCAAAGTTTGTAAAAAGATACTATGGAAATACTGTAGAATCGTTGCGAGAAAATTTACGGCTGATTTTGTCTGATTTTGCTGAAATAACAGAATTATATCAATTAAAATTATCGATTAGTCATTACAGGGTGGGCATTAATTATTGCGACACCGTAAAAACGAAATAACTTTTTTCAAAAAAATCGAGTTCCGTTCAAATATGTACCGGACAATCTTTAATCATGTTGAAATACAATAAAACAGTCATAGCTCGATTCTGCCTCCATTGGTCTTAATGACGTCCTTGAGATGGGAGAGGTACGCGTTTCTCTAAACACTCAGGTAAGTGGTGTCCATCTCCGACCACTCCTTCTCCAAGGCTTTCTTCAGGGACTCCAAATTGGGGTGCAGAGTAGTGCAGGTCCTATCCTCCGAGGTGCCCCAGACTGAGTAGACCAGGGAGCTGAGATCGATCGGGCAAAAAGGCAGTCACTAATCTCCTCGAATGACGTCGAGAAACTGCTCCTTTTGTAACGCCTTAAAGGTGGTGTCCCACGAATATTTTCGTGAACAAACTGTGAAGACAGAAAGGTAGCAAAAGTTATTCTACGTACAGTACACTATTTATTTTGTGCTGATTTAGTCTACTGATCGCTAGAAACATTAATGAACCATCAGGCCCGGTTCAGGGAAGGGCGTGCTTTTTGAAAATTGAGGAAATTCGGCAATAGGTTTCGAACTCGCGTCAAACGGGTAAGGAGTCTGAACGTTTACCACTGCGCTATGGGATAGATGAGAGGCTGCGCTAACTCTTCGCATATCACTTTGCATTCGCATAAGAGGGGTGTAGTGATTTATCCGAACATTCGCGGGCCACCATCTTTAAAGGTGGATTCCCACTAACATTTTCGTGGACAAACTGTGAAGACAGAAAGATAGCAAAAGTTATTCTGTATACCATACATAAATTATTTCATGCTAATGCAGCCGGATATTTCGACTTTTTCATTCGAACTCTGGGTCAATTAAAATTTTAGAGTAATTTAGAGTTTTTATTATCAAAATTATTATTTTTTTAAATTTAAATTTCTTTCACTGAAGTTACAATCCTAACTTATTATTCACTTGTACATGCAACTACTTTATTACAATTAGTTCTTCATCGTCATCATAAAGTAGGTCCGAAGTATGAAGAGATTCGGCACTCCGGACTGATAATGAATTGACCTTGAATTATCACTGTTATTTCAGTTATTTCCCACGGTATTAGGACTTGAATAACTGAAAAGCTGCCGCGGAGAAACCATAATTTTAGAAGACTTCCATCTGAACGGTACGGTTTCAAAATCCTGGGGAGGGGATCGTTTCATCAACGGATCATAAATCGGTTGTGAAATGGCCTATGGCAACAAAAGTTGTACCGTTGTGATCAGTAGGAGTGTACGGTATTGGACTACCGCAACCGTCAGGAATCGCGAACTGATTTATTTCAGTCGACCCATGACCGTGGTTGAAAATTGCCGACGTCGAATAATTCATGATGATCCGAAACCAAATACTAGTTGTCATTATATCAACAGTGAGCCAACTTTTATCTTTCTGTACACCGTAACCCGAACTACCGTAATCGCACCGGGATTTGCCGTGAATTTCGCTACAATATTATAGGGTACGGTATTAAGGTAGTTCGCGTTACGGTATCCTGAAAGATAAAAGTTTGCTCACTGTTGATACAATGGCAACTAGTATTTGGTTTCCTATCATCATGAATTTTTCGACTTCGGCCATTTTCAACCATGAGGTCGACTGAAAAAAAATCAGTCGCGATTCCCGAGGGTTACGGTAGCCCAATACCGTAAACTCCTACTGATAACAATGGTACAAAATTGGTTGCCATAGGATCAATGATTCATATTATCGATTATTAGAAGATCAATGATAAAAAACAATTGAAATCACAGTAATCAACAAAGACTTACCAGACGCAGCCGCACGGTCGACTAATGAAGCTATAGACTGATCTACCTAGGGGCGGGGCCTCCTCCCACACATCGAAACTCCTCCCCTTTGCTCCGCTCGGAACCACTTTGCATCTCTATACCCTCTTGCTTTTACATTATCTCTCTGCCTAATAGAAAAGAGAGAGATAGAAATATAGATAGATAGAGAGATATGTATACCAAGAGAGATAGGTAGTTGAGAGGTAATTTGAAATCGGATAGAAAGAGGAAGGTAGATGGAAATAGGATATCCTTTGCAGCCATACGTCTGCTCGATTGCGAGGGATGGACACTATGACCCCCACACCGGACACCCCGGACACATAGGTAGAGAGAGAGATACCGAACGGAGCGAAGAAAAAGGGGAAGGATAAGGATAAGCTTTCTACCTATGCCTGTCTTTCTTAATATACCGTATGGATCACCATTTAAAAAAAGGGGTGTATATGATAGATCCAGAACATACCTCTGATCCCACAGATACAGCCTCTTGCACCGGCTACATTTTCTCAATTACAATCTGTCTCATTCTAATATATACGTTCATAGAATATTATTCTTTTTTAATCGATATTATCGAATATATACATTTCTAGGTTATCCATCTCCCTCTCGATATAATGAACAACACTCCTCATCCTAATTTTATCACGACAGGAAAGGGGTTATATAATATGATGCTTATTGTATACTAAATCATTTTTTCTCTTTCCAGGGGGATTAAGATAAATGATGATGATGACAGTAACAAGGAGAACGAGCCTCCCTCAAAAGTGAGTTAATAGAATAAATAGTAGAGAATATATTTGAATAATTTAGTTCACGCATCATCAACACAACGGGAAGAAATTCCAGTCATCACGTTAGATGATGATGAAGAAGAAGATATAAAGAAGAAGATCGATATAATTACATTAAATGATGATGATGAATAATACTGATTGTTAATTCAACTCATGTCATTATTTGTATATAATAATTTATCTACGCCCGAGGCGCAACAGCAATTGAATGAACAATGGGTGGTAATATATGGTTGAAGACTCTCCGGATTCATTGAGAAAGTGAAAATTCGACGATATTGGGATGGGCTTCCAATCGACGTTTAAATAATCTAATATTAGGGGCTGTACGGATAATAACAGGTAATTGGGAGTATAATCGGGATGTTCTGAGAGGGAAAGAATGGAAACGTGGGGTACTGGTAGTGTGTTCAATATGGACTCCAAAAGAGGATACTCGGTCACGGACAGGTATATGTAAATAAATAATAATACTATATCCTTTGCTACTTTCGTCAACAATATCGCATATTTATTACAACTCCTACCAACAATACTGTCCGTATAGCTTATAGAGCAATCACTCCAGTTACCAGTCATAACGAACTGTATACATTATAGTTTATAATATTTATATATATGAGAGGAATCGCCAGAGGTTCGACCACCTCCCGGCGGTAGAAATTTCGACCCCCTGAAAAATTGAGATTAAGTACTTTGAACGATGCTTTATCGAACTGCGTTGGCCGAATTTGCATATCTGCTCTCATTTTCGAGTAGCGGTCGGTCAAAGTTGGCTGGTACGGTATTTTTGGCTCGAGTGTGCGTCAGTAAAATGATCATAACTCCGTTCAAAATAACGATAGAATTTATTTCAAAAAAAACATCGAAAGAGGAGAATTTGGGCAACATTTCCCAGTTGATGACGTCATTTGTCGACCATGCGCCGGTGCGGGGCGGTCGGTTTTATGAAAAAGTGACGTAACTTTCCTAATCGGAAAAAATGGTATTTTCTTCTATGCGCGTTTTGTTGCACCCATATGTGTCTAAAAATGACCCAAGAATCAGAGGATTTGAGAAATGGAAAAAAAATGGCGTTAATTTTAGTAACGCGACCTCAGACTTGTCAAAGGAAAGAACGGCTTATTCCTTTATCAAGAAACAGCAAAGTTGTTGAAATGACTCAAAAACATCCAAAAATACATTACGAGCTCAAAATACCCATATATGACACTTATTTGAAACACAAAATCACCGAGTTCCGAAAAATTTGAAAAAACCATATTTTGCTTTTCTACGTGAAAAAACGTTTCAGTTATATTAATTAATCTTTATAATATTTCTTATAATGTTTTTGAACATTTATAAAAAAAAGACATCCGTTGTATCATGTTACTACGCTACTTTGACTATTACTATGTTTAGTAAGTCAATTGATCTCTCACCTTCCCCCCATCCCCATCCACCTCTTTTAATAATTTTATTCTTTCACATATTTTTTTGCACTCGAACACTTTGTACTTGTTGAAACACCCGGTGTACGATAAATAAATAAATAAAATAAGCAAAATCATTCGAGGCGTCGAGGTAAAGAGGTACTGCTCTAAAAACACCGAGCGTGTTCGAACCCCTGTTCGATCCAAATCTTTTGCTGATTTTTACAGACACAGAAAACGTGTTCCAAGGTATTTTTCGTGCTAAGAATGATGAAACAAGTTGTTTTGAGTCATTCTGAGCTGGAAAACGTTCATTTTATGGCAACACATCGCGCGGAGTTGGGTCGCGCGCGTGTAATCTCGATGGCGGATATCTCGGCTCTAAGAGCAGGTAGGCCTTCACTTCCAAAAACATAAATGTTCAAAAACATTATAAGAAATATTATAAAGATTAATTAACATCACTGAAACGTTTTTTCCATGTGGAAAAGCAAAAAATGGTTTTTTTTTTTCAAATTTTTCGGAACTCGGTGATTTTGTGTTTCAAATAACTGTCATATATGGGTATTTTGAGCTCGTAATGTTTTTTCGGGTGTTTTTGAGTCATTTTAGCTCCATTGCTGTTTCTTGATAAAGGAATAAGCCGTTCTTTCCTTTGACAGGTCCGAGGTCGCGTCACTAAAATCAACGCTTTTTTTTCATTTCTCAAATCCTCTGAAACTTTGGTCATTTTTAGACACATATTTCTGCAACAAAACGCGCATAGAAGAAAAGTGCACTTTTTCCGATTAGGAAAGTTACATCACTTTTTCATAAAACCGACCGCCCCGCACCGGCGCATGGTCGACAAATGACGTCATCAAGTGGGAAATGTTGCCCAAATTCTCCTCTTTCGATGCTTTTTGAAAAAAATTCTATCATTATTTTGAACGGAGTTATGATCATTTTTCTGACGCACACTCGATCCAAAAATCCCGCACCAGCCAACTTTGTCCTACCGCTACTCGAAAATGAGAGCAGATATGCAAATTCGGCCAATGCAGTTCGATAGATCATCGTTCAAAGTACTTAATCTGAAATTTTCAGGGGGTCGAAATTTCTACCGCCGCGGACTCTCCGAAACGGTCGATTTTCTCGCGATTCCTCTCATATATAAACTGAAGCTAAAGGGTGAATGACGGAGAGAGAGAGAGAGAGAGAAAGAGAGAGAGAGAGAGAGAGAGAGAGATAGGTGTCAAGAGATACGGAGAGGTACCAATATATACGAAGGCCTGGACCTCATCATTCCAAAATCTCTTACTATATTTGGAGTTATCATATGTAGGCTTATACGTAACTGTGAGAATAATCATTCAAGATTCGTTATCGCGCATTATTTAACTATGTTTTAAAATCGACACTCTTTGATATAAATTTTTCTTTCTTATCATATTTCCTACGTTTGTATGTTGTCATTTTTTTCCATTCAGTAGTCATAAAGACGATTATATTCAACGGCAAGAAAATGCGTGTAGGACTAGGACGTGGGTAAGTTGTTTTTGTTTGTTAGTAATATATTATGAATAAAATAGGTTCAAGAATTAATAATTATTTATTTGCAGGAAATGCATGAGGCTGTTGAAGAAATATTATTTCCCTAGGGAGGATAACAAAGTGAGTTACAATGTGAGATTATATAGATGAATATATATATATATATATATATATTTGTTTTAGATGAAGCAGAAATTAATAACCGAATACTTCACCAAGGCCGATAGAAAGAAGAAAGTAGATATAGAGGTTATATCTCTAGATATTAAGAAAGAAGAAGAAGATTCTATAGAAATAATAGACCTTTGTGATGATTGAGATATATATTTATCATATATTTATTAATGTTTTATATCGTTACAATGCTTACTACATAAAGATATTATTATATATCACTAGTAGATCTCACACAGTAAGCACGAATAGCTTTGTTATGTTATCAGTATTCCTAACATTCTCATCACCATATGAAAGCCATCGTGATCACATAACCCCATCATCCAACCACCTGATATATGATGTCTAAAGAAACGAAATCTGCTTTATTCGGCATAGAAATACATAGTAAACGGACGTAATATATGGAGGGGGGAGTTCCACGCGAGTTATGATGTTCAGATGATCTGAAAATATTTAAATTTTTATACATTACAATACTATTATATTTACCTTATTTAGGACGTATGCTATTCTTTACTTTCGGATACGATGGCCTAACTGGTGCCCTATAAATATATCGGAAATCTAGGAAAAGTTTTGTGGCTATCTATTTCCTCAACTTTTAAGCATAAACTAACCATGTAGGCTGACGTCGGGGTGGCCCCTAGAATGAAAACTATTTAGATATACACTGTTAATATTATCTACATTTACATTAAAAAAACAGTTATCTAACCAACCATTTGATTGGAATTGGAGCTCCGATGGTCGTGGATGGTAGGGGGCGAGGATTCCTAACAGGCGCCCTATAAACATATATAGTTAATATTATTGTATTTTTTAAATGATATGGTTTTATAATAGAAAATAAAACATAACATGTAATTGGCGCAGTTGGAGAAGCAGCTTGTTGTTCATTTTGATGTTGCATCTAGAGAAAAGCAAACTTAGCAAATGTGAGAACAATGGGATAAATAAAGAGAGCGATAGGTAATTGATACTTATGTAGATATGAGGATAATTGCAAGATAAATGTATAACCAAGATCAAACCAGCTCTGAACAATATATGCGTGAAGAATGGGAGGCGCCATTTACAGTATTTCTATTATTGCATTTGAACACCCTCTCCCCATCTATATCTCGATATATACAAAACTTCTCTCTCTATCTACAATGGCACATCCAGGCACAATAATTATATAAACATATAATATGAACTATTGTTATCATCGTCGTTAAAGTTGTAGATGAATTTTTTTTATGAATTGCTTTATCAAATATATTACAATAATACCAGAGGAATAAAATATTCTTACATTTACAATATATATGGTGAATTATGAAATGTGATTAAATAGATAATAACAATAATATCATGAATCATCGATAGCCCTATTCGGGAATGACGGGAAGGTCATTAGCGTTAGTAGTAGTGTAGATCCTAATGTAATACTACAACCGTTTTGAATGAAACTAAGCATATGATTTAATAACAAATTACCGGGTATAAACCCCTCAACAATACTAAAACATCTAGAAAGCAACCACTAATGATGCATTTGTGCTCTAGAAACAATACATATTGGAAACCTTAATAGTAGACATACGCTAAGATAGTTATTTATTTGTATAATTGTACTAACGCTGTGGCGCACAACTATGTTTCTGTTCATTTTACCGGATTTACATGAGATATCACTAAAGGTAAATAACTAAAGAATGTAGATCTTGCAGTACACACCCTATTGATATTGGGTGATCGGTGGTGGTTGATATGCAGGGTTTATAAACTTTCCATTATGTAAATACACCTATACGAAACATAGTCCAAACCTGTTGTCCCGTTTTTTGTCTATTATTTTGAGATGTGCGATGAAGAAATACATGTTTAATACATGTATATGGCACACTGTCTATAGGTGAAATCACATTCAACTTATTGTCCGCTAGAATCATGAATGAATAACGCTGAATGTTAATTTCTATAACCGGTTAAAGGTACGGTTTTGAATGGTAAAGATATCGAAAATGTAAGTGGGAACCCTACCGGTACGGTACTTTTTACTTACTGAGCTACGCTGATGCCTCTCGAATCTAGTAGTAGTAAACAGAAATCAATATTGTTGAACCCACGAGATAGTATATTACAACAAATCAGCCTTTAATACTCCATTACCACGAGTAACACTTTCACAATGTAGGACATCTTAACTGTTTCAATCAACATAAACAATCATAACAAATCTTTGTAATTATTTGATCACATACTGATTTATGTAATACCAGCCGGTCGCGCGCGCCTGCGGCGCGCGTTATCGACGGCATTGTGCATGGTCGCGCGCTAGGTAGGGTTTTTTGGAGTGTTGTTTATTGAAGTTGTTTGGTGAGGTGGATGAGGCTTGACTTCACAGAATTTTACTCAAATCTGACCATCGGTACTTAATCTGACCCACCGAACCGGGTTACGGTAGTCTAGAATAGGCATAATCATATAACTCGAATAATGCTTAATACGGCAATTTTTACTCAAATCCGACCATCGGTACTTAATCTGACCCACCGAACCGGGTTACGGTAGTCTACAATAGGCATAATCATATAACTCGAATAATTCTTAGTACGACCATTTTTACTCAAAGCTGACCATCCGTATTTAATCTGACACACCGAACCGGGTTACGGTAGCTAATAATCATATTCGTTATCCTTGATGTACGGTGTGTGGTGCTACCGTAATCGGTTATGTGCTAAGTTGTGTTACAGTAATATGTACCGTGACGCATAACACTAATGTTAACTTACCTCGAATTAACTTAATTTAGGCTATCATGACTTAATTTCACTTTGTTTACTTAACTGTACTTACCTTATTCCTTATTACTTAACTTAATCCTTGACTTATAACTTAAGTAATGACGACTTGAGTTGTTAGCTAATTTGGTATGGCTTGGAACTGACTAAGCCCCGCCCACCGCTGATCAGTTCCATCGCCCACCAAACCCGTCTGGTGTACGCCGAGCACTACATTGAAAGAGATAGAGAGAGAAAAGTGTGCGTGGTCTGAACAAACGCCATCAATATTCTGCTTTATTTATGTATTGATAATATAATCATGAACCATTTAATTGTCGAACTATGTACTAATTTATGTAGTCAAACATTGCTATATAGAACCATGGATGTATATCACGCAAGAGTGTACAGAACCGCTCAACTCTTGCATTTCATATTATGAAATGCATATCATTATATGATCAAACACGACATTAACGCGATCATACATGAAAATACCAAAATCTTGTTTAAGTTTACCTTTACCAATGGTAATTCAAGCATCTAAGGCACTTCTAAATGATTTGTCAAACAATATGTAGATAGATTCGCTTTGCTGAGAATTATATGTATATGTTGTCATACTTTTGCTACAGATATACCTACTATTTCATTGTCCAGCCTAACATGAGGCTATTGTAAAAACGATGACGTTGAAATGGTTATGCCAATCATGTTCAAATTACAAACTTAAAGATTGATAACATGTCTAAATCTATCTGGTGTGGTTGAATACTCAGTAAAATGTATAAGTTTAGATCTAATACAGCATCATAGTCTATCATTCATATTCTCAAAGCAATGTGTTACAAATTTATCTTATTCTTAGAGAATCATGAGGTGTTTACTCGAACAACTATGTTGTCTCATTAATAATTCAAACAATATGCTTTTTCTATTATAAGAAATGGCCCAAATATGGATCTATAGCATTTAGGTAATGGTTACTTGAAAATCGTCATGTTGTAAGTTCCGGGTACAACCAACCAGTTTCCGATATACTATACTATTAACTTGAACAGGACCTTCCAACAGACTACCTTGAACATCACAACCGCATAGCTCAATCATCACAACTTCAGTTGATTTTCAGAAAATTAGACACTATTGAAAAAATTAATTTATGGCAGAAAGTGAGAAAGGCTTCCAGTGTTCTATATTACACAACACCAATCTGATTTCAATAGCAATCTCCAATTGTTTACTCCAACACCGATTGTTCGGATAACCATAGAAGAATTTCAAGAACAGGTTCTTCAAGAATACAAAAATATACCAGCCAGATTAGTGATTTCTACGCTAGCAACACATCCCAGTAGATAACTGACTACATATTTAAAAGCTGAATGAGTAGTGATATTACAGAAATGGATTCTTTATGTATGGCTAAGTTCGTCAAACTTTTGAATAATCCATATTATAACCATGAATTAATAAACAAAATAGAATTACAGGTATATCATTGATTATGTAGTGCAGCTATACATTACACACTAATGAAGACCTTTAAATCCTTTTAATAGTTGCCTTATTTATTGATGAGGAGAGAAATATCCACAAATCTTACATTTATTCGATCAATAGGTTGGTATACCATTTACTGGTGATAGGAAACACCAATGAAACTATTACGATATACCGATTACATCGAAATATTGTCTATGATGTATATTCAAAATGATCATTATGCAACACGTGTTGTGGGCTGTACGAAGACACATAGATGTATGGTCCATTAACAAATCTTCAATTAACCTATAAATATTATATTTTATCTGATATACACTCACACGTAAAGATATGTCAAAATCTTTCAAGGTACGCATGATAACCACTACATAATCATAGCATAACTAAGCCTAAGCCTAAGCATGTATTATATTTTATCTGCTATGCACTCACACGTAAAGATATGCCAAATTCTTTCAAGGTACACATGATAACCAATACATAACCATGACATAACCAAACATAACATAACCATGACATAACCAAACATAGCATAACCATAACCATAACATGACATTGATTACTGTATTCTATTTTATCTACCATGCACTCACACGTAAAGATATGCCAAAATCTTTCAAGTACGCATGATAACCACTACATAATCATGACATAACTAAGCCTAAGCCTAAGCCTGAGATGTCGTTCATTTTGATTTATCTGCGAAAATCGATAATGCCGTAAATATTGCTCTTTCAACTGCATGGTTTTAATAAGTTCATTACTGCACTTAGCCTAAGCCTAAGCCTAAGCCTAAGACTAAGCCTAAGCCTAAGCGGGGGCGTATGAAGCGATTCCGAGTGAAGCGAAGGATGTTTTTTGCGGTGGTTTCTGTTGCTTCCTCTTCCTAGATTGCCCCTTATCATCATTTGGTTAAAAAAATCGTTACTTACAAGTAACCTCAACCTTTATCTTTTTTTACAGAAACTGTTAACCGACACAAAAAACTGTTTACTCTAAACTCAATAGCGTTAAACATCTGAACTATTTTTACCCTCCGCTCTGGTATACTCTCTCGCAGACAAAGAAAGAGAGAGA
Source organism: Parapristionchus giblindavisi (assembly GCA_943737045.1). Taxonomy (NCBI): domain Eukaryota; kingdom Metazoa; phylum Nematoda; class Chromadorea; order Rhabditida; family Diplogasteridae; genus Parapristionchus; species Parapristionchus giblindavisi. The sequence continues at coordinate 490,665 of CALSFV010000056.1, read as the reverse complement.
GAGAGTGGTCAGTGCGGGGAGTTTCAAGTTAGACTTCTGCTAAAGTCAATCCATCTCTTTATTTCACACACTGTTTCTTCGTTTTCTGATTACGAGAGAGAGTTAGTGGTTGATAAGGTTACTCTTAAATGCTTTTTTCGCTCTTAAATGATTTGCAACTCCCCGCACTGACCACTCTCTCTCTCTTTCTTTGTCTGCGAGAGAGTATGCCAGAGCGGAGGGTAAAAATAGTTCAGATGTTTAACGCTAATGAGTTTAGAGTAAACAGTTTTTTGTGTCGGTTAACAGTTTCTGTAAAAAAAAGATAAAGGTTGAGGTTACTTGTAAGTAACGATTTTTTTAAACCAAATGATGATAAGGGGCAATCTAGGAAGAGGAAGCAACAGAAACCACCGCAAAAACATCCTTCGCTTCACTCGGAATCGCTTCATACGCCCCCGCTTAGGCTTAGGCTTAGTCTTAGGCTTAGGCTTAGGCTTAGGCTAAGTGCAGTAATGAACTTATTAAAACCATGCAGTTGAAAGAGCAATATTTACGGCATTATCGATTTTCGCAGATAAATCAAAATGAACGACATCTCAGGCTTAGGCTTAGGCTTAGTTATGTCATGATTATGTAGTGGTTATCATGCGTACCTTGAAAGATTTTGGCATATCTTTACGTGTGAGTGCATGGTAGATAAAATAGAATACAGTAATCAATGTCATGTTATGGTTATGGTTATGCTATGTTTGGTTATGTCATGGTTATGTTATGTTTGGTTATGTCATGGTTATGTTATGTTTGGTTATGTCATGGTTATGTATTGGTTATCATGTGTACCTTGAAAGAATTTGGCATATCTTTACGTGTGAGTGCATAGCAGATAAAATATAATACATGCTTAGGCTTAGGCTTAGTTATGCTATGATTATGTAGTGGTTATCATGCGTACCTTGAAAGATTTTGACATATCTTTACGTGTGAGTGTATATCAGATAAAATATAATATTTATAGGTTAATTGAAGATTTGTTAATGGACCATACATCTATGTGTCTTCGTACAGCCCACAACACGTGTTGCATAATGATCATTTTGAATAAACATCATAGACAATATTTCGATGTAATCGGTATAGAGTTTGTGGATCAGTTGCTAGGACACATTTGTACAGGAAGTACCTCATTCATAAAAGACGATACGATTACGATTACGATTTGAACACATTTATCTAGAGGTCAAGGGATGAGAGCTCTGATATGCATAGCGCTCCACTTCTTACTCCTCGCCTCGCTGAGAAAGTTGACACCGATTGCGTTGCTGAAGGAATCGCTCCATCGCGTGATAGGCCGGCCCTTTCTTCTTTTCCTTCGTGGGAACCATTCGATTACAGATCGGCTCCACTTCCAGCAGTCGTCCTTCGCAATCTTGTATAACCAAGACCATTTCCTCATCTGAGCAGTGCGGACAAAATCCCGCACTCTAGTAGAATCTCGCAGCCGCTCATTGGAGACATGATCAAGTAAGGTACAGCCGATCATCCAACGCTCCATTCTACGTTGAGCCACCGACAATCGATTAATTTGTGATTTGGTCAGAGCCCAGCATTCACATGCATATAATACTGCTGGGAGAATGCAGCCGTTAAACAAGCGACGTTTGTGAGCCATAGGGATACCCCTGTTGACAAGAAAAGCGCGGTGTTTATGGAAAGCCCCAAACCCAGCTTGAATGCGTCTGCTAATTTCGCAATCATCCTTTCCGCTAACTGCGATTGCGCTTCCCAGATAAACGACCTTGTCTACTAATTTGACCACTTTCCCCCCTATTTTTACATCCCGTGGATTAGTTTTTGAAGTCATTCCGACAGTTTTGTCCCCATTTAGTACCAAACCCACTGTTCCCAGGGCCCGTTCTAATTCCCTCCCCATAGCCTGAATCTGCCTTTCATCGTGAGAGATGAGAACGGCGTCATCAGCAAAAAGAATATGAGATAGAAACCGACCATTGATATTTATTCCCTTATTAGACCAATCCAAACTACGGAATGCCATATCAAGAACCGCGGTGAATAATCTTGGTGACAAACAATCCCCCTGCCTGACCCCTCTTCCCACCTTTATTTTAACTTCTTTTCCATTAACCACCACAACATTCCTACTTTCCAGTGAGAGATTTGCCAGGAAAGATACAACCTCCGAGGGAATTCCGTCCAACTCAACAGCCCTGAACACCGCCTCTGTGTATACACTGTCAAAGGCTTTAGATATGTCTACGAAGAGCAGATAAATCGGCAACCTGTAGTCAACACAGTAAGCAATGACAGTTTTGAGAGTATGAATGGCATCTATGGTAGAATGACCCATCCTAAACCCCATTTGTTCCCAACTTCTATTCCCGTCCAGCACTGGTGCATATCTGAGCAGTCCTGTTAGTGCTTTCTGTAATACAGGAAGCAAACTAATCGGTCTGTAGTTCTTAGTAAGAGTTGCGTCTCCAGATTTGGGCAAGAGTATTGTGCGTGAATCCCCAAAACCCGGAGGAATATTACCCTGAATGATATTATTGAAAAGATTGGTGAGAATGGGAACTAATTGATCTACCCCCACCCGCAGCATCTCCCCCGTAATCCCGTCCTTCCCAGGGGCTTTGCCTGATTTGAAATACCGGAGTATTTGGTCTACTTCGGCTTCGCTGATGGGAATGAAAGGATCCCTCTCTATCTCCTCCCGATATCCTACACCACCATCACCACTATAGAGAGCATTGTAGAAAGATAAAAGACGAAAAGCTCAAAAAGATTTTGGACAGAGGAACGAAATTCCGATTGCAGTCGTTTGTCAGAAAGGATGAATTTTTAGACGCATTAAAACTATCTTGTTCACAATTAATCGATAGAATAGCCAGTCGTAATAAGCAAAATCAAAATACAGAAAATGTGAAAAATACTCTCTTTAAGTTCATTGAAAGAAAAATTAATTTCAACACAAAATATGCAAATAAAAATGCAGCTACGATTGAACGAAATTCTCCAGCAATAAAGTTCCTACACAAACATTTCGTTGTCACAATGGCCGACAAAGCATCCGGAAATTACGCAATAACTTACAAAAAACTATAGTTGGAATTTATGGAAAGAGAAATGAACACTAATGATGACGGAGAAAGAACATACGAGCCTGTGGAAAATTTCGACCCTATCCAGAAGATCAAAGATCATGAAAGACTCACAAAAAGTTTTAATATCGAATCATTAGAAAACTGTTCTCTGCCACGAATTTACGGTAATCCAAAAATGCATAAAAATCCGGTTAAATTTAGATTCATAACAGGAGCTCATAATAGTAGCTTAAAACCGATATCGATACCTTTACAAAAAATTTTGATTTTCTTACAAAATCACTTCCGCAATTATTGCAGTAATACAACAAGTCTTTCAAAAACAAATCATTATTTCTCAGTTCAGAATACTTTCAAAGTTATTCACAACATTCAAACTATCAAAGATAAAAATACGAATGTATTTTGCGCAGACTTTTCATCTCTGTTTACAAACCTGCCACACAAAGTTGTCAAAGAAAAACTATTCTATTTAATCGATCTTCTTTTTAAAAATGCAGAATCTGACTACATTGTTGTCAAAGGAAACCGTATTCATTACGACCAAAATAATAGTTCAAGGAGCGGTCTGTCCTTCCATAGTAATGATGTAAAACTAATCATCGACTACAGTTATAGTAATGTGCAATTGGACAAGAGAGCCATCACTACAAGACTTTATTAAGCACGTAGTGGGGAGAGTGATTGGGACAAGGGAATGATCTTCTTATATATCCAGGTGGCGCATTAGCATAATCTGCAGACCACTCGATCATTCCATTAGTCATCCTAGTAATGTTCCTATAATATAGAGAGCGGTGGGTATGTAGGATAAGTACAAGGATAGTGCATACTCAACTCCTCCCCTCATTTGTGATCTACCAACAAATCATTGTCATAATTTATCCCTACAGACAGTACACAATGACTATTGCGGCTCAGATACTAGCGAGTGCTGTAACAGAGAGTTAGCAATGGTTTTTAGGTAAACCAAGTCTCTCCGACTAACGCTTAACATAGGCATTAAAAACCCGGGCACATGCGTTATGCAATAGACCGGTGCTATGCCTAATAGTCTCGCTTAGATGTTACTTCTCGCAGTAGCATACAGGGTAATCACTTTGTTCCAACTCATTTAGGATAATCCCTTGCAAATAATTTGCACGGTCTGTACTTTCTCAGATGTAAATTCATCTTTCACAGACAAAGGAGTTCGAAGTTACAAAGATCACTTCTACGTCTCCTTATGATAACAAGACCCCAAGGAAGTTCGAATCATACTTTCGTAATCACCTTCTACTTCTTCCTTTAGCATGGGGCGGAAGGAGTTCGAATACTCTACATCTCCTCCCGATCTCTAGTGGTTTATAGTTTTGAGGGGTCGAACCTTTCAGGGACTCTCCGGTTTCTGACCGGTCTCCCTTCCCTCTTCGGTTCATCCGGGATCTTCGGTAACGGTACCGTGGGTACCACAACTACCTTACTCCGGATTACTTCCTCCTCATAATCTTCCCATCTAACCAACTTCCTCGATACTGTACCAACAATCCGGTTACTGTATCTTCCAGGAATTTACCACTACGAATGCCTTTCTCTAGCATTCTTTTCAAGGTCTGAACGAAACGTTCTTCCTCTCCATTACTGTTAGGATGGTACGGTGGTGTCAGCAAGTGCTCTATATTCTGGCCTCTACAGTACTCTTCAAACTCTTTCGAATTCAACTGAGGTCCATTATCGCTTACTATCTGCTCGGGGTTACCGTGAATAGCAAATAACGCTTTCAACTTGCTTATAGTGGATTGGGCAGTAATATTTCCCATCTTAATTGCCTCTGGCCATTTCGACTTGGCATCCACTATTATCAACCACATAGACTTCTCTACTGGCCCACAAAATTCAATGTGAAGTCGTTGCCAGGGTCTATCAGGTACCTCCCAAGGGTGCAGCGGGGTCTTGGTCAGTTGGTGACCCAATACCGCACACACCGGGCACATCTTCGCTAGCTTATCGATCGGCACATCCATACCAGGAAACCATAGCCTCGATCTAGCTAGTGCTTTCATCCTCGCGCTACCATAGTGATTCTCATGCAAGTTCTTTAGAGTCACTCCTTGTAACGCACGCGGGATGATCACTCGACCTGGCCATGACAGAAATCCTTCCGATTCTGATAGCTCTTGTAGCCTTGCTACATACGGTCGATACTCTGGGACCTTCGCTTCTTTAGCGGACGGTGCCCTATTCAGCATTTCAGACACTTTTCTCAATAACTTGTCTGTCTGTGTCTCCTGCACTAGTTGTTCTCTAGTCACAGGCAATCCTGTCAGATGTTCTTTAGCCCCTCGGGTTATTTCATCTTCTGACTGGACTAAATATGCTGACGGAATCTCGGATGTTCGTGGAAGCCTCGACAGCCCGTCGGCATTCCCGAATTCCAGAGTATTCCTGTACTCGATGTCGAATACGTACCACATCAGTTTCAGGCCTCATCGATACAATCGCTTTGCAGCAATTACCGGTGTTTTAGGTACATAGGTCGTTACCAACGGTTGGTGATCAGTCAACCGCGTGAACTTTCTCCATAGTACACTACACCTTACAGGCCTCTTTCTCAATCTGAGAAAAGTTTCTCTCTGTTTTCGTTAGGGCGCGAGAGGCAAACGCTATCACTTTTTCCGTGCCATCTGGAAATCTATGATATATCACTGCACCTATTCAGTACTTCGACGCGTCCGTCGCTAAGTACACCGGCACTTCCGGATCATAGTGTGCTAAGACATCAACCTCTGTGAGTCTTTTCTTGATCATATCATATGCGTTTTTCTGAGCCTCTGCCAAAAGGAATATTTCATCCTTCTTCCGGAGTACATTCAGGGCTGCCAAAGTGGATAGGTGTGGTATGAACTTTCCATAATAGTTCACCATGCCCAGGAAGGATTCCACTTCTTTTAGGCTCTTGGGTGGCGGCATATCGAGCATTGCTGCTATTTTCTCAGGAGAGGTTCTGATTCCTTCCTTATTCACGATATGCCCCAAGAACTCTATTTGTTCAACCATAAATGCGCACTTTTCACGAGCTAGACGGAACCCTACTTCCTTCATTCGAGACAATACTTTACTCAGTCTCGCTAGGTGTTCCTTATCATTGCTCGCTGTGATAGTAACCTCATCTAGGTAACAAAGCACTCCAGGGATTCCAGCCAAGGTCTGCTCCATGATCTTTTGAAAGATCGCAGATACCGAGGCTACTCCGAATGGAAGTCTCTGGTATTGAAACAACTCTTTTTGCGTATTCAATACCAGATATTTATAGACTCTTCATCCAACTCAACCTGAGTATAGGCATCTTTCAGGTCTATTTTGGAGAATTTCTGACCATCTTTCAACATATGGAACAGGTCATCGGGTTTCGGTAACGGGTACTGATTAATATCTAACTCCGTATTCACCGTAACCTTGAAATCTCCACAGAGTCTCACTCTTCCATCGGGTTTCGGTACGAACACCAACGGTGTCGCCCATTCCGTATGGTTCACAGCCCTCAGGCTACCTTGTCTGACCATACTTTCAATCGCCTCGTCTACCTAGGCCCTGACCGCAAATGGCACTGGTCTGGCCCTAAAGAACCGCGGCCTCGGAGTGGCTGTTTGAACTTGAGACTCGCTTTCGACGAGGTGCACCTCTCAAGTTCCTTCTTAAACAGCTCCGCGTTCTTTTCAGAATGGAATCCAATTCTCTGGCTAGCCCTACTCTATCGGTTTCCTGAACCGACTGGATTCCATCTCTGTAGACGGGCCCGAGATCCATCGCGAACCTTTCGATAGCATCTCTTCCCCACAAGGAGGGGGCGGGACGATCGAGAACAAGGATCTTCAACTGGCTTCTCTGATTCTGCCAGTTCACCTCAACCTTCATGGCACCCAGGAAACGTGGCTTACTCCGGAATAAGCTACCGCTTCCAGTTCAGTGGGCGCCAGGTTAGGTTTGCCCAATAGGTTCCAAGTCTGGACACAATTGTCAGTCCTGACCCAGTGTCCATCTCAAATGACACGGGTTTCGACTTGATTTGGGCAATGATCTTGCACTTCGGTGGTCTGTTCACCTGCTCGACTGCATAGGTCTGGAGATACGACGATTCTCCAGTGAAATCGTCAATCTCAACCAAGAGCGCATATCTGGGGTTCAACCTACAGTCAGGTGCCTTATGCCCTGGTATTCGACAGGTAAAACACACTGGTCTCTTATCTCTCGGGATCTCAAACTTTTTCTTACTTCCCTGACCAGTTCCTTGACCACCGTGCGGGTTCTCATCGCTTCGGTAACGGTGATTCGGTTTGCCTATACCTCTTCGACCGTTGTGACCCTTCTTCCCATGACCCTTCTGGTTTGGGTACTTGGGTTGGGTATTCACCACGCCGTGTACAGAGACTCCCTGATGTCTCACGACGGGGACTCCGCTCACTACGCGTTCCTGTGCCTCAGCTAACTCAAGCAACTCATTCGAAGTTTTCGTAGATTGCTTGAGCAGCTTAAGGAATATTGTCGGATTTAAGTCCACTCAGGAATGTTATAGACACTAACAAATCCCGGGCGTCCGTAACTTCCTTTAATTCGCATGTCTTAGCAGCGTGTTGGATCTCCGCCTAGTACTCAGACAGACTCTGATCTGACTTCTGTACCAACTTCATCAGTCTGGATCTCTCAGGTAGAAGCAATACCTTCGGCTTATACCGATTCTTTAAGGTCACTACCAGTCTCATAAGTCTGAGTCTTTATATCCCATAATGGCAAGAGACTCTCCAACATGGCATAATTCTCTGGACCGATTTCATCCAAGAATATCAGACGTTTTTTTTTATCTTCCGAGGTCACATCCTGGGGAGTCAGGAAATTCTCAAAACGTCTATGCCACACACGCCACTCAGTACCAGTAGTGTAAGGTCCGGGCGGGTTTCTCCTCTATACAGTCCAGGCTCCGAACTTAGCGTCACTGAGGACGAGGTGGTTGGAGTATTGCTGCTATTACCGACTTCAGGCATACTTGAGATTCGATCTCTGGTCGCCAGTTATAGTAATGTGCAATTGGACAAGAGAGCCATCACTACAAGACTTTATTAAGCACGTAGTGGGGAGAGTGATTGGGACAAGGGAATGATCTTCTTATATATCCAGGTGGCGCATTAGCATAATCTGCAGACCACTCGATCATTCCATTAGTCATCCTAGTAATGTTCCTATAATATAGAGAGCGGTGGGTATGTAGGATAAGTACAAGGATAGTGCATACTCAACTACTACATTTTGAATAACAGTTATGCATTCTATGGAGGTACATACTACAAACAGAAAAAAGGAATTCCTCAGGGAAACAATGCCTCACCACAAATAGCAGATCTTACGTTAGCGGTAATGGAATTTCAATATATTAAAGAGAAGGTTAAGCATAATCACCCACTTGCCTATCACCTAAATAGAACATTCCGTTACATTGATGATCTATTACATGTTTCAACCAAAACTGAAGAATTTGTAAAAATAACCAAAGAAATGTATCATCATTCATTAACATTAGAACAAACAAATCATTCGATGACTTCCACCTCTTTTCTAGATCTCAATATCGAGTTAAGGCAGGGTACACCAAAGATTTCGCTCTACAACAAAACTGATGATTATACTTTTAATGTGATAAGATATCCGAATTTCGAATCCAATGTTCCTTTGAAGATAGGATTGAACACCTTCTATGGAGAAGTAGTTAGAATCTTTCGAAACTGTTCACACAAAGATGATTTCTTGGAAAGAATAGTCTCGCTCACACAGTATTTTACTAATGTAGGATATCCAAAACATGTCATTTGTTCGACAATTTTTAAGACACTAAGAAAGAATCCCTCAATGTCTTTTTTTGTGAGATTTGCAATGCGTAGTTTGAACTGTAATAAATGTAGTCTGTAGTTTGATCCGTGGTCACTTGCAGGTACGTCAAGTTTGACGATCTTAAGCGCGCCTCAGCCGAGGGCGAGCAGCACATGACTGTCGCCATCCGATCCGGATCCAGTGACGCCAGTGTTGAGGTGAGAGCGATTGATCTTTGATCTGAGATAATGATCTTTGATCTTCAGGTAGTAGATCCAGTGGCGGCGGGTCGATTCGAGATGGCAGTACGCTGCCCAGCCGGTCATGATAGTATTAGTGATGTGATATTGATTGATTAGAGGGATATAGATAATAATATTTAGGAGTCGGTGATCTCTTGTTTCGTATTCTAATTAAATTGTACGATGCAACGAAGTTGCGATGCTTTTTAGCTTTTTAGGCTTGTCAGAATCAGATCTATTTTACGCGCATGCTCTCTTCCTTTTGAGGTTTGATTATTTAGTTATTCGCGTGAGTTGAACACTTGGTAATATAGGCGGTTAGAATATGCTAATGATCTCTTGTCCCATATGCTGATTAGGCTTTAAAATGCGCTGATGATGTGACAGTAACTGACAAGGTTAAGGTTAAGGTTGTTAAGTTTAAGGTTATTAAGGTTACGTACAGATGCTAATTTGTCATGCTTAGGCTATATATATATATTGAAACACTACGGAATGCTCTCTGTCATACCCTTGGGAATAGTTTGCCTTATTTTGATATACATATCGATTGATACAGAGTATGATTTGTTGTTGCTGTTTATGATTTTGCCAAATTATGATAAAGTTGTTGTATGTAACCTGACTAGTGGATGGATTTATGGAAAAGTATGGTATGCTGTTTGATCCACTATGATGTCAGCTTGGCATTTATTTATTTAAGTAATATACTTAATATCATTGGTATTTGCAGACGAACTCGTCCTGCCGCCCTTGTCAAGTGGCCAGCCATCGTACCGACAACCCTGTGACGATCTCATCACGCCCAGCAAGGTACGGTAGTTATCGATTAATTGGTTATTGATTATTGATTGATTTACAGATGATCGATGAGAACTCGTACAATCCTCACCAGTATCTGTCACCGCTCAAGTTCCTCATGAATGGGCCACCCGTGAGTTTTGTGTTTCATCATGTCTGCATTATCCCATTTAGAATGTAATTCTCTAGTATCGTTTACACCATTTTTTCTATGAGTATTATCGATTATTATTATTAATTTAAATAATTATGGAATATAATGTAGATGATGATGCTACCGTCATCGAACGACGATTGTCCCGTGCCCATGAGATTACGGTAGTTTCATCGATCGATTTTGTCCGAACACGCACTCTGAATCGATGAGATTACGGTAGGTTCATCGATTAGCTCTATTTTTGCTTGCACCACACTCCGGTTTGCTCGTCTTCGGTGATATTCGCATATTGCGAATCAATCAATACTACACCTGCCCACCATACATACAGTAATCCTTTCCTCCTTACCGTACTTGGCCTTTCTCAATTTGTCGTTTTTGTACACATATTTTGCATCTTTTGTTATACATTGTTCATTTCTGCTTGCTTGATACTTTTTGAGTTGTTGTTGTGCTTACTTTATTGATTGATTGTACTGATTTATTGACTGATTGATCGATTTATTTATCTATTGATTGGTTTATACTGTCCCATCCCTCGCATCTTTGCTAGTACGCACTCTCCCTCTTGTAGCTGTGAAGTCACATATGACCCAATTTATCGATCGATCAATCGATAATTGCTCCAGATGTACCGTATTCCACCCGCATAGATACATTTCCATCCATTCCATAGTGCTAGATAGATATGTACGCATTAATATGTAGTTTTTTTTTAGTTATTTTGTAAATGTATGTTTTGTAAGCTGTAATTGCACTCATTTTCCTGTTTATGCATTTTTCCTGTTTATTTCCCACATTACAGTATAATCCCTATGCATATGCTAGCTAACGTTTTTTTCTGTCCTAGTTTTTGTCCTTGTCTTGATTTTGAGAAACCCTTGCTTTGAACTTCTTCATGAATTGATCTATAATCTTTGATCTTTGATCTTTGCTCAAAAGCCCTCGCACGACAAACTTCCTTTCCATTACTACTGACCTCAATCAATGACATTTTCTTCACACATACAGATGTATTTCTCTCATATCTTTCACTTTTTTTGCTCCTTACACTTTTATTCTAGATTCCAATTCTTGCCAGGCTATATCATACATGCTTAACTTTCCGTCCAATATCTCTCTCATTATGCTTGTAAGCTATCATATTCATATATATTGCCCTATATTATCATATCTCGCACGAAATACTCGTATATGCATTCTGTCTCCTGTCCATTACCCCCCCCCCTTCTACCATCCTTACTCGTTTGCTAGATTCTCTATTGTTCACTCGTAACCCCCGATACACGATTCTCAATCGTCTTTGCCCCGAATAAAGTGTATATATTTTCAACGATATTTGGGAATGTACGACATTCAGCATACCATTTGACCATGGTCCATTGATTGAACTCAATTCGAAATAAAGAAAGAAAGGGGGAGATTAAAACCGGGTTTTGTTGGAAAATTTAAAAAATATATCTATATATAACACGGGTCTCTAAAAGCGTAGCAAAATCTGCCACTAAGAAAATTTTTTTGTCTCAGATTTTGATGATTTTGATGTGGTTGGGGGTCATGAGAAGGCCTAGCTACTTGATTGGGCCAAAATCGCAGTATTGAAATAATATTATATGTAATATTGTCCGTATAAAATGTACTTGCATAAGAAAATGACAAACTAAGCAAATATCGAGACAACGGGAATTTACATACAGTTGCACTCTCTCGCCTAAATCTCGATTACCTCTCCTCTTCCTCTCACCTAATCCGTCTGTCCTTATTTAACCTAAATCTCGATTACCTCTCCTCTTCCTCTCACCTAATCCGTCTGTCCTGATTTAATATTTAAAAGAGATCGGAATAGTTTTTGAACAATGCAAAACAGGAAATAGTCATTGCCGACGCTCCGTTGTTTTTATACGCTCAATAATCTAAAACGATCCAGTGTTTCAATTTTTTTGGAACGACTGATTTTTCGGCAACGATCATTTCGGCAACGAATCATAAATCGGTTGGGAGATGGCCTATGGCAACCAATTTTGTACCATTGTTATCAGTAGGAGTTTACGGTATAGGGCTACCGTAACCGTCGGGAATCGCGAACTGATTTTTTTCAGTCGACCTCATGGTTGAAAATGGCCGAAGTCGAAAAATTCATGCTGATACGAAACCAAATACTAGTTGCCATTATATCAACAGTGAGCAAACTTTTATCTTTCAGGATACCGTAACGCGAACTACCTTAATACCGTACCCTAAAATATTGTTGCGAAATTCACGGTAAATCCCGGTGCTATTACGGTAGTTCGGGTTACGGTGTACAGAAAGATAAAAGTTGGCTCACTGTTGATATAATGACAACTAGTATTTGGTTTCGGATCATCATGAATTATTCGACGTCGGCAATTTTCAACCACGGTCATGGGTCGACTGAAATAAATCAGTTCGCGATTCCTGACGGTTGCGGTAGTCCAATACCGTACACTCCTACTGATCACAACGGTACAACTTTTGTTGCCATAGGCCATTTCACAACCGATTTATGATCCGTTGATGAAACGATCCCCTCCCCCGGATTTTGAAACCGTACCGTTCAGAGGGAAGTCTTCTAAAATTATGGTTTCTCCGCGGCAGCTTTTCAGTTATTCAAGTCCTAATACCGTGGGAAATAACTGAAATAACAGTGATAATTCAAGGTCAATTCATTATCAGTCCGGAGTACCGAATCTCTACTTCGGACCTACTTTATGATGGCCATGAAGAACTAATAAGTTAGGAGGGTAACTTCAGTGAAAGAAATTTAAATTTAAAAAATAATAATTTTGATAATAAAGACTCTACATTACTCTAAAAATTTTATTGACCCAGATTTCGAAAGAAAAAGTTGAAATATCTGGCTGAATTAGCATGAAATAATTTATGTACGGGTATGCAGAATAACTTTTGCTATCTTTCTGTCTTCACAGTTTGTTCACGAAAATATTCGACGGACTCCACCATTAAGGCGTTGTGAAAGAGAGCAGTAGCTCGACTTCATTCGAGGAGATTAGTGGCTGCCTTTTTGCCCGATCGATCTCAGCTCCCTGGTCTACTCAGTCTGGGGCACCTTGGAGGATAGGGCCTGCACTACTCTGCACCCAATTTGGAGTCCCTGAAGAAAGCCTCATAACAAATCATAACAACATATAGATTTTTTTGCACAAAGTATTCGTTTTTAAAAGTTTGTAAAAAATATTAAGAGACAACACATTTAAAAAAATATGAAGAGAGATTAAGAGACTTATTTTTGAATTTTCTGTGCCTAATCACCTAGTATTCTGTTTGTTGGATAGGAAATATATGAAATCATAATAAATATCTTTATTTACAGTGGTGGCCAGAAGGAAAACATATTTTGGTTTTTTGGGGATAACTTTTTATGTAGTTAACCGATCATCTTGAAATTTTTATATAGTGTGCTCAGACGTGTTTCACAATGCACACCGAGTCATGGAGCCGGTTTTTCAATTTCAGCGGCTTCCAGGCTACAGTATCCCATAATGACTGTATGGCTCATTTTGAGGACGTTACTTCTCCTCTAATTTTTAAACGTATTCATGCGATGTTTTCGATTTTTTCTTCACGAATATGTTTTAGAAAATCATTTAAACAAATTTATTATCAATCTTCAACACGTTGACAATCAAAATAATTGATTAAATCAATGTCAAAGCGGATAGCTCAGGTAGGTGATATTTGGGCAAAATTTCAGGTGCAATTCAATTATTAAACGGATTAAATTAACAAATATTAATTTAGTGCTTAGTTTCCGTGCTTCTGAATGATCCAACGACGTGCGGCGAGCAGGAGCGTACGATAGCCGATGAAATCATGATTCCATTGATTCGCTGCAGTAGACATAGTCCGAGTTCCTGTGCACAATGGCGCTTCTGCCTCCATGATTCACTGTGGGGACGTGCTTATAGACATCATCCTGAGTCCCGACTGGTCTACGAACGTAAACCAGGCCGTCCGAGCCCAAGAGATTGAACTTGGACTCGTCCGACAAGATGACCTTTCGCTAGTCAGCGACTGTCTATTTGAAATGAGCCTTTAGCCACTTCAGACGATTCTCTGTGTTCTTAGGTGATATTATAGACATCGTTGTAAGAATTATAGCGTTAAAACCAGCGTGTTTGGGTTGTCTTCGGATGGTGTGAGTCGATGGAGAAGTGGAACCGTACAGTGTCATTTCTTGCTAGTTGATTGTGGAGTTTGCCCGCGAGTACTCGCGCGAAATGCTGATGATATTCCTGTTATCAAGGTGCTAGGTGATACGTGAAATACCAGGCAGTGAGGGTTGACGGTTTTTCACGGATTTGGGGACCTTTTTAATGATACAGGAGATCGTTGACTGGTTTACACCAAACTGGAGAGCAGGTTCGGATTGCTTCAGACCATTCATAACGCCGCGGAAGATTACGCGCAGGGCATTAGGGGATAGATATAACACACCTCTCGGTTTTGCCATAATCAAAACACAGCAATAAAAGAAAATAAATTTTAAAAAAATCATAAGAAACAAGCAAAAATGATGAAAAAATGTTATCCTTTTCAATTACTCAATATACCTAAGATATGAATATTAATATCCAATAAATGCAAACAGTATCGAGAAATGACTATAGTAGCATGCGCAAGTACTTTTTAAACGATGAAAAAATTGTTTAAAACAACGAAAATACGCCGCAACTTCAACCACTTAAAATGAGCCATACGGTCATTTTGGGATACTGTAGCCTGGAAGCCGTTGAAATTGAAAAACCGGCTCCATACCTCGGTGTACACTGTGAAACACGTTTGAGCACACTATATAAGAAATTCAAGGTGATCGGTTAACTACAAGAAAAGTTATTCTCAAAAAAACAAAATATGTTTTCCTTCTGGCCACCACTGTAGTTACTGAAATGATAATCGAAGTAATGGCATAAAAGATTTGAAAATGCCCTTGACAACAAACGCAGAATCAACATTAAAATAAATATATTTAAATAAATAATTGATGTCTATTATATATCCATAGCATATTTCCTATTTCGTACAAGATATTATGTAAGTTGCTCCTGGAGCACCGGGTGGTACTGGTGAATTTGGTTTTTTTTTAATATTCCCCACCCAATTGCCGGCTTTGCACTCCATTGGTGTTCCGACTTCGAGACTTGTTCGAGGCTGGTCATTCTGTAATCGAATATTGTTCATTGATGAGTTATCTTGATGTTTTATGTTAAAAGTAATGCGAAAACGGTTGCAATTGACCTTTAATTTTGTCGAGAATCATGGTTTAGTGTTTTGAGAAATATCATTTGAATATAGATGAGGAAGCAGTTGCGCAATTATGATTTGAGAATATGTTTAGTCCATAATTATATATATAATATTAATATATAATTGTTGCGCACCGAAATAATTATATATATATAATATTAAAGATGAAGATATTCGTAGGTTTATGCGATTTTCAAACAACGACATATCGCGCATGCGAATGATGAATAAAATATGATAAGTCCATTTTATAAATATCTTAGCGCAGTGGTAAACTGGCGGATTAATTAGTGCAAAATCGCGATATCGAAACTTATTGTAGTACATTCCAATTTTCAAAAGTCACCCTAGTTGCCTGCAGTGCTGTTTAAATCAATCAATATATCGGCTCTTCCGAAAGTATCTCATTTTTATCATCTTATTTTCCTCTCGTTGTATAACATTCGATAAATTACTTTTTTATTAGTTAAAGTAATAACTGACCTCGAATACTGTTATTATACGAGTGGCGTCTTGGCACGTCACCGTGGCCATTGCTATCATAGGCGTCTCACACGTTGTTGTTCTAGGACACTTAGCGTTATCTAGTGCCTGTGGTGCCGGACAATTTTGTTGCTGCGGCTGAGGTGGTTGAATTTGTTGTGGTGCACCAGGTCGAACACCTCCTTGTTGTTGCGCACCTTGTTGTTGCGCACCTTGTTGTTGCGCACCTTGTTGCCGTGCTTGAGTGGTTACAGCCCCTGAAACAAGTTGTAATAATAATAATAATAATAATAATAAAAATAATAATAATAATAATAATAATAATAATAATAATAATAATAATAATAATAATAATAATAATAATAATAATAATAATAATGATAATCGCAAAAATATCTTATTCGAAACTTACTAAAATAAAATAGAAATAAACGAAAAAATGATAAAAATATTATAATAAGGGAGCTAAATAGTTATATTTCTCTTTTCCCATTCTTCCCACTACTTTTTACTACAGTAATACTTACTTGCTCTGGGCCTGCCAGGAGCACAAGCAAATGTTGAAGCCACGATGACGGTGAAGACTACCAAAGCATGAGTATTCATTCTTCCTCTTGATTATCGTTATCTTTAAAAAATACAGCGATGTGCATATGATATACGAACATTACTTTAAAAGAACTTCAAAAGTACTTATAAATTATATGTTATAGAAATGCAATGGGAGGAAATGGCAAAGAGAACCAAGACATGGCAAATGCAGCTGATCTAAGCGCTTATCGTTCGTCTTTAAATCCGCAAGATCAAGAAGTGCGCAATGGAGTACGTATCAAGTTTTCTTCTCGGTACATTTATTGTCTAAGCGAGGTGGTGTTCTATTGATCCTTAGCCATTATCCATGTCTGGAATAGAGATATCTCACTTTCGCCTTCCTTGATCTTCCTAGTAGCAAACATTTTATTATGGGAGCGCCGCAGACATTTGAGTTTTATTTCCTTAGAGGTACACCCCGAACTATAGTATAGCGAATAAGCCGTGGGACACTTTTTAATTAAAAAAAACTTTGATCCAGGAAAGCAATCAAGCTGATATTTAGAGTCAATGCACAAAATTTATCAAGGGATACATGATGATGTGTTGGTATAATTAAATCAGTTCACTGTTGCGAAGTGATGACGTTATCGAAGTACTGTTTTTGTTAGAGATGACTGTTTTTGAAAATTTATTTTTCTTTAGAAACGTAATGTTCTTCTGAAAAACGTGAGAGAGAGGACACGTAAGTGGGGCGATGCGCTAAAAAAAAGTGAGGCGACCGAGTAGACCTCGGCAGAACGATTGTTGCGGGTCTGAAAGGAATCAGAACTAAACCAAAATATGTAAGGAAAATCAATATATGATACATTGCAAAGCTGCCTGCGGAGGAACACTAATTATAAATTTTTTTGTTGCATGTCTCGACTCTCACAATGTTTCAGAGGAAGAGGATTTTTAACTAAAGAAATAAAAATTTTCAAAAGCTTACTTCGATTGCGTCATCACTACGCAATAATGAACACATTTAATTACACCAACGCATCATGCTAACATTCCCTGATAAACTCTGTACATTTGCTCAAAAGATCAGCTTGATTGCTCTCCTTGATCAATAGTTATATTAAAAAATGAAAAAGCGTCCCATCACTTTACGCCGATACTGTATGTAGTAATGCTGCATTTGCGCACTAATGTTTGACCAATATATCTTGTCCCGGAATTGAGATGAGTAATCAAAGTGTGCAATTCGGACAGCCGATCTATTTTACATACGATGTCAACTGCCCACGAATAAACGGATTATGGGAAAGTGGTGTGCAATTTTACGAAAA
This sequence comes from Parapristionchus giblindavisi, assembly GCA_943737045.1. Taxonomy (NCBI): domain Eukaryota; kingdom Metazoa; phylum Nematoda; class Chromadorea; order Rhabditida; family Diplogasteridae; genus Parapristionchus; species Parapristionchus giblindavisi. Next base: position 472,892 of record CALSFV010000056.1, on the reverse strand, counting down.
GAAAAAAATTTAGCAATTTTTCGACAAATTTGATTTTTCTTTGAAAAAAAAAACCATTTAACCAAATCTTTTGAAACTAGTCAATTTTACATATCTTTTAACGCTCTTTCGAATGAAATATAACATAATAGGAAAAATTAATTTTATTTTTTTCACTTTTTGTAGAAGAAAAAATGGATAATTCGGGTTATTTTTTTGACTGTTGTGTACTGTTGTTGTGTTGTGACCCTTGGGGCTCTAACCGTAAATGAATGCTCTAGAATTGTTTAACAACTATGTGCCATATCTCCGCCATCCTGACAGAGAACGCGTTTTAGATTGTAAAATGTAAAAAAAAAATATATGATGAATGCTTTGTAGATACTGATAATCCTTTGCAAGCATGACTATTTTATTTTTCACTTCCATGATCATTTTGCTTTTTTGCACTGCACATTCTTTTACAGAATCATTCCAAACAAATTTGAAACTCTCCGCTTTCGCTGCACTCTCTCGCCTTCTTTGTCTACGAGAAACGAGCGTTACAAGGAAGATCAAGGAATGAGGAAATGATCATTATTCCAGACATGGAAACAACAGGATAATTTCTAAGATCAAGAGAGCAGACAACCTCGTTAGAACAAGAAATGCGCCGAGACAAAACTTGATAGTGCTCCATAGCGAACTTGTTGATCTTGCCCTGTAAAGGGGGTAGAGATCATCTCTTGGCTCACCTGCAGGCCCTGTCTTGGTTCTCTTTGCCCTCTCCAGGTCGACCGTACTCCAGACTTTCCGCTCGACACGCGCGCGGGTAGTAATGAGTCGCGACGCGTGCGCGTGATGGCAGACGAAAATGATGATTGGCTATTTTCTGTTTAATATAACTTATCTATCCATTTGTTTTTGTCTTTTGATTAAAACAATTCTTTACAGTGAATCCTACTTTATCGATAAATTTCAATAGCTTATCATCGTCTGTATCAAGATTGACAACGACAATCCAGATATTTTTCTGTAATTGTTATGTTCATTGTATATTGTTGTTGTGTCCGTTTGCGAAAACGACTGCCACGTGAAGAATCGTCGTTTCGCAGATCTCGAATTTATTTTTAAAATTATCAAACTTGATCATCTCTATGTTTATTTCGTGTAAATAGGTAGGAAGGTTTCGAGCAATTCGATCGAAAAATGAGGATAGGAGGGTGGGGGGGAGGGGTGGTGGTCAGAAACCGAAGAAGTTCTCAAAGTGGTTAATAGCTTAAAACTTTCACCGATGTTCGTTTCTTACAGCAAAATTGGAGTAACAGAAAAAACATACCTGAGAATAAAACTATTTCTTGGAGGTGATGAAATTATTTCATCATCGTAGGCAATAATCGATGCCGTCATAATTTTCGTCAATTTTCATACTACATATATTATAAAATTAAACCGAGGACGATCGGCCAAAGACGTAAAAAGTTATAACGATTTAAATTTTGCGTCCATACTTACTGTATTCTCCATTCACGTGGATGACTTTCTCCAATCTTTCCCATCATCTACCTGCCAGTTTATGCATCCCAGGAGGGGATGCATAAACTGGCAGGGACTGATTCTTGAAATAGGTTTCTATTACGGACAGGGTAGTGGATCGCTCTTTGAAGCTCTGCCCTTTGTGGAAGTGATGGAGCGCCGAGAAAAGTTGATAATTCGGAGTATCAAGGCGAGAACGGAGGGTGGTGGTACAGTCCAGCCGTAACCTGATAGCTCACTCAGTTTTAGTCGTTCTAGCTGTGTGGGACGAGCATTCTATATTGTGTTATGTTCGAAGCATTTCCGAGCCTTCTGCCCACGTGATTGTTCGAGGTGGAGTCTTAGATTCCGTAGCTTTGTGTGGACCTGTGCCGTAGTAATTGTGCCCTCGGTAAGGTAAGGAGTTCACAGAGCTTAACTCCCGTCAGATGCACATCATCATTTTTTGCGTTGAAAATCGGGTTTGGGGACATCCATTATCTCCTCCGCTCTTCGTTATCGTATAACTCCACTTTGATCACATTGATTATCCAGCCAATCAAACACTGTGAAAAGATTCGTTGCCATGTCCACTCGCCGATCCTCGTCATATGTTTTCGGTATGTGCATGGGGTACCCATCTTCCCAATTCCCACTTCTTTCCGAGAAAATGAGGGCGGAAAGATTACTGAATCGCAATACGGATCTTCTACCCCCTATGGGAATTTGCTGTACTGTATTCTAATGTCTCTACCCCGGGCGCGTTCAGCAAAGTGACTTTTCGCCGCATTTTTTCTTACACGATACAGCCTTATTTTTTAAATCGAGGGATGAGTTCCCCGGTTTGCCCATTTTTGTAGGGAGATTATGCTGCACTGTATGATGATTACAGTATACCGTCAAAACGAAAAAAAAAGTTAAACATTTTTCAATAGTTTTGAAAAATTTTGACAAAAGTTCACAAGATTCCCTGTTTGAGCATTTTTCACGACCTTGATGATGTATTATCTAAGGTTTTTCATTGTGAATGTGTTTGCCCAATACAGTTATGCACGACAAAAGTGAAAAAATTAACGCTCCACAGCAGAATTGGTATACTGTAGCATACTGTAGAATCTTACTGTAAAACTGCTGCCATCGAGCTTTTTCGTCTAATAATTGTTATATATAGCATTACCTGACTTCCTATAGCGAATTTGCACTGATTGGATCTTGGCAAAGATCAGGCTGCAAAAGTGGTATACTGTAGAAAATCCTACCGTATACCAGTTTCACAAAACAGCGTTCACAGTGATTTATTTCAAAATTATTCTTCACAGGTAAATTAGGCAAGCTCAGAGATGCTCAAATACCCTATTATCTAATAAAAAACTAGCAACCCCATTTAGATATCCTGATTCAATAATTTCAAAATCTTGTGAACTTTTGTGAAAATTTTTCAAAATTTTTGACAAATGTTTCACTTTTTTTCGTTTTGACGGTATGTGACTATGGGGCTAATGGCTAGAGATCATATTTTATTGCCTTAAATTCCGAATACATCAAGACATATCGATCGGAAAAACTGGACATCGATGTGACACATTTCTGGTGCTCTCGCCGCTTTTTTTATACCGTGAGCTCATTTTTAAAATATGACGGATCGATTTACAGAACTCGTCATTTTTTCGCTGAAAAATCATTATTTTTACATTCATTTCCCATCAAGTGACCTGAAAATGAACCATATATGTATATTTGATCAGTTTCATATAATTTGTGAGTAAATTGTTGGATAAATATGTTTAAAAAAAGATTTGTTGTGTTGTGCATACCATTAATTTATTACATAAAAGAGTATTTCTTCTAATCGTTTTCACTTTCGAAAGATACCAGCAACGATGAACAAATATAACAAATATAACTGAAAGAAAATGCGATGAGAAAAGTAAAAGAAACCAATCAATATGTTTAACAATCGATTACTCTTTGATCGCATCAAATGCGCCTTCATTTGCCAACGTGAAAAGGGTTTCTTGGATATCGACAAACCAATTCGATGTTGAACAAAGTTATGATTTTTAAAAGTTCCAAAAAGAGACAAAACTATGTTGAAATTTTTGTGAATAACCACCTAGTATTCTGTTTGTTGGATGCAAATTATATAAAATATGGCGGCGAAGGTCAGTCGGGTTAGGTGAGTGGCAGCGGAGCGACAATCGAGAGGTGGGGCGAGATCTAGCCTTCAAGCGACTTCCGTTCTTTAGAGCCCAGTGTCATTTTCTTATGCAAGTACATTTTATATACACAATAATAAATATTTTTATTTAGTTACTGAAATGATAATCGAATTAATGACAGAAAAAGAATTGAAAATGCCCTTGACAACGAACCCAGAAAAAATAACATTAAAAAAATTATATTTAAATAAATAATTGATATCTATTATATACATAGCATATTTCCTATACCACACAAGTAAGTTGGTGAATTGTTCCTGCACCTCCGGGAACTGGTGTCTCTACTTTATTTATTGTGAACACCCATTGACCGACTTTGCACTCCATTGGTTGTCCGGCTTCGCCTTCTGCAACTTTCGCGTTGTTCTGAAATCGAATATTGTACATTGATGAGTTATCTTGATGTTTTATGTTGAAAATAAAACGGTTGTAATCTATCGTTAATTCACTTGAGAAGCATGTTTTGGTTTTTAATAAATATCATTCAAATATACAGTGGTCCACGTAAGCCCTCTATTCAGACACAACCAAAAAGTTTGGTTACTATGGCATATTTGAGCATCCCAAACAGGTAAGCGATCGCTACTATAAAAATAATTTTTAACTCTTCATTCATCGAGAAAAAACCCAGGCGTGGTGGGGCGTGGTGCGGCGCTATGCCGCGTTGAGCCTCTCAGGCAAATCGTTTTGAATCTAATTAGAGCAATTTTAGAAGAAACTAGGGCTAAATTAGATTAAAAAATCTCTCTGATTAGATTCAAAAAACGTTCTGATTAGATTCAAAAAAGACAAATGTTCTGATTAGATTCAAAAAATTCTCTGATTAGATTCAAAATTTTTTCTAATTAGATTCAAAAAGAGCAATGATTAGATGCAAAAACGGACGCTCTGATTAGATTCAAAAAAATGTTCGGATTAGATTCAAAGCGATTTACCTGAGCTGTTGAAAATGCTTACATGCACCACTGTATTAGGTTGATTCATAAGTTTTGTCAAATTTTGGAGGGGTACGTTTGAGCAATCACTGCTCAGTCACACGCTGTTAATTACCCCGTCCGTTCTGGCAGTAAACAAGTCACTACTGCTACTCTTTGAGCGTATTAGTGAATTGAGCCTACATCAAGTCTAGTGACTGAAATGCCTCTTCCATTCATTCCCAGTTTGGCGTACATTCGACAGTTCATGATGTTTTCTTTCTATCAGAGCTCAAACCACCCGATGTCCACACCCGTATGGCGATAGTATGTATACAACACTAGGCCCCTAGTATGAGCACTGTGCAAATTTAGTTCAAATGCTTCGAAAAGGAGGTACGAGGAAGAAGAAGAGAGGTCGGGTCTTGAGCTAGAGCTAGCTAGAGCTAGAGCGAGCTCTGCTGGAGCAACACGCCCGCATGTACCTGTAGCGAAACCGCTACTCAAATACAATTGAAATAGAATAAATAATCCAAGTTTGCCTAAAACAATGAGTTCATGATAGTCTCCAAAAATTATACGGTATGATTCAACTTTGAATCGCGCGCTATGATGCGCAGGTTATAATGGCCCACTATCCTACTGTACCTCATTCCCAGGTCTAATTTCTAATTCTTCAAAGTCAGTCTCATTCAACTCTCTTGTGCTGACTGGCGGCACGTAGTCGCTCTTCCTGCTTTTATTATTCATTATTTTTTCTGATTTCACTATTATTTCAATACTCGTTCATCCTTATCATTCCCCGCTACGTCCATCTCCCATCTAGATATTTGCTCTTTCCAATCAAGCTTCTCTATATTCTTATAAGCTCATCCCCTATTTCATCATGATTTTGTAATTCATTCACGTCAAAGTTCAAGTCCAACATTTTCGCATAGTCTCTGTCATATTTGATGACTCCTGGCAATAACCAAGTCATTATCTACTTCTACCTCATTCTCCACGTTCCCCACTTGCATTCACTTTTGTTTTATACTTTCGCTTTGTCACCTATCGCCCTATTCATTCATTGTTTAATTACCCAAGTTTGAGGTAATCGCCAACCACCACGAGCCCCGTCTCTACTCTACTTCATCCCCTTCCCACCTCCAACCTTTCTAAGTTATGATCTAAGGCCAAAGGCCGTCCTTTCCAAGTATCCTAATAATTATTGATAATAAATATCTATTCCAAGTTATTCTTGTTGTCTATACACGGGATACAAGATTGACATACACACTATCTGCCCATTAGCCTTATAAATAGTGACCACACGTCATTACAGTACCCTTATGTTACCACCCCTGGTATGTCAATGAGTTTTGGGGTAAGCTAACCCACCATCGTTCGTAGCTTACAGGATCTTGGCAATGCCCAGAAGTTGGGTCGATGGTTACCCCACCGACTGTCGGACAAGTGTAATAACAACCGTGCGGATCAGTGCCTGATTCTAATTCAGTACGCTCGTACAACGGCTTTGATCGATGTGAACATTTCTGGAGATGAGAGGTGGTTCCTTTAGGACAACGTAGTCCGCCGGGCTCAGTGGGTCGATCGAGATGAGCAGCCCAATCCCATCGTCTGTTTGGTCTTGCAGAGGCGGTATGGTGCATTGGGAGCTGCTCCCGCAGGGGTAATAGCTGTCGTTCTGAGATCACTCCGTCCACAAGCTACCCGAACTTTGGAGGAAACGTGTCGACGCAGACGGTACTTACTTTGATTGATTTGCTTTTGCCGAGATAAAGTTATTTACATTTGTTTAAAGGGTCAAAATGCGACAAGACTTATGAACCAATCTAATAGATGTGGAAGCAGTAGCGCAATTAAGTTTATGCGATTTTCAAACAACGACATATCGCGCATGCGAATGATGAATATAATACGATAAGCTCCCTTTATAAATGTCTTGGCGTAGTGGTAAACGGACATACTAATTAGAGCGTGATCACCGTCTCCTAACTTATTGCCTAATTTTCCTGCTTTCAAAAGTTGCATGCTGTTTAAATCAATCAATATATCCGCTTTTCCCAACGTATTTGTATTAATCTTATTTTCATCTCGTTGTTACTTTTTATTGGTTAAAATAATAACTGACCACGAATACGGCAACTTTTTGAAAGTTGAGTGGACACGTCACCATTGTCGCTGCTATTTTAGGCCCCACACACTGGTTCTGTGGAGGACACATAGGTAGTGATTGTGGTGCCCGACAATTTTGTGCCTGAGGTGGAACTGGGGGTGGTGCACGTGGTTGAGCAGGGAGAGCTGGGGATGCTACTTTAATGGGCACAGTCCCTGAAACGATGATAATGATAATAATAATGATAATAATAATGATAATAATAATGATAATAATAATAATAATGATAATAATAATGATAATAATAATGATAATAATAATGATAATAATAATAATAATAATAATAATAATAATAATAATAATAATAATAATAATAATACTAATAATAATAATAATAATAATAATAATAATAATAATAATAATAATAATAATAATAATAATAATAATAATAATAATAATAATAATAATAATAATAATAATAATAATAATAATAATAATAATAATAATAATAATAATAATAATAATAATAATAATAATACTTACTTGTTTTGGGTCGACAAGGAGCGCAGGAGAGAGTTGAAGCCATGATCACAGCGAGGACTACCAAAGCACGAGTATTCATTGTTCCTGTTGATTATTTTAAATTAAATAATAAAGCGATATATGCTTAAAACAGCGATGTGCTTGTTTCGTTCTTCGATTTTTCATTTTTTTTGATTTTTCGATACTTTCTTCAAAAACTTTTTCGACAAAAAATTTTTCGAAAAAAATTCGAAAAAATCAACAACAAAAAATGCTTTTACGTAAAAAAGGCACAAAATTTCAAAAATCATCATTATTAGTGATTTTTTTGAAATTTTAAAATTTGAGAGAAAAATTACAATTTTATTTGAGCTAAAATATTTTTTCATAAAAGCAGCTTCAATTAAGAATCACACAGTTGCAATTCTTGTGTTTCCATTATATCGACAGTAAAAAAAAGTTTTTCAAAAGAAAAAAAACGTGATATAGAATATTTTTCGAATTTTTCGATTTTTTCGAATTTGAAATTCTAAAATTTTTCGTTTTTCGATTTTTTTTTTCAATAAAACTTTTACCATCCTTGGCAAAAAATATGGCATACTACGAGCATCACTTTAAAGGGTTAAAGGTTTCAAATTACTCCTAAAATATATTAAATTTGAATAAAGCGCAAAAAGAACCAAAAGACAGGGCAAATTCAGCTGATCTAAGCGCTTATCGTTCGTCTTCAAAAGTAAGATCAAGAAGTTCGCAGTGGAGTACGTATCAAGTTTTCTCTAGATGAGGTTGTCTGTTCTGTACATCCTTGGCCATTGTCTTATTCATCATTAGAAATTGTCCATGTTTGGGATAGAGATATCTTCCTTTCTTATTCCTTGATCTTTCTTGTAACACATATTGTGTTAGGAGAGCGGTCATTGTAAAGACATTTGAGTTTTCTTCTTCTCTTTAAAGGTGGAGACCCGTGAATGATCATGCAAATCTCTTACATCTCGCTTGTGCAAGTGTCTAGTGATATGCAAGAAGATAGGGAGACTAGTCATCGTTCCCTTTGCGTAGTGGTAAAACTTCTGACTAGAAAGCGCATGGTCGCGCGTTCGAATCCTATTGCCGAACTTACCTATTTTCAAAAAGCGCGCCTTTGCCTGAGTTTGCTAGCATGATTCATTCATGATTCTAGCGATCAATAAGCTGAATTAGCATAAAATAAATATTGTACGGTATGTAGAATACCTTTTGCTAGCATTCTGTGTTCACAGTTTGCTCACGAAAATGTTCGCGGGAGTCCACCTTTAAAAGCCCGGCACGGGAAAAATTGACCCCTTCCGGACATCGCGCCTTGAATTTTGATTCAGGCAACTCCACTTTACGGGTGTAGGGTACATACCTTAGGCCCTGATTACAAAATGGTACCCAAAAAAGGCCCTAGCAGTGGAAAGCGGAGTGTCGCCAGGTGGGCGCCAAGTTGGAAAATCGATTTTCATATTTTTTTTTTAAAACGAACAAGCTAGAGTAACAATTTTTCAGAAAATAGCCAGAAAATAGCACTTTTGAATAGAAAAGGTGATTTTATATGAGCTAAAAGCAATAAATAGGATCTTCCCGAAATTTCCCGATTTCCCGACTTCTGAAACCGGGAAAAATTATTTTCCCGAATTTTTCCCCGAAGAGTACCCTACACCCATAAAGTGGAGTAGCCTGAATCATAATTCAAGGAGAGAATTAAGTTTGGGTGTTATTTTAAAAGAATTTGCAGTGAAAAATGACCATGAAGTGAAAAATAAAATATATCAGGAACTAATTTTGAGTATATCTTGTTCCTGAATTGAGATGGTTAAAATAAGTGTTCAATTCGAATAGCCCATCCATTTTTGCATAAAATGCCTTTTTAGTCTGCACTAAACATTTGCAATTAGTCGAGACTAAATTTGCATTTTTGCATTTACAAGGGAATGGTCTCAATTCGGCCTTTCCTTATGAGGTGTCAATAGTGTAACTACAATTAGTTATATATGCTTATCGCAAAACCGTTGACCCAACTTTGAAAAATCACAATTCTGAGGCGGACCTTGCAAAAATCTGGTTTTTGGATAGGAATGTTGAAAATATATTAATTAATCGATTCCCCGCTTTTTAGAGCGATTGCTTATCTTTCTTGCCTGCGGCAGTCAATTATATGAAGGATAGTCGTTCAGGCCGCGCTCCCTTCTCATCTCGCGACCCGTACACATCTCTAGGCTTTCAACACTGCTCAATGACGATTTGGCCGCTTTTAGTGATTTGATTAGTCAGAATAGAGAGACACTGTATGAATCCAGTTTTTGATCTTTGATATTTGGGTTTTCGATCTTTGATCTTTGATCTTTGCTCATTTTTTAGTCAAATTTTGCTCAAAATCATAATGAAAAGTTGTTTCATTCGATCAAAGAAGATCAAAAACGCTTTCTTTTAAAAACTATGATGTTCAGGATTAGCGACAATACGTTTTAGAGTGATTTCATCTATAAAAGCTCGTTGAGCAGTGTGAAAAGCCTAGAGATGTGTACGGGTCGCGAGATGAGAAGGGAGCGCCGCCTAAACGACTATCCTTCAGATAATTGACTGCCGCAGGCAAGAAAGATAAGCAATCGCTCTAAAAAGCGGGGAATCGATTAAATAATATATTTTCAACATTCCAATCCAAAAACCAGATTTTTGCAAGGTCCGCCTCAGAATTGTGATTTTTCAAAGTTGGGTCTTGTAAAAAAGTGACTTTTTCGATCCATGAAGATGAATGATGAGTTAGCTCTACCATACTTACAGGAACATCAGGAATCACCAGGAGAATCAGTTTGCTGCTTTGAACGCGTTTCAAGCTCTTCTAGAAGCCGAGATATAATTTTGCGACCGCGAAATTGCAGCAAGTCTGCAGCCAATACCCGAATTCGCAGCAACCTGAAATTTTTTTTCCTGGATAGACCTTATAGTTCTCTCGATGCTCACGAAGTGTGACTAGTACGAAAAAATCCCTGAAAGAATAATGAATTTTCGAAAAAGTGTTGTTCGGTAGCGTCATCACTATGCAATAACCAGAAAGGCCCGCGAGACCTTATAAGAGGATCGAATACGTACATACTGTGGGTTCATCATGAACAAGTTTCAGCTTGATATCTCAACTGACGCCAAAATTGCACCAGAAATAAAAAGTGCATTTTGACTTTCCGGCGCTACTGTATGTATAAGATATATAAGAGAGCATGTCTGAGGGAATTGACATTCTGACCGGGGGGCGCGGAAATAGCAAAAAATAAATATTTTTGTTTGATGTGGAATATAATAGCGCACTACCAGGCGACCTCAGCCGTGCATATGAGAAAGTTTGATTTTGTGTCTGAAGGTTACTGTAAGCGAAAATGTTCGGTAGGTCGAAAAAATTATTTCGGTTCCCAAGCATCCGATCGACACGGGAGTGGTACCGATCGATTCTTTGTGCGAATACAAGCAACTTTTGCTTCGACCACTTTTCAATCAGCACTTCGAAGAATTGAGTTATTATGAGAATAAACTTTTGAACATTAATTACTATGCGACGGTTCTCTAGAAGTAAAAAATTAAATTTGCTTAAATCGTTCTACATTTAATAACTAACCTTATATTAAAATATGAAGACAAACAAACCCGTCAACGAAAGTACACGAAAGCAAAATACGACAGCGACTCATAAAAAACTCATTTCACGATAATATTTTATGGTGTATTTGTCATACTGTATGCGCATCTTCTTCACGGCTCTATACCCGACTTCCATGATAAGTGATTTACTTTGTTTTTGAACAGTTTTTACTTAAAATTAAAGGACACGATGGGGAAAAGATTTTAAAAAAGCAAAACGAATCGAGCAAGAATAAATCTATTAATGGGGTCGGGTATAGAGCCGTGAATGAGACGGTGTGATACTGCACCAGAAGATTATCGTAAAGTGAATTTTTCAGAATTTCTGTTGTAATTTACGATCGTGTTCAAATTTCCCATCTTTTTTTAGATGATTGGAGTAAAAGTTGCTTTTATTCGAACGAGGAATCGATTTGTACCATACATGGGCGCCGTCAGGGGGGTGCCCCAGTAAAATTTGGACTTTTCGAAAAATTGTGTGGAATGCCCCCCCCCTGTAAAAAAATGACGATGGGAGAAAATTTTCAGAAAAATGTGAAGGCCCAATGTAAAATTAACCCGCCCATGTATGATTTGTACCACTCTTTTTAAGATTTTTAAGAATTTTTAAGAACCTTACATTAAAATATGAAGACATAAAATAAGGAATTTGAACACGATAGAAAAATACGAATTGAAAACTCACTTCACGATAATCTTATGGTGCAGTATCACACCGTCTCTTTCACGGCTCTATACCCGACCCCATTAATAGATTTATTCTTGCTCGATTCGTTTTGCTTTTTTAAAATCTTTTCCCCATCGTGTCCTTTAATTTTAAGTAAAAACTGTTCAAAAACAAAGTAAATCACTTATCATGGAAGTCGGGTATAGAGCCGTGAAGAAGATGCGCATACAGTATGACAAATACACCATAAAATATTATCGTGAAATGAGTTTTTTATGAGTCGCTGTCGTATTTTGCTTTCGTGTACTTTCGTTGACGGGTTTGTTTGTCTTCATATTTTAATATAAGGTTAGTTATTAAATGTAGAGCGATTTAAGCAAATTTAATTTTTTTAACTTCTAGAGAACCGTCGCATAGTAATTAATATTCAAAAGTTTATTCTCATAATAACTCAATTCTTCGAAGATCTGATTAAAAAGTGGTCGAAGCAAAAATTGCTTGTATTCGCACAAGGAATCGATCGGTACCAAACCCGTGTCGATCGGATGCTTGGGAACCGAAATAATTTCTTCGACCTACCGAACATTTTCGCTTACAGTAACCTTCAGACACAAAATCAAACTTTTTCATATGCACGACTGAGGTCGCCTGGTAGTGCGCTATTATATTCCACATCAAACAAAAATATTTATTTTTTTGCTATTTCCTCTCATATGTGAGTCCTCTCAGACAGTCTCTCATAAGAGACACGAATAAGAGGTTATGGAAAATTAGTCTGCTATTTTGCGAAAAGAAAAAATACGGCCATTTTTCGAAAATTGTAAAACTTTTCTTTTTAAACTTGTCAGTTTTGCATATCTTTTAACGATTGAAATGAAATATAACACGATTGGCAAAGTCAAATTCGTTTTTTTTCACTTTTTGTAGAACAAAAATCGATAATTCGGATCAAATTTTTGACTGATGTGTGCCCATCCCTAAGGACTCTAACCGCCATAAATGAATGTTCAATGATTTTTCTGAAACTCGATTTTTGAATGATTTTCTGAATGGTCAAAAAAAAAATATATATCGAGAGGGTATTTCGTTTGCGAAATGAAATATTAAAAGATGTGGTGCAATGCTTTGTACTGCCTTTGCAAGCAGGACGATATTTTAACTGAAGCGAGAGATTTTCGAAGAACAATAAAATATAAAAATAAAGATGCATGCAGGAACAGCAAAGACGATGAAACATTTTCGAAACGATAAGAGTTGTAAAAATAATTTTGAAGTAAGTTACAGATTTGATTAAACTAAATTTGTAATTGTCATGAAAATTTAAAAATCATGGTGCGCACTATTATATTTTCCCTTCGATGGTCATTTCGCTTTTTTTTTGCTCTGCACATTCTTTTCAAGTTTCGCCCCAAGCAAATATGAAACTCTCAGCTATGGCAATGCTCTCTCGCTTTCTTTGTCTACGAGAAAGCAAAGAAATTTGGCGCCGCACCCATAAGGGAATGTATAAGGAAGATCAAGGAATGATCTCTCTAAATGGCAGCAACAGAACAATTTCTAAGGATCTATGGAACAGACAATTTCGTTGAAACAAGAAATGCGCCGAGACAAAACTTGATCTACTGCGAATTTCTTGATCTTGCCCTGTAAAGAGCGCAGAGATCATCTCTTGGATCAAATTGTCCTTCCTTCACCTTTCATTGCTACAATGTAGGCTACAATGTAGGCATCTCCTGACACTTTTTCATTTTCTTATATCTTTTGATCCATGAAAGTATTCAAGCTGATCTTTTCAGTCAATGTACATAATTTTTAGGAATAGAACCATGATGTGTCGGTCTAATGAAATCAGTTCACTGTTGCGTAGTGATGATGCAATCGAAGTGCACTTTTTTGGAAATTTATATTTCTTCAGTGAAAAGTTCTGTTCTTCTGAAACATTGTGAGAGTGAAGACAAAATTTAAAATTCAACTTCTAGATGTGTTGACGACCCTTTCTAAGCGCCAATATGATGATAATAAATAAACAATGTTTATTCCTAGATTATGGTAGTCATAGCTCTTCATTCGCCCTCACAAGGGAAGCACCAGTTGCGACGGAAACGATTTCGAAAGAGACCCATATAGGGTTGAAGGAGGGATGGACAAAAGTCTTTCCTGTAGGCTTTTTGCTGACGATGTCAAACTATTTACTGCTTATGACCCACTTTCGCCATCTGATTCTCATTCCCATTTTCAGTCGGGGTTATCGGCTTTCATAGATTACTGCAAAAAAAGACAGTTAAAAGTTGCTACAAACAAATGCAACGTTATTTATTTAGGCAAAAACAATCCCTACCATAAGTACCAACTTAATTCTATTGACCTACCCCACACCACTTCTGTTAAGGACCTAGGAGTCCTTATTGATGTTTCTCTCAATTTTGATACCCATATCTCTACTATGTATTTGTAATAAAGCTTCGTCTCTTATTTTCCTTCTGTTTCGTAGTGTCACATGTACTTTACCGGAACCTTATATTTGTGCATATCAATCTTTTATTATTCCCATCTTAGAATATTTTTCTATGCACTCCCTAGTCTATATGCTCGTCGAATTGTTTCCGAACTCATTCTAGCACTAAAAATATTCGTTTGTACTGTAGACCTCCCTATTAGCCGTTTTTATACTTATCGATCTATTAGCCGTCGTCAAAATGCTTTTGTTCTCCACATCCCCAAATCCATTAGAGAAAACCTAAAAGCATCATTCTCCCATAGAACATCCCGATTTTTGAATAAACTACACACAATTTGTGACCCTAAATTGTCGATCCCTTGTATTAAACGTCATCTAATTGTTTTCCCTGATCTTCCAAATAAACTAGGTGTTGCTGTCCCAAATTTGTAATCCCCCTCCCATCTTCCCGGTCGACTTGATCTTTGATCTCTCCCACCCTGCTCACTCCAATACGATATAAATTGGATTTGCGGCTGCTCCACCGCACAAGAGGCTCCTCCCCTCTTCACTTTTCCTGACTGTAGCAGAAGGCGTGATCAATTGATTTCTCACCTTCCCCCCACCCCCATCCACCTCTCTTTTAATAATTTTATTCCTTCACATATTTTTCTTGCACTCGAACACTTTGTACTTGTTGAAACACCCTTGCGGTGTACGATAAATAAATAAATTAATAAATAAGTGGTTTCAAAAGTTGCACCGCGGACTTACTAATAGATATTTTTTAAACAAATGTACCGCCAAAATACGGAAATGTTCGGAATTATCCGGCGAATGACAATAAAACAATGAAAATATAGGCGAGGAAGCTTATAAAAATATTATAGCAAAACATTTTGACGGGGAGCGGGAATCGAACCAGTGGGGGGTTGGGGTAATGGTAAAATGTGATATCGATTGAAAATATCGATTAGTAGATCCGCGGTGCAACTTTTGAAACCACAATTATTATTATTATTATTCTTTTGGAGTTGTTATTGATGCACCTTCATTCTTCTCATACTTTTTAACTGCCATTCCTGTACCATAGCCATAAAATCACCCCCCCCCCCCTTGGGTTATGGGCACTTCTTCGATTTCTGGCATTTCGACCCCGTGGACATCGCCCTCCTAGCGAGGACGACCGCTCCGTTCAATCGAAAAGATCGAAATGTAGGGGGGGGGGTGGCCAGAAACCGAAGAAGTTCCGGGTTATGAACCTTTTCCGACTTCGTCATTTGTTCCTCGTTGTCTGTACATAAATGGCTATTCTTCGTGTTTATTTTATTTTAATCATCCTTTTTTGACTGGCCCGGTGTTCTGGTCCGGTGTTCTAGAGTAGTGCCCATACGGGGTGTCCAAAAACTACTATTACACGGATAATTCCATGTATCTTCCTCAAAAACCATCATACGACTTATTGTTACAGTATTTATAACTGACCATAAGAGCATGGGAAGCCAATTTCTTCGGTCAACTCCAAACGGCCTGTCGATCTTCTCGGATTTGTGAAATCGGAAGACGCGCATATGAAGATCAACGTCAGTGTTCTGGGACTGTCGGAAGTAAGAGCTTTTCCCCCATGCACATCAGAGTCCTACTCTTGATAAATGTGTTTTAAATTTTAAAAAAAGAGCATAACAATGAATGATCACTCAATTTGGCCTCCATTGGCCGCCTCTGACTCGGTATAAAACTTAAAGGTGGAGACCCGCGAATGATCATGCAAATCTCTTACATCTCGCTTATGCAAGTGTCTAGTGATATACAAGAAGATAGGGAGACTAGTCATCGTTCCCTTAGCGTAGTGGTAAAACTTCTGACTAGAAAGCGCATGGTCGCGCGTTCGAATCCTATTGCCGAACTTTCACATTTTCAAAAAGCGCGCCTTTGCTTGAGTTTGCTAGCATGATTCATTCATGATTCTAGCGATCAATAAACTGAATTAGCATAAAATAACGGTAGAATAACTTTGCTATCGTTTTTTTTGAGTAATAAAGTCTCTCTTTTCATTCTAACTGGTCTCACACAGCATCCACAAGTCACAACTTTTGCTATCATTCTGTGTTCACAGTTTGTTCACGAAAATGTTCGTGGGAGTTCACCTTTAAAGTCTACTTACACGTTCACTTTAAGTAGACTTGTAAGTCAACTTAAAGTGAAACGTAAGTCTACTTAAAGTGTGACGTCACTATGTAAGTCTACTTAAAGTGAGACGTAAGTCTACTTAAAGTGAAAAAGTGACGTCACTCACTTGAAGTTTACTTAAAGGTGGTGTCCGGGCAATATTTTCGTGAACAAACTGTGAAGACAGAAAGATAGTAAAAGTTATTCTGCATACCTTACATAAATTAGTTTATGCTAATTTAGCTTATTGATCGCTAGAATCATGAATGAATCCATGCTTGATGTACAGGCAAAGGCGCGAAATTTTGAAAATAGGAAAGTTCAGCAATAGGTTTCGAACCCGCGACGTTACGCTTACTAGTGAGCACTTTTGCCACTGCGCTACTGGATTGATGAATGGTCGTGCTAATTTCTTGCATATCACTTGCCCATTGCATAATAGATATGTTATATATTTGCATAGACATTCGAGGGCCTCCATCTTTAAACGATGAAATATAGTAAAAGCTTTTAAAATTTTATAACTTGCACCATAAAATCTCGAAAAGATTTCGGGCTGTTGATTAGGTTACGATATTTGACAAAGGTTTCTCTCCCTTTAAGGTAAACTTAAAGTCAGTGACGCATTTTAAGTAGACTTTAAAGATGGGGACCCACGAGTTTTTTCGTGACTAAACTGGCCAGGCAGAACTATAGATCACATCTCCCTGTATCCAAAAACAATTTTCTCTAAAATTACAGTACCGTGCAAAAGTCCGGCCCCAAAATTTGAATCGCTATAACTTTCTTCGTACTTGACCGATCGGCCCCCGGTTTGTTTTATTAAATAGTGTAACCATTGGTGAAAATTTTTATTTTATTTATTATTGCCTACGATGATGAAATGATTTCATCATTCTTAAAATGCCGAGGTGCGATCGTAAAAATAGGTTTATTCTCAGGTAGATTTTTTCAATTAGTCCAATTTTTTTGTGAGGAACGAACAACTATCGGTGAACGTTTTAAGCCATTAACCACGTTGCTTGCACATCGCTCCGAGGAATTAGCTAATTTCGCCTGACCCATCAAAATTTCGTAAAAATGTCATAACTCAGTCTGTAGTTGAGCTACGGGCCTCCGATTCAACCAGTATTATCACATGGCCATAGGGCACCACCATTTTCAGAATGATTCCGCTTCTTGAAGTGAAAATTCGAAAAAAATCCCATCCCATATTTTGGGCATACGGTATTTCCCATCCGGTTTTTCTAAAAATCTAAAAAATTGGTATGATGTTCCTAAACATCTACCTAACACATCTACAAAGTGGTGAGATTACAGGAGTTCAATTACGACTTTGCCCATAAAAATACCATTGACAGTCAAAGTGGAATTTTGCGAGAAAAGATACAGTTAAAAAAGGTGGAATGTCCAATAGTGGAACTAAACTGAGGATACTTGTAGGAAATGTGCTTATTAAACACTTGGTTCAAAATACGATCGAAATTGATGTGAAATACTGTGTTATTGACCCGTAATAATACTCCATAGCGAACGAAATTAGGTTCGGTCCACTTTGACTGTCAATGGTATTTTTATGGGCAAAGTCGTAATTGAACTCCTGTAATCTCACCACTTTGTAGATGTGTTAGGTAGATGTTTAGGAACATCATACCAATTTTTTAGATTTTTAGAAAAACCGGATGGGAAATACCGTATGCCCAAAATATGGGATGGGATTTTTTTCGAATTTTCACTTCAAGAAGCGGAATCATTCTGAAAATGGTGGTGCCCTATGGCCATGTGATAATACTGGTTGAATCGGAGGCCCGTAGCTCAACTACAGACTGAGTTATGACATTTTTACGAAATTTTGATGGGTCAGGCGAAATTAGCTAATTCCTCGGAGCGATGTGCAAGCAACGTGGTTAATGGCTTAAAACGTTCACCGATAGTTGTTCGTTCCTCACAAAAAAATTGGACTAATTGAAAAAATCTACCTGAGAATAAACCTATTTTTACGATCGCACCTCGGCATTTCAAGAATGATGAAATCATTTCATCATCGTAGGTAATAATCAATAACATAAAAATTTTCTCCAATGGTTACACTATTTAATAAAACAAACCGGGTGCCGATCGGTCAAGTACGAAGAAAGTTATAGCGATTCAAATTTTGGGGCCGGACTTTTGCACGGTACTGTATAGGTGCACTGGAATACCGTAATCCGAGATCAAAGTTCGTTATTACCCCAAGATGTCCTCAGGGAAAGCGCGCAATTTCAAATATGAAAGACAAATGTATTGCAAATTGCAAACGGGAATTGAACCCGCGTGACGCGGTTACAAGCGCCGACTGCTAACCACTGAGTCACACGCTCTATGCTCTCAATCTCTCAATTCTAATAGAGAATAGAGTGCCACTTCCTAGATCCCATGTTAGAGATAACAATAGTGCACCCCAATTCTCCTGGTCCCCCTTCTTTAAGTTGTGAAATACCAGAGGAGAGACGATGAGGGGCAAAGTCGATGTAGTGCCGCAGGTATGGGATGTCAATTTGCTCCCATTATTTTTCTAGGGACTCCCGGTTCTTGTGTTGGGTAGAGCAGGACTCCCTCTTCAATACTGCCTAGACGGTGAAGTCCAGGGGGTTCGGGTCGGAGGAGTTGTATGGCCATTATAGACTCGTGATGAAGTCGGATGAATGTGGCACCATGCCTGGATCACGTTTTCCGAATGAGCAGGCGGTGACTCCTGCTAGCAGTCTCAGTGAACCCTATAGAAGTGGGACCGGAACCATGGGAGAAGGACCTTCTCGAAAATCATCGTGACGTAGCACACCTCATTGAGATCCACGAACAAAATGGGACTGTTGCCCGTCATCACACTCCAGCCAAAAGCATCACTGATGGGGGTAGGCAATGCGAGAGATGGTGACTAATGAATTATATAAGTATTTTGACGCAAATAAGAACACACAAATTTGATGTTGAAGAAAGTTATGATTTTTAAAAGTTTAAAAATATATAAAAGTAAGAGGCAAAATCTTGTTGAAATTTTTGCTCCTAACAACTTAGTATTCCGTTCGGTGTATGCAAATTATAATGTAATAATAAATATTATTAGTATAATAAATATTATTAATATTATTACTTTATTAGTTATTGAAATGAAAATCGAAGTAACGAAAGAAAAAGTATTGAAAATGCTCTTGACAACCAACCGAGAAAAAACATTGAAATAAATATATTTAAATAAATCATTGATGTCTATCATATATCCATAGCATATTTCCTATTGCCTACAAGTGACTTGGTGAATTAATGTTTCATCACCAGGAATTGCTGTCTCAGTGGTTACTACCAACATCACCCATTTGCCGGCCTTGCAGTCCATTGCTTTATCGACTTCACCCTGTAGGAGTTGCTGATTTTTCTGAAATCGACTATTGTTCATTGTTCTTGGAGTTTTTTTGTGGAAGCGGCGCAATCTAATTAATTCTGTCGAGAATCATGTTTTAGTGTTTTTTTTAGAAATTGTAGCAGTAGCAGAATCGTGATTTGGTTGAATAAGCACAAAGAATTCTGAATTAATAAGCGCATAATCGCGGTCTCGTAACTTATTGCCGACTTTCCAACTTTCAAAAGTCGAGTTAGTTGCTTTTTGATCCGTTTAAATCAATCAATATATCTGCTTTTCCGGCCGTATTTTTATTGATCTTATTTTCATCTGTGGCCGTATGCAAGAACCGTTTTCCGGGAAAATGCGACGTCATTAGCGTAGGCGTAGAAGTGTTCCAAAAATCCTCCGTCTACGCTAATGACGTCACATTTCCCCGGAAAACGGTTTTCCTTTGTTCTTGCATATGGCAACTGGTTTTATGAGATTCGATAAATCTTTTATCTTATTAGTTCAAATGATAACTGACCTGGTCGTATACGGTTACTTTATTATTGGCGGGACATTTTACTTTCATCGCTTCTATAGTAGGCTGAACACAATCCGTCTTGGGGACGCACATATCCGTGTAGTCCGTTGGTGGCTGACACATTTTTGGCATTTGAGCTACTTGTCCACCTCCTTGTTGTTGTTGCCCACCTTGTTGTTGCGCACCTCCTTGTTGTTGTGCTTGAGTGGTTACAGCCCCTGAAACAAGTTGTAGTAATAATAATAATAATAATCCATCCGATCCCATTACCGATGCGTTCACTTGAAGGAATAAATACTATTATTATTATTATTAAAATTATAATAATAATGATGATGATGATAAGAAAAGTGTATAAAAAGGGAATGAGAAAAATATATAATATATTATAATATATATAATAATAAATAATATAATAATAATATAATAAATATAAATTAAATAAAGGAAATTCTTCCCACTTCTATTGGCTACAGTAATACTTACTAGCTCTGGGTCGACCAGGAGCGCAGGCGAGAGTTGAAGCCATGATCACGGCGAGGACTACCAAACCACGAGTATTCATTGCTCTTGTTGGTTTTTTTATCTTTAAAAAAATAAAGCGATATGCATATAAGAGGCCTTAGAATAACAAACTGGCGTAGAATGAAAAGAACCAGGTTTTCAGCCAAATCTGACAACGCCGGATTTGGCATGCCAATAAAGCAGTGTGCAATGTTGTCATGTGCATGAAATTGTACATTTGCCAATATTGATACTTTATTTATTGTCTTCTAGTGGGATACAACAAATTGACAACAAAGCAATGTTCAATTTTGGCAGACTTCTCGCTGCCAAAAATGCATTGTGAATAATTGGCAAGAGGGTGAGGTAGGTGGTGTTGCCAAAAATGACGATAGCAATTTTGTCAGGGACTATGGAGACAAATTTGACGAAGTAAATGTTGGCATTGCCAATAATGAAGGAAGCACAATTGGCGGAAATGCTCAAATTCATTTCTGCCAATTATTATGAGATCAGATTTGGCAAGTTACATTTTCGGATTGAATGCTAAAGTTGCAATGTTCAAATTTGGCAATAGAGGTAAAATTTCGAAATGCCATTTTTGACTCTTTCATTATTGGCATAAAGACTTAATCCAGAATTCGCCAAATATGACATCGTCATAAATGGCAGAAATTTCGCGCAGTTGATAACATGCCAAATTTGACATAACTAGTTTTATATTGCATGTTATATAATATTACTATTGCAGTACATTTGCATGTTTTTATATGTATACTGTACATCACATTAATCGTCATAATTGGGACAAATATGACGGCGTCGAATTTGGCGAAGTCATGAGAGTGACAAATGACGACGTCAAAATTGGCGAAGTCATGAGCGTGCCAAAATGACGACGTCAAAATTGGCGAAGTCATGAGCGTGCCAAAAATGACGACGTCAAATTTGGCGAAGTCATGAGCGTGCCAAAAATGACAACGTCAAAGTTGGGACAAATTCGATGAAGTCAAAGTTGGCAGACTGTTGCCAACTTTGACGTCGTCATTTTTGGCACATTTTTGAGAACTAGTAATGTTTCTTATTGAAATGATACAGCCTTTTGTGCACAAGACGCCGAGCGGCCACAGAAAGTGTAACACGAAATTAGGCCCAAATTATGTCAAAATGGCTCAAATCTTTGAAATCTTGAAAGGGACATGAGTGGGTTTCTTCGGAGCAGGCCAAACTTCGGAACAAACGAAAGGAAAATTTGAATAATAACAACTAGTAACGAGCAATAAGAACAATTACAAAGACGTTTAGAGTAGCACATCATGATCGAGTTGTGTGCACGCGGCGCATCATTTATTTCGGAGCGAATGTCCGAATAGAGGTAGTGTTCAATAGCTTTTGAAGTGGGGATTTTCGAGTAGTTTAACACAATTCGATTATGATGCACTACAGAATGGTTTTTGGTAAACTATATGGTATTACATAGAGAAGTAAGCGTTACAAAAAAAGGTGTGTGTGTACACAATTAAAAGAGGAATGGCAAGGGGTTTAGAGACTACCGAAGTCACATCATCAGGTCTCATCGTAGTTGCGGTCCTTCTCTTCTTCGTCTCTTCTTCTTCTCCATTGATGATCACGAAGGCGCATCGTCATCGTCATTCCTGTAAAAGAAAACAAACATAAATAAATAAATATTGATTTTTCACAGAGCTTGCTCTTACTGGTACTCCGGGTTTGCAGGGTAATATTAGAGTAAGTAGCGTGAAAAAGTAACTTACTTTATACTTACTTTTTTCACTATATGCTCATGAAAGAGCAAAACAGCAACAAAAAAGTAAGTATAAAGTAAGTTACATTTGCGCACTACTTACTATGATATTACCATGCAAAACCGGAGTACCGTATTTTGAAGACCGCATTTTTGATCTCATAAGAGTGTATTTGGAAGATAGAACACCTGTGCTTGGTGTGAAAAGGTGCACACGTGATTTTCAAGAAACTGTAAAATATCAAGGTACAGTGTAGGCAACAAGTCTCCGGACACTTTTACATTTTTTTATAACTTTTGATCCAGGAAAGCAATCAAACTGATCTTTTCAGTCAATGTACAGAATTTATTAAGGAATACAACCATGATGTGTTGGTGATGTAACATTAGTTCATTACAGCGTAGTGATGACGCAATCGAATTACACTTTTTTGAAAATTTTTATTTCTTTAGTCGAAAGTCCTGTTCTTCTGAAACATTATGAGAGTGCAGTACACCACTAGGGCTGCACAGTCAAACAATCCGGAATGGCTCCGACTCCGATTTCAAGCTGTAGCAGGGTTGCAACTTTGTCCTCCAAACTTTATAACTCATGGCGCGTTAAAATGTGGTGGTAAACCGAAAAAAAGCGACTTTCCGAGTGTTAAAATGCATCCTGGAAAACCGAAAATGGAAAGTCGATATTTGAATTCGCGGGCGCGAATAATGTGCGGGAATTCAAATTTTCACTCTCGTCTGCGAGTTTCCGATGTCAAAAGAAGACGAAAAGTGAAAGAAAAAGGAATTCCGGATTTACTTTCGTTTTTAAACATAGAAATTGGCAGTCGAGAAGTCGGAATTTGAATTCCCGCACATTATTCGCGCCCGCGAATTCAAATATCGACTTTCCATTTTCGGTTTTCCAGGGTACATATTAACACTCGGAAAGTCGCTTTCTTCGGTTTTCCACTACATTTTAACGCATCAGCTTCTAGATGTGCTAACGACCCGTTCTAAGTGCTAAAACGATGCTAGTGGCGAGTAATGTTTATCCCCAGATTATGGTAGTTATAGATCGTCATTTGCCCTCAGGGCATAAATTAATTTTTTTGTTGGGATGACCGATTTTGAGACACTACAGTTCAGAGGGCAGTTCTTCTAAAATTATGATTCCTGCGCAAGCAGCTTTGTAATGTATCATATATTTATTTCCCTTATTTTGGTTTAGTTCCGATTCCTTTTAGACCCGTAGAAAATGTTATGCTATGTTATGCTAAGTTATGTCTACTCGGTTTCAGCGATCAAAGTTCGAAATCCAAAGATCAACGATCGAAGTTCAGCAATAGTGTAAAAACTTTTGTGAACATCACTAACATGCATAGGTGCTTTGCAAATAAGAGATTTCATCAATAGAGGCCCAGGGATGAGAGCAGTGAGAGAGAAAGCACAAGAGCGCGCATCGAGTAGACCTCAACATAACTTTTGCTATGGATCTGAAAGGAATCGGAACCAAACCAAAATAAGGGAAATAAATATATGACACATTGCAAAGCTGCTTGCGTACGAACCATAATTTTAGAAGACCTGCATTCTGAACTGTAGGGTTTCAAAATCGGTCATCCCAACAACAAAAAAATTATTTTATGCCCTGACGATCTATAACTACCATAATCTGGGGATAAACATTACTCGCCACTAGCATCATTTTAGCACTTAGTACGGGTCGTCAGCACATCTAGAAGCTGAGTTATAAAGTATGGGAGTCAAAGTTGAAACCCTGCTACAGCTTGAAATCGGAGTCGGAGCCATTCCGGATTGTTTGGCTGTGCAGCCCTAGTGGGGTTCTACACTATCATAATGTTTCAGAAGAACAGGACTTCCGACTAAAGAAATAAAATTATACAAAAAAGTATAATTCGATTGCGTCACCACTACGCAATGTAATGTAACTAATGTAATATCACCAACACATCATGGTTGTATTCCTTAATAAATTCTGTATATTGACTGAAAAGATCAGCTTAATTGCTTTCCTGGATCAAAAGTTATAAAAAATTGTAAAAGTGTCCGGAGACTTGTTGCATACACTGTATATTGTAACGAAAAGATCGCTATGTATATCGCATTTATCGGTACGTAATCTAAATTATTATGATGTAAATCTACACATAAAACACTCATCCTTCTCAAAATCTCGAGTGTCATTATCAATTTCAAAAGCGTCATATGGGGCCGTGAGAGAATCGATCAAGGGACGGCAAAGCTTGATATGCTCATTTTTTCTACTTCGGATTTTGGACTATGCTGATGACGATGTACATAGTCATTTTGCATATATTTGCGGCGTTGAGGACCAACGCCGTCGCATCGAAATCACGATTTAAATTGTTTCTATTGCATATTAAAACGCGTTCTCCGTAAGAGCGGAGGGGGCATGGCACAACGTTTCAAACTCATCCTAGGTGACTCATATTTGATGGTTGGAGTCCCTAGGGGCTGTATACACTTCAGCCAAAAAGTTGACCCAAATTATCGATTTTTGATCTACCAAAAGTCGAAAAATAAAAGTGTGAATTTCATATCATGTTATATACCATTCGATGGAGGATCAAACGTTATATAAGAATACCCAGTTTCATAAGTTTTCATAACTTCGTGTTCGAGAAATTACCGATTTTCCAATTTTTGACAAGGTTTTTTTGTTTTGATCTCATCGCTTACTATGTTACTCTTATTTCCCATTCCTGAATCTTTGATATGTTATGTAGAAATGGATGGGCTATCCGAATATCACACTCATTTGAACATCCTGCGTGACAGTCATAGTGATATTTACTGAAATCTAAGCCCAAATTAACGCCCAAACGCCGACGCAGGTTCGAATCCGGGTCCCGGCTTAGATTTTTGCAAATTTTTTCCGGCCCAAATTAGACTTTAAATTATATTTTCATGCGTTTTAATGTATTTTCACTGGTTCATTGTACGAAATAGCCAAAAACATTCTCACAAATACTAAAAAATCGTATAACTGATATACAGTATCGGTAAAGTCATGGAACGCTTTTTCTCTTTTTGTAATTTTACATACAGGAAAGCAATCAAGCTAATCTTGTGAGTACACATAATTTATCAAAGATTATAACCATGGCGTATTGGTTTCATTAAATTAGCTCACCGTTTCGTAGTGATAACACAATCCAAGTGCACTTTTTGAAAATTTATAATAATAATATTTATTTATGTGGTGACAGTGGCGGAAAACAAATACAAATAGGGTGAAATCTATAGTGCACATAAAATACTATGTCGCAACTGTGGCAACATAAGACAATAGAGTGATAGATTACAAATTGGACAGATTCAACGAAGATTTAACAGTTCTACTAAAAGATTTGGAATTAGGGCAAATAATACAATTATTAGGCAACGAGTTCCATAAATTGACTGATCGATTGGAGATGAAATGGGAGAAACGTTTGGATTTGCATTGGTGCTTACAGAGTTGGAAATTATTTCTACGGGAGTTTCTTGAATTCCTAGACTGAAGGTAAAAGTTTGGGTCATCTAATTCAACTTGTCTATGGATGGCCTTATATGTGAAGCTCAAATCAATAATGGTGCGGCGGTGCTCAAGGAGCTCTAAATTCGAATATGATAATCTATCAGTATAAGATGCATACGGCATTTAGCAAAAATGCGACGGGAGAAGTCTCTCTGCACTTTCTCAATTAGAGATATTAGGGATTGCTCACTTGGAGACCATACTTCAGATGCGTATTCTAATATGGGTCTAACGTACATAATAAACATTCGCGCGTACAGCTGAGGGCTTCTAGACGAGAATATCCTATAAATATACGCACATCTAGCTTTTGCTCTGGATACAATGGAAAGAATATGAGGAGAGAATGAGAGACGATCGGAGTAGGTAACGCCAAGATCAGTGAATTCTTTGACAGTGGGAAGAGTAATTCCATTCAAGGAGAAATCAATATTAGGATGGGATCGAATTATTCGCATGATGACTGTTTTTGATAGAGAGATAGAGAGACCCCAATCAATAGACCATTGGAATAATGCAGATAAGGCAGACTGAAGGGAAGAGGTGTTATCGTTCTTTAGTGAAAAGTCCAGTTCTTCGGAAACATCGTGAGAGTGAAGACATCCACTATGGCAGCACATGCAAACATATCGCAATCAGGGGTGTTTTCTGCAGCTTGAAATCAGGGTCAGCGTCATTCCGATCGGGGGTATGTGGCAACTGAGTTACCGATTGCCGAAATTGTAGACTTTTTATTGCCGAAATTGGTTGCCGACAATAAAGGCAAATTTCCGAAAAAAATCAAACATAAAATAATCAAAAAAGGTCAGATAAACACAAGTTTTACCTACAATATCTTCTACATAATTTGGAATTTGGTGTATTAAAACGATTTATCGCGTTGCTTTGAGAATATTGAGAATAAGAATTGGTGTTAGTTAGCCTATGCGTTTTCTACAGAAAGTCTGCATTTTTTCCACTGCACAGGAGATTGATTCATTCTTTCATTATTTATTTGTCGTACACCACAAGGGTGTTTCAACAAGTACAAAGTGTTCGAGTGCAAGAAAATATATGAAATCAAAAATTATTAAAATAGAGTGAGGGCGTGGAGATGGAGGGGGGGGGGGGGGTGAGAGATCAATTAATCACGCCATTTTCTACAGATAGACCAATACTGTCACAACAATTTGCGAGGGCGGAAATCATTCTTAAGGGTGAAGGCTTGCATCTCGCTTGTGCAAGTTTCAAGAAATATGCAAAAAAAGTGAGCCCACATCGACCCCTTAGTGTAATGGTAACTCTTCTGACTAGATAGCGTATGTTCGCGGGTTCGAATCCTATTGCCAAACTTTAATATTCAAAAATCGCGCCTTTGACTACGATTATGTGCATGATTCACTCATGATTCTAACGATCAATAAGCTGAATTAGCATGAACTTAGTCTACGGTATGTATAATAATTTTTGCTAACTTTCTCTCAGTAAGAGTCTTTGCAACGACCATTTTCAATTGCTACTGTTCAACTAGAAGAATATTCTACTTATACACACTGAGAGCAAACTTACCTGGCAAATCGTTAGCCACACCCATTTGCCTGGCAAACGATTTGCCAGAAATCTGGAGTGGCCCATTTCGGGCAATCGATTTGCCCGCTTTATGGCTATAGGATTATATGTTTCTTTGGAAAAGACTATGAGTTCTGAGCAATGTGCAAGCGTGTCCTGGTAGCGCAGTGGATTGGGGGCTTGGCTAGTTCGCGGTGGGTTGGAGGTTCGGTTCCTTGTATGTACATTCCCACTTATTCATGGCGATCTGAAGCTGTCACATCAGCATGTGATCTTAGGTTTCTTATTTTTCATTTTTGCTGATTTTTCTGCTGTTAATGAAAGTGAGTGGGTTACTTTAGTGAAATATTCAAGCTATCATGAGAGAAGAAAGATGATTTGGACATCCAAAAGCCAATAAATTGAAAGTATACCATGTGTTTTCAATAAGATTCTACTAGAGTAGAAGAACAATAGCTCTATCAAGTTATATAACGAAGTTTTAAAGCTGCAAAAGATTTTTTCTCCAAGTGGGAATCGAACTGGCGTGGGTGAGAAGCGCCTTCCCTGTTGTATGACTACAGGGTATCGATTTGCCCGTATTTAGGCGAAACAAAATAGCCCAAATGCTGGCTAAAGAGATTCGCCCGAATACGGGCAAATTGTTACATGAGTTCCCCGATGGGGCCAATCATTTGCCCGAATATAGGCAACTTTGCTCTCAGTGCATATGTGCATAAGTAACACAAATTATTGATATTTCATTCGTTGTTGCAATTAATTCTTGTCATTGTTTTCGTTTGATAACGATTTTTTGATAAGTGCTATACATAAAAAATATAATTAGTACATTTTAAAGGGAGCGAAACCTTTGTCAACGGCCTCTTCAAGGGTCTACGCTCTCTCGTTGTTAGAGAACAGAGAAATAGTGTGCGCAATTAAGAAACCATTGAGAGAGGTCATTCTCCCTTTAAGTTCAAAGTTTCCGAAATTGCAGGCAATTGCCGATTTTTTTTATTTTCCGGTTGCTAAAAAAGCCGTTGCCGCACCCCCTGATTGCGATATGTTTGCATGTGCTGTCATAAGGGTGAAGGCGAATTTCGAATGATCATGCTTCACTCTCACGATGTTTCCGAAGAACTGGACTTTTTCACTAAAGAACGATAAATTTTCAAAAAGTGCACTTGGATTGCGTTATCACTACGAAACGGCGAGCTAATTTAATGAAACCAATACGCCATGGTTATAATCTTTGATAAATTATGTGTACTCACAAGATTAGCTTGATTGCTTTCCTGTATGTAAAATTACAAAAAGAGAAAAAGCGTTCCATGACTTTACCGATACTGTATATCAGTTATACGATTTTTTAGTATTTGTGATAATGTTTCACAGCGTTCTCATGACTTTCAAAGCAAGAACGACCGCTCAACATACAAACTCTCTCGAATACAATGGTCTCTCCTTTGTCTTGCTTTGGAAGAAAAATGGCTTGGACCAGAATACTGTGGTTTTTGGCTATTTCGTACAATGAACCAGTGAAAATACATTAAAACGCATGAAAATATAATTTAAAGTCTAATTTGGGCCGGAAAAAATTTGCAAAAATCTAAGCCGGGACCCGGATTCGAACCTGCGTCGGCGTTTGGGCGTTAATTTGGGCTTAGATTTCAGTAAATATCACTATGACTGTCACGCAGGATGTTCAAATGAGTGTGATATTCGGATAGCCCATTCATTTCTACATAACATATCAAAGATTCAGGAATGGGAAAAAAGAGTAACATAGTAAGCGATGAGATCAAAACAAAAAAACCTTGTCAAAAATTGGAAAATCGGTAATTTCTCGAACACGAAGTTATGAAAACTTATGAAACTGGGTATTCTTATATAACGTTTGATCCTCCATCGAATGGTATATAACATGATATGAAATTCACACTTTTATTTTTCGACTTTTGGTAGATCAAAAATCGATAATTTGGGTCAACTTTTTGGCTGAAGTGTATACAGCCCCTAGGGACTCCAAACATCAAATATGAGTCACCTAGGATGAGTTTGAAACGTTGTGCTATGCCCCCACCGACACCCCTCCGCTGTTAGGGAGAGTGCGTTTTAATGCTAAAATTAGCGGACTACATATGTCCTCCGGGGTGGCGTACATGGTTCATGGTTACCCCAAGGGATAGATCCACCCGTAATTTTTTGAAAAAAGTTAGTTACCCACCCCCAGAATTTCAAAAATGTCAAGTTGTGTGAGATGATTCAAAAAAATGCATCATTTCAAAAAATGTTTTTTTTTCGCCACATTCTCCTGAGAACATCAATCCATAATATAACAAAAAATGACCGAAAAAACCAATAATAATTATCGTGTTTGCTAGAACCATACGTGGACAACCTTTGTCGCTGGAACTTAAAATCGGGTGGGCAGGACGCAAAAATCGAGAGGTAGCGCCGAAATTTTGGCTAATTGTTTTATTTTTATTTGTAGTGAATTATGCCAAAATCGGACACGAAAACAGGGTGGTTTTGTCGCTAGCGACAATGCCGCCCAAGTAGGTTCCAACCCAATCATAACCAAATGAAAACAAAATCAGGAAAACCGATAAAAGGTAAATGAATAAATCGATATTCACCTGATTTCCACCGTATCCGTGACAGGGTGTCGCTCCGACATTGCTCGGAATTGCACGACCCATCGTGTCGAAGCACTTGCCTGAGTATCAATTAATTATTATAGTTAAGATAAATCAATAAAGTCAGATGGAGACCCATGGCTATCTTCTACCGTAATTTAGTTAGTTCGCAATAACCAAGTCCCGCCAGTTGGAATCTACTAGTGTACTTAAAATTAGTTTACGATAACCACTTCTACCGTAATGTAGTCAGTCCACGATAGCCAACCATCGTGCTACCGTATCCTCTACTCACCAGTCGCTGCGTTATTCGCCTCGCCCCACACATGATTCTCGGGCAGCAGAGGGTAGCTCTCGTACGCAATGTTCTCTATGTACCTGTAATACACACAAATTAATACCGTAATATGCTGCAGTCAAATTTATACCGTAATACGCTGCACAAATATTGTTATCAAGAACTCCAATTACTGTACTATTAGGTTGTCTCATAAGTTCCTGACTTTTTGTTACATTTTTCGATTTTTTTGTTCTTAGAAATGAATGTAGCCAGCAATCTAAAATATCGTCCTTGTACATCGGTGGTATCTTGCCAACATGCACCACATTGTAGAGAGAATGGCCGTTACAAGGAAGATCAAGGAATGAGGAAGTGATCTTTATTCCAGACATGCCAACAACAGGATAATTTCTAAGTATCATGAGAACAGACAATCTCGTTAAAACGAGAAATGCGCAGAGACAAAACTTGATCTATTGCGAACTTGTTGAGCTTCCCCTTTTAAAGGAGAGCGATAAGCAGTTAGATCAGCTGCATTTGCCTCTTGGTTCTCACTATCCCTTATTCAAATTTAATATAATTTAGGAGTACTTTGAAGTTCCTTTAAAGTAATGGTCGTTGCATTCGATATTTTAAGCATATATCGCTTTATTATTTAATTTTATAAAAATCAACAGAAACAATGAATACTCGTGCTTTGGTAGTCCTCGCCGTGATCATGGCTTCAACTCTCGCCTGCGCTCCTGGTCGACCTAGAGCAAGTAAGTATTACACTATTCAAAAGTCGTCAAAAGTATAGGAAAAGAGAAATATAACTACCTTTTTATTTCTTATCAATTTTCTTTTATTTCTATTTTATTTCAGTAACATGTTTTATTATTATTATTATTATTATTATTATTATTATTATTATTATTATTATTATTATTATTATCATTATTATTATTATTATTATTATTATTATTATTATTATTATTATTATTATTATTATTATTATTATTATTATTATTATTTTTATTATCATTATTATTATTACAACTTGTTTCAGGAGCTGTAACCACTCAAGCACAACAACAAGGAGGAGGTGTTCAACCGGCGGCACCAACTTGTACGGCACCACAGGCCTTCGCAGGCGCGTGTCCTCAAAATATGAATTGTGTTGCGCCTATGATAGCAGCGACTATGGTGATGTGTCCAAACCCCGCTCAGAGAGTAACCGTATTCGTGGTCAGTTATTATTTTAACAATAATAATAAAAAAGTAATTTATCCGATGTTATACAACGCGATGAAAATAAGATGAAACTAGCGCGACTTTTGAAAACAGGAAAGTTTGGCAATGTGCGATAATTAATCTACTTCTTTCTCATCTATATTTAAATGATATTTCTTAAACACTAAAACATGATTCTCGACAGAATTAACGATCCATTGCAACCGTTTTCACCTTCTTTTTAACATAAAACATGAATAAAACTCGTGAATGAACAATATTCGATTTCAGAATGCCGCGATCGGTACACAAGGTACAGCCGGAACCCCAATGGTGTGCAAAGCCGGTAGATGGGTGGTCACAACAAATAACGGAGAGACACAAGTTCCCGGTGCTGCAACAGCAGTTCACCAAATATCTTGTGTGATGTAGGGAACGCGCTATGGATATATAATAGATGTCAATTATTTATTTAAAATATTTATTGTAATGTTTTTTTTTGGATTTGGTGTCTATGGAATTTTTAATTCTTTTTATGCCATTGCTTCGACTATCATTTCAGTAACTAAATAAAGATATTGTCCGTATAAAATGTACTTGCATAATTGCATTGCAACTGCTGCTAAACAGAGGAAGAATAATAATAAATTTATCTGACCTCGGAGGGTATTTTTAAGATTCATAATTAAATGTTTAAACAATATGATAAAATCAGGAGGTAAGAAAGAAGGCTGCGAATACTTGATCGTAGCATACAATACTTATGAGTTACGAATAAAAGACTTAAATACATTGGCACTATGGGTACAAACAACACTATTGTCAAGATTATTCCATTTTTGGACAATACGATTTGTCAAAAAAGATGAGAACTTTTTTGAGTGTGATCTGTGGGTTCTTAAATATAAATTATGTCTACGTGGAGTGTTTGTAAAATTAGGGAATAAAAAAGTGAACGGGCTTCAAGGTCAAGATGTGAGTGGCAATATTTATTTGGTACGAGAGTAGCCAACCACTGCCACAATGAATTTCTATGTTTAGAGAGAGAGCACCGGTGAGAGAGTAGGTAGATCAGAGAGAGCGAGTAAGGAAAGGAGGAAAGAGTGGGGAGTTAATCGATGGTTCTTCAGTAAGTGCAATCTGTCATATCGGCCTTACCTGGAGCGCATACAACACCTCAACCTCCCTTCACTTCACTCCCGTTGAGATCAAAATGACCTCATATTTACGTACAATGTTATCCACTCACATCTTGACCTTGAAGCCCGTTCACTTTTTTATTCCCTAATTTTACAAACACTCCACGTAGACATAATTTATATTTAAGAACCCACAGATCACACTCAAAAAAGTTCTCATCTTTTTTGACAAATCGTATTGTCCAAAAATGGAATAATCTTGACAATAGTGTTATTTGTACCCATAGTGCCAAAGTATTTAAGTATTTTATTCGTAACTCATAAGTATTGTATGCTACGATCAAGTAATCGCAGCCTTCTTTCTTACCTCCTGAATTTATCATATTGTTTAAACATTTAATTATATCTGTTGATCAATCTTAAAAATACCCTCCGAGGTCAGATAAATTTATTATTATTTGTTTACTAAAATTACTGGAGATCAAGCACTACAAGACATATTGATTAGATGCGGGGTTAAAGGGAGAATAGGGAGAGTAAAGAGTAGGGATAGGAACGGATTGAATCATATTTCTCAACACGAAATTTTGTGGTCTATGGATTTGCCAACCAGATTTGAAAATCTTTGAATGGGTATTGAGAATCCATTCCGCGTGCCTTCAAAGTCAACAGCATTGAGATGGAGATGTAATGGAACTGCAAGTCCAGAGCAAGTACGTATTTTTCATAGAAAATAGCTCTCATTTCTGCACATTCTCTTTTCCGTTTTACTTATCTCATTTTTTTGTCTAAACTCTGTCCAGACATTTTACTGTTCAAAGAAAGTGAGAGTGCGCCATTAGAGTGAAAAGAGAAAGTTTTCCGAGTTGGGAAGGTGACGAATTCGGTGAGATGTTATATGGACAAATCGTTGATGTTGTATGATATGGATGTATTGCCATAGTGCCAATGTATTTAAGTTTTTTATTCGTAACTCATAAGTATTGTATGCTACGATCAAGTAATCGCAGCCTTCTTTCTTACCTCCTGAATTTATCATATTGTTTAAACATTTAATTATGAAGCTTAAAAATACCCTCCGAGGTCAGATAAATTTATTATTATTCTTCCTCTGTTTAGCAGCAGTTGCAATACAATTATGCAAGTACATTTTATACGGACAATAAACAAGTGTATTTTATACGGCCAATATTTATGTATTTATTATTTCATATAATTTGCATTCAACAAACAGAACTTGGTTAGGCACACAAAAGTGTCTCTTATTGTTAATATTTTTCAAACTTTTAGAAATCATAACTTTTTCAAAATAAAATTTGTGTGTTCTTTTTTTTGTCGAAATAGTTATATAATTAGTCTTCATTTTTTCTCACTTTCTGGTTTTGAAGTTCAAAATTCCGTTTTTTTTTTAAATATTCGAAAACAATGAAGCAATTTTTTGCCGTAGCATGTCCGAAAAATTGTTGTGCGCGGGCAAAAGCTATGGATAAATACCGCACTTTTTGCGCCGCACCCGCCCTTTTTTTTGCGTTGACAAGTGTTTTTTTTCACATTAGGTAGAAGATGAGGATAATGACCATCTACTTCAAGATGCCGAACGGTAGATCATTTAATGTTGATAAATCAATTGATTGGATGAAGTAAGAATGATACCGTAACAGCACAACATGTCCTGGTTTACCAGATGTTTTATGTTTCAATAATATGTATCTGTTAATTATTTTAGAAAAAAAATTCGTTTATTTTTATCGATTATTAAAGAACGATCCATGTGATACTTACAATATTTATACAGTTATTGATTGATTGGGTTTGATTAATCGATGAACATCCACAATATTATCAAACAATTCGTTTTCGAAAGAATTGATGTACACATTGAATGCAACGATATAATTAATATATTTCATTCAA
Organism: Parapristionchus giblindavisi; assembly: GCA_943737045.1. Lineage (NCBI taxonomy): Eukaryota > Metazoa > Nematoda > Chromadorea > Rhabditida > Diplogasteridae > Parapristionchus > Parapristionchus giblindavisi. Next base: position 438,295 of record CALSFV010000056.1, on the reverse strand, counting down.
AGTTTGTAAAAAGATACTATGGGAATACTGTAGAATCGTTGCGAGAAAATTTACGGCTGATTTTGTCCGATTTTGCTGAAATAACAGAATTGTATCGATTAAAATTATCGAATACTCATTAATGATCAACATGTAGGAAATATAGAAAAACAGGAAGGAATCCTAATTGGATCCCTCCGTGAAGACCGCTCACAGTACTAAGATCATACCAGAATGATCTCCCGTCATTATCTTCGCATCGTCATGAACCATTAACCACATTGGATCGTTTTTATCTCTAGATATTAAGTCTTTACATAGTTTCTTTTCTAACACAACCTACTTTAAAACCATAGTTTCATTACTTTAACTCTAATCTCATATTATGATAAAGTTAATCTCAAGTGAGCTTGTCATTTGGCATTCCTTGTAAGACCCGGCGGATTTGTGTTCGTCCCGCATGATAAAGAAGACACTTGGGAGACAAGAATTTAATAAAAAAAGCCACATTGCATAGATTTCTGTCATAGATGTGATATTAACTGAGAGGTGCATTCATTTTGAAGATATAACGGATCTCACTTGATAAAAATATGCTGTATTTAAGATATGGGTATTTTACATGTGGTTTAATCCATTATAATTTTAAAGTGGATATTCCAGGCAGATTTTATCTTTTATCTGTGAAATGTTACGTTTATGACACAAATTATTATCAGCTCATTCAAATTGTCCTATGTAATCACGAGATAGCACCAGGGAGATTTGTGTTTATCACTCATGATAAGTCAGAGTGGACTAGAGTGATGCCTGAAATACTTCTGTGTACGGAGTCGCGTTGCCTAGACCACGCGTCTCGTATATATAACGGCTTAACTTGATGATATTCCTACTATTTTACTACTTCCTCACTATCACACCATGTTTGCATACGTTCTGGCCATTGTTGCTACCTCGTTTTTTACTGCCAATGTTGTATACGGTGAGTACGGTACATTTAATAAAATCAGTTATCGATCCGATTCTAGGTTTAACTACCGTAGTGACGGACACGTGCACGAAGAATGTGTCGGTGCCATGCGAAATGATCGTAGATGTGGAGACCAATAATACCTACGGTACAGCCACATTATCCGCCGAAACCGCCGCGCCCTCCTGCGAGAGCTACTCGGTCCCAGCACGACCCTGTCGACAGTCTGGACTAGAGGTATACGGTAGTCAGCCAATCATCCAATCAATAATTTTCCTTGTCAAGGTCGAGTCTGTTGTTACTCAGTCCGGCAGTACCGACAGTGGAACATTCGAGATTGGATCTTCAGTTATCGTTTCGGTGGGAGGACCTAAAACTCAGGCAAGCTAATTATCGATTGATTTATTTAACCAAATGATATTGCAGTCTGAATCTACCGTATTCTCCAAGCCCAAGAGCAACTCAACAGTAGCCTATTCAAAGAAGCGAGTGATTTGTTCGTGCACTCCTGTTGAATCATCATCGACTGTAGGCAAGACCACCGTAGCCAAAACTACAGTAGTCCCGGTCAAGGTTACTGTATCAACCAGCACGTCGAGTTCCACAGAACCCCGTGCCGAAGCCAAGGTTACGGTTCCGAAAAGCTTCCCCGGGTCTACAGTAGTCCCTGACGAGGCCAAGGTTACGGTACCTACCAGCAACCCAGATTCTACCGTAGCCCGGCTGAGTGACAAAATGTCGAGTGCGCTCAAAAACGCCGAGGATTCCGCGCAATCACTGAAGGAAGAGATTAAAGCAAGACAGAGTAGACTAGCTTTTCAGACAAACGCTTGATTCCCCAATAATTATCGATCATCTATCGTATACCCAATGATTATCGATTATCTACCGTAACCCTTATACCGTAATCTCTAGTGTTCAAACAGTGACCATGTGCATACCCCCGAACTGCCCCCTTTCAGTTATCACATTATCCTCCGTATACGAGTATATATAATAGACATATTTATCTTATACTTTTCAACTTTCCGACGGTCTCTTCATTACACACACTATTTCTCGATGCCCTCTGACACCGAGAGAGCATTGCTCGTTGAAGAGATCGTCGGCAGCGATTTAGATCATATTCATAAATCATTCATATTAATCATCGAATATTATTCAATCTAATGCATTGTATATAATTACGTGAGATTTCCACTAGTCACTCTCAAGAATGATTTCACTTCTTTTATGTTCTTGTTTTGAATTATTATTCATAGTTATAAAATATTATTTATCATCAACCTAGTATCTCGCTTTGGAGAACAATATGAGATCAGCAATATTCGTAAATATTGCACAAATGGACTAGAATATATGGCGACAGATCGAAAAAAATCAATAAATTAAATTAGCAAGGGGTAAAAAGTCAGTTGGCGATCGAATCGATGGGTGCGATACTGTACTCATCGCTTGGGCGGGGCGGGAGATGGTGCGTGTACCGCGGACTGCACTGCGTGCTTCTCGCGAGCCATCTCACGTTGGAGACGACCGAGACGATCGATAACTGCCGTCAGACGAGAGGACACCGAGACAACACGACTGGAATTAAGGGTTATGGTAGATATCGATTACAGTACCCATCGGTTACGGTAGGTATGACCTACGGTAACATCGAATATTTATTACAATCGAGTCACAATAACAAAGGTTGAAGAACACGGTGATTGACAGTTTCAACGCGCACGTAAGCATGGTAATCGTCAGATAAAGTTTAATATCATCTTATTGATCGTGTAAAATACACTTGTTTATTTGGTACAGGAGTAGCCAGCCACTGCCACAATGAATTTCTAAGATTAGAGTGAGTGTCCAAGCGGGATAGCATGTAGATCAGAGAGGAGGCCAACACAAGTACATTTTATACGGACAATACTCCACTTATTTGCTTTAATATTATAAACATATGTGTAACTTGTTTGTTTTAGCATTATGAAGTCTATAAAGTAGATTAAATGTGATAGTCATTGGCAGTACTAACCGTTGGCAATCGTCCAACTTCCGCACCACTCCCTCGATCTCACAGGGCACATCTGACTGAATGATGGTGAGCATCGTGGACACTTCGTCGATACGCGCACCCAGTGCAGTCTGCAATCGATAATTGTAAGATGAGGACTACGGAAGAGTGAAGCTACGGTGGAAATGAATCCAATTTGCAACAATAAAATATACATCCGTTAGCAAAACGAGTTAACTTTACATTAATGTCTGAAAAACAACAAGTCTGCTGCATAAAAGATGTTTTGATAAGCGATCAATAGAAACCCGTGTCTACCGTATACCTGACTGTGTCGTGTCAGGAGCACTTGCTTGTCGAGAGCGGCAATGGCTGGCCCTAGCACAGCCATCATAGAGTCAGCCAATTCCGCACCACCACCCACCACGTCGTCATTGATCGCCGATGACATGTACTGTAAGTGGAGACTACGGTATGTCACAATTTTGTTGATTGAATCATTAACGGATACAACACTCTTCTTTTGAGGGTTTAATCGAAACTTATTATGCGAACACTGCCAATGGCTAATAATCGCAACTTCTTCGGTTTCTTACCCATCCCATCCCCATTTTGGGCCAGAAACCGAAGAAGTGCCCAATAATCAATCAGTCTACCGTATATCGTTGAGTCCACAGTCACACCAAGCACGATTACAACATAAACTACAGTAACCTACACAGGCTGGAGCATCTAGACCACCCAAACGTCTCATAATATTCATTCATTTTTTTCAAAACAATCTTTATTGAAATTCTAACAACTCTTGGATGTAAAGTGGAAAAGAAACAGCAAACTCAACAAGGAGAAATGTCAACAACAACAAAGGCGATTGTAAAAGTGATGATGATGATAAGGCAAAACTTGAGCGGGAGGTACGTACCGTATGACTCGTTATAGAATACGGTAAACAGGACTATTGTCAGACAAAATAGTTACGATAATCGTCAAAGACGTGAAATCACGAATTACAAAAGAATGATAAACGCAATCGATCAATCAATCAATCAATCTAGGTAGATCAACGGGACTGGGAGCAAAGCAATCAATACTCACCAATACGAGAGATAATGAAATACCAAGACTGATTTCGAGCGGATTACGGTATCTGGGAACAACAAACACAAGAGAAGAGGCGATTACGGATCGATCGAATCTAGACTACGGTGGTTTATCAATCAATCAAATCTAAAATACGGTAGTCAATCACTCTTCCTCATCATCACTTGCACGTTTACTTTTTCTTTTCTTCTTGTTCTTCTTGCGCTCAGCGGTAGCGTGTCCTTCAGTTTCTGTCGGCGGACAACCTGATTATTATTATTATTGATTATTATCGGAGCCACTCATTCAACTTCATAAAGATCAATGATCAAACAATAAAGCATGTGAGAATCGATAGCACCCATAAATACAAACATAGATCAACTATTTCAATAATAATAATAATAATAATAATAATAATAATAATAATAAAAATACCGTAAGCGTGTAGTCTCTGCTTGAGCGAGTCCATCTCCAGGACGGGCTTTCGCTTGATGGGAGCGATAGTGAACGGCATCACCGTGTCTGCCGGAGGATCCTCGAGGAAATCATCGTGCGCCTGACAATGAAAGAATGAATAATTAATAATATTAATATTAAATGATATTATAATAGTATGTTGTATATATTTAAGAGTATACATGGTATGCTTGGGCGCAGCGCCTTTACATTTATTTTTATTTTCATGAGAAATTGGGCAAAACATGTTTGGTTTACATCCCGAATAACGAAAATGCCAATATCAAAATTCCAAGAGATACTATTATTCTATTACGTAGACCACGTATGGTTGCAAACGTGAACACGAGAGAGGGGTTTATGCAAAACAACGAAAACGCACCACTAAATGCTCCATGTCGATGCCTTGAGGCGTCGGCGCGATTGTGACTGTTCCCACGATACGGGGACCTGAATTATTATTATTATTATTATTATTATTATTATTATTATTATTATTATTATTAGCACAGTGAAGTGGATGACTTGTGAGACATCCTGCATGAATCACCACAATCGTTACTTTTGGTATTATCAGTACTTTTAGTAACGACATTAACTAATCGTCATCATTATGAAAATGGGGAAATAAATAAAGAAGGGGGAGAGTGAGTGCAATGAGGAGAGTTTACTGTCTTTACCTTTCCTTCAACGGAGTATAGTAAAACGAATAAGAACATTACCTGCTCGAATGTTCTTCGGATCCCCGCTCAACTCCACATGATACATATTGCCATTGTTGGGAGCGATGCTCACATCGAAGTCCTCATCACCAATCTTAACACAATAACATTTTTAACACAGGGGACAATCAAGCTTTAATCGTGGATACTAGATATGTTTTTCTAAAGGTCTAAAGCTGTCGGCACATTTAGCTATGTATGTCTGTTCATTGGTGAGAGCGTAACAATCTTGCATCTTGTATCGTCTATGATTAATAACTGAAGTGAAATGATATATTCTTTACCGTCATCTGCTTCTTCTTCTCCTTTGCCTTCGAGCGAAGTTTGAGTGACTCGCTGAGGTCGTCAAGACTCATCTAAATAAAGGAAAATAATATTTATACGTTTACGAGAAATACGATACAATGAAATGCCTGAATTAATGATCCATATAGTTATTGATACAACATTAAGTTATAGCATTGAGTGTTGTGCCTCCAACGCAAAAATCGTTCGATATAATAATAAGTCCATAAATTATGAATGAAGACCACTCAGAATGTAATCACTGTGAGAATAGCTTTGTTGGATTATAACAGAGTATGCATTCTTGAGAGACAAATAATAGGACAGTGATAAAGATCTATAAAGAGAATGGACACTGACCGAAGCAGGCTTGCGAATAAGGTAGATGGCGTACGCATCAGGATCATCTATAGTACTCACGATAGAAGTATCGTGAAGCTGAAGAGGAATAGATTAAAGACCAATCATATCTATTATATGGCTGAACATACGTCACACTCGGAAAGTACTAAAGAAACAGGAAAAGATAAGCAAGTAAAATAATTATGATGATAAAATTATTAAATATAGGAAACTACGAACCCCATTACTGGATCCGTTATCGTGTGATCCATTAGGTGCGAAAGAAACCTGAGAACAGTGCAATGAAGCCGATTTATTCTGATTAAATACGCAAAAAATCCTTACTCGTTTATTTCTGCTTTCAGAGGAATCTAGCTCTTCGTCCTCGCTGTTGTGACGTTTCCGTTTGTTCTTCTTAGTCGAAACATCATCTTCGGCTTCGTCACGCCTCCGCTTACCCATCTAATACAGGCAAAAATAATAAAAGTTACAAAAATAAAAGGAAAATGACATTTGACACTTCTAAGTTTATGTGACCTAATGAACTCGAGTTACGTGCGTCGCGGTTTCAGTTTGTAGTTAATTTTTGATCGGAACATTTTAAAATTACGATAATTTAGTCAATTAATTTTTCTTTCAGTTAAATTGAATAATATTTAATCTAATATCATCGGTCAGATCCTTTTCATGACAATGTAAAATGTAAACATGAATTTACTTAATAACGTCGTTTTCGGAAAGAATGAGGCGACAGCCAACTTTTCCATGTTACAACAATTGTTGTAACATGGAAAAGTTCAAATGTTAATATGAATAATAAACGAAACAACTGTAGCATACAACAAATGGATATAAGAATCTTCTAGTTCAATGTAACATCGTGATACGAAAATATGAAATATCTATCGATAATAAACGATTATTTCATCGTAAAAATATAAATTAAAACGTGCTCCCTCCTTATAATCAAACAAGCACATAAATTAAACGCACAAGGCAAATCCTTTGCGCATTTGTTGTACATGATCCGAATCTGATCAGATCTGATCAGATTCTGATTTCATCTGATCTGATTCAAAAGTGGCCAAACTTCTGATCAGATTTTGATCGAATTACCTGAGCAGAAACGATCACTATTTGATACATATTCGTCTGTGGAAGAGTGATATCCATATCAACCTAACTCTCATATTTGCAGCATAGCTACAATATCTTGGGCAAACCCCGAACAAATTATTGACTCTTCCTCTTCGACTGAAGCACCTTTGTATACTGTCTGAATATCGATTGCCTCACAGTGTCAATTTTCGTACATCGTGCACAAGGGATACAGTAATCTACAGTAATTAGATAGAAACCGGGCAATGCACAATAATTTATTAATCGCTCAGAGCGGTTCACTGTACAACAAATGACGATGATAAAGAGACGAGAAAAGGGGTTAGTTTAAAAGATCAAAGATCAGTTGTCGAGACAATAAATTTTTCTTTAAAAAAACAATCAATAATCAGCGTTGGCTACCGTATTCAGATGACACCAAACGTATATTTTGAATGTTAAACGAGTGTTAGTGTAGAAATAGCGCGAAAAGAAAGAAAAATACAACTACTCAAAGATCAAAGATCAAAGATCGTTACGGGTAAACGACTTCCTCTCAAAATATAACAATGACAGTCTTAGCAAGAAAAAGTGGAAATACGCACATCAAAGAAATGACAAAAGGGCCTTGTTATACAGCGGGGGATATATTCTACAGTGATATCAAGGGACGACAGATTCTGGGTATTATAGGTACTGTCGAGAGGGGGCCTACCGTATCCCAAAGGGAGGGGTTGGATACGGTAGTCTATTGGTATCTTTGCTGCTGGTGTTGCTGCTGCAATCGAGCTTGCTGCTGCTGTTGGAGCATGTGTTGTTGTTGTTGTTGCTGTGCTTGCAGATGGTGAGAGGGAGGCGGTGGGTTCGGATTCACCTATAAACATATTAGCTTTATTAATGAGACAGACACATATAAGAACCCAAGAATAACCAAGAAGAATAATAAGAAGAACCCCCTTTCATTCTTATACATGAAAATAAATGATTTGATTTGATTTGACACATCTAATCTAACCAACTCTCCTACCAATTATGAGTGTTGTAAACCGTTTGCCAATAAACGTGACGTCACAAGTGCCTACGATATTGACGACCACATTTGTCGGCAAAAGGTTTGCCACCATTCATAAATACTCACACTCTCACACGAGACCTTTGTTTATATTGTGACCATGGCGCAGAGTAATTTAATCTATATAGCCAATCAAATAGCAATAGTATGTTTACAATTGGATACAAGTTTGCCTATTATGGTGAATAGATTATTAGTCTTATAAACAAAGTAACCTTTGGTAGTTTATCGATGAGTCCCTTCAACACTCCATTATCCTCGACACTCTGCCATTTCTTGTACAGAGCCGTCATTGTATTCACGACGTCCAGGACCTTAATCAGCAATTATTATTATTATCATTATTATTATTATTTGAATACAACATTGCTAACATTTTTAGCAAACAGGGGGGAAGGAAAACAGGAATACTCAATCCAACCAGTGCAATTCATGTTTCATACCCTTTACTAAAATTAGGATTGAGGCATCGAATTGGTAACGTGTATATGGACGCACTATTTTCAAGTATTCATACCGATTACCCGCAATACAATCAGTCTTGACTTAGATCACAGCACGTGCAAATCACGACCAGAGATGTTCGTTAATGAAAATTTTCGTTAATTCGTTAAGTCGTTAAATTAACGAAAAATAAGTCGTTAATTTCGTTAACTTTCGTTAATGCTCAAAGTATGAAATTTTTCTCCAAACACGTTTATTTATTAGAACAACATGAACAGTGATGTTTCATAAATCGATATATCAATTGTTTTTTTAAACGAATACAGCTTTAAAAACTGGAAAAAAAGAATTTGGACAAAAAAACGATTTTGCCTAAAAGTGAGGTGCTAATGTGTAAGAAAAATACGCCTCTCCAGCATCCAACCGCTCATTTTCATTAACGAAAAAATTAGCGAAAATTAACTTAATTTCGTTAATTCGTTAATCGTTAATACCATCTCTGATCACGACTCCCACAGCAAGAACAATGTTCATTGCATTCCTTATTTCTGATCATCACATTATGAGGGTATGAAAATGTATGTTCTGGACTATCATACAACAGCCACTGCATGGCTTATATCTACAGAGCTGAAGAAGGTCTAGGTCAGAACTCGGCACACTAACATGAAAATTTAATTGAAATTTAAAAAAAGTGCGTCCGAATATCTGAAACACCTTCAAATGTACTCATAATATGATTACAAATCGAAAATAGTACCCCGCTAGCCACAATAAAATAATTAATAATCAATAGGATACCGTATACCTTATCATAGTCAACATTCAGCTCGGCGAACCACGTGGCAAAGTCCTTCTCGCGCTGGTTGAACATCATCGCCAACTGGAAACACCCTGCAAGTGCCTCATTGGAGGCGACGTTTGACAAATGGCACACACGCACACCACTCACCAATAGCAATGATATGCGGCGCGTACAGCAGTGATAGATCCGTTCGTATGGAATCGTTGATAATCTTCACCGCAGCCGCCTCCAGTGTATCTAATTCCTTGATCGTATTCGACTCTCTCAGATCCTGTAAGAACAAAGGATACAAAACATCGATCGAAATTCGAATGAGCTTTCAGAAAATATACGAAACACTGGATCGATGTTTGTTAGTCCATAGTTCACTTACATACTTTCTAACACAATACACGTCATATCCTTCAATTTCATTCCCCTATTTAATAAGTCATTTTGGCCAAAATTCGGTGAACGGAAGTCGGTTCTGTTCTTACACGAACACACTGATATACAACACGCTATCTGAGAAAGTCGACATATGTGTGGTATCGACGAAAAATGGATTTTTCTGTTTTATGTATGATGATTACAGGCTCCATGAGTGTAGTTCACTGGTACTTGGAAATTCCTTCCAAGTGAAAATTCGCTTCAGGAAGTGACCACACAACGATTTGGCGACTTTTCCTAAAAAGTTTATTTCGAATCCAATCGATTCGGGAGTGGGTGCAATGGACTCCTTAGCGAATTCTAAGAAACTATTGCTGAGGAAAGTTTTTTGATCAAAGATCAACGAAGGCTGGAATACGGGAATTTTCAGAAAAAAATTCACATTAAATTAATTCTCACTATTTTCCCATGGCCCAGGTAAATTTTTTATTTGCTCAATAGCTTCTGCATATTATATTACACCTTTAGTTTAAAAGTGCTAATTTTTAAAAAGTGGGAAAATTGTAAACGAATCAATTTTGTTTGCTGTCACAGCATGAAAAATCGAAACTAAATTTGATAAAAAAGTGATTAGTGGAACCTAATTAGGTAAAATTTGATTAAGGACCCTAATTATGAAAGTATAAAGTGCGCCCCCGTAAAAATCTGTAACTCATTACTCGCGGAGCAAATTATTCAAAACGCGATTTTAAAATTTTTTGTGTTTTTTATCGGTTTTTGATATTGTTGCAGTGTTATTTCTTTGTATTTAATGATTTGTGGATGATATAGGGTCGTTCTAGAACGATCTTCGCTATCACAATTGATTTCATCATTGTGTTTTGTTGACCAATCGTTAACTGTATTTTCTTGAATAAAGACTTGTTCTTTTACGTTTGCCCAGTTCTTTATCATTCATCCAAGAGGTTCGCAACCTCATTTTATCTGCTAATCATCTGTTAGGTGTTCTGCTAGGGCACCGGTATTCCTATTGTGAATATGGACACTATCGATTACATTACTAATGAAGCATTTCAAGTCTCACGAAGCTAGAGTATTCAGGTATATTATTTATTATCTAATGCAATCTCTCCTTTTATTTCTTTATCCTGATCAGACGTATTGAGTATTGAGTTTTTCTAGTTTTGATAGGCTGCTTTGATAAACGAATGAATGTTTAGATTCACAAAATCATCAACTGAACAATCATGTCGTTGGCATAAGAAGTTTGTAACACTCGCGTCCCTTCGACAGTATTCCTCTCTATGTGCATGAAGTATATCGAAATCAGTGAAAGATCTTCCAGGTATTTATAATCATTATGACATTATCTATATTTTATATTGATTGTTTTTATTAGAATGGATACTCGACGAGTAGCCAGATGGAGAAATGTCTAATTGTTCATCTTACAGTATCTTCTCGTGATATCCTCGTGAGATGACAATGCCTGCGTCATTTAAATATTCAGAAGATGAGAAGTTGTTAGATTGTATGAATGATTATACTGCCACGGAGAATAGTAAGTATTAAGTTATTATGAACAATAAATATTGGGAGAAACGATAGAATGTATAAGTAAAAACATACAACTTCGGTGCCCTCACCGAATTATTTTTATATAGTGGGTCAATTTAGAAAAATCGTTATTTTTCGCTTAAATTGTAACCTTTCACATAAAAATGAGCATTATATAGTGGGTCGACTCAGAGAATGAGCCGTATATAGTGGGTCAATCCTCACACTGTGAGGGTATGAAACATAGGTCGAATAGCTAGGTTCCTTGGTTTTCAAAATGCGGTCAGGTTTTTCGATTTTTTTGGTAATTTTTGGCTCAAAATGCGGTCTGATTTTTCGATTTTTTCAGGAACTTTCGGCTCAAACGCGGAGAAGTCTCGAAAGGCGATTTTAGCACGGAGAAGACAGTTTTTTGCGTTAAAATAGTTGTAATGAATAAAGAATTGTTTAAACATATTGTTACGATGTTGATTTCTGTTAATATTAATGAATAAAGTTATGAGACATGCTGTAATAAGCGGAATTAAATCAGATCATGCACAATAAATAAAATTAAATTGTAACTACAGGAAGAGGGAGTCCACAATGAATTGAAGAGAATGAAAAATAAATTGAGGAGAGTAGAAAATGAATTAGAGAGACTGGAAATGAATTAGAGAAAGTGGAAAATCACCTCTTGAATTATGGTGTGCCTGTGGTGTACAGTACACCATAAATGGACACCAGGAAGTCACTTTGACCATTCTTTTGCCATTTTCAAGCGGAATATGCTATGTAACCCTTGACATCCATACACCAAAAGAAAGAGCATATCGAATACTATTTTTAAAAATCTGCCGCATTTTGAAATTCAATATAGAAATGTGTTTAAAATTAATAAATTCATTGCAGTTGTAATAATTCATCGGCGATTTTCAAGTGGAATATGCAATGTAAACCTTGACATCCATATATCACAAAAAAGAGAATCAAAAATAGTAAAAGAAAAATCTGCCGCATTTCGCAAATGTAATGTAGAAATATTTTTAAAAAAAAGTTTAATTCCTCGGAACATACGTTGAACATAGCCCTAAATCAGTCACACATTTTTGATGAAAAAGCATGGTGCGGTAGATTTTTTCCTAAATGCGGCAGATTTTATAGTTAGCTGTGTATATTATCATGTTATATTCAAAAAATCAAGGCAATTCGTCGACATCGGGCAAAGATATTCCACTTTAAATCAAGAACATAGCTTGAAAACAACGGTTTTGCGAATTATGGTGTATGGTACGTGGTGTGCCGTGTGCGTGTCTACTGCGCACTACTGTGTGGAATGCCACACAACGCAGTTGATAACAGCCTGCAAAAGCTTTGACTTACCTCCAACATTGTCTTTTGTGTTCCATTATTCATTTCATTGCTTTGTATTCTCGATTAACTCTTTAACAATGTATTCTATGTATGCGGTCAGGTTTTCCAAAAAAATCCCAAAATGCGGTCAGGCTATGTTCCATGGGACATACTTTTCGACCTATGGTATGAAAATGTATGAAGTAAAAATACTGTAAAAAGGTACGGTATTCAACCATTATTGAGCGATAGTTATGGTATCTTATGTTCCATATTGGTATGGGTGGACCTTTTCACAACCACTTAGGGATATGGTTATTTATTTTGTTGAAAGGGCGCTTGAGACTCTCCATAGCATCTACATTTATGAATATGACCAGTGTCCATAGGTGGGCGCGTGAAAACGAATTCTTTTTGCGCACAGCCTTGCCTTCCCTTGCGGGGCCTTGCGCATAGCCTTGCCACGCAAAAATTGGAAAATTTCCAGTCAAATATGCTAAAAAATGGCTATGCGCATAGCCTTACCTTGCAATAACTCGGTTTGCGCACAGCCTTTCCCCCAGCCTGCCCACCTATGCCAGTGTCCGTTTCTATACTGAGAGATAAACAGCAAAGATCATCTTTCAATATTCTATATTGCAGACATACGCGCGAAGAGCCCAAGACCCGTCTACTCTGCTCCCACAACGAGAACTGTGAAGATGGAATGAAGATTAAATTAGACTCAAGACCCGCGATTTATATTATTATTGTTGAAATCACCTTGTTGAATGTTGTTCTCTCGTATTTCCATGTCATAATTATTGTTAAGTAATTTTATATCATGTTTTCATCAATAATTGTAGGAAAGAAATTATTAGGAAGCGTTTCCTAATTCACAAAAAAAGAAACTTAATTTTAGTAAATTGAAGCTTAATTTGACTAAATTGAACCTTAATTTGATAAAAATTAAGACCTAATTATGGCACAAAATTTTCTAATTTTACTCAAATTTAGTTTCGATTTTTGTAAATTAGGTTCTAATTTTTCATGCTGTGGTATTCAATTGTGGTGAGGATTGGCGTCGTTCTCTAAAAAGTTTATTTCTAATCTAATCGTTTCGGGACTGGGCGCATTCGAATCCTTGTCTAATTCAAAGAAACTATTGCTCAGGAGAGTTTTTCGATCAACGGTCAACGAACGCTGGAATTGGGAATTTTCGAAAAAAAAAATTACATTAACATAATTCACACTATTTTCCATGGCGAATGTAAACTTTTTATTTGCTCAATCGCTTCTACATAGTGAGAATTATGGAAAATAGTGAGAATTAATTTAATGTAAAAATTTTTTTCGAAAATTCCCAATTCCAGCGTTCGTTGACCGTTGATCGAAAAACTCATCCTGAGCAATAGTTTCTTTGAATTAGACAAGGATTCGAATGCGCCCAGTCCCGAATCGATTAGATTACAAATAAACTTTTTAGAGAACGTCGCCAATCCTCACCACAATTGAATACAGCAAGCAAAATTGATTCGTTTACAATTTTCCCACTTTTTAAAAATTAGCACTTTTAAACTAAAGGTGTAATATAATATGCAGAAGCTATTGAGCAAATAAAAAATTTACCTGGACTATGGGAAAATAGTGAGAATTAATTTAATGTGAATTTTTTTCTGAAAATTCCCGAATTCCAGCCTTCGTTGATCTTTGATCAAAAAACTTTCCTCAGCAATAGTTTCTTAGAATTCGCCAAGGAGTCCATTGCACCCACTACCGAATCGATTGGATTCGAAATAAACTTTTTAGGAAAAGTCGCCAAATCGTTGTGGTCACCTCCTGAAGCGAATTTTCAATTGGAAGGAATTTCCAAGTACCAGTGAACTACACTCACGGTGCCTGTAATTATCATACATAAAACAGAAAAATCCATTTTTCGTCGATACTAAAAAAATTCAGTTGTTGAATTTTCTCAGATAGTGTGATATACATATCTACTCATTCAATCAATATCCCAGCTACCGTACTCCGGTTAATTCAAATGTGCGCTCGGTCCTACCTGGAACAGCTGCTTCAGGGGTCGGTATGGCTGGAAGACGATGAGACAGCAGTCGAGGATCTCGAGTAGGATGAACTCGGCCTCGTGCATGATTCCCACTCGGAGAGGAGACAGGTCCACCGAGAGGAACGGAAACTTCTTCACTGTAATGATATAGGGGATGACAATCAGGGTTAATCAATAAATCAATCAATATTTATTCCTTCAAGGGTCAAGATTATGCCAGTGGAAGAGAATAGAACTTCTTCATTGCAACAAGGATACCAATAATCAATAATCTTATAATATCATCTCATTAATTTTCGTTTAGTTATCCATCAAATGTAAAGAGATATCAAATATTATAACTAATTTGTCTTCAATATTTCGCCGTTACACACAATAAGTATCTATGCTGATCAACTGGAGAGTAATATGAATCAATAGATATTGTTTGTTCTTTCTTATCCAATTATCGATTTATTTTTTTCTTAAATCAATATTGCTCACCGTAACCATTAACCGCACTGGACAACTTGTTCGTGCTGAGCGTGCCGAACTCCTCGACCTGTAACAGGAAGTTTATGGTTTATCGATCATACTTTTTCGGTACCCTCGCCGTTTACTTTTATATAGTGGGTCAATTCCCGAAATAGGGTGGATCGATTCACAAAATTCGTAATTTTCGCTTAAAATCTTCATTTTAGCTTTCCTTTTTTATCAAGTGGCCTAAAATGGGCCATATATGTGGGGTCAATCCTCGCACTGCGAGAGTATGGCAATGTATGTTTATCGATAATAACTCATGCTAATAATAAGACAAAATATCAGTCACAAATAACTTAATTTATACTTATAATTAAGTACGCACTAAGTCTTTGCCTTAGCAAATGCTCACTTACTACTAGACTTATTGTTAGTGTTTACTTATCGGTTTATCGATAAGTCATTAGTGTGCGAAATCACTAAGGTCGCACACTAATAAGTTATCGATAAGTCGATAAGTAGACACTAAGTCTCTATTCTAGCTAAGTCACATTAAGTCAGTAAGGTCACCTTAGCGGCGAGCAGCAGGCACGTGGGCGCCATCAGGAATGGATCGACATCTTTGAATGATCGACTGCAAAATAAAAATAAAAATATTATTCAATAAGAGACAAATATTTTCTATGAAGCTTGGCGTGTTTTAGTCACATTTTATAGTTGCCATAATGCAACAAAAGTAACAAAAATAATAATGAAATTAAGATAAACATTTACCGCAGATAGAACCGCTTGAAGTACACGCACGCCGTGGCCACCACTTGCATGCGAATCTGCAAATAATAACAATAATAATAATAATAATAATAATAATAATAATAATAATACTAATACTAATAATACTAATAGCGACGATAATTTACTATGGAAAGTAGCATCAAGAGAATATGATAAGCGATTCGAAAGTTAAATCACAGACACAGAAAGTAACTGATTTAACATCCTTCAAAACCTTGCCCTTTCAGGTTTCACACGCAGCATAACAAAGGTAGTGCGAGTTCGAGGCGCTTCCAGATCATCAAAAGTTCAGAATGAGCTCACCCTATAATTATTTCCCGTCGAACTCGGATCCTGCGCGATTGCGTGCAGCACTGCAAATATCATCGATAAAGCCACTTCCCATCGATAAATCTATACCATATATTGATTTTTGTTAATCAATAAAGATTATTTTCACTCAATAACTTCTGTATACACTGATGGACTCACTATTGGAGAAGAATATCATAATCTTCTGATACTCCTCTTCCGTATAGATCTTGAGATCCTCCGCTCGACCTCGCTGAATGTCCGGCTTCTCCATCAGCCATTGCTCACTGCAATGATTGTTCCATCACGATGATCTTTGATCTCTGATCTCTACTACTCACTAGTGCGAGCTTCGCCAGAAGCTGTACGCCATCTCAAGCTGCTTGCAAGTCTACCGTAGCCACATCGTCAATGATCAAACTACAAAGAGTTCAAACTACAAAAATCGATACACATGACAACAGATGCAACATTAAGATTCACGTTGAAATCTCTCCAATTCTATTTCACCAGATATCCATAGTGTTTCAAACACGCCCATGTATCTCTGCAACCCAACAACCCAATAGTCCATCACATCTCCTTTATCACCACAATCAGGGAATACCATCAACAAATTCAGAGCTAGCCATCAAATGCAAAGATCAAAGATCAACAAATCAGTAGTAGCATCATGTATCATCACAATCATCAATCAATAAAGTACACTCATTCAACCCTAGGGGTATTGAAGGTAGATCAAAGGGTGTCACAGACGGATTTTTCTCGGGGGAACTCTTCTAACAATTGATACAATACTAGAGGGGTACTGCAGAGTATTATGTCATAGTAGTGCATAGATAGAGATAGACGAGTCATGGGGGATACATCTCATCGACAACGATACAGTACTTCGAAACGACAAGGCACACCATAAATGGAAATGGAGAAACTCGAATATCGAGAAAGGTCGCATCAGCATATACACAAATGGACATGAAATACAATAATTAGTGAGCCGAGGAGGTCTCAACATATTGGGGATGGGGGCAGGGGCC
The DNA here is from genome assembly GCA_943737045.1 of Parapristionchus giblindavisi. NCBI lineage: Eukaryota > Metazoa > Nematoda > Chromadorea > Rhabditida > Diplogasteridae > Parapristionchus > Parapristionchus giblindavisi. Next base: position 421,153 of record CALSFV010000056.1, on the reverse strand, counting down.
AGAGTATTCAATGAACATGCGAGTATGATGGAAACGTTGACAGATAGGTGGGTAGACAGAGGTAATAAGTGGATACAAATGCTCCAAGAGCCAATAAAGTTATTACTACAAAGTTAAAGATTAATATATAATAATAAGTAAGCCGACAGTAGGAAAGTAGTAGGAAAGAGAGGGGTAAGTGTATTGCATTTACAGACTGTCGAGGGGGGGCATACGAGCCAACCAAGGCGGGGGACGAGAATACGAAAGGGACGGTAAGAACGATAGACAAGGGGCACGGTACTTCAAAATTACCAATCACAATCAATCAATAACCCCCAATCACATACACACAAACAAGTAATGAGCATAACACACACATCAGTATATTTCATACACAGTCAGTGGAATAGGGATCAATATAATGTTAGTGTGGTGGGAAGAGCGAAAACAATTTGGGCGGTGGAGGGCGCTTGATATGAGGATACGGTAGCAATGAGCAACGACGAAGAGGTAGGGGGGAGGAGAGGGCGATGAGAGATCAAAACAAGAAGAGGTGGTGGATCCGTATCAGAGATGAGGAAGAAGGTTACGGGGATTACGGTAGTCAGGAAGAGCAGATTACGGTAGATATCATCCCGATATCCTTCCTCAGTTGGGCACACACAGTCCACGAGAGAGCTCATACTTGTCAGCGAGCAGTGGAATCTCAGCGCTCTTGAAGAACACCCTGCAAGTGAACAATCAATGAATAAAGGACAAAAGGTGTGGGACTTGCTCAATCAATCGATAAATCAATACTTACTCGTGAGAGTACTTCTGGAAGGCCGTGAGCAGCTTCGCGTTGACTCCCTTGCCCGACTGTCTGATGTGCATCATATGGTTCAGCTCCCACACCCACGGCTCCATCTCCTCGGCCGTGTACCCAGAGTACTTCTGCATGATCGGAGTCCTGCAACGATCGAGATATAGATACAGTAACCCTGGCACAAATTACAGTAACCAAGGAACGTACCAAGTAGCGTTAGCATCAAACATCTTGAGGGCCAAGTAGAATGCTCCGGCAGCCATCTTCGACTCACTCGCAGGGACGAACTCGTAGAACATCAGAGAGGTCTCGAGGATGAAGCGAGACAGAGTAAGCACTTGCATGTCAGCCTTCGCAGTCTTAAATCAAACAATATTTAGTATAATTCAAACATCATTTTCCCCATCAAAACTATAGTACACAGCATTAAATATAGTCAGTTTCTAATCAATATCGATCGAAAACTACCGTACCTTGGCAAAACGACGAGCATAGCGGTAGCTCAATGGTGATCCAAGATCAAAGGCTACCGTACGCAGGAGCTCACGCTCCATCTCCTCAAGAGCAGGCTTCGTGAACGCATCCTCAGCAACGTAGAGGAAGTCATCGATCAGAGGTGGCTGACGCTCCTGAAACGATACGCAACGCGTAAGAATGTAATGCGTTGCGGTCGGTTTCACTTACATCATACTTGGACGCAACGAAGACAGCAGCACAAGCGATCAGCTGAAGGTCGTTGCGAGAAGCCTGCAAACATATGGGTACTCAATCGTCCAAAACCATAGGATGGACACTGGTTAACCGGGTTTATCCGTAAACCGGAAATGGTTAACCATGTTCCCAGTTAACTCACCGCCTTCTTGGTGTGCATGAGGTAGAGGTCGACCAGTTTGACGGCAAGGTAGAGCGTCTCATGGTTGAGCTCGAACGTCTCTTGGATCTACAATCAATCAATAGTTAGAAGGTAATCAATCGATGTTCCTTCTTACCTCAATCATCCAATCGATCAGAACTGCACGCGAGTCCTTAGTGAGACGAGGATGACGTGCGAGATAGTCGTCCACCTTGAAGTTGGCCTGCAAACATTCAATAATCAATACTATCGTGAAATAGCACCGCTAAAATCCGTGGTGAATGCTCTTACGATGGATTCTAAGCAATTAAAATCAAAATGAGCGATCCACTCTGGCCACAATTTGACTTTTTCTAAAGAAACAATGGTGTCAGGGTGGGCAACAATCAATTAGAACAAAATACATGAAAAAAGAGAATGATAGCTTGTTGTGGAAATAAAAACCAAACGATTTAAATACATAAACTACTAACTTATAATTTGTGGATAACAAACATGGTATGGAAGTTACTAACCTCTCTCATCTTGTAGTAGGCGAAGATATCAAAGGCAAAGTCGGGCACATTGAAGGGATCTCCAATGTTCTCAGCGTCGTAGTCATACTCGGGTGCGGGATCCACCTCGCACATTGATCGTGTAACAGCCTTCTCCTCCGCCACATCCTCGAGGACGATGATGGAGTCGTTCCTGCAAGTTAACCATGGTTAATTGGCACGGGATTGGGTAATGGTTAACCAACTTTTCAATGACGTGTTCACTGCTAGAGTTGAGTCTCGTCTTACGAGTAGTGTCATCCTTGCTCTTTGCGCTGTGTCCTTTGCGGGTAGAATCGATGAGAAGACTGCTGCTCAACTGCTGAAAATATACAGATGAGAACCATTAAAGGGATTCACGGTAAATTTTACTACTCTTCCAATTTCATTCAGTCTGGTCAAAGCGAAGAGATTCAAATTAAGCGTGTCATTCATTTAGTGACAGCATAACGAGAGAGGAGAGAAGAGTGAGGCCCCTCTGCCTTCGTTTGCGCACTTGTGGTGTACACCACAGGAGCGCCAGCTGACCAAGCGGCAAGATTTAAATTCAGAACAAAGATAAAAATCAATTTATTAACAAAGAAATATTATTTTTAAAATAAAAAGTTGAATAAAGATCAAACATCAAAGATCAAAGATCATATATCACTAACGTTTCTGAGCTCGGAGAGGACGGCACGCTTGGGCTTGGGTTCGCCATTGGATGGCTCATCGCTGCTGTTCTCACGGTTGACCGCTGCTGCCTTCTCCTGCAGCTGCTTCGTAGCCGCACGCTGCATAGCATACCAGTATTATACAATGTACTGACCGCTTATCACACCCAAACTCCCGCCATAATGTTCAAAATCTTATCAGGCGTCTACACAGCAACAAACAGTCACTGCTGATTGACCACTGACAGGACATAGTTCGTGAGTATTGATCGATTGAACTTTGGTACAGACAATCAATATTTGAGAGATCACTAATCAATCAATATTTGGTAGATCACTACCTTGTTTGGATGGTCAGCATTGGGCTTTCCAGCTCCTCCGGCGCCGGCTTGTTGGTTGATAACGTTGGTATTGCGACTGCGCAGCATCATCTCCGGCCTTGGCTGTACTGCGAACGCTGCAAGCAAACCATTCAATAATCAACGACACTGTAGTACATTACAAAGTACAGACAAAGCGAGGAGAACAACAAACGTGTTACATAGAAATGAATAAGAATGATATCAGAGAAAAGACGGCTCTCGACTCAGTCTACAGATGTTCTGATAATTGAGCAGAGGTAGCGAGAGAGGGGCAGAGGGACGCCAATAAGAGAGAGACAGACAGCTAGAGGGACAACCCATAGAGACAAGGAGCCAAGGGCAAGAGAGAGAGGGAGAGACAAAGAAAGAGAGGCCAGATGGATTGACCCCAGTGGACATTGCGTGAGAAAACGTTACAGATGAAACAATTTTGGAGGTAAATCGATTGCTCCATTGTCCAATGATAATTAGAAGAGCCTAATTGGACTGTACCAGTGGGAAAACAACACATGAGACAATCAAAGGATAATTACAGATGGAACAGAATGATCCAGGCGACAAACAAGGGGGGAATACGTACGAATACAAGGTTGATGTGATGAGATTAACTGTCGATGCAATGTCAAGGAAGTGGCCCCTCTTCCGCCCTATCATCCCCGTAGATCAAAAACTATCGCGCTCTTCCCTTCCACCCTCGTTCAAGGTGTGCGCATTCAAATCTTTCTGTACTCAGGAAAGCGCGCGCTTTTTGAATTTGAATTTGGGACACCCTATAAACGAATTGCTCTTTTTGCACATGGTTTTATTGCTTAATAAATTCTTTTAAGTCATCATTGCCAATTTATTTGAGCGATGCATCCTCGGAAACGCATATTACAGATGAATAGGAAAGATAGACAACACAAGTGTAGCATAACGAGTATTTCTCAACAAATGGACTGAGAGAGCAAAGGGGAGGGGGTTGGCGTGCTAATGCATATCTGCCCACACTTTATCTACCTTCTTCTACTTCTTGCTGAACGTCCTGACCATGCTAATTAACCTTCTTGACCTATTACTGGTAAGGTTCAATGATTTATCCAGTAAAGCTTCCACTTCATCTCAGGTAAAACCGCACATACATTTTACAGCTAGGAAAAAGCTAAATGTTAAAATACAGGCGAGAAAAATGCATTTTACAGCTAAAAGGTACAAAATTGCTAGTAATTGTTAGACATATGAATGCCAAGCATACATTTTACAGCTAAGAAATAGTTAAATGTTGGGAAACAGGTAGGAAAAATGCATTTCACAGCTAAAAGCTACAAAAAAGCTAGCAATTGTTAGACATATGAACACCACGCATACATTTTACAGCTAGGAAACAGTTAAATGTTAGGAAACAGCTAGGAAAAATGCATTTTACAGCTAAAAGCTACAAAACTGTTAGAGATTGCTAGACATCATAACTTTTTGTCATCTTTTTTCTGCCTTTTTTACAAAAAAGTTAGGAAAAAGTTTGAAATCATATATGTGACACAGCTTGCAACTGTCTGGACGCGATGCGGCTATTGCCTCACGCGGTGCGTTCGCTGTCTCTCAAAAATTAATTTTTATTTATTTTCTAAGGTTTATTTGTTATTCAACGTTAAATTGCCGTGATTGTCTATACGTTCCACAGGGTAACATCAGGAGGCATCGTCGGATACAAATCTTGCTTCTTTCCCAGCGAAAGAAAGGTATTCTTTTTCTGTTTAAATATTTCGTGTTGCCGTAGTATCCAATACTCAACTATGAACATTCAGTTGAATCGATCCAATTGATAATCAAAGGACTACAGAATGATTGAGCCATCGTATCTCGCTCACTATCGTAAAATAGAGAATTGAAAGAACAAGTAAGTGGCTGCACACTCGCATTTTATTATCAATTGATAATCTAGTTTCATTTTATAAATTATCTATTAATACTTGGAGAAAGGAGGGAAGGCTGTGCGCATACATGGGCGGCATTGTCGCTAGCGGCAAGACCCACCTGATTTCCCCCAAAATCAGGTGTCCGTAACGGACGGATGGCCAACTTGCGGCCGCAACTTGGCCGTCCGTCGGATAGTTATCCGACGGATGGCCAAATTGCGGGCAATTGCAAACTGACTTAGTAATAATTTTAAACACATTGTCTTCTTATTTCTTGCACCGAACTACTTTATTAATACATTTAATTAGTCTATCGATTCAGTTACTATCCAAAATCAGCAGAGTTCCTTTAGTTAAGGTTTGTTTAGGCTTAGGATCCGTGCTACTCTATCGATCTATTTAATTAGTGTATCGATTCAGTTAACTGTTTTCAAAAGCTTCATAGTAATCGATAATTTCGATCGATAACGGCGCACCGCCAAAATACCCTACGAGATGCAAAGTAGTGTGTCCAACTTCCTCGACGGCTCAACCGGTAGCGCGACAGGCTGGCAGCCCTGTCCCCCCTGGTTCAACCCCCGTTTCTGTCATTATTCTTTTGCTGATTTTTACAAACTTCCTCAACTTCATTTTCATTGTTCTATCATCATTTTATAGCCTTCATTCGAAAAAACATTATATCCAACTGTTTTTAATCCGTTCTAAAAGCACGACAAAATAGTCATTGAAAGAGTTCAGAATTATTTTACAAGAAGGCTATTTATGCGCTGTTACAGCCATACTTGGGATAGTGTGCCCGGTAGCGCCGGAGAAACACCCTTAGAGAAGCGCAGAGAGCACATATCACGTTTTATTCTCTTTAGAATTTTTTTTTACTATCGATATAATGATAACGCAAGAATTGCAACTGTGTGATTCTTAATTGAATCCGCTTTCATGAAAAAATATTTTTGCTCAACAAAAATTGTAATTTTTGTTTCAAAATTTTTCAAAAAAGTCGCTAATAACGATTAATTTTTGAAATTTTGTGCTTTTTATGTAAAAGCATTTTTTTTCTTCGATTTTTTCGAATTTTTCGTCGAAAAAGTTTTTCGAGAAAATTCGAAAAATTGAAAGAAATCGAAAAAACGAAAAATGCACATCCCTGCCCGTGAGCAATTCATTATCCTTTACTCAGCAGAGTTCCTTTAGTTAAGGTAAGCTTAGGCTTAGAGTCCGCACTACTCTACTGATTCATTTAAACATTCTATCGATTCAGTTACTATTCGCACTCAGCAGAGTTCCTTAGTTAAGGTAAGCTTAGGCTTAGAGTCCGCTCTACTCTGTCTGTAACTGTTTTTTTGTTCTACGACAAAACAAGAAATAAGACGTATTCCGCAAAATGGAGTAAAGGAACTCTGCTGATCTTGGATAGCAACTGAATCGATAGACTAATTAAATGGATTAATAGAGTAGTTCGGAGCAAAAAAATAAGAAAACAGAGTGTTTAAAACAATTACTAACTCAGTTTGCTATTGCCCGCAATTTGGCCATCCGTCGGATAACTATCCGACGGACGGCCAAGTTGCGGCCGCAAGTTGGCCATCCGTCGGATACGGACACGTATAAAATAGTTGTCTGATTACAGGTGATCGATTAGTATAATTGAATCAAGAGAAGGTATAGTGAATATGAATTGAGGATGAAGAAGAATGGAATGAATGAAGAAGATGATGAAGTAATAGAGATGATAAAGTGAATTGAGCAGATCCGAATCAAGTTGGTTTTGATTGATTTATCGATTAGCAAAAATATTGTTTCAAATTAAACCGTAGTTGAATTGTCTCAAGCAGTATGATGAGTATCTGTTCTACGAGAATATTACATTTAGAAGATAATTAGTATCTCACCGATACCTGGGCAACCTTTGCCGCTGGAAATTAAAATCGGGTGGGTGGGATGCAAAAATTTCATGTTTGAGTGAACTTTGGCTAATTCATTTTCATTTTGAGCGAATGTTTTCCTAGATCGAGTTGGTCAGGTGCCAAAACCGGGTGGGTTCTTCCCGCTATAGCGCTAGCGGCAATGCTTCCCTGTATGATCTCACATAAGGAAAATGAGATAGATATAACGATGATAGACTAGATTATTGATTAGATTGAGAAGAGATGAATATACTATACTTGTTGTAGAGTAATGCATTGATGACTCAATTGAGAAATACTCAAGATAGAATGAAATATTGAGAAATATGTAGAGAAGAGAATTAGATGAACATGAACATGAAAGAACTGCAATACTAGAGGTATTGGTTGATTGATTGATTACAAATTTGTTTTTTTCTAATCAGAATTTATCTATTTCTTTTTAGGAACCATTTCGAAATGCACAAGATATGGCAGCTAGAGTAATGAGAGAAGGAGCTGAGAGGATTACGGTATTGAAAGAGAAGATTATTTAAAGAGAAGTATTATCGATTGAAGCCAAACTTGTAAGTTGTACTGTAGATATGAGGGATTATTGATTGATTAATTCAGATTAAGAAGGGAATCTACATCAACAGATGATATAATAAAGAACCTTGAAGGAAAACTGGCATTTGAAAGAGAGGAAAGAAAGAGATTAAAGCATATTCAATTGGAAAATGAGGATGAGACAATTACTGATCATCAACATTATAGAAAGGTACTTTATTGATTGATTGGCTAAGTAGAAAGAATGAATGAAGTATACTGTAGGCGATGAGAGGTCGATTACGTGCAAAGGATGAAGAATTAAGGAATGAAGAAATTGAAGTAGAATTGCTAATGTTTTTTATTTGTATCGCTAGATATTTATTGCTATGATCGTTCCATAGTTTGTTGTTGTTCCTTGGCTGGTTCACATTTGATTTTTATTTAAAATTTCATGTATATTTACGTCAATAAATCGTTGTTTATTCGCTGGCAGTATTCCTGAGTACAGAACAAGTAGTAAAAGAAAGGGTAGAAAACAGCCTAATAACTGCTAGAGAAAAGGCAGCAAATTGTTTTAAAAATGCTAGAAAAAATGTATGTTACAGTCAAAGAAAAGGCAAGAAACAGGTAAAAGCTATGAAAAAGGTAGAAAACAGCCAGAAAACATACATATCGCTAACTGTAAAATGTATGTATTTTGACAGTTCACATGCATGTATTGTAGCTGTCGCCTGTATTTTTCCTAGCTGTAAAATGTATGTGCGGTTTTACCTGAGATACAGTAATTTAAGTAGGGACACTTGGGTTACTGTAGATTATGCTTGGTACGTCCTTAAGGGCTTAACGGTGTCATTAGTCTTAACTTACGTTCTTGAGTAGGGAGGTTCTGCATTGTCTAGTAGGGTCGAGCCACCGCACACACTCAGTGGAAGGGGTAGAAATAAAATGGCTGACGACCGTTTTTTCACTTTCCATCAATTTTCACACCAGGCAAATTCTATTAATTATATTAGTATTATAATAAAATTGCCTTAGCTTTAAAAAAAGATTTTTTATCTTTGTTCTCCTAATGCTTCGGTTAGCAAGCTAGTACGCTATATAAATCAATCATCAGAAAACAATAATTCTAGATCTTCTCTGTCACAGTATCGTCAGTCAGCTCTACTTCTATCTCAAATCCAGGTTCAATTTACAACGATCTCTTCATTTCACACACTATTTCTCTATTCTCTGTCTACGAGAGAGCATTGCTCGACGGAGAGACCGTTGTCCGGCATTTTCTCTCCATGTTGAAATTGCACTAAAAGGTCGAACGATGAGTCTCACCCTTTGATTCACGACAGGTTTTTTCTCCTTTCACTGTAGCATTGATAGATGGGCTAACTCTAGTTTGATAATGCCATGTTCAAACGTTGCTAATACGGTGTTCAAAAGGAAGAAAAGGGTGTGTATAAAGATAGAATATTCCATGCTCATCGTTTCTTTTAAATCACACCCGAGCAAATTTGAATCTCTCCGCTCTGGCAATGCGCTATCGCTTTCTTTGTCTACGAGAGAGTATTACCAGAACAGAGAGTAAAATTAGCTCGGGATGTTCCTTGAACTTCTGAGCACTGCTTAAATAATAAGGTAATAATAATATGGTAATAAGGAGTAAATACGGTCACTTTGAACATTATTGAGCACAAACGAGAGACTGACATGGTGGTTCAAAGACAATGTGCACAAATGAATTGCCTCTCATTGTCAAACCTCTCGATGGCTAATTCTTCATTCCCTTGTAGAGCAGCTGCATTGTTGCCATATGTCAGTGTGACTTCAAACGAATATTTGAATCGGGATCATTTGTTGATTCAGTTACACTAATTATCTAGCAATAAATCAGCTGAGAGAATACTCATTGTCAGCTGAAAGGAACACCCCGCGTTAACCTCGTTCACCTCGCGTTTAATCATGATCTGACAACACTCTATTTCGTCAGAGATGGTGAGAGAGTGAATCCAGAGCGGAGAGTTTCAAACAACGCAGGGAGTTCCTTTGAGAGAATCGAAACCGCACAACTGGACAAAGCTCCATGTACAAGAAAATAGTGTGTGTATGATCAGATGATACTTTAGAGAACACCCTGTATTGACCTTAAAGGGAGACTGCCATTCAAAAATTTCTCTTTAATATCATTTAATTTAGGCTAATTAGACAATGTAAAGTAAAAAAAAAATTTTTTTGAAACGTTTAGATGTTTTTTGAAACAAAGGTACAATATATCGTTCCGATATGCAAAGATCATGTACAGCTGAAGCCGATAAAACTAGGAAGTTTATAGATCACGCACAACAGATCACTGTATAATTCGTTCAGAATTTTTTAATAATTTTTTCACTTATGTTTATGATGTCGAAGGCATCAGATAAGTTATATGACCTCAACTTGACTTGCTTGGCAGACTCGCTTTAATAGTGAATCCAGTGCGGGTATAATAGAACAATATAATCAATATTCTTACAGTTCCTCGTCCGTTCTCACCCCGTCATCTTCCCTATATTCTCTCCTTCGTGTCTGATCACCATTCAAAGAAGAACAAGGACTATTTCGTTCGTCGCGAGGCCTCTAATCGATTCGGAGTAGATCACTTCCAATTAAAGGGACTCTCCCGAGCAGAATTCGTCCATTCCAAAGATATCACAAGTAAGGTCCTAGCTGGAAAGCTACCGTACCACTATCAATATTACAAACAAGTACTTTTAAGAGTATAATGTATTATTGCATAGACCATTGAATTTGAAGCAATTTCAAAGATTAATTTTCAACTTTAATCACAGAATATTGATTTTACCAGACCATCGACCATTCGAGAAAGTGAAAGATGTGGTGATGTTCTATGATGAGGAAAAGAACTACAAGAAATTGGATGATCACGAACTGGCATTTGGACCAAAAGAGGTACACAATATTGATTATTTCGTATTGAAGAGTCCTCCAGTACAGTACCAGCAAAAAAAAACATAATTGAAAAAATCTTTTCCGTACCGTGCGGTTACAGAATGTTTATTAACACGAAGATTACTGTAAGCTTATTGTTGACTACAGAAAAAGTAGTGCTGCACCCGCAGAAAAATCCCTTATCTATGAGGGAAGAGTTCGGTAATGAGACGTTATTAAATAGGAAATTTTTTATCTCTGTCCTCCGTTCTTGAGAACATTTCTGATTGCAGATTCGTGTGATCGAAGACAACGATGATTACGATCCGGACTTCTACGATGCAGTCGCGGCACAAATGTTCGAATCCTCGACACGCACCGCGAAAAGTACCGTAGCCTTAGCTACAATACTTCCTCACATAAATCCCAATACGGTAACCTCAACTACAACTACCCCCACCTCCACCACTACCGTACCCTCGACCACTACTATAGAACCAACTACAACTACTCCCGCCCCAACAACAACTGTACCATCTAGCACAAGTCCACATTCTATGCCAGCTACCGTATCACCAATAAGAACCAATACAATACCCCGTCCGACCTATCCTGCCCTTTCCATCACTCTTCCACCAAATGCTGTCTTCCAAACACCCTACTGGAATCCTTTTCCGAGACATTCTATGTATGATCAGCAATCATTCAATAATAGGCCATATACCGAAACCTATCCTGCCTATCCTCTCTATGATAGCAATTACTATAACAGAAATTCGTTTGCTCCTAATCAATATATTCCAATCAATCGATATTTTAATCCGTATCCCGCAAGGCAAACTGTAATGCCCTTCTTCAATATCCGCACAACGCCCCGCCCCTCTTCCGTAACTCGTACAAGGACCAATACACTACCTGCGACCGTAATCGATGCGACCACACCAACTACAGTATCCATCACTTTAGCACCATCAACCACTACAGTATCTCCTATCGTATCCGAGGACTCGTACATAGATCTGAATCGAATAGAAGAACCAGTTGATGTTCCACCTTTGGTCCTACTCAAACCTATTTTACCTCGAGCTAGAGCCGCCAACACTTTAGTGAAGTATGAAAACGAAAAATCGGCTACCGTATCCTCACCTCATCTCACCACCCACACCGAAGCTTCCCCAAACCCTCAAAGTGCTACAGTATCTGATGCAATATCTCCAAACCTACCTAGTGACACTTCAATAACGTCTTTCATTACTTACGATAAGAATTCGAAGTCGGTTTCTACCGTATCACCTACTCTGATTCCACTGCTTTCTCACAGCACCGTGTCATCTACAGTATCCAAGTCAGATCCTACCGTATACCCTTCTCTGGATTCCTCGTCTACCGTATCTTTTGGAACCGTAACCGGATACAGTTCTCGTCGGTATTGCCGCGACATATTCTTCATGCTGGATGCCTCAGAAAGCAATAAGAATGGGTTTGATGGAATAAAATCGATAATCGGTAATCTGGCTGATCTTGCGCTCAAGGACTCTATGAGAAGAGTGAGTTGATCTTTGATCTTTTGATCCTTGATCTTTGAACTCTCTAAGGTTGGCTTGATCTCCTTCAGTTCGCATCGACGGCAAAGAATTGTTTTTGATGTCTCTGAACCGAGAGATAACACCACCTCCGAAGTGTTTCATACCAGACTGGATGGTGAAATGTGTTAAATTTTGATTTTTGATCTTTGATCTTTGTTCTTTTCAGATTTATCATTCTCTGGCGGAATAACTGAACTTGGTTCTGCTCTTTCGCTTGTGCGTGACCTACTTGCCAACGAATCATCTTTTGGTACGATCAAGAAAAGATCAACGATCAAAGATCAAAGATGAACTTTCCAGATCATCGACGGTATTCACCGCACCCTTGGCCACTGGACATTGTACTGTTCACAGATGGTGAGCAACTATTTTTGAACAAATAAATTTGAAATCATGCTAAACTTACAACTTGTTAGTGCGCTGACAATGATTATAAAGAAAGCGAAAGCGTATGTTTTCTTGCAAGTTCTTTCTTCCGTCTCTGAGAGATGTTTTTCTCCATTCAAGAAAACGATCGAACTGAAACTTGTTGATTGATGTAGAAAACCCTCGAAAACGTTCAGCTATCGTCCATTAGGCCTGCTTGACAGTTGGAAGTACACCTCCAGGCATTCCAAAGCCTTCTAAGAGGGGATTCGACTGTTGATCCTTTCTGTTGAGTAGGCGAGAGTGGAACGGAGAGCTTACTCGAATCGACCGCAGACAGAAAGGCAGAATGAATTAATATTTCAAGGATATTCATTCGATGATCCTACTCACTCCTCTCGGTTCCTGCTTCAATCCGGTCATAGGATCTACGTCGTAGGATTGTTCACGAACATTCTGAGGTTATCAATAAATCTTTTATAATTAGAGAGGCTTGTTCCTTGGTTTTTTTATTTATCTATTTCTCGATATTTCTCCATATAAAAATTCAACGAAAAACATTAAAAAAACATATTAATTGGCAAAGGTCTCTCGCTTTGAGAGCATTGCCAGATCGGTGATTTTCAAATTAGCTCGGAGTGTGCATTTAAGAAGTAAATGTAAAATCTATAGCTCCTTTCAGAAGTGAACTCGACTCCGTCACGGGAGATCCATCACGAGTGTACTCTACGCTGGATGAAGTAGAAGACTTGGCCAATCGATTAGCCAGTTGTCTTTGAATACGACGATTCAATTTTTGTTCATTCATTATTTTTGCAAATATTTTTTTCCTATGAAAATTAAATTTTCTTTGTGTTACCGTACTTAGTCAAATTTAATATAATATAATTTAATTTAATTATTCATACATCCAACGTGACAACGCATATCAATCAAAACAATCCCGTTTACTCATTTGTGCAATGTTCATTTACGTTTCACTTTATTCATAAATCAATTATAATATTTTAATAAATAATTTATCTTAAATAATTTAACATTCCTTAGTATGTAGACGCACATGCAATATTTAGATTATATTGTTTAAAAATATCATTTGTGCTCAAATTGATTCTAAACTAATATTGTTCTGTAAAAATTGGATATACAATCATCTTCATATCATTCATCAATTGTATTTATATCATGTAAGCAAAGTAATTTTGTGTGTAGTTTGGTGTGTGTCTGTATTTCATTGAATGAAAGTCAAACATAGAAGCCCTTCATATCGTTCCAATCAATGGCTTATTTATTGAAAAGGCCAACCAAACGATTACAGACTACACAGACAAGGAAGATGGGCAAAAAACTGTTTATAATGATAACCAAGTCTAGAGATTCCAGAGAGAAATAGTGTACAACAATGAGAGAGTGTCTATACTTTTTGTCTGAATATCATTCCATTTTGTCATGACTATCATTGCTTTTCTCCATATATAAACCTACCCCACTGGAGATCTACCACAGCTCAATTTCATTTTTCTATTCTCTATTATTTCATACTATAGTCCAACTTTCAGTCATGGCCTTCCTCCTCATTCTTCTATCCACTCTTGCTGTAGCAGCTAGTCAGAGTAAGTATTCAATCAATATCAATCAATATCTATAAATCGATTAAGGTTGTCCATGCGAGTCCAATCCTCATGAATACACTGAAGGATGGTATGACTGTCCGTATGGTACATTTTGTGCAGATGGAGGTTCAATGGTTCCAGGAACCTGTGGATATGTTTGTAAAGCTGATGGAGTAATGCATACCTATGTAATGTCATTACCATCTCATAATCCATATTCATTTTCATTCTTTCAGCCTCAAGGACTTGAATTGGGTGAATTTAATGCTACTTTCAACAGTGGCAACACATGTTTTGACACACTTGAAGATTCCTACATAACTTGTACTCATGAAAATGCTTCTTCAGGTATTTACGAAATATGGATCAATTTAAATATCATCAACTCATTTAGTTCTGTACACTTCTCATCCCACTTGTACCCCAGTTGGACCCTACAACTGCCCTGGTTGCGATTCAACCAAACTTCGTTACTTCCTGTACAATTCTGCTCTAGATCAAGTGCTATGCGAGACTGGTTACCTTCAGATCCAAGTAAATCAATAATTCGTCCCTACCGTAATCATATACTGATTTCAGTACGACGATAATACCACTGATCAATACCTTGGACGTCTATGGCTTAGAAAAAATGTTTGTGGAGTATATTTCAAGGGAAAACTTGTTGTTAATCTCTCATGCAAAGGTGTGATTTTTTAAAAAAAAAATTCTAACACATCCCTGTTTTTGTTCTTTCCCTTTGTCTCATTATTTATAATTTCATATAGGATTTTATTTTATTATTATGACCAGCCGGGACCTCCGCCAGGGCGGAGCTCTTTTAACACGAAATTTGTTTGATGAGTGAGAGGCGAATACGGAGAGAGTGGAAGAGAAAAAGGGAGAGAAAAATGGGCGTGGCTTGAACAAACGCCATCACTATTCTGTTTTATACATAGCGTATGATCATTTCAGATCTCGATAATGAAGGTTCTGCGTGTTTCACACACGGAATTATGCCTTCTGATTTCACTGGAGATTGTAAATATGAATCCTGTGCCGTGTCCTGTTCTGATAAAACCAAACAACTCTCATTCCAATATGTAATAGTCTAATATATGCTTATTGATTTATATGAATGATTTTAGATGGGACAAACTGCCAGAGTAGACGCGGACTATCTTGTTTGTGATGGACAATCTTTCTGGAGCAATGGAAATATGGTTGGAGATGGATCACTTCAATGCAATTAGATCATAATAACCGCATAAAAAATTGTAAGACATAATGATACCATGTCGAATAGTCCAAATAAATTATCCACTGTGAATTGTTTTCCGTTGTTCACAATTCAGTTCAGGGACACTGTTGGGAAGAACGTTCATAAACAGCTCATTGATCTATTGTGCCACGAAGAATGCTTGTCAACAATCTTTTGCTTGTATGATTATTCAACACATTTTGGTTTTTTTTGTCACGATAAGATCAATGTAATCAAGTAAGATTAGTTCTATTGACTGTTTGAACAGCCCCTCAGGCACTTTTGAAAGTTGGAAATGCCACAAATTTCGAGCCCGGGAGTCCTCCAATTCACGCTTCAAAAATGCATGATATGCCTTGTTCAAGATACTTCTAACAAATCGATCTGTGTACAACTTTCACTTTATTAAGATATAGTCGGTAAAAGTGCTGGCTTCGAAGTTACACTTGATCCGTATGCCGCACGTAATATCATCTTTTGTATTTGTACTTCCGGGAGAACCAACGGTAGAATGAATTTGATGTACACGGTTGCCTGTTAATAATGAGAATCACTTTTTACTCGATCAATAATGTTGATATTTATGTTGCGCCATGCGGTGCACTTGCACTATTTCTCTTGTCTGATACTAAAAGTAATGACTGTTTCGCACCCTGTCGCCGAGTTTTAGGAACAAATTGTTTCACCTGTACGGCCGGTAGCGACCACAGAGCGTAGGTTTCGATTAATGTGAAGTTATCCAAATTGGTCTCCGAAATGATGAATCCTACGAAAAGTGAGTAGGGTATGATGAGAATCGCAAAAGGAGTAACAGCCTGGAATGACGTTGTATTCCGTAGCTTGCGAGCGCATTTTGAATTTGAAAAAAAGGAAATCGAAATAATTTTTGATGTTCGGAATTATCCGCACTAGGAATTCGTTTCCGTAGACGAGAGAGTTTGGTTAATGTGGAGAGTGCTCGCTATTCATTGTAAACATTGAGTACATTCAGAAGCTCTCAAATTTACCTCAAAATTGAGATTTTCACGGGGATTTTTCACACCCTTTGCCTTTCCAATTTTACCTATATTTTCTATTATATGTACATATGACCTGCGTGACCTGCATCCGAACAAATCTCCGCTGCATTCCAATCGTTTTTGCACTAAGATTGATATTTGCACTGCTAAGCTTCTGCGAAAACAGGAATTTATGGTTGCACAATCTTGCAATATAATACACAGCATAGAACATATGCTGATATAATAAAGTATTACTATTTGTAGTAATAAAATAGTTGAGCAAAGCTCACCCGATACGTGCCATAAATAGTGCAGAAAAGTGTACAGTAGGAAATGAGATACGACGGCCCGATTCCATAGAATGCAAGTCCGAACATGGTTCGGTTTCCCTGAAAATAATAAAAAAGGGTAAAAAAGGTAAATGTACAACCCGTTCAAGGCACACGAAGTCCTATGGGTAATCATTGATGATTTGTATTAATGGTGATGATAAGTATGTAAACATTAAGTTGAACAGAAAGGTTTGCACGATTTGCGTATTCGGCTCGTAACGTAAATCATTCGGCTCGTAACGTAAATCACAGTAATCTTTGATATCATAACAGTTCTTCCGCGCATACTTTTTTCTTATTAAAACAACATTTTTACGTTAAATCCCATAATCCGACATTAACATATCATAATATTATATATATAAACCGCATTAAAAATATCATGATTATCAGTAAAAATACATACATTTTCGGGTTCAGCCCGAACACCGATACCGTAGACCGCAAATGAATCATCTTCTGTTAGTCCCTGCACTCTTGATGCGATTTCATAGATTCGCGGTACAATCTGCGGATTGGGTACGAACAAGGAGAAATAAGGCTGGAAAAGTCGAAATTTCAACTTCAAATTGTCAAAATTTAATATCAAGAGAAAAAAATATAAGGCTCACCAGTGATATTATAAATATTATGATCGATATTGTGTAGGCAATTGCGAGTTGAGTCATTAACGATGATTGTGGTCTTCAAAGTATCAAAGTTTTTTATCGATTGAGGATTCAAATCATCTGTGGCGCCACGTAAAGTTGAGACATATGGGAAAAACTTGACTGCACACTTATATTTTTGCAGAGTAAAATGATACCTGTGTACTATTAAGAACTGCACAATGCATGGGGGTGTGATGAATTGCCAGAGACAGAAGACCAGTTGACAAGCTATGCACACCATCATGTCTCTAAAATGGATTAATCATAATTTAAAAATCGTGTTTAGTTTTTTTTTTTGAAAAAAAAGGTTTCTGATAAATACTGCCTTATTTATCGGCAAATTGCTCCAAGACAAATTCGTTTCAAAACCCACTGTTTTCCTTTTAATTAATATTCAAAAAACACAATGATTATAAGTGATGCGAGACGACGAAAAAGACGACGGAAAAATACAAAAAAAATTAGAAATATCATCGACTTGCACATTCTTAGTAAATCAGATTAACAATAAGATAAAAAAGTTTTAAAAAAATTAGTTGGGCTGAGAAAAAAAAAGAAAACATGCCTTATCCAGGGGTCAGCATATTTTATGGGACCGTATACGATCGCGAGATAAAAGCCATCCGAGAGGAGATGAGTCTGCTTTGATATCGATATTTTTGAGAATTTCCTAAAACACTCTCACCACTCTATATCACGACATAGTTAGCGAGAGAGTTTGGTGAGAGCAGAGGCTTTTATATGATTATTGTGCACTCACCCACTGTCCCAGAATGAGTAGGATGGAATTGAAGACATTTTGAACTGCGGTCACGCCAATGCAGATTCTACAATAATCAAATCGTAGAATATGTATTGCACTTCTAAATGTTGCCCTTGTGAATGATTATGCAAATCTCTTATGAACCACTTAGACAAGGGAGAAGCGTTATATAAAAAATTAGCTTGGACATTCGTCAATCCCCTAGGAGCAGTGGTCAAACCTTGGAACCCGCGCGGTTCGAAACCTTTTTCCGAACTTTCTAATTTTCAAAATGCGCACCAGTTGCTTGAAATTGTCTAAAATATTCAATCACTATTCACAAATCTAGTAGCAAATATAATAAATAGTGTACGGAAACTACAATATCCTTTGCCATAATTCTGTGTTCACAGTTTGCGTATGAAAATATTTGAGCGAATCCACCTTTAAGGAAACTCTACAATGCTATTTAAAACTCGGTCTATATCACATTTACTCTGTTGATATATGAGTGTTGCAATTGTAGTTCGTAAACTTACGAATGAAATTCCAAACGGATTAATGGAAATTTTGCGATGTATTTCGAGAGATCATTCGGACTTTTGTCATCATTATTTTTAGTATGTATTCACTAATTTAATGTTCACGCTAATGATGTTTAAACCCTTGATATTTGAATCATCGAGAAATTCCCAGTTCTGTGCACTTACCTTATTCATTCCTTTCTCTATTATTATTTGTGTAGGCATTTCGATATGTATGACGTGACAATCTACCGTACTAGTAGAAAGCGAGAGAAGGCAAATAGGGTTGTGCGGTTTTAATTAGTTTGAACAAAGTTTTATATGTTTGAAAATGTAACTGATCTAAAAGCATGCACACCTGCACGAAAGCAGAGTCATGGATAGTCGCTTGTTCGTGAGTAAAACGAATAAAATTACATTTAGCATCAATCCGAGCGTGCCTAAACTTTGACAAATCATACACTTAAAACAATTAAAGGCCCACCAGAGCTAATTTTACTCTCCGCTCCGGTAGCGCTCTCTCATAGACCAATAAAGCGAGTGAGCTTGCTTATAGTCTCCTTATCATTTCTTTTTTTATTCACAGTCATGAATAATTTCGTCTTCCGTCTCTCTCATTAATTTACTAAAGCGGAGAGTTTCCAATTAGCTCGTGGTGTACCTTCAATAATTAAAATTCATTTCTATGTATCGTTCAATTCAACCATTTTATCCTTCAAGGGAAAATTTGCAAAATAAAATAAAACCTTGGAAGCCGATAACTAACTGAGAGACTAGCCGCCAAGATGATGCCATATATCACACTATCTGAGAGAATTCAACAACCGAATTTTTTTGGTATCGACGAAAAATGGATTTTTCTGTTTTATGCATGATAATTACAGGCTCCACGAGTGAAGTTCACTGGTACTGGGAAATTCCTTCAAATTGAAAATTCGCTTTAGGGGATGACCACACAACGATTTGGCGCCTTTTCCTAAAAAGTTTATTTCGAATCCAATCGATTCGGGAGCGGGTGCAATCGACTCCTTAGCTAATTCTAAGAAACTATTGTCAAAGGGAGTTTTTTGATCAAAGATCAACGAACGCTGGAATTTTGAATTTTCGAAAAAAAATTACATTAAATTAATTCTCACTATTTTGCCATGTTCTAGGTGAATTTTTTATTTGCTTAATATCTTCTTCATATCATATTACACCTTCATTTTAAAATTCATAATTTTTTAAAAATATGAAATTTGTAAAAGAATCGTTTTTGTAACGAAAATCGTAATTATGGTGTGCACCTACAGTAATCCCTAATCCGTCAATTTGGAAATTTGGTAGTTTTAAACATATTTCACCGCTGTTCTTGACATGACTGAGGTATACGACTACACTTCGTTTTCGGCGTGCACCTATGATTTTGCTGAAAATTGACATTTTTCGTAAATTTATTACTATTTCGTTGTTTGTTATCCATTATCGATAAAAATTGGATCACAATACCATAGTATCATCTAAACAAACATACTAAAAAATGAAGAGAAACGGTTGACAGGGAAGAAAGTTATTCCTGAAAATTCAAAATATCATAGAATATTGAACAGCTATGTACCGTGCAGGTGTACTCCGAAGACGAGGAGTAGTTATATACCTCAGTCATGTCAAGAACAGCGGTGAAATATGTTTAAAACTACCAAATTTCCAAATTGACCGATTAGGGATTACTGTAGGTGTACACCATAATTACGATTTTCGTTACAAAAACGATTCTTTTACAAATTTCATATTTTTAAAAAATTATGAATTTTAAAATGAAGGTGTAATATGATATGAAGAAGATATTAAGCAAATAAAAAATTTACATAGGCCATGGCAAAATAGTGAGAATTAATTTAATGTAAAAATTTTTTCGAAAATTCAAAATTCCAGCGTTCGTTGATCTTTGATCAAAAAACTCCCCTTGACAATAGTTTCTTAGAATTAGCTAAGGAGTCGATTGCACCCGCTCCCGAATCGATTGGATTCGAAATATACTTTTTAGGAAAAGGCGCCAAATCGTTGTGTGGTCATCCCTTGAAGCGAATTTTCAATTTGAAGGAATTTCCAAGTATCAGTGAACTTCACTCATGGAGCCTGTAATTATCATACATAAAACAGAAAAATCCATTTTTCGTCGATACCGCACCTATGTGGTTTTTCTAAGACAGCGTGTTATATATAGTTATAATATAAATTGATATAATATTTTATCTTTTGCAGACCTGAAATTGTATACAACACCAATAATAATGTCTATGCGTATTCCTGAACATAAGAAACGCGAGATAAAAAATATAGTGATAACGTGAACTATATTGACGATCTCAAACGTGAATGAAGAAGATCGAAAGGGTTTGAAATTTGAATTACAATGGAAAAGAAGATGTAATAACGGGCAGAATCGATCAGGAAATTTCGATTGCGAGACTTTACCAAAGGTTATCTGTTCTAGGAACGAAGCTGCGATGTCTATTATTGAATCTGGATCCAGAGTTTTTAAAGTTTAGTCTGTTTCCTGTTTTTTTCCCGAAAAAAAGTGGATTTTCTTATTATAGATTTTGTATTTACACTAATCTTTAAAAGGAGTATCCCTTATCCAGTATGAAAAGTAGGCTTCTTAAATTTATTATAATTTCGTTTCAATCATAATACACAAAGAGTAAACTTATGGGGTAATCGTTACCCAACAACGTGTATCGGGGTATTCGTTTGCCCATATTCGGGGTATTCTGATTACCCATGCATTTTGGAGAGAAAGATTACCAATTATTTTGTGAAATTGTCAATTACATTACAGTCGAATGCTAATTATATCAATACATCCCGTTACCTTTTATTCGATCTACCCTATCCCCTTTATTTTCATCCAATTGGTTCCCTCCATAAAGACCGCGTAAGGCTGCAATAAACATTTGGGGAAATCGTTTACCAGGGTAATCGGGGTGGGTAACGATTTGCCAGGTAAGTTTGCTCACACAATCAGTGTACGTCACAACTTCAGTTATGCTCCATTATTGATAGATTTCATACTACTTGGTAGGCGACACCGATGGCAAACAAAATTATGAATGAACATAACAAACAACAGTGGTGGACAAATAAAATGTGAGTAGGTACATGCTCCGTTAAGAAGAAGACATAACTCTCTACATCGATACGGTCTTTCGTCCCATGGGGTACAGACGAGGACCCCAAATGGTTTGAAAAAAGATGGAAAATCTGAATTTACATGCCGCATATATGCCGAAAATGCTGTTTTCATGCCGAAATTTGTCGAAAAATATTTTTAACAATCTGCCGTAAGCCCAATGCCGAAAATATCTATACTCAAGTCGCACAGACCTGCCGTAGAATAGGGAAATTATGAATACCTCGACTTTGTCTGTGAGTAGAGATCACAAATAATTCTACAAAAGCAAATAGAAAATATTATTCATTTTGTCCTCCACAAACTAATAATGTATCCAAGCACGATTGCTTTCATGTCTGATAATTACAGGACAATTGTACAAAGCAAATATTTGTTCGTAAGAAGTACCCACTGTACTATACATACATACCGTTAATAACAACGCTCGATCGTGCACTTTTTATCAACATAAGACATTTGTCTTATTACAAGCATACCTAATTTGGACTGGTCATCAAAAATCATAAGCATTAACTTCAGGAAAATAATTCTTTGAGCATCTTTTAGATATGCACTAATGAAGTTAGTTCAGAGTTATTATAATTTCTAGTCATATTCAACGATCGATTTTGTAAACATATTAAGAAAATATTTTTAAGCAAAGAAAAGAGTTCAAGGCTCTTGCTGGAAAAAGTAAAACAATGCCTGAGAATGAAACAAAATTCAGTGCTATCAATACACTATAAATAAAGTACTAAGGCCATAAGGAATAAGTTAAGTACAGTTAAGCAAACAAAGTGAAATTAAGTCATGTTAACGTAAATTAAGTTAAGGCAATGTAAGATAACATTAGTGATATACGTCATGGTACATATTACTGTAACACAACCAAGCAAATCACCGATTACGGTAGCACCACACATCGTACATCAAGGATAAGGAATATGATTAGTAGCTACCATACCCGGTTTTGGTGGATCAGATAAAGTACCGATGGTCAGCTTTGAGTAAAAATTGTCGTACTAAGCATTATTCGAGTTATATGATTATGTCTATTGTAGACTACCGTAACCCGATTCGGTGGGTCAGAATAAGTACGGTTGGTCAGATTTGAGTAAAATTCTGTGAAGTCATCGTCAAGTCTCATCCACCTCAGATAGATTCAAAAATACGAAGAAATTCTAAAAAATACTGCTGATTTTCTACAAAAGTCAATAAACAACACACAACCCAACCTAGCGCACGACCAGGCACAATGCAGTCGATAACGCGCGCCGTAGGCGCGCGCGACCGGCTGGTTAATATATGAAACAGGAAGATTAGAGGAAGACCTAACTTTTTAGCCAATTCTTTGATTTATTGTTCCTTCAAACGTTGGCTAAAGACTTAAACCCACAGATGAAAAAAAAACTAAAACTAACGCACATATTGTCGCGTTCAGACGACCATACCTTATATGTCCACCAAAAACCCTCAAGATCAGTCGGCCCTCTTCAAGAACACGTGTTAAATTATCATAATTAATTAATTTATCTACGCCCGAGGCGCAACGAGACATGAGAAAAATTTAAAGAGATAAAGAACATGATATAATATATTATTGACTCTTATCATGCAAGAAAAGAGTATTGTGGAGCATGCATCATTCCATACAAGGAGATCAAGGAACGTACATAGACCAAGGAACCATTTATGAAGTTCTTCCCAAAAGTGTCCTTCAACAGAATTGTGAATTGCGGGAGACAATTCTCAGAAAATACAGTACCGTGCAAAAAGTCCGGCCCCAAAATTTGAATCGCTCTAACTTTCTTCGTACTTAACCGATCGGCCCCTGTTTGTTTTATTAAATAGTGTAACCATTGGAGAAAATTTTTATGTTATTGATTACTACCTACGATGATGAAATGATTTCATCATTCTTGAAATGCCGAAGTGCGATCGTAAAAATAGGTTTATTCTCAGGTATATTTTTTCTGTGAGTCCAATTTGTTTGTGAGGAACGAACAACTATCGGTGAACGTTTTAAGCCATTAACCACGTTGCTTGCATATCGCTCCGAGGAATTAGCTAATTTCGCCTGCCCATCAAAATTTCGTAAAAATGTCATAACTCAGTCTGTAGTTGAGCTACGGACCTCCGATTCAACAAGCATTATCACATGGTCATAGGGCACCACCACGCCAATTTCGGAAGGTTTCCGGCTCTTGAAGAGAAAATTCGAAAAAAATTCCAAACCATTTTTTGGACTTACGGTATTTCCCAGCCGGTTTTTCTAAAAATCTAAAATGTTGCCTTGACGTGCCTAAACATCTACCTAACACATCTACAAAGTGGCGAGATTACAGCACTTCAATTACGACTTTGCCAATAAAAATACCATTGGAAGTCAGATTGGAATTTTGCGAGAAAAGAGACAGAGAAAAAAGGTGGAATGTCCAATAGTGGAACTAAATTGAGGATACATGTAGGAAATGTGCTTATTAGTCACTTGGTTCAAAATCCGATCGAAATTGATATGAAATACTGGGTTATTGACCCATAATAATTCTCCATAACGAACGAAATTATGTTCCGTCCACTTTGACTGTCAATGGTATTTTTATGGAAAAAGTCGTAATTGAACTCCTGTAATCTCGCCACGGTGTAGATGTGTTAGGTAGATGTTTAGGCACGTCATGGCAATTTTTTAGATTTTTAGAAAAACCGGCTGGGAAATACCGTATGACCAAAATATGGTATGGGATTTCTTTCGAATTTTCTCTTCAAGAAGCGGAATCCTTCTGAAATTGGCATAGTGGTGCCCTATGACCATGTGATAATACTTGTTGAATCTGAGGCCCGTAGCTCAACTACAGACTGAGTTATGAAATCTTTGCGAAATTTTAATGGGTCAGGCGAAATTAGCTAATTCCTCGGAGCGATATGCAAACAACGTGGTTAATGGCTTAAAACGTTCACCGATAGTTGTTCGTTCCTCATAAAAAAATTAAACTAATAGAAAAAATCTACCTGAGAATAAACCTATTTTTACGATCGCACCTCGGCATTTCAAGAATGATGAAATCATTTCATCATCGTAGATAATAATCAATAACATTTTTTTTCTCCAATGGTTACACTTTTTAATAAAACAAACCAAGAGCCGATCGGTCAAGTACGAATAAAGTTATAGCGATTCAAATTTTGGGGCCAGACTTTTGCGCGGTACTGTAATTCATTTCAAATAAACGCCTTAAAGATTGTGATAGAGAGAAACGAGTGTTTTCGTTATAAGACTGTTCGGATAGAATGATATAGATTCATAGCACGAATCGAAAGACATATCTGATATTGATTCCCGATATGCTTAAAGCTCACTATGCGCATTGAAAGTACAATATACTTTCAAGGCATGTAGAGAGTGCCCATCCAATTTGCATACTTGCTCTCTCATTTTCTCATTATCCCTTACGCCAATTACCATATAATATAGGCCATAGCCAACATGCTTATCGTGGCGGGAGTCAGTCATGCCAACTCAAGGGTCCCCTTCTTTAATTACACGTTGTTTTACAATTATTTGTGTCATTATTGTGATTTAATTGCATTGAAGTGTGAAGTGTGTTGGGTCAGATTTTAAATTTTACTTGATCTCTGTGCATACGAATAGCATCTTTTAAAGACCATTAAAACGGCCCAACCTACATCTTGATATGAATAAATTAATTTAAATAAAAATAATCAGCGTTCTGATAAAGGTGCCCCAACTAAGGATATGTACTGCGTGGGAGGACATCCATTTGGCTATTGTTCTTGCTCTTTTCTTTATCCCTGCATTCTTTTGTTGTATCTCTGTCTGTTCACACTTCCCACACATCCCTAGGAAATATCGTCACCAACTTTCGCTTTTCATGATAGGACATGTTAAAGCCATGTTAGAGAAAGAGAGAAACGATGAGAGTGCATGCGACATGAGATAGTCAGACAGCGAAAGAAGGTTGAGAGAGCATGCGCATGAGAGCCAGACAAAGAGATGTTCTCTAGGCGTGGTGCTAACAACGTGTAGGGGCTACCAATCCAACGTGCCCACTCCATTGTGTTCTTATATAAGAAATTCACTGATATCATTCCAATGTCCAACAATGAAATTAATCCTTATCCTCCTTGCCGTTGTCTCCCTGTCAATCGCGTGTGCCCCTCACAGACCCAAGTCTTCGAGACCAGGCAAAAACCACGGGAAATCCTCCAAATCCAAGGGATCTAATGAATCCAAGGGATCAGGCGAATCAGGCGAATCGGGAGAATCGGGAAAATCAGGTATGTTTCGTTTTTAAATTCTAAAATCTTTAATAACATAACTGTTTGGATAAAAACTGTGCTTTGGACTAAAACACCATGTTAGCTATTTTAACAAATATATAGCGCATTTAACATTTGTTCATGCGCGTTCATGCGCGAGCATGTGATAAATATAAATATAGATATTTGTTGCTTGCTAATTCGGCCAACTGACAGATTTTTTCAATATCGTTTTGATCCAACTTTAGTCTGAAAGATATTAGTTTACATATGACGGGATTAACCAATCTGTAAGGATTAACCAATCACTATAGGGAACATGTATAAGAAGAATTTTTGCTACATTTTTTCTAGATTAATTTGACTACTATGTATGCACTTAATTTTTATAATTTAAAAATTTTAAAAAAAGGTATATTAAAAATTAAAATGGCCGAAATGAAATTTTTCATACGTAGAGTTACATTAACGATAATGACTTCGTTATGCTTCTAGTTTTTGATCTTTCTTGGTCTTTGATCTTTTATTTTCTATTTATTTATTAACA
Source organism: Parapristionchus giblindavisi (assembly GCA_943737045.1). NCBI lineage: Eukaryota > Metazoa > Nematoda > Chromadorea > Rhabditida > Diplogasteridae > Parapristionchus > Parapristionchus giblindavisi. Next base: position 394,683 of record CALSFV010000056.1, on the reverse strand, counting down.
CATCATAAAGATGTTACAACAATTTAAAAAATAAACGAATTACACTGAAGAAATTTGCACAAGCAGAAACTAAAATGGGTGAGGATAGACAATTTGAAATAGGGGAAGGTAAAGATGATGAATGATATTGCAATTAGAAATTGCTAATAATAAATTCAATTTAGAATGCCGAGAAGTCGCGTACGATGGGACATTGTGCGAAGCATTCTGTGCAATTGATGGATGTACTGGATGTGCGTCTCCTGACATTAAGACTGATAAAGTGAAGTGTCCTAAGGGATCAGTCTTCCTCTCCATATTGATCAGTGTGAGTTGTTGATAATATTGAGGATGCAAACCAACATTTTAGTGATATTCATGTCACCGAAGAAATGTACTCCGATGCTCGGTACAAATTATAAAAAAAATTGAAAAGAGAATCAGAGAAATCTCTCTCTCTCTCTCGCATATTTCTTTAAGTTCGTTTTTTGCTTTCGATTTTTTGCTACCTCAACGAAGAATATCGATATTCCTTTTATTTATCAACTGATCGAATAATTAATTAAAAAAGAACCATTCATAATACTGATGAATTTTCAGAAGGATGAGGAGTTCGACACTGTTGAAGACCTTGAGATGAAATGCAATAAGAAGACAGGCAAATGGGAGTTCAAGGGAAACGACGTCGTAGACGATGGCAACTATCCCACAGCGTCAATGACTGTCGCTTGCTACAAACTTTAGGCGTTTGTTGTAGCAAGATTTGCACTGAATAACTAATCATTTTTGATAATAAATATAATGAAGAAATGAAACGTCCAGTAGATCTGAAATATTCGTTACGTATTATTTTTTATTCTTTTATCGTTTCGATGTTGGCATAATAAACTATATTTGTTCGTTAAAAAATAAACGTCATTAATTTGGTATTCGATGTGCATGGTATTAATCGACAACACTCTACATTCGAAAATCTTTCAATACGATATCACTAAAAGAATAGAGATGTAAAAATTATTTGGAAACGGTGGCTTTGGATGTTAGAAAGTGAAAGTACCATTGTTTTTTAATAAGAAAAAAGAGGTGAGAGGGTGTGCAAAGAATGGAGAGTATGATGTTTTATTCTCATGGATCCTTCTGTTCGGAGTATTAGCGATGGACAAATAAGTGGGCGGGGTTGAATGGAAAGGATTGAGAGCCTTAATTTTATCTAGAAGAGCCTTTACTTTGATCACGTCATATACATCTCGATATCCCACAGGTCACACCATTAGAATGATAGCACAGTTGCATTCAAAGCTCGCGAATGTGCGGATGAAATGTGTCTGTTCAAAAAAAGGTAAAGGGTTTTTCATTCAGTTTTTCAAGGCACACGAAGTCCTGCTGTTGATCACTTCTATGCCACTGATAATTCTCACTGATAATTCTCAACTGGAAAGTAATTTTGACTTTGTACCCAAAAATTCAATAAAAGACTTCGACGCTCAACAGTAAGAAAGAGTAATCACATCGGGCAATTTCTTGACAGAAAGAAAATTACCACCACATCGAAACTTTCCATCCTTTTAGCTTTCCTTATAGTAAGTGTTCTGTATGCATTGCCATTCTTCTTGTACGTCTAGGAGTGTACTTCCGAGAAGGAAGAATAAAAAGTTAAAATCATTAAATCAATGATTCCTGATGAGTCACTATTTCCTTTCCTCCTCCTCCTTCTTTCCATCGTTTCGAATGAATCATCCCCCCTTTGCCGTCCCCATTAGGGAGGCGAAAATTACTCATGAGTGTTCATTTCTGTGGCCTATAATGAATGGCTAGTAGCGCATGTATTCGAATATGAGTGGGCGCTTTTCTAAAAAAAATGGATCCTTTCCTTCCTCTTCCTCATTCTTTCATTCGTGGCCATTGAATCACCTTTATCGTCCACATATATAAGCACTGCACATCTCCTCCTTCACACCTTTACGAAAGATAGTTATTGCTAAATGTTTAATTGCCCAAAAAGTGAGGCACTCGTATACAAATTTGATACTGTTTATTGTTCATTTTCTTTTTCCGCCATTTGCTCGCTTATTTTTTTTCGACACGAACTATCTTTCCAGGTGCCTATATCGCCTTTCAATCAAAAGCTTAGTCTAGACCTATAATGTATAATACAAGTATCAAATACTTCATGAGATCAAGTAAGCTAGGAATTATATTATTTACATCCTCAAAAGCATATGAACAAGCGTCTTGTGTATGCCAGCAATCAATATGTCACAGTTGGCGAAAAGTGTTTCCGTGTTTTTTTTGGAATACACTTCAGCAAAAAAAGTTGAGCTCCAAATGTGATCTTTGATCTTTGATCTCGCGTAAATAAATTTTAAAATTGCCTATCATGCTTACCACTTGAAAGAGCGCAAAAAATCGTACTAGAATTTATATGTCTAGCACATATGCGAAAAACCTTTTTTTGGCACATTTTTAAGATTCGAACAAATAAATCACCACTTTTCAATCGTCTCCGGGGGAATTCCTACTTCCGAAACGTCTAGCTAACTCCACTGCCTAGATTCACAATTTGCACAATTATCAAGTGAATCCAAATCAAACCAAACGAACAAACCAAACCAATTGAATCGCAAGAAATATTCAATCTTCATCGAATACGGTCAACCTCAATTGCTTGTTCTGTTGCCCCGGAGAAAAATCGCAAGCGACAATCTCAAGAATGCTCAGGATGCGCGAATGGAGCAATTCTGAAATACTTCTGTAAGAGCCCCCCATCACCAAGTGGCAACGTGCTCATGTCAAAATACGAAGTCTATGAAATTGGAATGTGGCAAAGGACAAGAGACGACAGCAAGACTACACTTCGATGAGGAACGAATCGAGGAGATCTGTCGGATCAAGTGCGGAGGAAGGTTAGAAGAAGAATTCGTGCTGAAGGCTACATTGAAGAGAAAGCAGGCAGGATCAAGGATGGAGAAAGAGCGGAACAATCAATTCCAGCTTCGCCCTCGCCAATTGCATTCTCTATCCCCGACTTCTCTATTTCTGTCAACCCGCATGTTATCGTTACCTTTGCTATTTTCTTATTATAAAGATATACTTAACAATAGTGTGAATGCAAATCACGATAAAAGTGAACACTCGATCATGTACAAACAGATAGTGATGACAAATGATTCAAGAAGTTGTGAAAATAAGAAAGCAGGAGAACTACCGTCATTCTCTCTTGATCTCTTCCCATCGATTGTGCGTGTAAAATCTACTAGCATAAGAAAATGACAAACGGGGCTCTAAGGAACGGAAGTCGCTCAAATGCTAGATCGCGCCCAACTCTCGATTGTCTATCTGTTGCATCTAACCTAACCCTGCTGACCTTCGCCGCTATTTGATATATAAAAGAGATCGACATAGTTTCTGAACCATGCAAAACAAGACATAGTCTCTTCTACAAATATAACAAGTGATTTTTATAATAGTACTTATTCTTTCTTTTCATATATTTTCAGTTACTCCTCCTCATTCGTCTGCACACGTCTGCATAGACATCGAAAGATGTTCGTGGAAGCATCAAACGAAACCTGTTCTATGCCCCAGAGGACACTTCGAGTTTCAACTCGAAGGTCATATGGACTTCGTACCCAAAGACGCAAGGGAAGATATCGACGCTCGCCAAGAAGAAAGAATTATACCCTCAGGGAATCCTTTTCAGAGAAGTATATAACTTAACCCCTACAATACTATCACACATATCACCCATTATTGTAATTGTTTTAGTGCAAATTAAAGATAGTTTCATCTGATACATGCTTTATGGACTTCACTCATATGGCACAGAATTATCGCTATTTCAACCCCCATTCAAGTGATTATTGGAGAGTTATTATACCGAACTGATTGTGAATAAGATAAAATAAATTATGATTTCAAGAACTCGTAATATCAAGAATTTACATACTTTGTCAGCTCAATTTGTCATGAAATCAACTTTCTTAAAGGTGGAGACCCGCGAATGATCATGCAAATCTCTTATATCTCGCTTATGCAAGTTTCTAGTGATATGCAAGAAGATAGGGAGACCACCCATTGTCCCCTTAGCGTAGTGGTAAAACTTCTAACTAGAAAGCGCATGGTCGCGGGTTCGAATCCTATTGCCGAACTTTCTTATTTTCAAAAAGCGCGCCTTTGCCTGAGTTTGATAGCATGATTCATTCATGATTCTAGCGATCAATATGCTGAGTTAGCATAAAATAAATAGTGTACGGTATGTAGAATAACTTTTGCTATCATTCTGTCTTCACAGTTTGTTCACGAAAATATTCGCGGGAGTCCACCTTTAAAGAAGGGGACCCACGAGATTTGGGGTGCTCTATTGACAAAAGAACGTGGGACATAGCTTCCTTACTATTTTTTTATTTTCTCCGTCTGAAATACCGGCACTATTACAAAATAATGGTGTTGTTGCCAGATTATATGCCGATGACATTAAAATATATAAATCATTTAATAAGGACTACTCGTAACACTAGAAAAAGCGTTCGATAAAATAGTTAGTTGGGCTAATGATTGGCAATTGCCGCTCGCATCTCACAAATGCACCACCCTACATCTTTTGGGAACTATATAATTGAAAATGCAATACTGAATAAAAAAAGAAGTAGTTAAAGACCTGGGTTATGTTTTTCAGAAAACGTTAATATTCTCCGACCACTGTAGAGCTATTTCAATAAAAGCAAAGTCTGTTTGCCACATACTAATGCGAGCACTGCGGACTAAAAAGCCTGAAATTCTCCTCAAAGCATTCTCGATCTATATTCGCCCCATCCTTGCAAATGCTTCAACAGTCTTTAATCCCTATCAGAAAAAGGATAATAAAACCCTCGAAAAAGTTCATAATCACTTTACCAGAAGAGTATTCGCACGATGATACAGATACACATGGGAAAAACGTAGAGCAGCTGAACGTAATACAAAACTTAAGCTTGAAACGCTAGAAAAACGTAGCCTAATTATAGACGTTAGAACTTCCGTCAAACTTCTCAGAGGCAAGTCCAAAATTTCAAACAAGAAATCCCATTATTTCAATACCTATTTAATAGGAAATGGAATAAATTTCAATAATCCCGGGTCACGGTTCCAATATAGGCAGAACAGTTTCTTCGCTAGAGCGGCACATTTACTATCACTACCCGAAAATAGGATCGAATTTTCGATCTCAGAATGATCTATCTTTCCATTGTACCGATTTATATAACCATTATCATCTACTGTCGTCCCCACTTGAATCATTGTTTGATCTCACTTGCTTAATTCCATAATTTTATTTTTTTCTCTCACATCTATGTTTATCGTTAATGATAAATAAATAATTATTATATTTATTATAGGAAGCGAAATTATGTTCTCTATTAAATTTGATAGGTTGAACTCACAGAGCGTCTAGCTCATTGTCAGTTGTTAGTTGTCCGTCCTTGTAACCGCGCCATGCTGGTTCGATTCCCGTTTGCAATTTTTATATATTTGTCTTTCAAATTCAAAAACTCGCTCCTTTCCCTGTGGGATCAATGAACTTTAAGCTCGGATTACGACATTCCGGGGCACCTAAAATTTTAGAGACAAAAAATTTTAGAGATTTTTTTTGCATACAGGAAGAAGTCATCTATAGTTCTGCCTGGCCAGTTTAGTCACGAAAAAAACTGGGTCCCCTTCTTTTAGACCATACGAATAGACAGAAAATCAGAGAAAAACTCAGCAAAAATGTCCTGGGGTTCAAACCTATGGGCTATGATAGTATCTTCCACAGTGGTATCCAGACATAATCGGGTTTTCCATGTTAATTGATTTCATCTAATTCTAAATTGAATAAGCTACAAGAAAGCTTCGTAGGAATTCTGGAGATGATCGAAAAGTGGTGATTTATTTGTTTGAATGTAAAAAAGTTAGGTCTGTGCCCCATTTGCCTTATAATCGACAACGGGAAATCGAGGAGAGCGATTCAGTGCTATGGGTGCTGAAGCACCCCCAGTATTTTAACTGACAGCAACCATCTCTTTTCTCTCTATTGTATTATCTCATAGGTGTTTCGAAATTACAAGTAGACCATCTGGAGACTCGATATCGCGAACACTTCCGTTCGTCGTTCCCTCAAGTCTCAGCTGAGTCTTCTACCTTATAAGTATCGTAAATTATAAGAAACGAATCAGCGACAGATCAAGCTCAGCTGAGAACGGTACAATCAACTATTTCTACGTTGTGCTAGGCCCGCAGCAAGATTCTGTCGTCAATCACATGACAAAGTTGACCCTGTCGTGGGACATCCTAATTTTTTTCCTGAGTAACTATTTTTTCAAACTTCTACGAGAGACTATCTGAATCAGTGAACATATTACATATTATGTTCACTGTGTCAGATCCCTCGCAGAAGTTTGAAAAAAAAGTTACTCAGCGAAAAAAATTAGGATGCCCTATCATTAAGTAATTTCGGAAATATATTATTTTATCATTAACGGGGAAATGGATTTTTATCATACAGCTGCTGCCGTAGTTATCCAATTCTGGGATAGAAATGGTATATACCTCTCTTGATTTCCGTTCACCATTCGGCCAGAACCACAAAATTTTAGGGGTGTCCTATCATTAATTTTTAGGGGTGTCGTATTCTACGTATTCTCTTTACTCGTCCGGTATAGGTTACAGATTGGAAAAAGTTTTGTATTTGAGGTACTCAAGTACCAAAGATTCATATTATTACAGCGTCTGTTGATTATGTTGACGGAAGCAGCAATAATATTTTTATGTCAAATACTATACTAAGAATTATATAATGAGTGTGATATTTTTTTTAAAGATCACAGAACCCCCATTCATGCTATAATATCAAAAGGTCAAGATGCATCTCTTCCTTTGTATCATGATCATTCTATATAAAGTCACTAACAATAACTAAATGAAATGAGAGTTATTAATGGTTTTGTCCTTGCGAGAAAGATACTGTAGAATGAATCTATCATACTTACAAGGGAATGGTCTCAATTCGGCTTGACCTTATGAGATGTCAATAGTGTGACTAAAATTAGTTATATATGCTGATCGTAAATCCGTTTTTAGGCATTGCCTAATCGCGCTGAGCTTCGAGAAAATCGATCTTCAAATTTGCCTTTCTTGGCTGGCTGGTCGATTCGAAAGTTCGTATGGTCTTCTACACTAAACTATCCCGATGGGTTCATTAGCTCATTTATCACCCATCAAGACATCGACTTCCGTAGTGTAGTGGATAAGGTGTCCATCTTCACTTTTGATTGCCACAGGTTCGATCCCCTTTGAAGCAATTTTCTTTTGCTGATTTTTTTCTTGTCGAAAGATTGAAATATTTTGCTGTGAATATGAAAACCAGAAAAGAAAATAGGAAAGCAGTTCTCGATAGTTGATAGATGAGTTAACGCACCCATCGGGATATTTTAGTGTAGGAGACAGCATAAACTTTCGAATCAACCCAGAAAGCCAAATTTCAATATCGATTTTCTCGAAGCTCAGGTCGATTAGGCACTGTCTAAAACGGTTTTGCGATCAGCATATATAACTAATTTTAGTCACACTATTGACATCTCATAAGGCCAGGCCGAATTGAGACCATTCCCTTGTTAGAGAACAAATGTTTTCATTCGATATCGTTACCATTCATTCCCATGTTGTTGAATTTACGAACCGAAATTCCATGAAACCAACTTTGGAATTTTCCGAGACAAGAGTCTCAAATGATCGTTATTTCACTTCATTACTGCATATTTGAACAATGCTCAAAAGATTTATCTCCCTTTAGTTATTACATGTGCTTTTTGATCAGTTGTAAAAAATAAATATAAATCATGTTTGTAGTCTAGCACATTTAATTTATTTTTTAAAATTTAATTTATGTTAAATGCAGATATATTTATCCATATATCTGCGTACTACGTACACATATATGCGCACTACGACCTATTACTTCTCTCAGGATGGCATCCCGCAAGGAGCAATCATTATGTAGTATTCCGATATGACTACAATAGTCGAATTGTACATTTATCCTTTGAAAAAATTGTATATACAAATTCTCTAATACACTATAGTCTCCCTTATGTGACGCGAAATGATTGCACTTTAAAGACACCTTATCCAGTTTCAGTTATGTTCATCGCTGTTTCTTTACTAGAGCAGATAGACCAATCCTGGTAATATGATTCAGTTTCCTTAATTGAATACATACATGGGCGGGGTACCTGGAGCTCGGTTCTACAGGGGGCATCCGAACGAAAAATGGTTAATTTTACAGGGGACCTTCACTTTTCTAACAAAAATTTCACCTAATCGCATTTTTTACAGGGGGGGGGCATTCCACAAATTTTCGAAAAGTCCTAATTTTACAGGGGGCACCCCATGTCGGCGCCCATGTATGATTGAATACCTCTTTGTTTCATCTCAGTATCTAAATTGTAATTTTTATTTCAAAAAGTAATTTCTTTGTTTTCCCTCAATTGACTAACTTATTCACTTTTGAGATCATCATTATGTTTCGTGCTTATCATTTCATTTTTTCTCTCGCTCTTCATTCTGTCATCATGAACGTGCAAAGATATTGAATCAATTTCAGGTGTGCAAACGACAAAAAAAGGTTACATCGCTTTATATAATAACCAGATATGGCTTCATCTTGGCGACTAGTTTCTCAGTTTGTTATCGGCTTTGAAGGTTTTATAGAAATTTTCACATTTGAAAGATAAAATGAGTGAATTGGAATATAGGTTTAATTGGTAATTGTGGCATGATCGGATAAAAAAAAGGCAATGTTCTTTTTGGGTCGAATTCGATCATTTGCAATAAAAATTCGACATCTAAAGTTTTCTCAAGCTAATTTGAGAAGCACTCTTTCGCAGAACGCGAGATAGTGTAGCCAGAGCGGAGGGTTTCAAATTAGATCGGGATTCGATTTAAGTAAATAGTGTAAAAATAATTGCATTCATGAAAAAACAAACATTTTAATGCTAATAAACTTTGACTATGATTTATCAAAGTTTAGGTATATTCGGATTGTTGCTGAATGTAATTTTATTTGTTTTACTCACCAATAAGCATCTATCCAAAACTCTACTTTCGTGCAGGTAATATTTTGTTAGAAAAGGGTGTTCCTTGCATCTAAAAATAACCAATTCGATGTAATTCTTCCGGCATTCATCTAAGGCTCCAAAATGACACCCATGAAAACGTGACAAACAAATTCTTTCCGATGCGCACAAGGGAAGCACCAGTTGCGACGGAAACGATTCTGAAATGCAACGCAACGGGGCGCATCAAATTATCACCCGCATACAACCTGGTTCGATTCCCGACCGTGTCATGGTTATTTTGCTATTTTTTACAAAAACAAGGGAGCGTAAGCATACAAATATCTAACTACTCTCAAATATTTTATGCAAGGTGATAAGCAAGAAGTTACAGCTCATAAAAACTTTTGCAGAACTCCATCCCAAAAATGATTTTGGACATTTTTTGGAATTAATTTAACCTATTTTCCTGTTATTCTACCATTTTTTTTCGTTTCATTAAAGTTTTCGCTTTTCGTAAAATTTTACACCGGAAAAATTTTACGAAAAATGCCGTAAAATCGCAAAATTCGTAAAATCGTATAACGTAAAATGCACATCCCTGGTTGAGAGTAGCCGAGCTCGAAAAATAGGTGCTGGTCAGAGATCAATTATTATTATCCATTATAGTAGTAGTGAGCCCACTTTTATTTTTGTTGATTCCGTTGCTTAATCGAGCTACCATAACTTATATTATTGCGGCGATGTTCACGGCAAATTCAAGTGCGTCTATTACGATTACAGCAGTTCGAGTTGGTTCACGGTTGATATAATGGAAAATAGTAGTTGGTCTCGGACCATCATTATTTTTTCGATCTCGGTCATTTTCAACCATGAATTCTCGAGGGTCGACCGGAAAATTTACTCCACGAAATTACGGTAGCCCAATACAGTACACTTCTACTGAAAACAATGGTACCTCCTTAGGCCTCCTCCCATCCGATTTATCACCAATGGCATCTAAAGATTGCAGGATTCTATTTTTGATTTGACCCACATTTTCTTCACAGTTTTCGATGTGCTTTGGGTAGGATATCCCTAATGTAGGAAGGTTGGTAGATCAAGCGTCTCCCCAGGAGTACTTTCAGCTAACAAGGGAACGTTCCCAACTTGTATTGGCCATATGAGATATCAATAGTATGTTTAGAATCAGTTTTCGATGCTGATTACGAATCCGCTTTCATACATTGCCCAATCGAGCTGAGCTTCGAGAAAGTCGATATTGAAATTCGACTAGGTGATTCGAAAATTCGCATCTCATCTACCTTATCTACTAAAACATACCAGCAGTTGTTTGGATAATTGATATATGAGTTCATGAACTCATTAGGATGGTTTGTGTAGAAATCAACATTAATTTCCGAATCAACTAGTCGAATTTCAATATCGATTTTCTCGAAGCTCAGCTCGATTGGGCAACGTATGAAAGCGGATTCGTAATCAGCATCGAAAACTGATTGTATTCATGCTATTGCCATCTCATATGGCCAGGACAAATTGGGAACGTTCCCTTGTAAATATATGTGAAAATGTAACTTTTTGATTTTGATGGATAGAGCTGTCGACAGATTTCGTTTAAGCTCTTGAAAGGCAAATTGCTCTGCCATTGGTTGAATGAATGAAAAATAAACTTCATTTGAATTTTCGTGAATTACTAATTAAAGCCTAGAGTCGCTTTGATCTACTCGGCATTGTCGTCTCCTTGACAGGTTTCCTCTGTAATATAATGGATACTGGTTCTGATGATCGCCGTCGAGTCGCTCACCCAAATTCCATCGAAAGGAGTGGCTCTCTGGCCCAGTTATCGATGTTTCTCGAAGTTTATTGATTTCTCGTTGGACTGAATACTCATCCACTGGGCCCAGCTGGAACATTCTCTCATATGCACATTACCCATCTGCCAAGTGCTACCAGAAATCATCGAAAGGTACTCCGTTAGCAGAACGAACTTAGACGTTATTCACAAAATGCCATTGTCAAAAGGCGAACAAAATGCCAAATGCCAATGAAATTCCCCTTTCAAGAGCTTAATCGAATGCTGTCGACAAAACCTTAATTTTTTTTCTCAGAACTGTCGAACGCGAAAGATGCATTTTCACATTTATATCTGAAAGTTCCATTCATTTTCATTTTAAACACATTTATCAAGAGTGGACTCTGATGTTCATGAGGGAAAAAGCTCTTCTTACTTCCGACCTTACTTCCCAGAGCATAGTTGTTGATGTTCTTACGAACATCTTCCCCATTCACAATTCTTGAGTCCGAGAAGATCCACAGGCAATTTGGAGTTGATCGAAGAATTTGATTTCCATGATTGGGTCTCACTGCCACGGTGACCCAATCCGGCTTGCCATTGATTCTTGATGTGCACAGTAAAATGCGACCGTTAAAGAAGTCTCACACAAACGAGTAATGAATCTTTTTTACACTTTTTAAAAGCTCTATTGTGAGTCGTGAAAATCGCGACGGAAGGAACCTGATCATTGCAGAATCTGCATTGGCGTAGCCGCAGTTCAAAATGTCATCAATTCAATCCTGCTCATTATGGGACAGTGGGTGAGTGCACATGCAATTACAATTTATAAGACTCTTCTCTAACCTAACTCTTTAGTTATTTAGTGATCAGAGCGTTTTAAGATATTCTCTAAAAATATCATAAATGTCATTTACTAATCGATATCAAATCAGACTCATGTGCTCTCGGATGATTTTTTCCTCGCAATCGTGTACGGTCCCATAAAATACGCTGATCCCTGGATAAGGTGTGTGTGTGTATGCATTCTCAATAATTCAATGTTGTCAGACATTTAAGCATTGTGTACTTGATCATATTTACTCAAAATGTGCTATTCACCGTCAGTGATATTTCAACTTTGTTTGCTTCATTTTTTTCTCCATCGAATGGCACAAAATAGTTAAAGATCTCACAGTACTTATTATTATTTTATTCTTAGAGTATTTTGATAAAAGAAAGGATTTAGTTTTGAAACGAAGATGCTGGTAAAAAATTAGTATCACACGCTTTTTCAAAACGAAGTAATTAAGCTGTAATTAAATGATTTTAGAGACATCGTGGTGTCCATTGCATGTCAGATGGTCTTCTGTCTCTGGCAATTCATCGCACCCACATGTATTGTGCAGTTCGTAATGTTACACAGGTATGACATTTCTCTGAAGATATATGTGTGCAGAGAGTTGCCAGAAGTTTGAATGACCCCTGAGGGATCAGTCGATAAAATACATACTTCTCAGACCGCAATCCTCTATGGTCACTCAACTTACTATTGCCTACGCAATTACTGTCATAATATTTGTAATAGCATTGGTGAGGGTTATCGTTTCTCTTTATTTTAAAGCAGGGCTGTGCGGCAAGGCGTTGCCGGTTTGCCGAATTGCCTAAAATACGCCTTGCCGCACAGCCTGTTTTAAAGTTTTTCAAATGAAAATCGAAATTTCGACTTTTCTAGCCCTATTTCTCCTTGTTCGTACCCAATCCGCGAATTGTTCCGCAAATCTATGAAATCGCATCAAGAGTGCAGAAACTAACAGAAGATGACTCATATGCGGTCTACGGTATCGGTGTTCGAGCTGATCCCGAAAATGTATGTTTTTTTGCTTTAATAATAATGCTTTAATAGTAGCCTGCCACAGCCACAAGGTTTCGTCTATGTAGAGATAGTACGTACGTACGTAAGTACCTACTATCTAGCAAGAGTAGATATGTAGAGATACCCTTGTGCATTTTATACCAATCATAATAATATATTTTCTCTAATCGTGTTGGAATCAGAGATGGTATTAACGATTTTACGATTTTACGAAAATCGTTCATTTTAATAGTTGCCATTTATTTTAGACTCACCGTTCGAAGAGCGAAAATGAACGAGAATGACTCGGCTTCTCAAATTTGCACGCAATTTTTTAAAATTATATTATTAAAATCGAGCGCACGATTTCTTCTGCATCAATTAATGAGAAATCATTTTTGCGCGACCGCAAGATTGCGGATCTTTAATCCAGATAGTGGCGAGATTGCGAGATTTCAATTAGACTTTCCCCATAAAATAGCATTTGAAGTCAAAGCATAACGTCCCTATATTGTACTATTATAGGCCTGGAAGTAGTTGTGCGCTTTCTCGTCTGGATGACTAAAGAGACTGAAACGTAAATAAGCTTGGATAACACAAAACCACTTTTAGTGCTAGTACATGACATAGCGAGGACGTGAGAACTATACGAATGAACTTCGCCTCCCAAATATACTTTCTGCTCTATAGATGTGTTCATTTTCAGGGAAACCGCACCATGTTCGGTCTGGCATTCTATGGTATCGGGCCGTCATACCTTATTTCATGGTGTACACTATTCTGCGCTATTTATGGCACCTACCGAGTGAGATTTGCACTTTTATTTTATTACTACAGTAATAGTAATACTTCAATATGTCATCATATCATAGGCAAACGCATGTTCTATTTTTAAAAATGCATAATGACAAAATGTATTTTGCACAACTGTGTTTTTCTTAATTCCTGTATTCACAGAAGCTGAGGAGCGCAAACATCAAGCTTAGTGCAAAAACGATTGGAATGCAGCGAAGATTTGTTCGAATGCAGATCACGCAGGTAAACTACATATTACAGAAAATATACGAAAAAATGCCATGACTCGATTAGTCCTCGTGAAAATCCCATAAAGAATGCTGCTGACCGCTCGGGGAATCTAATCCGGATGAAAATTGACACATCCATAGCTGAAAGTAAGAGGTAATGATATGTGAAGTCCAAAGTTAAGCAAGAATTCGTGTTTCATATCTAGGTTTGGTCTTTGATCTTTTGTATACGAAGTTGATCAATATGATCTTTGATGTATGGCTTTGATATGCATAAGGCAGGTGTCAAATCTTATAACAAATACTATAATAATAGATGTACAAGCGCATAAAACGTAAATAAAAAATGTCTGTTTTCGCCTAAATTTCTCATGTATATCTAATACCTAATACGGAAATATCTAATACGGATAATCCTAACGGAGTTTATTTCGATTTCTCTGACAAAATGCGCACGCAAGCAACATACCGGATCGGAATATTGCTTCTTTCTAGGCTGTCACTCCTTCCGTTATTCTCATTCTACCGTACTTTCTGCTCGTAGGATTCATAATTTCTAAGACCAATTTGGATAACTTCACACTTATCGAAACCTACGCTCTGTGGTCGCTACCGGCCGTACAGGTGAGATAATTTATACCTAAAGCTTGGTTACAGAGTGCGAATCGGTCATTACATTTAGTAATCACATAAGGCTAAATACATAAGAATACGTCATAATGCTTTCCTACCTTTCCTGATAGTAATATGAGAGATAGCGCATTATAAATAAAAGAACTCGATATTTGCAATAGAAAATATCACAGCTATAATCTTAAAATATTCTTTTATCGCTTCTCGTTTTTTTTTTTGGATTTCTTCGTTTTCTTTTTCATCTTTTAACGAAAGATACACCTTTAACGAAATATACATAATATGCATGCATAATATTATCGCTATTATTCACCGAATAAAAAGTGATTCATATTACCAGGCAGCCGTGTACATCAAGTTCATTCGGCCTTTGGTTCTGCATGAAGTGCAAATACAAAAGATGATTGTGCGTGCGGCATACGGATCACATCCATCTACAACGAAACCACCACTATTCCCATCTATATCGTAATAAAATCTACGTAAACATGTCAGATCACTCTGTCAGAAGTTTCACATATTTCATATTATTTCACGTTTAATGAAAAAAAAAACAAAAAAAGTAGTTCGAATTTCACTAATGAGATCCACCCGCTCTCTCTTTTGCTCTCTTCCTTTAAGGAGAAGTTTTATGAAGTCATGCTTATAGAGGTTCCAGGATCGCTACAAAATAATACGTACACGAATCATGCCAACGGGAGTAGGATATGATGCACACTAGTCATGTCAAAAGATGAGCCCGATTGCTCATCTGGGGTGGTATTCTTTCGTCAATTTCGGCATTGCCGAAATTTTCGGCGTGCCGAAATATTTCGCTGCTTGCCGAAATATTTCACGGCTATAGCCGAAAATTATCAACCGAATCTCGCAAAAGACACATGTTTGAGAGGAGAATGTACCACCGATCATCCGCATGACATATTATCAATCAACCACTAGACTATTTTGCTTCATTTAATTGTCTATAGTTTCTCTTCCTAGTACCTAGGAATATTGTTTCTCATTCTTTTTTATGCGTCTCTCAATCATCATTTGCACCGTTCTTCTCTTCGCTGGTCGGTTGGTCGTGATGCGGAGACGCCGCTCAAGAAAAAGACAAATAACAAAAATGAAAACGATGTCATGCCGAAATCCCTTACTTCTCCCCTCAAATATTTAGGCTTTCGAAAAAGTGCGCCGAATTTTTCTCTTACGATGTCTAAATCATTTTGCCGAATGTTTCGGCATTCGGAAGGTCTCTCTCATTTTCGGCAGACCGCTCTAGGCGATCGATGACTTCGGAATCATAACTTAGACACTGATCATTAAAGATCCAGACTTTTATCACCATTGCCTTGTAACATTGACTTTGAAATCGATGATTTGTATACCATCAGAATACGCAAGATCACTTTCAATACTTTTATTTTGTAAATTATGCGAAGGAATCGAGACTCAGAAAACGAGAAAGAAGAATTGAAATTATAGAACCGATCAATTGAGCAACGAGCGCGCGGAATGATCTTTGCATAATCATAAATTAGCTCACTCTCTATTGATGCAAATTAGTTTTGGAACCCGACGATTTATAACCGTCGATTAGAAACTGACGATTTGGAACCATAATTCAAAACTTGAACTTCGTAACCCAGTTGATAAAAATGGAATAACTTCAATATTATCGATCAATATTATATATATTTAACGCGATCCCATATATGCAAATCTTGCAAACGTAAGAGACACTTGTATGTAAAACAATGAAATTTGGATCTCAATCAGAGATCAAACGATCAAAATCCGCATGGCTAGACGATAATATTGAAGTTATTCCATTTTTATCAACTTGGTTACGAAGTTCAAGTTTTGAAATTATGGTTCTAAATAGTTAGTTTCCAGTCACAATGTTCTATAGACTGTGAAAGCCAAAACGACCGCTCAACATAGAAACTCTCTCAAATGCAATCGTCTTTCGCTTGTCTCGCTATGGAAACAAAATGGCTTGAACCAGAATACTGTGCAGTCGACGGTTATAAATCGTCGGGTTCCAAAACTAATTTGCATCAATAGAGAGTGAGCTAATTGATGATTATGCAAAGATCATTATGCGCGCTCGTTGATCAAATGATCAGTTCTTCAATTGCAATTCTTAATAGATAGTAATTACTTCGTCCTTTCCAAGCTGAAAATTGTCTATGTGAAAGTTTTAGCGGTGAGATTCCCTAAGGAGTCGTTTTAATCAGTTGATTTCAAATCAAAGTTTTTCTAACTTTATTTCTGTGACAAACTTTCATCAAAAGTAGTTTGCTAAATTTTGATTCCGAAGTCATCGATCGCCCCGCTCTATCTCTCAACGTGTGCGCGAAATTTATTTCGGAATGCCGAAAAATATTTCGGCATCTGCCGAAATTGACGAAAGAATACCGCCCCTGAGTCAAAAGTTATGACATTTCAAAGTTTCGTCCGAATACTTTTGGCCGCTACTGTATCGCGTTCGTGCAAAAGCAAGAAGTGAAGGAGATGTTTCAGGTATTTTTATAAGGAGGATTTGATTTAAATGCATTGCATCTTTAGCGGAACGAGCATGCATGTTTACCGAATTCGGCTATGAAAATGCATTTATCTGGTTCATAATGTTTTTAAAAATTAAAATCAGTCTTTCTCAAATACTACATCTCTTACAGTACTCATGATAGATGGATGAACAGTCATCAATCTGACCCCCCGAAGTACCCAATGATTCATGGGTATCGTAGTCTTCACTGGAATATACATAAGAGGTTTCGCGATTCCCGGTTGAATCAGAGGGAGTCCGCTTATTGAGCGCTCTTTGTGTGCCGGTTTCGCTGCTGCAACTGCTGCTTGTGTCTTCTCCTTGGGTGGTCGTCTAGGATGAGCCGCGACGCGTACCGTAACGCGTTGCGGTTCGGTATCTGAATCATTCACAATGTTACGGCTATGCTACGGCTAGTCATCGTACCTGCATCTCTCAATCCTGCTGCATCCAATCTTGCGTTGATTAGGTAGACTGAAAGCAGAATGTGCAAAGAAGCATTGGACGGTTTGGGAAGATTTGTCGAAGATGTGAAGACCTCGCCTTCGAGATCAATCTTAAGAATACAAATTTAAAAAAAAGGAAAATAATTGACATTGACAATAACGAAATTATTACGAAAGTGTTTAGAAAAAGAGATCACGCCACCACGAAACCTTAGCTTGCACACATTTAAAAGAAAAAAAAACAACTTTTTTGCTTATTTTTTTTTGCACATTATGATTAGAAAAAAACAAAACCTCAGCCAGGCTAGTTTTCATCTTCTCCGCAGCAATAGCTATCAACGTAGCCAGTAATGCATAAGGATGTATGAGCATCGTCGAATCGATATTAATAGACGGAAGAGGTTCGGTAGAAGAATCGACCCGAAGCACTAACGATTTGATGTAGTGGTGACTGAAAATGAATACTTTTTTTTTAAATTTTAAATAGAAGATTTTGAATGGAGCGGTTAAAAAGAGAAGTCGGGTTTGAAGTGAAGATAGCGCTCCCTTTAAAGGTGCAGCACATGCTAATTTGACTCTCCACTCTGACAATACTCTCTCGTAGACAATGAAAGCGAGAGAGCATTGCCAGAGCGGAGAGGTTCAAAATAGATAAGGATCAAACGCATTACCGGTCTTGATCATTCTTGCAACTCTCCAGTTCATTCAAGAGATAGTTCAACAGACACGGCTTGCCCGTTCGAACCTAACAAAATATCAAAATACAACGTCAAAATCTGAAAACTACTTACAGTAGCACAGTCGACAACGCCTCTTCCTTGGGGATATGCAGTCTGGGTGAAGAATAATTGTCTCCCTGTGGAGGAGTAGCCAGAGCGGAATGTGGAGACCGATTGGAGCGATCTTAAATTTTTGTTTCATTCGCTCTTGCTTTTAGGACATATGTATTTTTTTAAAAGCATTTTTACCCAAGTAAGAATTTATTGATTGTCGCTTAATAATCAAATATAGGCGTAATATTTTACATTCTTAAAAGACAAAAAATAAATAATACTGCAAGTGAAGAGAGGGTTGCGAACGCTTTCACTTT
Organism: Parapristionchus giblindavisi; assembly: GCA_943737045.1. Taxonomy (NCBI): domain Eukaryota; kingdom Metazoa; phylum Nematoda; class Chromadorea; order Rhabditida; family Diplogasteridae; genus Parapristionchus; species Parapristionchus giblindavisi. Next base: position 376,283 of record CALSFV010000056.1, on the reverse strand, counting down.
ATCTGATATTCTTTTCGAAAAGAAAAGAAGAACACCTAACTGCCATCTTTTCATATACTCACTCGTCCATTTTTTTGATCTGTTATTTTTTTAGTTTGGTTTTTTATTTTTTTTTTACGATACGAACCTTCCAGTCAAAGTCATTTCTTCCTGTTCCATGGTAACCACATTTTCAACTGCAGTTGATCTTCCGGAACAGGGATGAGAGACTGGATCGTGACCTCGTGCGATCAACGAATAATCAGCCAACGTCTAGAGATCAAAGATCAAAGTTCAAAGAACAAAGGCCAAAATACCTTCCGTTCTCTAGCCTTTCTGACATGACTAATAAGAAGAGGCGAAAGACCACACAATTCATGTCCATCACTGTGGAAGTCCTTGTAGATATCGTGCTGGAAGATCAAAGATCAAAGATCAAAGATCAAAGATCAAATATGACAAACTTGCCCTGTTCGTTGGTTCTCTTGACAGAAAGGTTCCGAGTACGGTATCGTCCTGTTTGTTCAAACCTTTGAAGATCCAATCAAACATCGTATCGATTATCTGTTATCGATTAAACAATTATTGAACAATTATTGAAATCATTCAATACCAGTTTATCGTTTTCATTCGACATGAAAGTAGAGTATGCTGGATGCACGACGCAAATTCGAAGACGAGATACTGTAGCCGTCTCCTTTGAGCCCATTATTGCCTCCTGTAAAAGATCAAAGATCAAATTTTGGTCATTGTCAAAATCACCTTGAACAACTTGAGCATCGATATGAGATGATACTCAGTGAAGTGATATTCTCCGGTGAACCCGTGGAGACCGTAAGAGGAGCGAATTCGGAGAGCAAAATGAAGGGCAATGAGGGATATCAACTGAGATTCTTGAGCTATCTAAATCACGCTATCTGAGAAAATCCACATATGTGTGGTATTGACGAAAAATGAATTTTCTGGTTTTATGTATGATAATTACAGGCTCCATGAGTGAAGTACATTGGTACTTGGAAATATCGTCCAATTGAAAATTCGCATCAGGGGGTGCGTTTGGTGTAGTTTGGCGACTCTTCCTAATAAGTTTATTTCGAATCCAATCGATTCGGGAGTGGGCGTAATCGACTCAATGGCCAATTCTAAGAAACTATTGCCGAGGAGAGTTTTTCGAGCAAAGGTCAACGAACGTTGGAATTGGAAAAATAATTACATTGAATTAATTCTCACTATTTTCCCATGGCGAACTACAATTTTTTATTTGCTTAATAGCTTCTACATGTCATTACACATCTTCAATTTAAAAAAGTATAATTTTTAAAAAAATTACAAGTTTATGAACGAATCAATTTTGTTCGCTGTATTCAATTGTGGTGAGGATTGGCGAGGTTTCCTAAAAAGTTTATTTCGAAACCAATAGATTGGGGAGTAGGCGCATTCTAATCCATGTCTAATTCTAAGAAACTATTGCTAGGGAGAGTTTTTCGATCAAAGGTCAACGAACGCTGATATTGGGAATTTTCGAAAAAAATGTTTACATTATATTAATTCTCACTATTTTCCATAATTCTCTCTATGTAGAAGCGATTGAGCAAATAAAATGTTTACATTCGCCATAGAAAATAGTGAGAATAAATTTAATGTAAACATTTTTTTCGAAAATTCCCAATATCAGCGTTCGTTGACCTTTGACCGAAAAACTCTCCTTAGCAATAGTTTCTTAGAATTAGATATGGATTCGAATGCGGTATGCGGGTTAGACATGGATTCGAATGATTCAATGCCGAAAGTTTCCCTTAGGAATAAACAACTAAATTTAGATACTCTTGAAAAGCGTAGAGAAGAAATAGATATCAAAGCTGCAATGAAATTTATCAGAGGTAAATATAGGATCTCAAATATGAAACCTCACTACTTTCGCCCTTATATCACCCATAATGGTCTCAATTTCAACAACCCAGGCTCACGCTTTCACTACAGGCATAATAGCTTCTTTCCTAGAGCGGCAAGGCTCCTAGTGCAACCGAAAAACCGGATTACCTTTAGTTTCCCTGAGTGAAAATTGATTGATGTGATCTTCCTATTCCCCATCGTAATTCTATTTCGACAGTTCTTGTGTTCACCAAAAATCATCTCAACCATTTCTATCTGTTCATCTCATTTATTCACACATTTCATTTTATTTGTTCTTTTCTGTACCGTGTTTCCTTGAAAACGCATAAATATTATATTATACTCCCGAATCGATTGGTTTCGAAATAAACTTTTTAGGAAACCTCGCCAATCCTCACCACAATTGAATACAGCGAACAAAATTGATTCGTTCACAAACTTGTATTTTTTTAAAAATTATGCTTTTTAAATTGAAGATGTGTAATGACATGTAGAAGCTATTAAGCAAATAAAAAATTGTAGTTCGCCATGGGAAAATAGTGAGAATTAATTTAATGTAATTATTTTTCCAATTCCAACGTTCGTTGACCATTGCTCGAAAAACTCTCCTCGGCAATAGTTTCTTAGAATTGGCCAAGGAGTCGATTACGCCCACTCCCGAATCGATTGGATTTGAAATAAACTTATTAGGAAAAGTCGCCAAACTACACCAAACGCGCCCCCTGATGCGAATTTTCAATTGGAAGATATTTCCAAGTACCAATGTACTTCACTCATGGAGCCTATAATTATCATACATAAAACCGGAAAATTCATTTTTCGTCAATACCAAGAAAAAAATCGGTTGTTGACTTCTCTCAGATAGTGTGTTCTAAAGTATTGTATTATATACAATAAGCAATTGTTTCATTTTTGAGTTACTAGAAGTAACAAAAAAAGAACAAAAATATTGTGGCATAAGTCAGTTCGCGATACTTCCAATCGTGTGCCTACCGTAATCGACGCAATCGTGGTAGCGAATGCGGGTGTGAGGGCGACCGAGCGAATGAAGGAACGAAGTGAATCAGGACGATCAATGAATAATACGCGAGAGTGATCGATCCAACGACGCTGTAATATAATAATAATATTTAAACGTATTCATGCAAGAGCAAGGGGTAATTTTCGTAACACGACTTAGTTTCCTCACAAGTGAGCGTTATTTCTGGCATTAAATGAAATAAAAAATTACTGCAGTCCCTACCAAAGGTTGCATTTGCGCGACGACTATAAACAATCTGAAGGACGGATTCACGGATTCGACACTGGACATCTAAAGAATATCGGAGATATCAATATTATAGTTTTGTTAAAGTACCTCCTCCATAAATTTGACCATCCAATTGAGGTGATTATTGATTGAACTTCCCGAGGCGACGATCCACACGGGTTCAGAGATATTTGCGAGCACTGAAATTTTAACAGATATTTCACACTAGGGTTGGCAATAACGCTCACGCATTGCGGGCCCGCAATAGCATTGCGGGCTCGCAATGACTACTTTATTCCTGGCCACTTTTTGTGATCGGTCGCAGAGATGGTATTAACGATTAACGAATTAACGAAAATCGTTAATTTTAACGATATTTTTCGTTAAATTTTAACGATTAACGAATTTTTTTCGTTAATAAAAATGAGCGGTAAAATGCTGGAGAGGCGTAGTTTTCTTACAAATTAGCACCTCACTTCTAGGAAAAATCTTTTTTTTTCCAAATTCTTTTTTTTTTCAGTTTTCAAAGCTGTATTCGTTTAAAAACAATTGATATATCGATTTATGGAACATCACTGTTCATGTTGTTCTAATAAATAAACATGCTTGGAAAAAGATTTCATATTTTGAGCATTAACGAAATTAACGAAAATTAACGACTTATTTTTCGTTAATTTAACGACTTAACGAATTAACGAAAATTTTCATTAACGAACATCTCTGATCGGTCGTTCTTCTGTTCTCTTCATTTTCCTTCGCTCTCTTGTTTTGCTTGAGAGAACAGAAATCATTGCGGGCCCGCAATGCCATTGCGGGCCCGCAATGATTTTACGCCGCATTACGGGCCCGCAATCACTAGCAATGAAAAGTCAATTCATTGCGGGCCCGCAACCCCCGAATAGCCAACTCTATTTCACACTATCTATTTATTTATTCATCTGTCGTTGATAGTCATTATTTTTTACTCTAATTATAAATCTGATTCATTTTTTTTCAATATATAGGCTCACTATAGACTTGTTTGCTTTCAACTTGAATTCAGTTTCATTCATTGCAGTTACCGCAAAATCCCCTATGTTCCAATCGTTGAACAAAGCAAACATGATTATACTTACAAAGAGCAGGAAGATGCCTATCAACAATTGTGTGAAGAACTTTTCCTTTGTAGAAGTCAGGAATTAGATCGGGAAAGCCGGCGGATGAGGGAGGAAGAATGAGAATGAGTGGTTGACGGCAAGATGAGCTTGAGTAATAATATTTATTTATTTATTTGTGTATTTATTCAAATGCACTCTCGAGCTAATTTCAAACGCCGATATGGCAGTGCTCTCACACATTACTTGTCTACCAGATAAAGCGGAGAATAAAATAGGGTAGGGGCGTGCTTATAAAGAAAACTATTCCGAGTAAGAGATAATATAAAATGAAGTGACCATAGGTATTGCTAGTGAAATTTAAAAAAAAAGAAATATCCATTACTAAAGATGATAAAATTTTTTTTGTAAAAATAATTTCAAGACAACTAAGTTGGTGAATTACCGTTGAAGTATGGCTCTCGATAAATCGACATCAACCGCGGGAGGAGAATGAAAAGAGGAAAGCGAAGTGACTTTCGGTGGACTGAATATCATCGATCAATAATATAAAACATCATAGATCAATCAATAATATCGATTACTTGTCTTTGATTTGTGTTTGGAGTGCGAGATGAAAGATGTGTCTATGGTCACAACGAAGCGATGGAGATATCTCGGACCATAGAAGATGAGATATCTGGAATTTAAAAAAATATTTGAGTTTAAAAAATAGTTCACATCAGCTGTTGAAACCAGAGGGAAGGATGACGATCTAGATGGAAATTAATGAAACAAGAAAATATTAAAATTCGTCCACCTTGTGTCTCATCTCCCCCACTGGTAGTGCTTCCGATTCGGCACCCTCGACTGGATCGAAAAGTGGCTAGAAAATGATTAATTATATCTTCGGCTCAGCTTGCATATGCATCTGTCACTCCTTGAATAGGCATGAAAAATTGTGAGATGATAAATTTTGAAAAGAATGAAAAGAAAAATTTTGAATGAGTACGTTGAATGTATCTAGGTAAAGGTAAAGTTAATCATCGAAGCGAACTATTCTTACCACGTCAAGAATCGATATGAGATAGGAAGGAGAGAAATTGTACCACGGAGAGAATGATGAGAGTGAACGAACGATGCTTACTGCCTTAAACAATAATTGTTAATTTCATAGTAAATCTCGATTTCCATTTCTCGCTCGGCTTTCTTTTTTAAGAGCTCGGATCTGTAAGACTCGAGCATTTCGGCCAGATTCCGGACATTTCGCCAAGAATTTTGATTCAAGCCACAGTACTTTATGGGTGTAGGGTACCTTGGGCCCACATTACAAAATGGTACCCAAAGTGGCCCTAGCAGTGGAACGCGGCGTGCCAGGTGAGCGCCAAGTTTGAAAACTCGATTTTCATATTTTTTCAACCTAACAATCTAGAGTCCAAATTTCTTCGGCATTTTGTTAGGCATGCCCAATGTGCACATAAACACTATTGAGATTAATTTTAAGCAATTCCTAGACTGATTTTTGACAAGAACTTTCGGTTTTTTTCGATTTCTCGGCATCTCAATTTCAATTCCGCAAAAGTTCTCTAGTATATCCATGTAGCCCAACTACTAGTGCATGTAACCCTGCTAGGCGGAAATCGATCTTGGATTGCGCGTGTCGGAAAAAATCGGTCTGAGTGTTTCCAACTTGACTCAGAAGCGTTATTTCATGATTTTTTGCTGTATTTTCCAAACGATTAGTGCGGAATTGTGGCCTACTCAAAGTTTCGAGGTGAGTCGAGTAAAATGACACAAGAAGCCCATCACTTGGATCAATTTGAAAATTTCCATTTTCATGACCCCGGGGTCATGGTCGAAAATTTCAAAATTTCTCAAGTTTGAAATGTTTTCATTTATGTGGCCTATTGTGAAGTACTAATGATGTGAATAATATTCAGCCAATGCTCAATGGCTGATCTCTCCTTTCAACCATTTCTCGAAAAGTTTCATGTTGAATGCGTGCGAAAAAGTCAGAATTGTGCTTGAATCAGTTTCCAACTTACTTTCTGTAACATCCTATCTAAGTTGATTTTGGAAAATTAAAAAAAATCAATTTGAGTGCCTACTTTCACGGAAAATTTCTGAAATATTGCATTTTTTCGACTCTAATGCTGCGACAATTAGCAAATGACAGTGACAATGTGATGTTTCATGGTGAGTAAACATAGTAGAACTGAAATCCCGGCATTCGGCTCACTTTTGAAAAAAATCGATTTCCATGACCCCGGGATCATGGTAAAAAAATATGAATTTTCCGAAATTCACGATTTTCATATTGATTATGTACAATGCAAAGTACTTAGATAGGATGTTACAGAAAGTAAGTTGGAAACTGATTCAATCACAATTCTGACTTTTTCGCATGCATTCAACATGAAACTTTTCGAGAAATGGTTGAAAGGAGAGATCAGCCATTGAGCATTGGCTGAATATTATTCACATCATTAGTACTTCACAATAGGCCACATAAATGAAAACATTTCAAACTTGAGAAATTTTGAAATTTTCGACCATGACCCCGGGGTCATGAAAATCGAAATTTTCAAATTGATCCAAGTGATGGGCTTCTTGTGTCATTTTACTCGACTCACCTCGAAACTTTGAGTAGACCACAATTCCGCACTAATCGTTTGGAAAATACAGCAAAAAATCATGAAATAACGCTTCTGAGTCAAGTTGGAAACACTCAGACCGATTTTTTCCGACACGCGCAATCCAAGATCGATTTCCGCCTAGCAGGGTTACATGCACTAGTAGTTGGGCTACATGGATATACTAGAGAACTTTTGCGGAATTGAAATTGAGATGCCGAGAAATCGAAAAAAACCGAAAATTCGGGTCAAAAAATCAGTCTAGGAATTGCTTAAAATTAATCTCAATAGCGTTTCTGTGCACATAGGGCATGCCTAACACAATGCCGAAGAAATTTGGACTCTAGCATGTTCGGTTGAAAAAATATGAAAATCGAGTTTTCAAACTTGGCGCCCACCTGGCACGCCGCGTTCCACTGCTGGGGCCACTTTGGGTACCATTTTGTAATGTGGGCCCAAGGTACCCTACACCCATAAAGTACAGTGGCCTGAATCAAAATTCTTGGCGAAATGTCCGGACAATGCTCGAGTCTTACAGATCCGAGCTCTTAATACTCTCGAGCAATAAAATAAGGTAAAACGAAGGGAATAACCGTGATATTTTCCGTATAAAATGTGTTTGCATAAGAAAAAAAGTAACACTCGAAACTAAATATTTCGCCTTACAAAATATTACGAAATATTGCGCCCTCTCGCATCCTCTCGATTATCACTCCACCAACTCACACTTAACCTTCGCCGCAATGATTTTATATTCATAAGAGAACTTTCATGTTTCAGAACAAAGAAAGCGATAATATATGTATGTATACACTAAATACTTACTTCTGCAGCCCATTTAAATACCGGAGTTAGTACATCTTCCAAGCGAGAAAGTTTCTTCATAACCTAAAAAAAAACAATTATCGGTGTTCTGAACTCAATGGTTATCATAAACTTTGCGAATGTAAGAAAAAAACTGAAATAACATAATGAAACTTTCAAAAATGTCATAATTTATCTACAGAATTATTGTATAGCATGATAGATGAGTGCAGATATCAGAGGCAAAACAAAAATTTGATCGTTACATAAAAGGTCAAACTACAAAGTGCTCGAGATGACAAAGATCAAACTACATACCGCTCATAAGATCTTCTTACATTCGCTTTCAAACATCTCAATGTATCTACTGTATAACTCACCGCTTTCAGATCTGCCTTCGCTGCCTCATTTGTTTCTTGTAGTTGTTTACTTTGTTGTAATAGCTCTATCGCCTTCTCATCATCTAATTCTTGTGATCGAGCCAAGAGATCCAGCATCGACTCTTCCAGACCTGCATGCGCAAAAATAAATAAAAAGCTTTAAATAATGCTAGATACTTTGCCATTTTTTCAATTAATTTTTATGTGTAAAAAAGGAGCATAAACTTTTAGTTGATCTCTTAGTTCTTTATTTATTTATTTATTCGATCTTTGTTTTTAGTTCCTTGATAAAGTTATTAAATGTAAAATATACAATGCAAATGTTTCCCTGAACTTGAAGTAACGTTAAAAACATAGTGAAAATAATATCTGACCAGCCAATTGCTTGGTGCACTCGTCAATTCTCAGCTGCAGCTCGTTTCTCCTCTCCACTATTTGAGCGCAGTTCCTAAATAGCAACTACAATACTATTATAACACACTATCTGAGAGAATTCAACAACCGATTTTTTTCTTGGTATTGACGAAAAATGAATTTTCCGGTTTTATGTATGATAATTACAGGCTCCATGAGTGAAGTACATTGGTACTTGGAAATATCTTCCAATTGAAAATTCGCATCAGGGGATGCGTTTGGTGTTGTTTGGCGCTGTTTCTTAATAAGTTTATTTCGAATCCAATCGATTCGGGAGTGGGCGTAATCGACTCCTTGGCCAATTCTAAGAAACTATTGCCGAGGAGAGTTTTTCGAGCAAAGGTCAACGAACGTTGGAATTGGAAAAAAAATTACATTAAATTAATTCTCACTATTTTCCCATGGCGAACTACAATTTTTTATTTGCTTAATAGCTTCTACATGTCATTACACATCTTCAATTTAAAAAGTATAATTTTTTAAAAATTACAAGTTTGTGAACGAATCAATTTTGTTCGCTGTGTTCAATTGTGGTGAGGATTGGCGAGGTTTCCTAAAAAGTTTATTTCGAAACCAATCGATTCGGGAGTAGGCGCATTCGAATCGTTGTCTAATTCTAAGAAACTATTGCTAAGGAGAGTTTTTCGATCAACGGTCAACGAACGCTGATATTGGGAATTTTCGAAAAAATATTTACATTAAATTAATTCTCACCATTTTCCATGGCGAATGTAAACTTTTTATTTGCTCAATCGCTTCAACATAGAGAGAATTATGGAAAATAGTGAGAATTAATTTAATGTAAACATTTTTTTCGAAAATTCCCAATATCAGCGTTCGTTGACCTTTGATCGAAAAACTCTCCCTAGCAATAGTTTCTTAGAATTAGACATGGATTAGAATGCGCCTACTCCCCAATCTATTGGTTTCGAAATAAACTTTTTAGGAAACCTCGCCAATCCTCACCACAATTGAATACAGCGAACAAAATTGATTCGTTCATAAACTTGTAATTTTTTTAAAAATTATACTTTTTTAAATTGAAGATGTGTAATGACATGTAGAAGCTATTAAGCAAATAAAAAATTGTAGTTCGCCATGGGAAAATAGTGAGAATTAATTCAATGTAATTATTTTTCCAATTCCAACGTTCGTTGACCTTTGCTCGAAAAACTCTCCTCGGCAATAGTTTCTTAGAATTGGCCATTGAGTCGATTACGCCCACTCCCGAATCGATTGGATTCGAAATAAACTTATTAGGAAGAGTCGCCAAACTACACCAAACGCACCCCCTGATGCGAATTTTCAATTGGACGATATTTCCAAGTACCAATGTACTTCACTCATGGAGCCTGTAATTATCATACATAAAACCGGAAAATTCATTTTTCGTCAATACCACACATATGTCGATTTTCTCAGATAGCGTGATTTATATATTTGTAGCAGCACAATATATCAAGCGCCCAAGCGTCAATCGTATTGACGGCGGGAAGTACCTTTACCTATTATATTATTATTCTTATTAATGACATACCTCTAGCTAATTTGAAAATCTCCCTTCTGGTAACGCTCTTAAAAAAAGAAAGCGGCAGAGCATTGTCAGAGCGGAGATTTTCACATTAGCTTGGGATGTAACTTTACGAAACATTACCTCGAGAGTATGGTGGCCTTCGTTCGTTGTTCTATTGACGACACACTCATAGCGAGATGAAACACGGCTCCCATCTAATAAGAGAAGCGTGATTAACAGCACAGCCACTGATTTGTAACTCTCTTCTCATATCATGAAGGTTGAAAAATCGTTTGCTTTACAAACTTGACTTCAAAAGAGTAAGTGTGGAAGTTTTTAAACAACAGTTCCCTAACGCCTTATTGTTAGATATCACAGGGGAGAAATGGTTCGTAAAAACATGACTCTGACCTCTTCATCTCATTTTTTAAAGGAAATCATAGATATGAAAATTGTTACAAACTTCAGCCAATCTCGGTATGACATTAGGCTCGACGGGTCCTTCGCCCGAGAATATCAGACGAAATCCCGTCTTGGCCGGGCACTCGACTTCATTGATGACAATAACCTACAATAAGAAAAACGATTTCTCCATCATTACAAGAATTACGAAGCTATATCTACAATAAACAATATTATACAAACATAAAGATGGTTGATTCGTTTCAATACAAAGGGAAATCATCAGTATAAAATATGTCTCTAGGATAAAGTATTCATGATGAAACATAATTGAAATAGGATAAAGTTCGCGCATATGATATTTCTCTACTTCCGGATACCCCCTTTTTTCATTTTTCAATCAACAAGTTTTTTAATGCGAGATCAGCATCGCTCTACTATGTTCTACATTACATTATTATATTATTATAATGTTTATGTATTCTGTACCAAGTTTCTTGTAAACGCATAAATCATATAAAAGAAATGACTATTAAAAAAATTCTTATTGTATTATTAAAGAAGGGGAACCAGGAGATTTGGGGTGCGCTATTGACATGAAGAACGTGGTAGACCTTATGTTCTCTATTAGAATTGAGATGTTCACAGAGTAGCGTGTATAGCTAAGTGGTTACATGCCAGCGTTTGTAACCGTGCCACGCGGGTTCGATTCCCGTTTGCAATTTTCTATATATTTTCAAAAACTCGCTCATTCCCTGGACATGAACGAACTTTAATCTCGGGTTTACGGTATTCCGGGGCATCTAAAATTTTAGAGAAAATTGTTTTTGTAATCAGGGAGATGTGATCTACAGTTCTGCCTGGCCAGTTTAGTCACGAAAAAACTCGAGGGTCCCCTTCTTTAATAAAAGACACTATGAATAACCTGTCCGCTCTCATTCACAATCGGTCGAACGTGCAGAAACTCGATATGCGATGGAAGCGAATAGGCAATGTTTCTTATCAGAATAGGACGGCCCTGCTCTGCTGCCGATCGTATAGCCTGAAGAGATCAAAGATCAAAGAAAATAGATCATAGATCAATAATTAAAAATCAAGGATCAAAGATCAAACCTCCCAAACTGCTTCATATCCCAGTTCCATCTCGACAACATCATAACAGCCACCACAGAGAGCCTTATCGCACAGCTCTTTCGTTTCGTCTGAAAACTTCCAATAGGCACATGAATTTTTCAGTGGCCATACTCTGGAAATCGATCAAAAACGCGGTTTTGGTGGCGTTTTTCAGGACAGAAATATCGTCTAGACCATCGAGGAAGAGCGAAGATCGAGAGGGAGGTAGAAGCCCCACGCCCACTCGTGACATGACACTCTGCAAAAATAACAATAAACATGCTTTTTATTTATTTATCAAAAACAGGTGCAACATTTGAAAAAAACAAGTACTAATCGAATATCCCGTCCTAATCCACCCTAATTACTTTGATTACGCAGATGGCTATTTCTCGAGAGTATAGCTAGATTAGTAGTAAATAAACTGGGCAATTCAATTCGGAGAACATGATCTCTTCTCTGACTCACTTCTCTGACTGGAAGTGGTTGTAAAGTAAGAAACTCCATAGCTGCTGAATGCGCGAGAGATAACCAGGGAACCTGTCAAAGATAATTATAACATTATTAAATTTCTCATTTCTATTTTGATGAATTTGAAAGAATTCCATACCTCCTCCATTTCTCTTCTCACGGAATCCATTTTTGTCGACCATTTTTGCTTTTCTCCTCCTTTAAATGAATTATCTTTCTCTATATTGAAGATAATTGGAAATTTTTTTTCTCGATTCTAGAAACACAATAAAAGAAGAAATACGAGAGTTTAAGGACAATCCACATTAGAGTACATGCGAATTTCGGGGAATACAATTCAATAAACAATTTAAATCACTAGCTCAACATCTCTGACCTAAAGCATGGACCAATCTTTCCGCCCTCTCCATTCTCGTCTCGCACACGTGAATCTTCGATTGCAATTCCTGTTTCTTTTGACTCATTTGAGAGTATTGATCCGATAGATATTGCAGTTTCTCTGTCACTTTCTGCAATAAATCGATTTTTTGAAATATCCACAACGTGGACAGCGTTATCTCTGCGACTATCTCGAAAAAATCGATAAAAAATAAAGAAAGTGACATTAAATAGGGAAAAAATGATTAACCGTTAGGGCCTTTCGTTTGACTTCCAACTGCTTCATGTGCTGTTTGACAAGGAGCTCGGCTTTTCTGAAGCGCACAATATATCGTTTATATTAATGAAGCTTTTTAATGAAGCTGAATAAGTCATAAAGTGAACGTCTCTACCTGAGCTTCTCCTTCTTCGGTTGAACAATCCCAGCGATTCTGGAGTAGAGATCAACGGCTTTAACCCACAGACACAGTCCCTCAGCCGCCAGAGAGCACTGAATTATGTATAAGGAGAGTTTTGTCTGTTTCTCTTATTTTGGCAACTATTGAACACAGTAGACCTGTCTGTAACTGCAATAATGTTTTTTTCTGCATAAAGAACCGGAAGGATTAATCAGGATAAATACCGTACTAGTAAGCGAGAATTCAGGCAAAAGAATAATCATGAAAAATTATCCCTATTTTTCTTTCTTCACTTCGTAAATTATTACGTTTTATATTTTTTTCATCTCAAATGGAGGACGAATCGGTAACACATACAGATATTATATTTTAATTTATTGCTGAAACTCACTTGCTTGACCTTCTCTGGATCGAAATCCTCTTTGGACAGGTATTTCCTAAAAATATTTCATCATCGCGCAATAATATTCAACAAAAAAAAATGAAAAGATGTTTTAAAGAAAAAAAATGAAATATACTGCTGCAGTGATTCATACTCTCTAATTAGACCAATCGTCTTTTTGGGCACAGAATCTCGGGGGAAGTTCTTGATCCTTGATAGGAAGTGAATATCCGATAGAAGTCGTTGTCCCGTGGGCCAATAATCGAACGTAGCCTCGCCCATCTGAAACCATTTAAGTGAAGACAAAAGAGTGAGCGAATCAAATAGCAGGAGCGATATACGGCGTGTGCAAATCACATTCTTTCTTTCATTCAAGATCTTTCTCAATCTCTTTGTTGACGCGGGCTAATTTTCATTCAAACTGAATATTAGCTTTTCTCTTTATTTCGAAATGCTCCAAAAATGCTCCAACAACTTCAAACTTTTAGCTAATGTGTTTAGTCAATGGATTCACACCGAATATTAAATGAAAGATAAATGCTAATCTACAGGGTGCGCCATAATTACCCGAACTGATTTCACCATTATGATTCCCATGCCCCCAATGCATATGTGCAACCTCTATTGTAGCATCATGACGAGTGATCATTGGCCACTCCCTATTCATGGTTTCAAGTCAGTTAGTCAAGTCTTCTAGTAATGAGGGGTCGACAACGACCCATCATTCTCAAGTGTACAAGAACGGAGTGACATCGTTCATCAGCTCGGCGTTCACGAGTCTGATGTATGTGATACCGGTATCAGGTGCCAAGATCTTAGTACTAAAGAGGAACGTCCGGGCAGAGGTAGACCAATCTCAGTTTCCACCGCTACGAACCGAGATCCCATCCGAAAGAAGGTGTTTCGAAACCACAAGTTGACGATCTGGAGACTTGATATCTCGAACACTTCCATTCCTCGTCTCCTCAAGTCTCAGCTGACTCTTCTCCCTTACAAGTACCGTAAACTGTTAGAACCGAATGAGCGACAGATCAAGCTCCGCTGAGAACGGAGCCATTGACTGTTAATGCGTTGTGCTAGGTCCGCGCACTTCAGCACGATGTTCAGCGAAGAGAATATCTTACCTTCAAAGGCAACCTGAATATCGAGAACAGCAGAATCATTGCCTCTGATCCTGAAGAATCCTACAAGACAGCTGGGGTCATGGGTCATATCAGTCATCCACAATACGCCAAGGTTTTAGCTGCTTTTTGCCGAACTTGAAAATCCCCTCTCGTTTTGCCACTCCATGTGTCTAGTTCAATAAGGCGTAGCATACCAAGCACATTCTCGAAGACGCACTTTTACTCCGATAACATATCCACTTCGGTCAGGACCACTAGACCTTTCGGTAAGATTCTGTCGTCAATCACATGATAAAGTTGACCCAGTCGTGGTTTTTTACCAGTGCACTCGGCTAAACCTATCACACTGAATGGCTTCCGAACTCCCCCGATCTCAACATCCTCGACTGGAGTGTTTGGAGGTCTGGTAGGCCAAGATGTCCTCTATCAAGCACCAGACCCTCGACTCCCTCAAGGCTCCCGTTCTCAAGGCATGGGACAAACTCGATGGCATTTACCCGCGGGAATAGGCAGTCGCATATGAGAAGAGACTCAAAGCCGGTGTCAGAGGTAAAGGAGGCCATATCGAAATTCGCTAATATGTTTCTGTTGCCTATATTGTTGACAAACTTTGCTATGAACCATATCGCTTAAATCACATTATAAAGGGGAGAATCATATGGTGACACCAGTTCGGGTAATTTTGGCGCACCCTGTATGTAAGATTTCTTTGGCGCTGAAACTTGGAATACAAAAAAAATAGTATCCTTCTGACCGGATTGGGAATTCTCGTCGGTGCCTCACCGAATAGTATACACACTGCCTCCATGCACATGCGAACACCATACGGTGGATATCTGAATATTAACAAGATTTGAAAAAAACTGGAAGGATATTCATTATTTCATTCACTAGAACAACTTTATTCAGCCGATTAGGGACATCTGGGTTACCATTAGGGTTCTACAAGGATATTTAGAATCTGTATTGATCCGATTCAAGCTCGTGTGGCCACCAGCATTTTGAGGTAAATTTACGTGACGCCATTCAACGAAAAACGTAAATTGAAGTTTGAGAGAAAGCTTTAAATACAAATTTATATAATGCGATCACCTCATGGTTTTGAGTGAACTGATATCCGATTGTCTCATCGTTTCTAATGCATCTACAGCCGCTTCCAGTGACGGTAGAGCATTCGCAAGATCTTCCTCGCTTTCCACCTGATAAGATACACGGATTAGTTAAGGACAACTAAGTCGCTAAATTACGGCCTTATCACCTTAAGTGCTTGCGCCTTCGTTGCCGCTTCGTTTGCTTTGTACTCATTCGCAGCAACGACTTCTCGTTGATTCTCCACTTCAATTGATTCTCGCTCGATATTTGACATTAATATACTGAAAATGATAAGACATTTAACTACTACAGCATATAGTTAGTTTCAGAATGAAATATTTGCTATTTAATTAGTACACAACGAAGAAGAGTAAATCAAGGAAAGTAGGATATCTTTTTCAATTTCTAGAACTTTCCTCACTGTGAGAATATTTTAGAATATGGATGTACTACCCATTATTTCCTATTATCGTTTCTTTATTCTTCACTTTTCCGTTAAAAGAACACGTCGATCTAATTTGGAACACTTCGCTCTGCTTATGCTCTCTCTCTTTGTATATGAGAGAACGTTGCCAAAGCTGTGAGAAAAATAAGCCCGGGTAGTGACTTAAAAATAATTTTATAATATTTGATATGGACCTTGTCTCCATGGAGGTATTCAATAATTCTGGTCGTAATACGAGTAATTCTCCTTGCAGAAATCCCATTTGTTCTTCTGCTTTTCGAAGTTTGTCCATGCCCTTTTCGTATCTGAACAATCCATTTTATATGGTAAATAAGAGTACGAAAGACGCACTTAACATGTCCGTTCAAAACTCGAAAGTTCAAAAATGAGGATAAAAATATATCGCTTGTTGTATGAGAACCGATGAATAATAACCGACTGATAACCATTTGCATACTTTGTCTATTCATTACCGCTTGTCTCTCATATGCAAATAGTTATCTTCCAGTCGGTTATTATTCATCGGTTATCATTCGACCTTGTGCCCTTTTTCTTTGACTATTTTATTTCATTGCCTGATACCTTTTCATAACCACGTCCACACGATCCCTCTTCTCTTTACAAAGCACGAGAAAAGTCTTGACGAATTCGACAAATTTTGCGTCCATTCCGATTAATCTAAACGTTATTTTTAAATAAGGATCAACGAAAATATTATTATTTAAAAATTAACACTGCGTAACATATTACTTTTCCTCAAAGAAAATATCCTGAATACGACAAAGGGCGTCCAGCATGCAGTCAACCTGAAATAAAATAAATACTGTCTTACGCTGAATTTGAGAAAGCTAAAACGATCGCTCAACATAAAACGCTCTATACGAGAACACACTCTCCGTGGTAGAGATGGCAATAATGCACAATTCATTGCGGGCCCGCAAACTAGGAGAGGGGGGGGAGCGATTGCGGGCCCACAATGACTACTTCATTCCCCTGCTACTTTTTTGTGATCGGTCGTTCATCTCAGTTCTGTTCACTTTCCTTCGTTAACAGAGAAAAACGACCGATAGCAAAAAAATAGCAGGGTAGGAATAAAGTAGTCATTGCGGGCGCGCAATGCCATTGCGGGCCCGCAATCGCTCCCCCTCCCCTCCCTCTGAGTTTGCGAGCCCGCAATGATTTTACACCGCACTGCAGGCCCGCAATCATTAGCAATGAAAAGTCAATTTCATTGCGGGCCCGCAACGCCCGTATTGCCAACTCTTCTCCGTGGCATGGCGTCCAAGGAAAAATTAAACATACCATGTACAAAAAAAATTTTTAAAGAATCAACCTTGCTGTCCGGAAACAATTTGCTTCTTTCTATCAGTGTTCGTGCACTTTGTCGAAGCGATATCATGTCCACACTAGATGCCCAGATCATGACGCAATTTGATGAAATCTGGAAATATTTAAAAAAATCAAAATCCTTTGAGCGTCCGTTCATTTATCCTTGTTGCAGTAACCCCGAAAAAAAGAAGAGCACTTCTGTTGTTCTGTTGTGCATTGTTTAGTCTACGCACTACCGTTCGAAAGAGCCCAGTTCGATCCCTCCCATGGCGCGCAATATTTGCCATTGTTCTGATAATTCAAGCCCATCAAATGCTGGATGGATGGACCAAAGTTCCCCCATACTCTCTCCGTTTGTTTGTAAACAACTCCCTGCAACGTTTAAAATCTTTCACTATATCATAAAAGTATAATGCACTGTTACATTTGCCTTACGTGTCTACGCCGTAACCCCCTCCGCCGCCTGCCCGACGCGACGGAGAGGGTTACGGCGTAGACATGTAAGGTAACAGTGCATAATAAATAAAACGAATTTTTTCCCGAAATACGAACCTCATCATACTCATCCAGAAATCGATAAGCATCATCCTGAGTGAAGGTGAAAATGAATATGAGTGAATCACACAGTTTCTTACGCATTTCAGGCCACAATCCCGGTCCTCAAAGATATATTATCATTGGATTGAAACGTTCTCTACTGTCTAACAAATCAATTCCATTATCTTTGTTTGCTATTGGTATTGTAGTTTCATTTCTTTGCCTGGCGGGCCTACGTCACGGAACATATCGTTACATTTGACTAACGTGCACGTCCACGTAAAGTTTGGAGTGTTTGATCGGAAAACCATGATGGTTAATGAATTACTCTAAAAGGTTCCGATAGCTTATGATAGTCAACCATTATCGATCTATGATTATGACAGTTTGGAGTTTCCCAATTCACAATCAGTGTTTTCCACTTGCGACCAAAGACACTACAAAATTTACGCGGACGAGTACGTTAACTAAATCATACGGTAGTTTACGTGACTGCGTAGGCACGTAAGTTACCTCATAAATCCCCCTGAACTACATTATAAAAGTTCATCAACGATACCACATATATCTTGATACCATATATGTGTCTATATATAGGCATAACATCATAAAAACATCATAAAGCACATTTATATTGTATCCATTTATATTTTAACTACTCACAAGCCTGTTCAGGATTGTAAATTGTCATAGATAAATAAATTTTATAACGATGTGTTCAATTCTTATCGTTGAAAGTATGGGAAAAAGGATCGGTTCCTTGTTCAATTCTTGCTAAAGAAATCGCCTACCCCCTATCGAATATTTGTCGGATACTTGACAAAGCAATTGATGAGAGAGCATTCTGGATGGAAGGGCACTCCTCATAACGAGAGGTAAGATATCGGAGAGGATGCGAGAACGCATTGTTGGATCTGTAAAGGAAACGTCTGTTCAAGAAAAATAAGAATTGTTTTTTTATAATAATCCAAAAATCTAATGAAAAAGAATTGTTTGTATGTATCTACACAATTTATTTTGAACTGGATCAAACATCAGATTTATGATTTCAATGACCAGAAGCACTGTTACCATAAAATGACTTTATTGCTGGCATCCTGCTTGGCATTTGCGATCATGATATTTTATAGTGATGTTTTTATTTTTTCATTATGCTATTTTTATTCAGTAGCATTTAGGATTTATGCATTAGGAGTGTACCTGTGATCATTTCAGGTAGAGATATGACTATCTTAGCTCCATCAAGAATGCACGCGTGCAGTGCCTGAATTAATATTTAACGTATGCCCCGAGCAAATTTTACTATCTGCTCTGGTAACACTCTATCGTAGTTATAGAAAACGAGATCGCATTGTCAGAGCGGAGGGGATAAAATTTGCTTGGGGTTTGTTTCATTTTTTTTCTTTTTTTTTTGCAAGGTGTTTAATCGTTTTTTGCAAGGTGTTTAGTCGTTTATAGGAAGTAGATGAGTACCTTTTCAAGTAGATCATTCCATTCTTTCTCGGTTATCTTCGGATTCACGTTTTCCTGTGCAAATCCAACCAAATGTGATGAGAATGCAACAGTCTGACGACGTCCAGAACCGCGTGAACCTTTACTTATGAATATATTCGATGGAAGGAATGGGCGACATAACATCACAAAAAATCCATTTTTTTAATCATTTGGATACATTGCTTGTGCTTTTTTCGTACAAGAAATGAGCACATCTACACAGAGAAAAAATTGTTAAAACACCCATCGCAATGCCTGTGGTATGGTATATTTAACACTATATAAACGTTACTGTTTCAAATGTAGTCACACTTCTTCTCTGTGTGTATGTTATATACTGCTATATTGAACGTATTGACTTTAAAAAAATATTCCTCAAAACAGTACCGATGAAGATTATACTGCATCGTTTTTCCATTGCTTTCTCGAGCAGACAAATAGACGAGAGAGAAGAATCAGTTAGAACTACAGGATCGGGCACTTCTGAGGCTAGTCTGATTATATAAAATATATTTTAAATTGCTTGAAATGTTTTAAAATTATATCCCTAATGTACCTTGCATAATGATCGAAGAGAGTATCGATATCTCGTATCGTTCCATCTTTAACGACTTTCTTCTCGTTTATATCTTCGGTGCCGATGATTTGTTCGAGGTACTCGGACGATCTATGAATCAAATCATCATTTTCTATTTTTGTATTGCTCTATTTTCTGTTCGGAAGATGTGTAAAGAAAATAATACCGAAGAAACTCTTCTCCTTTTACATACTCTATCGCCCTTCTTCGTTTTTCCCTTTATTTCCATTATTTTGAACATCACAGAGGTGTTGCCGATATAATAATAATGAACCAGAAAGAGTTTGTACTAATTTCTGTTCAGTAGTCCTGTACCGGTTACGGATCGAAAAAAAGAAGAAATTGAGTACTAGAGGATAAAAGGTTCATATCATTACCGCATTAACTGAGGCGGTAATAATATTTTTTAATGTCAAATGGAATTAATAATTAGCTTGATATACCTTACTTGTTTAAATGTTAAGAACATAGAATTGTTCTTCTACTTTAAAAAAAAGTCTAGAAAGAGCTGGTGTTGCCTACGAAATATGGCTACGACACCAGGCAATGTATTATGGTGTCTAGACGTAGCGGCCGAAACACCAAGACAATTATTAAAGGTGGACTCCCGCGAATAGTTTCGTGAACAAACTGCGAAGACAAAAAGTTAGCAAAAGTTATTCTACATACAGTACAGTATTTATTTTATGCCAATTCAGCTTATTGATCGCTAGAATCATGAATGAATCATGCTTGCAATCGCAGGCAACGGCGCGTTTTTTTGTAAATAAGAAAATTAGTAACATGATTCGAAACCGTTACCAGGCGATGTCTAGTCAGAAGTATTACCACTGCGCTAAGGATTGATGATTTGTCACTATATATTCGTTATATCACTTTACTCTTGCATAAGCGAGATGCAAGAGATTTGCATGAACATTCGCGGGTATCCACCTTTAATATAATTAGATTCACATCTTATAATTTTATCTTGTGCACGCAAACCTATAATTGTGCATGGTTGATGAAATGGTTATACTTAACGATGCTCAAAGATTTACTTTCCTGAAGTGAATGCTTATGATTTGCGATCTTCTGCCTAAAAAATATAAGTCATGTTTGTAGTCTAGGAAATGTCTTTTGTTGATAAAAAGTACACGCTCGAGCATTGTTGTTCCCGGAATGTACTGCGTTCTACAAAAATGTGCTACCATTTACATCACTCTGGGATCTCGCAAAGAACAGTTATCATGTTATATTTCGATATGAATACAACAATCTTTGTTTTGGTCGAATTGTAGTCTACTTTTCATAATGTACAAGACAGACACATTCAAAGATTAACTACAAATTCTCTAAGATTTAAATACAAAATGTCGAATGCACTATTTTCGCCATTCTACAACTGGAAACAGGCTCATTAAGAATCTTGGATCTAGATTCAATTATAGACACATCATTTAAACTTTTGACAAAGCCTGGTAATCAGATAGTTTCCCTAATTGATTATGTTTGCCGTTTCATCTCCGATTACGATTGTAATTTTAAAAAGACTTTTGTCATTCTCCATTCGTTGGCGCACTTTCTCATTCACCTTCGAGATCATCATTATAGTTCACGCTAGCATTATCATTTCGATTTTTCTCGCGTTCCGTTATATGAGTACGCATATACATTAGTACTGTTGTAGCATACAATTTCAGATCTAGAAACGATAAAAATCGATTTTTATTATATCTATACATATATGACATCATCTTGGCGAATACTCTCTCAATTAGTTATCTGCTTCGAAGGTATCGTTTTATTTTGTAATTTTTTTTTATTTAAAAGATAAAATGATTGAATTGAACGATGTATAGCAATTTTTAAAAATTTTTTTAAATTGTCTCAAGTATATGCAAGTACTAGAAATTATGTTTGAATACGATTTAAAAAATCAAAAATTGAAAGCTTGTTGAAGTAACTAAGGTGACTAAGGGTAAGTTATATGTATCGATGAATAAATAACTATTTTAAAGTTAATAAGAATATTGAATCATATGTCTTGTCAAATTTTAGGAACGCTCGGATTGATGCTAAATGTAATTTTATTCGTTTTACTCACGAATAAGCGATTATCCAAAACTCTTCTTTCGTGCAGGTAATCATTTCTGCATGGCTCTGTAACATTTCCACGTTTAAATCTTTGTGCAATGCGCCAAGGGTAAATATTTATCATTATTTTCTTCCACCTTGACCAGCAATATAGAAGGATCTCTTTATGCGAATCGCCGACCTTACTTTCCTGAGACAAGCAAGAAGTCAGGAGTGGCCCAACATGCACATCAGAGCCTACTCTTGAAAAATGTGTTCAAATTGTAAAACTGTAAATGTAAACCTTGATCGTTTCAGGATATGCATTGCTGTGACGGCAGTTCAAAATGTCTTGAATTCCATCCTGATCTCTATGGGGCAGTGGGTGAGTACACTTGCAATAATCATTTAGAACTACTCTCACCAAACTCCTTCACTTCGTAGTGTATGTGGTGAAATCGAGAGATGAGAGTGATTTATGACCCTCTAAATATCATAAATGTCATTTACCAATCGATATCAAAGCAGACTCATATCCTCTCGGATGGCTTTTTCCTCTCAATCGTCTACGGTCCCATAAAATATGCTGATCCTTGGATAAGGTGTGTTTTTTATTGTTTCAAGAATGTTAACCTTGGTACACCCTGTCAAATGTATTTCTAAGAAAGTTGATGATTGACGTAAAGGCGAATCGTACATCGCTGTACTTATAATCGTTTTTTCTTTGAGTATTTCTTGAAAATGAAGAATAGTGGTCTTTGAAAAGAATTTGACTTGGAGTGATTTGTGGATTCAACCCTTTCAAAAAGCAATATTTAAAATATAATTAAAAGATTATAGGGACATCGTGGTGTGCATCGCATGTCAGATGGTCTTCTGTCTCTGGCAATTCATCACTCCCCCATGTATAGTGCAGTTCGTAATGCTATACAGGTATGTTATTACTCTGTACAAAAGTGTGGAATGAAGTCGTTGCCAATTGTATCGTTCCATTATTGTATTTTTTTGCGTGAAATATACCCGGGGTGATCTGTTTCGATCGATAAATTACATAATTCTCAGACCGCAATCGTCGATGATTACTCAACTCGTCATTGCCTACGCAATATCGGTCATAATATTTGTAATATCATTGGTGAGGTCTATATTTTTCGCTTGACTTTACAATTTAAAAATAAATTCAATTGCAATTTTCAATGTTTTTTCAGCCCTATTTTTCCTTGTTCATACCCTATCCACAGATTGTTCCGCGAATATATGAAATCGCATCAAGAGTACAGCAACTAACAGAAGACGATTCATTTGCCGTCTATGGTATCGGTGTTCGTGCTGAACCCGAAAATGTATGTGTTTTTATTGATTTTAATAAAAAAGGCGGGCTATGGTAGTTTGGGTTAGAATAGGATGGTTTATAGCATCTCTGATGCGTGTGGTAATGACGTTATAGGTAACAAACACGATCACCTTTGAGCTTTATAAATAGAATATGAATATTATTATGAATCGAGCTCATGAGCGTTTGCTGTCATTTATGCAAATGTCGGATTGTTCTTTAAAGTGTTATTTGAAAAAAAGAATAGGTAGGTGCGGAACAATTGTTAAGACATCGAAGATTTACTTACGGTAGCTATATATATATATATATATTCTCTATTATTAAAAAATTATAGAGCAAAATAGCGACCGAAGTATAATGAAGTCGAAATTACCACCGATTTAAAGGGAGAGTGACCTCACTCAATGGCCTCTTCATTGCGCACACTGTTTCTCTGTTCTCGAGAGAGCATTGATAGAGGTTACGCTCCCTTTGATATATCTATTTCATCAATTTTGTCAGAGCTGTGATAGTACTGTTGTGACTGCAAATAACTTTTATGAATGAATGTTGAACCCGAATAGCGCAAAACTTTGTGCTCAAGATATTAGATATAATTTTTTTCAGGGAAACCGTACCATGTTCGGCCTTGCATTCTATGGAATCGGTCCATCATATTCCATGTGTTGGTGTACACTTTTCTTCGCTATTTACGGCACGTATCGAGTGAGTTTGCACAATTAGTGTATTGTTACCTATAGTACTGCTTTATTATTACCATATGTACAAACACTCAAGTTTTGTGCTTCAGTTTAGTGCCTTATTTTGCACGATTGTGCAACCATAAATTGTTGTTTTCGCAGAAGCTATGGAGTGCACAAATCAATCTTAGTGCAAAAACGATTGGAATGCAGCGAAGATTTGTTAGGATGCAGGTTACACAGGTAGACTTCGCATAATATTACAAAAAATTACGTAAAATTAGAAAAAAATGCTGGAATAGCCCTTGTAAGCAAGATGATTTTTTTTGAGTGCGCTCAATTTTGACAATGAATACATACACTGTCCTGACCAAATTCGGTCTTCTGGGGGGGGAGTGAGAGATTTTTTCCAAATGTGAAAATTTTATTTTATTTCCTTTGAGGAAATGCGCCCGCAACAACATAAATTATACCATTCTAGGTTGTTACTCCAACCGCTATTCTCATTATACCGTACACGCTATTCGTAGGATTCATCATTTCGAAGACCAATCTGGATAACTTCACACTACTCGAGACCTACGCTCTGTGGTCACTACCAGCCGTTCAGGTGAGACAATCATAGTAGACTAATAATTCATGTATATGAGGCCGTTTGCGTAAGACTCGACCAAAATATGTGAAATCTGGCACAGTCAAAAAATCAAAATTTAGGGATCGGGGTTCTCAAGGGTGCTGTTGACGATGATCATGTTCATTTTGCACCTATCACCACCGTTGAGGCCAGACGACGTCGCGTTGAAATCGCTTTTTTAGTTATTTCTCCTCACCAGATGGTGCTAAAATTTTCAGAATGTGCACACGGGGGCAGAATTCGATGGGAATTACGCCTGTCCAATTCATTTTTCATGAAAAAGTTTTAGAAATTTTCAAAATTAAAAAAAAATTTCTCTCAATGTCAAGAGAGGCAGGTGAGGCGACCAACATGGGAAGGAAGGGGGTGGACGGGATTGTGTCTCTCTGCTCTCTCGCATCACCACACTCTCTCGCCCGTCCACTCCAACGACAAAATGACTGCACTAAAAGTTGATTTTCTCGAAAACAAGGTAGTCAAATTGGCTGAAATTTTTTCTATGGAAACATGAAGCCATTCCGGTCCGATTTATGTATCTCGCATAAAACACTCTTGACTTTGAGAGAAATTTCAATTTTGAAAATTTCTGAAACTTTTTCGTGAAAAATGAATTGGACAGGCGTGATTCCCATCGAATTCTCCCCCCGTGTGCACATTCTGAAAATTTTAGCACCATCTGGTGAAGAGAAATGACTAGAAAAGCGATTTCAACGCGACGTCGTCTGGCCTCAACGGTGCATCTAGGCGCAAAATGAACATAGCCATCGTCAACAGCACCCTTGAGAACCCCGATCCCCAAATTTTGACTTTTTGGCTGTGCCGGCACTTAGTCGAGTCTTACGCAAACTGCCTCATATTGATCTTTTTAATTGCAAGATACATATTATAATCATTCACCGACTAAAAAGTTATTCTCATTTTCAGGCTACTGTGTACATCAAGTTCATTCTGCCCCTGGTTCTACCGGAAGTGGAAATACAAAAATTGATAATGCGTGCGGCATACGGTTCAAGTTCAACTACCACCACCACGCAACCAGCAGTTATACCGTCTATATCATAATAAAGTAGAAGCCAATTTAAAAACAGGAGCTCGCTATCGTATATGTAACACTAACATATTTTATGTAATTTATTTTCCACATTCCGTCAATGTTGAACGAAAAAAAAAGAAAACACTGTGTGAAACACGAAATGTACAGTGATCCTCGGAAAAGTTTCGGTAGAAAGTATTCAGATATGGCAATACCTCTGATAATATCGTTGACTCGATTCTCCCATTGCTCGTTTCCACTCCGCTGCTACTACTCGCTTTGGCTCTGGTTTCAGTCCTTCCAAGAGATGGCTGTACACAGAACATACTGCTGCATCCTGACAGATTAAATTGTAAAATTGTAAAAGTTTATGAAAATCGCGAAATTTAAAATAATAGAGGCAATGAAAACCGGGTTTTCAAAACTATGCCGGAAGGTGAAAATAATTGTAAGATGAATGGCATAAACTACTGAAAATATTTGCTGGAAATTAGCACTGAGAATTTGTGAAAGGGCACGTACTTCGTCGATGTGTTATTACAATTACAGTACCTCTTGATCTATCTGTCCTATCTCTGCATTGATCGGAATTGCCATCGTTTCCATACGAGGAGGCACTATTTGTGAAACCGACAAAGGTGGCGAGGAAGTGTAGACTATCGACAGTTTCTGAACGCAATTTCTCTATTTTGGGATGTAAAAAACAACGGGTTGTAATGAGTCAAAATGTGTTGTCTAATTCATTTTCATTCAACCTTTGCTGTAACTTTCTCATCACCTTGGTCTATAAAATGGTTTGTCTAGAGCAACTAGCTTCATTGATTATCTCATATGTCTGTTAATTACGTAGTGATCACGAACCATTTTTGCGTGCGAATAAGCCGCAGCTCTTATGCATTCTTGTAATTCAATCGACACAATGGGAGTTGACGAATGAATGATTAGAAGTGGATCCAAGGCGAGCAGGTCTTCTTCACCACTTTAAAGATCAAAGATCAAAGATCGTAAATCAAAGAACAACGATCAGGTTTCAAAGATCAAAAATCAACGTTCAGGTTTAAAAAATATTATACAAAACTCACGCCAATAGCTGACAAGCATGCATGGCCACACGCAGATGCTCAACAGTGGAGAAGTTGGTGTCGAGATGAACTTCGAAGATGGCGAAACTGCGCAAAAAATCATGAAATTTATTAAATTTTCTGTCCAAAAATAGAAGATTGATTTTATCGCACTTTTCTTCAAGACTTGAACACTACAAATGATATCTCAACTAGTCGTTGCACCTCTTCTCCAGATATGCATTCATGGTCGTCATCGTTGATATGTGTCTGACAGACGAAGTTATGACTGGAATCAAATTAGACTCCAGCATAAGCGATACAAGACGAGCGAAGAAAAGAGCCGGCGCCGTACCTGTATAGTGTTTTGTTTCAGACATAATTCTCATAATTTTGTTCTTACAATCCCTTTAATTCTCACAATTTTTGTAATTCATAATGTTTAGAATTCTGTCAGATGTAAAACATTCTTCAGTGGCACATCAATTATAATTAAAGCATACAAATGTATTGGTTCACAAAACATATAGCAAACCTAGTAGATTCTCGGATAGTGTGATGAAATCATCTTTGGGTATGGGAAATCTTTCAAGAAGAGTTTGCAAGGGTAGAGGGGATTTCTGAAATAGTCAATCTTGACTAGCACGAAAATTACTGTAACTGTAATTCATGATCTCCCGATCTCTCTGTCTGCTAGACTCTTCGGTATATGTGGTGCTACTCTCAAAATTAAATCAATATTTCAAATATTTACGATGACGTCAAATCGATCTTTAACCACGTAGATTGGCACGAGAGATTGGAGAGCGACAAAGTTGGTGAACGCCTGTAATTATTTATGGATTATAATGCCATTATCTGTTTTTGAATTTCACAACGATGAATAATAAGGGTTCACAGTTATGACACAGAGCAGTAGGGAAAGGTGGAGGCGCCGTGGATTTATTCAATCTTCTATGTACAGTTTCAATGAAATTGTTGGTTAGTGAGTAAACTAAATATATTTTATTATTAGTGTTATTTTTTAATTTTTACTAGTCGGAACATCGATATGAGGTACAGGTAGATAAATTCTAAACAAACCTCTCTCAATGGTGATTCGTTTAGTTGCACACCCTTCTCCATCATAGTCTTCCTCGTGGTGAACAGGGTTCGTTGATCGAAAAGACCGAATGAATTCAGAAGGGATGTCATCGATGGAGATAGGAGTGGTTGAGGAATCTAAACATGGAAAAGTAATGCATTAGACGCAATACTCTCTCGTAGACAAGGGAAGCGAGAGAGTGTGGACGAATCGAAGTGTTTCATATTAGCTCGGGGTTTCACTTTCAACAAAGAAACATGCGCTTCTCATATGCATCTTCACTTCATTTCGGTAGCCTCTGTCTCTGTCTGCCACTATGCCTATCAATTCATTATCATATTCTCAATTATCAAACTCCATAATAATCAATGCCATAACTTACAGTATCTGGATCAACATAGACCAATGGCAGGGACGTCGTTCCGATCACTACATCTGTCTCGAGGATGATTTTGATGTGTACAGGAATAGTCTCAGCCTGAAATCATACCATGTATACCAAAAACGCTAATGTTGGGGAATATTGGTCATATCATTTTTTGACTAGTCTTAATTAGCTTAGTTCTTCACATCAGTCTAAGTCATTGATTAGAATTGTCATAATTTAATTTAACAAAAAGGTGATGATATAGTACCGCGTCAGGATCCGCCATGGCGGTCAACCAATCGATAGTCTTCTTCGGCGGCGGGGCATCCAAAACGATCCACAATTCAGTGCCAGAATCGGATAGGGGCGAGGCCTAATTTTTCAAAATTTCATAATTTCTGATACAAAATAGATAAAAACTCTTGCAGGCAGATGTAATATGAGACGAATCGCCAGAGGTTCGACCACCCCCCGGACATAGAAATTTCGACCCCTGAAAAATTCAGATTAAGTACTTTGAACGATGCTCTATCGAACTGCGCTTTCCGAATTTGCATATCTGTTCTCATTTTCGAGTAGTGGTAGGTCAAAGTTGGCAGGTACGGTATTTTTGGCTCGAATGTGCGTCAGAAAAATGATCATAACTCCGTTCAAAATAATGATAGACACTTTTCCAAAAAAAGCATCGAAAGAGGAGATCTTGCGCAACATTTACCAGTTGGTGACGTCATTTTTCGACCATGCTCCGGTGCTGGGCGGTCGGTTTTATGAAAAAGTGACTTAACTTTCCTAATCGGAAAAAGTGCACTTTTCTTCTATGCGCGTTTTGTTGCACCCATATGTGTCTAAAAATGACCCAAGTTTCAGAGGATTTCCGAATTGGAAAAAAAAAGGCGTTGATTTTAGTGACGCGACCTCGGACCTGTCAAAGGAAAGAACGGCTTTAACGTGTTTTTAGAGCGGTACCTCTTTAGCTCTTTACCTTTACCACCGAGCGGGTTCGAACCCCGGTTCGATCCAAATCTTTTGCTGATTTTTACAGACACAGAAAACTTGTTCCAAGGTATTTTTTCGTGATAAGAATGATGAAACAAGTTGTTTTGAGTCATTCTGAGCTGGAAAACGTTCATTTTATGGCAACACATCGCGCGGAGTTGGGGCGCGCGCGTGTAATCTCGATGGCGGATATCTCGGCTCTAAGAGCAGGTAGGCTTCACTTCCAAAAACATAAATGTTCAAAAACATTATAAGAAATATTATAAAGATTAATTAACATTACTGAGACGTTTTTTCCACGTGGAAAAGCAAAATATGGGTTTTTTCAAATTTTTCGGAACTCGGTGATTTTGTGTTTCAAATAACTGTCGTATATGGGTATTTTGAGCTCGTAATGCTTTTTCGGATGTTTTTGAGTCATTTAAGCTCCTTTGCTGTTTCTTGATAAAGGAATAAGCCGTTCTTTCCTTTGACAGGTCCGAGGTCGCGTCACTAAAATCAACGCCTTTTTTTTTCCAATTCGGAAATCCTCTGAAACTTGGGTCATTTTTAGACACATATGGGTGCAACAAAACGCGCATAGAAGAAAAGTGCACTTTTTCCGATTAGGAAAGTTAAGTCACTTTTTCATAAAACCGACCGCCCAGCACCGGAGCATGGTCGAAAAATGACGTCACCAACTGGGAAATGTTGCGCAAGATCTCCTCTTTCGATGCTTTTTTTGGAAAAGTGTCTATCATTATTTTGAACGGAGTTATGATCATTTTTCTGACGCACATTCGAGCCAAAAATACCGTACCCCTGCCAACTTTGACCTACCACTACTCGAAAATGAGAACAGATATGCAAATTCGGAAAGCGCAGTTCGATAGAGCATCGTTCAAAGTACTTAATCTGAATTTTTCAGGGGGTCGAAATTTCTATGTCCGCGGACCCTCCGAAACGGTCGATTTTCTCGCGATTCGTCTCATATAATAATAGGTAGGTCTTCACGGTCAAGGTAGTAAAAGAAATATTTTTTGTTCAATTGAAATAGCGAAGATTAGGAAATTTCAGATACAGAACCTTGAATTTGTTCTTAGTGAACGATTCGAAAGCCGTGACGTCAGAGTGGAAGGTATACACGTCAATAGTTATCTGAATTATAAAGTCATTTAACTGTACCCTCTTGCCATAAGGTCATACCCACTGGCCGCACGCTTTCTACGAGAATACGGCCAGTGGGCATGACCTTGGAAATAATTATTCGAGAAATGTGCCATATGGAGATCTACTACCACTATTCGCCTGACGTTATACTTGTTGACAATCGGTTTGCCATCGTTCATGGTTACGAAAGTCATATTCCTACCTCTTTACTCTCTTGTAGTGCTCTCGCTGCATCGATGAGCGTCGTCTTTCCGGCCATAGGCGGGCCAAGGAGGATCACGATAGGAGAATTAGTGATGAATGAGAGTAGCTGAAATGAAGAACAGGCAATATTTACTGTAATGGTGTCTCCAAAATAGTGAAACAAAATCCATTTTAACTCTCTCTCAACATCCTATTTCCTTTTTTTCTCATTTTATTTTCGCGACTTTTACCTAAGCAGTGAGGAGCCTCACTGAGGACCGGACAATATAAGAAAACTCTCAGCTTCATATGCAGTCGTCCTATTTTTGGTCCTCTTTTTTGTGATTACTAAGTCTCATATTGTTTGATAGATTACCTCTAAACACTTTGAGACGAATGCATGATGATGTCCATATGAGTTGAGATTACTAAGGAGAATACGATCGGAATGAGGAGTGATCGATGGTGTAGGATAGAGACATGAAACGACCAGACGATCCTGAAACCGATCGATCATGATTATTGATAACACTTGTTTGTTTGATGTGAGGGCGCACAAACCACGCCTATTTCATGGTTTGATAGTGCTCATTTAGGAAAAGTACTCATATAAATATAAAGCCATTGTGACGAAGGCCGGTTAAGATAGGAAGTGAAGCAATGGTAGAGTTAGAGCGAGAGAAATCTCGTGGCGGCCAAGCCACTCTCTCCACAATGGTATCAATTTCTGAGAACTCAAATGAGCGACTCACAGGTCACTCGGCTATTCATTCCCCCCTTGGCACCTCTCCCACTCATACAGGGCCAATACACCTCGACGCTGTACTCTAACAATAAGCATACTCTAGATTACTTTGCCAATAAATTCACAATAAATGGATTACCTCAGCAGCCAGACTGGGCAGTACACTCGCTGCTAGCGCCCCTCCAATGAGTGTCTGTCTTTCCTTTGCGGTCTCGGAGATTTCAGGGTTTTCTAAAATCGATTAATCAATAAAATTTAATGAGACGATTAAATTAAAACTATGTATCACCAGCAAGTTTAATGATGTCACGGCTCATTCGTAATTGCCATTCGATATTTGACGCGTAGTGCGGTCGCCAGGTGAGAATCTTAAATTATCGTTTTAAATTTGCATTTTTTTCTCTTCTATTTATTTTAAAATCATTATTGACTACCTCTCGGAGTATATCCACACTCTTACAGCATTCGGCGGCGATTCTGAAAATAAAATTATAAAAATGCTACACTCACGGTAAATTCTCTTAGAGATAGGTTATCTAACTGGACAACCATAGCGAAAGGTTAGATTACTACAAACTCTCTCAAAAATACACGTTGGAAAGTACTCTCTCGCTCGAGATAGTAACGGGGATTGGAGTAAGCTAGCTAAGTTATCTCACATGTGAGACAACGTCTCTCTAATTGTCGTATCTTAGATAACCTATGGCTCAAATATGAGATAGTTTGCCGTCAGTGTAAATATTTATTCGAAACATGCATCATATGATAGCAAACATGGTTTCAAACGTGGTATGAGATGTAACAAAACATCATGAAAAGTTGGGAAAATACCGGTTTATATAGGTAATATTAAGTTAATAATCATTGTGTGCGTATTGGGAATAATAGATAACATACTTTTCATGATCATCGATTGAATGACCGATCATGAGCGATGATATCTCTTTGTGCATATCTCCATCGTTCAGATGAAATTGTCTGCCCTTACAGTCTAAATCACTCAAACAATCCAACTGACTCATGTCCTGAAAAACTGAATTCGTTCTTAAAAATATGATTCAAGAATTTAAAAATGTTCTTTGGAAAAAATTAAAGGTTTACTTCTTCGAATATTTTCAAACTGAATACCTAACAATAAAGATAACAAAAGTTATGCTACATGCAGTACAATTTTTTATCTCTTGAATCAAGAATGAATCATGCTTGATATTACAGGTAAAGCGTGTTTTGATAATTGGAAAGTTCGGCAGTAGGATTTGAAGTCGTGACCAAGCTCCAGGTGGCTCGAAGTTTTACCATAGGATCTGATGAGTGGTCACTCTAACTTTTCGAATGAATCTTGGCACTTGCGTAAGCGAGATTTAAGAGATTTGCATTAATGTTTGTGGAAAACCACCTTTTATTATCTTACAGTGTAATGAACGTGCAGCCTGCTTAACTAATGAGGGAATTCATTACTTTAAAAATCTTACAGTAATATTGAGAACAACTAATGCGGATCTCGAAACGATCAATTCAGTATCATCCATTTTCACTCGAAGTTGTTCTGGAATTATCTCATATTGATGAAGCATATTATTTTTTTATTCACGTTTAGCGAACAAATTAGGTGAAAATTGTAATAGAATAATACATCGCACATGAAACGTTATGTTACTCACAAGGGAAGCACCAGTTGCGACGGAAACGATTCTGAAAGGGATCCATATGGGTAGTTAGGGTTGAGGGGAGACCGACAAATCTGTATTCAAAAGCTGCACTGCGGACATACTAATCGATAATTTCGACTAGTGATTGTCCACCACCCTTAAGAAATCGCTGCCCCGAGGCCTACATATTCGGAAAAGGCAGCGATTATCCATGTCAATGCAAGGAAGAAGGATGCACTCCTTGTCCCAAGTTTGAGAAGCCGTTCTGCTTCGAATGTTTTTGACGAACTTGCACCAATACTGATTATTTAGGTGTAGTTCCCCTTGTATATATCTTCGTTCATCGTATTCTATTTCAACGATAAAGCTCTGAAATGTTGATAAAACAATGAAAATGAAGTTGAGGAAGTTTGTAAAAATCAGCAAAAGAATAACGACCGGGACGGGAATCGAAACAGAGGGTATGGGAGTGCTAGTGTGATGCGCTCCCGGTTGAGCAGCCGATGCAGTTGTTCACTCGATGTTGCATCTCCTTGAGTATTTAAGCGGTGCGTGCATCGATCGATATTATCGATTAGTAGATCCGCGGTGCAGCTTTTGAAAACAGTTTTGGCGGTCTCCCCCTCTACACTAACTACCCATATGGGTCACTTTCAGAATCGTTTCCGTCGCAACTGGTGCTTCCCTTTGTCAGTGACATGTATGCACCTACCTGTTGTACTATAATCCTTTCTCATCTCATAGAGCACACCCATGATCTGTTCTATCGCCTCATTGTCCAGAGTAGACAAGTCTAACAAGGCGACACCACCAATCAGAAAGGCTGCCTGTAGTGAATCCTATCAGTTTCAGGGAGCGATTGATAAATTCGCTTCTTCATTTCAGTAATTTCAAAAATCATTTTGGACTAATACTGCTCGAATTTGCATACTTTAGCCAATGCACGTCCTCTCTGTTCTTTGGTTTCCTTGGTTCCCGTCCAATTATCTTCGTATTTGCTTTCATCAGCACGAGGAATGACTAGAGGGCGTCCTAGAGTGCGTGACAACTGCAGATATATTGAATATTTTCATGATATCAGAATATCAGAATGAAATATGAATATCAGATATGAATATTTTGTCAATGGTACAACAAGTTTGGACGGTCCGTTACTCCCTCGCATGCGAACGAGAGAATGTAGATTAGCTCACCTCAGCAACTGCTTCTTTCAATACTCCGATATGATCACTACAATAACTGATTATCAAGAATCGTGCATAGCATAACACGTACCACACAGCCAATGGCATGCAATCGATGCCTGCTCGTAGTGCAGAACGAATGAAATGATTGAAGATGGAGGGATGAGGTCGTTGACAAGTACCGAGGAGTTCGTAGTCGTAACGGACTACGGATCTCAACAAATAATGATTGAAGCCAGCGACATTCTCTCGTAGACAAAGAAGGCGAGAGAGTATTGCCAGAGCGGAGAGTTTCTCGGGTGTCACTTTAAGTATTACGCAAAATTACAAAAAAAAGTTATACAGAAACTCATCCTGGTGAGACGAAAGACGAAACGTTTGCAAAAAATAAATACAGTACAGCAGAATCCCCCAGTGAAAATGGCCCCTCGATTTTTTACGCTTTGAATAATGAATATCAGCCGTTCAAATTGTTTGCGTTGTTTTACTCCAGATATGAGGGTATTTATCAAAGAAAGTTTGGATTTTTTAAAAGCTTGTCAACTCACTTGTGCTAAAAAAAGAAATTTTGGAAAGATTTCACTTTGCGATAGAATTTGCCGAGCGTGCGCGAGTTTTGCAAAATTTTTGACCGGCATTTGCCAAGAATTGATAAAAAATATAATTTTCAATATTTTTTCTCTGGCTACATGATTTCTAAAATTCCAAACTTTCTTTGATAAATATCATCATATCTGGAGTAAAAGAACGCAAACAATTTGAACGGCTGATATTCAATATTCAAAGCGTAAAAAATCTAGGGCCCAAATGGGCGCCCCGGGTCACCCGGGGCGCCCATTTTCACTGGGGGATTCTGCTGTACTGTAATGTAATATTTTATTATATAAATATTCTCACGAATACGAATACCTAAATAATCTCACGAATACTTGTTCGTTGTTCCAGTGAACTCGGATCTGAAATGTTGTTTTTACAAATATTATATATCGCATTTTATAGTGATAGATCCGCCGTCTATAAGTCCTCGAAGTATAATGAACTTTCGGCACATGCGTTTACTAACTCTCACTAATAAATTCGTGATTTCATAAATTATCTGCCAACCTCTGAAGACCAGTACTCATCATCAGTTAACCTAACGTTTCTGGAAGCAAGAATTTGTGACAACCTTTGATCTGAAAAAAATTTCCACTGTTATGTATCGAAAATGCAAAAAAAAAGAAAAAGAATGGCTGTGAGATTTTTCAGATACCAACTCAACACTTTTAACTGTCAAAAATTGAAATATTCTAATAAATACATGAAGTACGTACTTTTTATCAATATCGCACACAATCTCTCTGCTAATCGTGGTCTCTTTGACTTCATGTGAGTGATAACTTCTTTTATAGCTGCATTGAAGTACTCTTCCAGTTTCTTAATAATTAATATCTGTAGCTTAGCTATTGTCTAGTGCGGTATTTAGTTGAAACCCCGCTGACAAGGGATTCTAGACAGCGGAACACTACTCGGTGGTGTTATTCAGTAGGAACACCACCGAGTATTTCCATAATTTCAGAGAAATATACCTTTAGCGCATTCATTTTGATGGCTTTCTCCACAACATGTGTAGTCACAATCATCATGTATAACTCAACTATCTGTTCTGGTTCGTTGACCATCTTCGCGGCTAAAACAATATTATAATAAATACATAATCACTGCAATCATCGAACTCGGTCATAACGAACCCGAAGGAATGGAATATTGGTGAGTATCGATACATCTGCGGAGTTGATCACGAATAGATTTTGCTGATTCCCTTTCCAGTTCCACCAGCCATTTCTCTACATGGTGCTGAAATTATGAGTTCAAATATGAAGTGCACGTCCTATCGCCCGAAAGCTAATGATATTTCTAATAATGATATTGAAAAAAAACTGGTGCCTTGTAGATCGAAGCGTTGACCAGCTGAGATAGCTGATACAAATCATTGTGGACACTTCTGAAAGATTAAAGACTAAATGTTTAAAAATTCAAGTTCGCAAAACTATGATTTAGATACTCCAATAGTGATATAAGCCTAGAGAAAGGTGATCGGTGTTTCGGCCCAGACACTGTCTAGACACCGACCATAAAGATGAAAGATCAAACCTAAGATGAGTGAGCTCGCCTCGTCCATTCATAACAAACGATCGAATTCGAGTGAAGAGGAGATGAATGAATCCTGTATGGATGGAGATCAGAGAAATTTCTTTAACGTAAATTAGATACTCTCTTCTTTATGTGTTCTTATTGTTTTTTTTTGCTTCATCAGAACAAAGAGTCTGATAAATATGTTCTGTTTGTGATTGTAAGGTCACATAACTGAAATCTACGCACCAGAAACAGTTTGAGGTTCTCTCGATTGTGAAAGAAGATCTAGGAGCTCGGAATGAGAGAGCAGATGGAGTCTGAAATAAGTTTTAATTGTGCTGATCTTTGTTGAATCTTGAATAAACAATAGGCCAGTGATGGCCACTTTAACTCGCTCTGTCATTGTTCTTTCGCTTTTTCGTCTACGAGAGATTGTTGCCAGAGCGGAGCATAAAAAGTGCTTGGGCCTTTAATTCACAACGTTGAACGATAAAGTTTGCGAGTGGCTCTCAAGGGTTATTGATCTATTGATTCAATTCACCTGGGGAATGCCGTTCTCTTCTTTTGCAAGTACGAATTGAATCCAGCTTCGACATTATCGAACAGAGAGAGAAGTTGATCTACTTGGTTTTTCATTTGTTGTATGGAAGGGACATGGGAGAGGATGGGCTGATCAGCCTGAATTAAATTACCAATAATATATAAGAATGATAAATATGTATATTAAGTGGTAAATAATGAAAGATGTTGCAAAATTGAAATTAATATTGTTAGCTTTTTATTATAATGTTCAATTATCTACCATTCCTTCGACGAAGGAATAATTTCAACGGCGTCTTAAATGCACACTACGAGCTAATTATACTCTCCGCATTGGCAATACTCTCACGCAGACAAGGAAAGCGAGAGAGCACGGCCAGAGCGTAGAGTTTCAAATTAATTCAGGATGTTTTAAATGATAATACCGATCAGCATGATTCATCAATAAATGAAATAACGAAAACTCACAATGGTTTGATTCAACTGCTGCCACAACTGTCGAATACGTGTAAATGTCCAGAACTCTGTTGGCATCTTTAAATAAATTTAAATTCACAGATATATTTTTTTACAAATAAATTGAGTACCTGATATGCAATATCGTCCGTGGCGAAGACTCCCTCGACATGTTTCCATGAACGAGAGCACTAGAAAGATCAAAGATGTAATAGATATCAAGGATTAAAGATACAATTTCAGCTACTAAAGATCAATGATCATGGAACAAAGATCACCTTGACGTAACAATCGACGAACTCTTCTAATTTCTCTACGGTCTCCATCCAATCTCGAAGTTGAACAGCTTGATCTGTATTATTTCACAATAAAGATGTTAAAAAGTAACGAAAGTACCACTACTTTTGTTGCTTTTTGGGTTTTTTTTAGAGACAGATTTTTGGGGGTTTCGGGATCTTGGATTTCTTTAAGAAACTATAAGCAGTCATCCTTATTTTTCCTTTTCGCAAAAGGCGATAAATGATTCAATTGTATAATAACCATCAGGTGGAAGAGAGGCGAGGAGTGTTCTGCATCTGGATGCTTGAGTTCCGAGAAGCGATTGGAGATCTAGCCAATCTTCGATCGGAGCCTTAATAGAAGTTTATTGAAGATTCTTATGTCTTTTTAGAGAATTCGAGTAATGCTATGAAGGAAAAAGGAATGGAATATTTCAATATAATCTCGTTGTACCATGAAGATATTCAACGCATTTCTAACCAAGGGATCAGAACTGACTTCAATTATGTATGTTTTAATAGTTTATAACTTTAGAAAATCAGATTTAGATTCTAATCATGATATATCTCAGAGTATAATTTACCTTCTGTTGAAGTCTAGTTTGTGCCAATTCATTCTTCATTCCCTGCATACTCTTCTCCACTACGAGTTCCTTATCAGCGATTACTCCTACTTCCTCGAAGATTTCGGCCTGAAAAGAGAAAACGTTATCGACAATGGCTCTGTTATCCGAATTCGAAATTTGGTGTGTATGTGAAGAGAATGCCTCTCGTAAACCTAAGCTTTTTAAAACGTATAGCTAATTTTAAAGAAATGGTCCCCCAAATGGTAAAAAGTCCTTACCTTTTCCAGAATATTAAACTCGAGCAACGAAGATACGGGAGGATTATCGTTGAATTCCTCGCCCGCCGCTGTCATTACCTGACGGATTCAAATCATCACTTCCCTTTATTTTTGGTCCAGTTTGACTGACAAACGAGAGGAGGATTCTTTCAAAAATGGCAATAGGTCGAATGAGAACCGATGAATAATAACCGACTGGATGATAACCATTTGCATATGAGAGAGAAGCGCTAATGAATAGACAAAGTATGCAAATGGTTATAATGCAGTCTGTTC
This sequence comes from Parapristionchus giblindavisi, assembly GCA_943737045.1. NCBI lineage: Eukaryota > Metazoa > Nematoda > Chromadorea > Rhabditida > Diplogasteridae > Parapristionchus > Parapristionchus giblindavisi. The sequence goes on along the minus strand of CALSFV010000056.1, from coordinate 337,938 downwards.
ATCGGTTCCCATTCTACCTAGTACCTCAAAAAATATTTCACTCGCAATAAGGACGTCACGTTTATTTGACGACAAACGGTTTGTCAGACTTTGTTTGTTCGAAAAGTTTATATAACAATATTTAAGTTCAACGTTAATGTGAATGTAAACATTATTAGTACGTTTTAATTATCATTAAATTAATTAAGTAGAATGAAGAGTACCATCTGCCAATGATGACTTCTCATGTTCCTATTCGCAATGGCATTCAGAATGGGCAGAAGATGAGCGAGTTTTCCAAGTGTCGTATTGATAGAATCAACGGCTACTCGAGTAATGGACAGAGCGGATTCACTGAATTTTAAAATAAATTTTAATTTAATAAAATCAATAAACAAATAAGAGATCATGCATAAAGGCAAAGCTAATAAGTTTCTCATTATGACTGTAGACGTAGGTGACCCTTTTCGTAATTTTTGTGAACAGGTTTGGTAGAACTTTATAAAAAAATATAGATTCAGCAGACATACCGCTCAATCTCTGCGATAGAAGGGACGAATGCATCATAAGCTGCCTGCAGTCGTGCATAGGCTTCAGCCACAACATCCTTATCAAGATCGAATACTCGGCCTGTGATTTTGTTATATATTTATTATTTCTTATATGAATTGTACTTATTTGATATATTTTTCATTCTCTATTATTGTATTATTATAATTTTATTACGCTGACATAATTTTTATGCAGATCCGGTGACCCCGCTTACAAGGGGATGGTCGCAACTGGTCCTGGCCATTTGAGATGGCAATAGCATGACTACGATCAGTTTTCGATACTGATTACGAATCCTTTTTCAGAAAGTGCCTAGTCGACCTGATTTTCGAGAAAATCGGTATTGAAATTTGGCTTGTTTATTTGAAAAGTCGTGTAGTTTCCTTCACAAACTATCTGGATTGCATCGGGAAGATCCGGCAATGTAAGGTAAAGTATTGTGAGAGTTTATTGATGAGATCACCAGCCCACCCGGATGGTTTGCGCAGGAAACCACACGACTTTCCCAATTAAAATATCGATTTCCTCGAAAATCAGGTCGATTAGGCACTTTCTGAAAAAGGATTCGTAATCAGCATCGAAAACTGATCCTAGTAATGTTACTGCCATCTCATATGGCCAGGACCAGTTGCGACCATCCCCTTGTTAGTTGATCTCGACAAAAATAGGTAAAATGTTTTTAAAAGTGTAAAATTTTTGCGCATTTCTGCTGCTTTACGCTTTTACAACGTAACTGATTATTATAGAAGGAATTCCAAAAAATTAAAAAAATAATAACAAAACAATAAACAATGTATTCTCACATCTCATAAAGTCCTCTTCGGTACTCATAGTATCATAATGAAGTCTGGCCAATTTTGATAGAAGACGACTCTGCAAGAAATATTCATTCAACAAACAATAGCCTGACAAAGAGAAATTGCAAATCAATAAATATATAACCTGTTTCGCAAGAACCGGTACTTCCATGCAAATATCGTCCATTTGCAACAATCGCCGTTGAATCCATATTACCTAAAAAATTATTAACTTTAAAACCTTTTTTTGGGTATCTGAGGTAAAAAGCAAAAACATTAAATAAATGAATGTATCTCATACCTCGCATTTCTCTAGTAGTCTAGCCGTCTTACTCGTGATCTCTTCGAGTCTTCCAGCAACTCTTTGTAACTACATAGTAATAATAATAATTGTAAATGCAATTTTAGAATAATTGATTACCTGTGAATATGAATGGCAGTTTCTGTACTTGTGCAGACTGCTCTCCAACTCTTTCTCGAGTAGTTCAGCTTCGAAGAAGAGGGCGTGCGATTCATCCGAGACCTGACAATGCTATGTTTTCGATACTACCTTATGCAAATACCCCAATGCCAATATATAACAATACCCAGGGCTACCAAAATCTCGTTGAGAATATAAGTGTGTGGCCTAACTACAGATAATTACTCCTTTTACCAAAGGTGATATTTGGAAAAAAATAGACACTGACATTCTTGGAGACCCAGTCCTTCTCCAGATCTATTCTCTTCCACACAAAGTCCGTCAATTGTCTCAGTTTGACGGCGAGACGAGAGATCTCGTAGTAATGACGAAGTGTTGAATCTAGATTACATTTACATTCTTTTAAATTGTTAAATGTAAAAACTAAAAAACCGAAATCAGACAAAAATTTGTTAAGAGACCGGCTCGGTAAGACTCGAGCATGGTCCGGACATTCGCGAGGACTTTCGATCTGGCCCTCAATACTTTCATCATAGACACATACCGGGGGGAGACCGATGAAAGTTATAGTGAAAATGCCCTTAGGCTCAAACCCGGCTCACATATGTCGCATAAAATAAAAAATTGAAAAATTCATAACTTTTCAATCGCGATAGCTAGGCCTTTTATTTCTTTTTATTGGTGAATAACATGTCATGCACTCTTACAAACACAGTTGAGCAGTAATATCATGTCGTTCTGGATATGTTTTTTCGTGTATGATTTTCCGATTTTTCCTCTTCCATCCTCGTTGAAGAGAGACGGCAAGCATTGACATAGTTCATATTGTAGCCCTGACACTTCTGTACATGATGGTCACATTCCCTTGGAAATCCAACTTTTCTGAAGCATCGAGAATTGCAACTGAATGTGAGATATGTGTAATTTGTAAAAATCGAAAATTAAATTTCTTGTAAATCGCAAGAGTAGTAGGTAGCTTTATTATGTCATTTTACTTGTAGTGATGTGCCTACACAGAAAAAATATACTAGTAGACTCAGACTACATTTTTTAAAAATTTTAAAAATAATTATTTTATTTTTATTTTTTTCAACCCTGACATTGAGTCGACCGTCAAGGCAAGTTGATTCATAGGGCGGATGGTAGCTGATGCATGTCCGTTTGCGAAAACAACTGCCACGAAAAGAATCGTCGTTTCGCAGATCTAGAATTTATTTTTTTAATTATCAAACTTGAAAAAATACATGTTTCTTTCACATAAATCGGTTGGAAGGTGGCGTATGGCAACCAAAGCTGTACCATTGTTATCAGTGGGAGTGAACTGTACTTGAATACCATAATCGTCAGGAATCGCGAACTGATTTTTTTTTCAGTCGACCCATGATTCTCAACCATGACCCGGGGTTCATGGTTGAGAATAGCTGAGGTCGAAAAATTCATGATGATCCCAGACCAAATACTATTTGGCAATATATCAACAGTGAGACAACTTCTAGTTTTCTGGATACCGTAACCCAAACTACAGTAATTGTAAGGCACGGACTTGAATTTTCCGAGAATTTCACCACATTATTATAGGGTACGGTAACTAGATTACTGTATTTTGGGCTACGGTATCCAGAAAACTAGAAGTTGGCTCACTGTTGATATATTGCCAAATAGTATTTGGTCTGGGATCATCATGAATTTTTCGACCTCAGCTATTCTCAACCATGAACCCGGGGTCATGGTTGTGAATCATGGGTCGACTGAAAAAAAGTTAGTTCGTGATTCCTGACGGTTACGGTAGTGCAGTACAGTACACTCCTACTGTTAACAATGGTACAGCTTTGGTTGCCATACGCCACCTTCCAACCGATTTATGTGAAAGAAACATATAAATATTCAAGTTTGATAATTAAAAAAATAAATTCTAGATCTGCGAAACGACGATTCTTTTCGTGGCAGTTGTTTTCGCAAACGGACATGCATCAGCTACCATCCGCCCTATGAATCAACTTGCCTTGACGGTCGACTCAATGTCAGGGTTGAAAAAAATAAAAATAAAATAATTATTTTTAAAAATTTTTAAAAATTTAGTCTGAGTCTACTAGTATATTTTTTCTGTGTAGGCACATCACTACAAGTAAAATGACATAATAAAGCTACCTACTACTCTTGCGATTTACAAGAAATTTAATTTTCGATTTTTACAAATTACACATATCTCACATTCAGTTGCAATTCTCGATGCTTCAGAAAAGTTGGATTTCCAAGGGAATGTGACCATCATGTACAGAAGTGTCAGGGCTACAATATGTACTATGTCAATGCTTGCCGTCTCTCTTCAACGAGGATGGAAGAGGAAAAATCGGAAAATCATACACGAAAAAACATATCCAGAACGACATGATATTACTGCTCAACTGTGTTTGTAAGAGTGCATGACATGTTATTCACCAATAAAAAGAAATAAAAGTCCTAGCTATCGCGATTGAAAAGTTATGAATTTTTCAATTTTTTATTTTATGCGACATATGTGAGCCGGGTTTGAGCCTAAGGGCATTTTCACTATAACTTTCATCGGTCTCCCCCCGGTATGTGTCTATGATGAAAGTATTGAGGGCCAGATCGAAAGTCCTCGCGAATGTCCGGCAGAGGGTCAAAATGCTCGAGTCTTACCGAGCCGGTCTCTTAATGTTATCAATAAGCGTACAAGTAAAATGTTCAATAAGAAATCAGTGTAAGACATAAAAGGAAGGATATCAGTAGAGAGTGTACTTGCCAGGCAGATCATAGTAATCGATAATTGTCATATAGACTTTGATAGCCCACGATACAGACTTCTCCAATGGTTCGAGCACAGCTTGAACGTCACTGACCTTAATTACGATGTATCGATATTAATGTCCAACTGCTTTTCAGATGCAAGGAATAGAGCTGTCTTCAATAACAACAACAATACTTTGACTACACACCCCGAGCTTATTGTACTCTGCGCTTTGGCGCCGCTCTCTTTCGTTTGACATAGTAAGCGAGATAGCATTGGCAGTGAGGAGAGTTTTAAATTAGCTCGGGTGAGCATTTTATCGGTCAATTTATTGTCGTACCTGACTCAATTGCTCGATAACTCCTTTACCGAAAAGTTTCGAAGACGCGGTAGCGAAGATTATTCTCATTCTCAAAAATCATATTGTATTTCTAAGAATTTTTAATTTGATTAACCTTTCATTTCTCGTTCCTTGCTTTTCAACATATTCATTCTTCGCTCTTTCCTTCATAAACGCGATCGAAGCCATAGATCGTTCCTTAATGCGAACAATCTTCATCAAAATAAATCGGAACTCTCTGCACTGTAGCCGTATGCATGAACAACGGGAAAAACGTTTTCCGGGAAAATATAACGTCATTAGCGTAGGCGAAGGCGTTTTCCAAAAAATTCTCCGCCTACGCTAATGACGTCATATTTTGACGAAAAAACGGTTTTCCGTTGTTCATGCATACTTCAACTGGTGACACTCTCACACATTTTTTTGCCTGAAAAGAGTATTGCCAGTGCAGATAGTTCTGACATTTTTAATAAATAATAACTATAGCCGCTAAAAGAACCTTGACAAGGGAGAAGTCGAATAATAATGCTCCCTCTCGTTGATGAATCACTCCTTTTCTCACAGTCTTCTCGAGCTCAAACAATTCTTCCACTATCTGCAATATATGAAAGGCGTACTTTTTTGGTTGGAAAGTTGGGAGGGGGGGGGGAATTCGGAAATAAGTTTTGCAACTACGGGACAACAAGTACAAACACTTGTCATTGAGCTAGATGGGTGACTGATCTAACTTCTCGCATTACCTTTACATTTCCTTCAACAATTTTGAATAAATATAACTATTAGCTATCGTACATGTAAAAATCATTGTATCATGAACGGTGTGAATGGGTCTGAACGGATCAGGCCGATCAAGATTTTGAGCGAGCGATTGTGAGCGAACCGAACATTTTCGTAATTTCTCTTTGTTTTCATTGTTTTTCTCTTATTCGAATCTACTATATATTAAAATAAATTAGGACAAAATATTGCCATTTAACCAATATCATTGCTTGGACGTTGAATAAACTGTTCCGATTATACGCTAAATAATTAGGTCAATTTTGGTTTATTGGGGCAATTTATTCAAAGTGAAAGCAATGATTTTTGTTAAATTGCAATAGTTTGGCCTAATTTATTTTAATATAGTAGATTCGACTAAGAGAAAAACAATGAAAACAAAGAGAAATTATGAAAATGTTCGGTTCGCTCATAAACGCTCGCTCAAAATCTTGATCGGCCTGATTCGTTCAGACCCATTCACACCGTTCATGATACAATGATTTTTACATGTACGATATTCTAACCGTTTTCCACTCCTTTATTTCATCCTCCTCTCGTCCTTCTTCGTCTCTTTTACTCCATTCTTCCAATCTTGTTGTGATTTCGGATATTTTTGTCTGCACATCTTCGAAGGGTCTGAAGAGGAATGGTTTTAGCTGCAAGACAGGAAGATGAAAGATGCGAGCAAGATCGATCTCCGTCTCCATGACTTAATCTTCCGTAATAACAATTAGTTTTTTTTAATAGTGATAAATTTATGCGTTACAAGGACTTCATGTTGACAAAATAAGTATAATATTGATAAGGTAATGAACAATCTAAATCTATGGAACATGGAACAGATGAATATTTTCTACTATTCAACAATATTTTCTCGTCAAAAATCAAATAAATCATATCCATACCTTGGCATGATTGGTAGATTGGGTCTTTCGATACTCAACCACTGCTTCACATCGATCCATTCCTCACCGAACAATTTGGGATAGATCTTGCCGTCCATCCGAGGAATGCGTACGAGTTCGAGCAAAATATCCTCCTAATTTATTTATTTATATATTTATTTGTATTTATAATTATCACATCAAGTAAAATCATGAATAATAACTGCGTGTGGTTGATATGAGATGGATTTTCATTCATTTGGACGTTTTATTCATTTTTCATTTAAAAAAAAAACAAAATCCATCCCGAAAAATAGACAAATACTTTTAAAAAAATAATTCACACCTAAAATGTTGAGAAATGAGTATTTAGCATCAATCATGACAATAGCGCTCATTTATATCTCCAATGGACAAAACACGAACTCACCTTGCCAAACACTGTTTCACCGACTTCATTGACAACCACTAGCACTTTTGCATTACTCGCGTCCTGAACGGAATATTGCCAAGATTTCGGTAGAACAAGTATATCGATTACCTCATACATGCATCGGTATATGCACTCGTAGTTATCGCGAATCACGTCGACGAGTAGTTTGGCCTGAATTTCAAAATTTCAAATTAATCTAAAGAAAGAATTTTTTGCCATAACTGTTTTTTTAAAACTCTAACAATAAGGTTTTTGAATAAAACATATTCTCGAACCTGAGTGGATGCTACCGAATCGAGAAATCGCTTTGCTTCATTGCCCTTGGTCAGTAGATGTACCCAACAGTCTGCTTCTTTCAGTAAAATCTTCCCTACTCGAAGGGGCCATCTGGTGAGATAATTAATTTAATAAATAATTTAATGTGCAGAAGTGATATGCATGCACAGAATTTAAAATAACTTGTAACAATACAACTATTAAAGGGGGCGACACCCTTGTCAACGGTCTCTTCAACGCTCTACGCTCTCTCGTTGTTAGAGAACAGAGAAATAGTGTGCACAATGAAGAGAACATTGAGAGAGGTCACTCTCCCTTTAAGTAATGATGTGCTTCATGTTGTTTCTGCTCCAAAATCGAGGACGTCTATTAAACATCCTGGATTTTGAAGGCAGAAAAGAATAAATATTCTAGCTAGGGCTAGGACACAAGAGTATCTCAGAAATACAAAGCATGATTTTATTGTAAAAATAAATCATAAACTTTAAAATCAATACTTAGAGGTCAGCAGTAATTTCGACTTGTCCACGAATAACCGTAGAAGACGGTGGAAATCTTCGGCCGGTCGAGCCTAACAATATGCATTATACAATTATTTTTATTTATCCGTTTACATATTAATAACAAAGTTTGTATCATCGGTAATTTAACGTAAACTTTGTTTAAGCTATTGTAATATTATCAATCAAGACTTTAGCGTCAGAGTTGCAAATTAGAAAAATAATGCTTCCCCACCTTTTCCGTGTGAAAGAATTCTTCAGCATCAAATAACAGAGAGGGTCTCCATGAAGCAAAGAACTCTCTTTTGATCCTATCAAGCTGAAAATAAATTATTTGCTCTTGCTATTTGAACTGAAAAATAGAAATCAAAAGATAAATATTGCTGCATTCATAATTATCTATGGCTTAAATTCCATAGGATATTCATATTCTTCAATTTCTATGTTTTTGAAGCGTTTTTGTTATATACGTACGACTCTCAGATGTTGACTCAGTTCATCACTCATTCTCGGAAGTGTTCCTCTCCACGGCGGTCGTGTTGCTGCGCCCCTCACATGCGCCTTCTTTCGATGTTCACTAACGTTGTATGATAGATAGGCCTGAACATCCATGCCATTAATTTTATTAACTCGATAAAACACCGTTTCTAAAATCGTTTTCTTTGTTTTTTCTTCGCATTTTCGTCATTTTGGATATATTTAGACCATACCTGTACGGCTTGATTGCCCCATTTCCTCCACAACGGCGGAATCTCCCTCTCAACTCTTGCTACATCACCAAACGCCCGATTTGCGATTCCTATAAAATGCCTTCTAGCGACAGTTGCTTATTGATTATTATATGCAAATTTATTGCTTTATGGATCGATTTTAATGACAATCAATGTTCTACATGTACCTTGTGTCTGTCCTTCCCATGAAGGATACGGTATCTTATATTCCTCCTCCGACGTAACCAATCGATCGATTGACTTTTCTGTAACCTTGAACAAAAATATTGAAGTTGCCCATAACTATTTTGCGATAATATCCACAGACAGTTTTCCGATTATTTTCAAAAATGCGAATCCTCAATAAAATATTTTATAAAATGACAGTGGAACTTACAATATTCTTCTTCCTCGCAGCTCTAGGACTGAGTGTTGTGGCCGGCCGTTTCAATGGATTTCCCCTCAATCTGAGTGTAGCGTCGGTGCAGTATTTTCCGTTCCGCTTGCGACAAATCTTCCCGATTGTCTCGTGACTCACTTAAATTATGAAATTGAGAGATACTCTGGTATTTCAAAACTTAAAGTCTACTTGCGCTTTCACTTCAAGTAGACTTGTAAGTCTACTTCAAATGAGATGCAAGTCTACTTAAAGTGAAAATGTGACGTCACTAACTTGAAGTAGAATTAAAGTAAACTTCAAGTCGGTGACGTACTTTAAGTAGATTTTAAGTTTTGAAATACCAGAGTATGGTCGATCAATGATCTTATCCTCTGGTATTTCAAAACTTCAAGTCTACTTAAAATACGCCCCTGACATAAAGTTTACTTTAAGTAAACTTCAAGTGAGTGACGTCACTTTTTCACATTAATTAGACTTGCGTCTCACTTTAAGTAGACTTGCACAGTGACCTCACACTTTAAGTAAACTTACGTTTCACTTTAAGTAGACTTACAAGTCGACTTAAAGTGAAAGTGCAAGTATACTTTAAGTTTTGAAGTACCAGTGTCTCAGAATCATGGAAAAGAGAGGAAAATGTGAAATGAAGAGCCATGTTGATTGAAATCATTCATAATGTAGTGCAAGAAAACCAACCGTATGGGAGTCCTCGATGCGGCAGGTAACGTACGATGATTTTGGTAGTTAATCGATTAGATTCAGGCGAGAACACGCGCCCACAACCTTTATTGATTGGTTGGAGAATATTGATTGGTTGAAGATTATTGATTGGTCGAGTCGATGTGCTACTTGAGGAGTACATTCCTATGTAAGGTTGATAACGTCGTCCACAGTATTCTGGTCCAAGCCATTTTTCTTCCAAAGCAAGACAAAGGAGAGAAATTTGTATTCGAGAGAGTTTGTATGTTGAGCGGTCGTTCTTGCTTTGAAAGTCATGAGAACGCTGTGCGTTATTTACAACACGATTTATGTCATTATGGAGAATAAATTCCACTGCCAAAACATCAATTATTTATCGCCACGGCAGTTGTATAAACAGTGAAACCTATTATGTGTTCTCGAAAGATTAGAAATGAGGGGAATTAGTGCGAAAAGAATGTAAACGACCTCGTTTGTTGTAATATTTAAAAAAAATCAAAGCATAAAGTTAGACGTGACTCACTCCTGTCCCACTCAAATGAAATCTATTTATAGTCAACATATGCCACAGGAAACAGACATCAAGAATGGCTCACGCTTGACTGAATTACACTCAATAAGTGTAGATTTACTATAAATTGGATTCTGTCGATTCTTCCAACCTTTTTTTCAATCAGTTTTAAACATACAATTAAAACGACGTTTGCTGTGTTAAATAAGTAACGCAATCAGTGTTGATCACGTGAAGAGAAATCGAAGATCTCGATGTAGTGTGCATGCTTTGGTCGACCTTTCCTTGCTACTTTTAGTGGCCATCACTGACAGGACTTACGCGTGGCTGGATAAATCAGACTTCTATCTTGACCAGTTGCTTTAGTGTAAACAATCTTTAATCATCAGTATTCTACATTTTCAATTCGGTAAAATATTTTCTAGTTTAAAGATGGAGACCCTAGAATGCTTATGTAAATGTGTAACATATCGGCTAATACATTCCATAATCTTCTCCCTTCTCGAGTTCAAACCTGAAATAAATATTTGAGTACTCACATATTGTGAATTCTGCAATGACAATACAACTGTTTATATCACTTTTGTTTGGTAATTTTAGCACCATCCGGCGACGAAAACACGTTGGTTCAGCCTCTGTAATAGCGAGGCAGCGATGGAAAAATCAGCAAATTTATTTCGCGCTGCATGAAATTACCGGTATCTTACCAATCAGCTATCAATGTATCTCTACCCGCTCTCCAATGATGAAACATTCTGTCTGTCACACTCTCCACCGAGCGACCAAACCTGTCTGAGATGCGCCACTCCGACTGTCGGTTTCTATCGGTTCACTATCGGAACTATCGGTTCACACTAAAGTGTTGGAAAAAAGTCGCCTCTCTTTCGATCGATACTCCATCTCTTTTGATATAAGGAAAAAAACCCACTTGTCAATGCAAAGAAATATATCCATAAATTGCTTTATCCATAGCGTTTCATTGGGCACAACAATTTTTCGGACATTGCTCGGCAAAAAATTGTTTCATTTTTTTTGAATATTTGAAAATAATGAAATTTTGAAATTTCATACCGGACCGAAAGTGGTGCAAATGACGAATAGTATATTTAAAGTTCAAGTCCTTCTTTCCAGTTCGAACATCGTCTTGCCTGAAATTGATTATCAATACGGACTGGCTCTCAAATTAATACACCATATAAATTCCGTGCGGGAGAAACAAGCTTAAACCCGTTTCATTAATTAATTGTAAGAATACTCTCCTTTTAATTTCGAATTAAATCAATATATATATTGAAGTGCTAGAGCTCGAGTAATTGTAATAAACAAATCAAGAGTATATCTGCTTGGCGAAACCAGTGACGAATTCTCGCGAGATCAGGCCGATTTTAAGACATTTCATGTCTTTTTTCCGATGCCATTATATGGATATCATTATCAAATAATGAGAAACTTTCATTGGTATTCAAATATGATTAACTAAAACTACTAGCACTTTTTTTCGTGCAGAACATGCCCTTTATGATCGGTTCTTACAGAAACTGATATATATATATATATATATATATATATATATATATATATATATATATATATATATATATCTTTATATAGTTACCAGAACATAATAATCGAAGTAAATGAAAGGATATCGATTTTAAATGACCTTTACAAAGAAACTAGACAAGACATTTAAAATAAATATATTTATATGTGCTTAGTCACGTAAATATTGATTTCCCAATAACAAGCATCCATCGTCCTTATGGTGCAATACAAGCAACGTTGTAAGGTTGTGTAACTTCAACAGCTTAGCCTCTTTGTGTCACCACCCACTTTCCGGCTTTGCACTCCATTGACGTGTTGGCATCACCTTCGAAGGTTCTCGTAACCGTAGCCTAAAATCGAATATTTGTTTATTGATTATCTTGTGGTTGCATTCAAAGGAATGCGCGGGTTACGGTATCAACAAAGATAAAAGTTGGCTCACTAGTGATATAATGGCAACTAGTATTTGATCTCGGGCCTTCATGAATTTTTCGACTTTGGCCATTTTCAACCATGTCATAGGTCGACTAAAAAAATCAGTTCTCAATTCATGAAGGTTACAGTAGCACCATATCGTACACCACTGCTGATAACAATGGTACAACTTTTGTTTCCGTAGACCATCTCCAAACCGATTTATGATTCGTAGCCGAAACGGGCGTTTCCGAAACGGGCGCCCCCGCCACATTTCGGAGTGCTTGCGAAAGGTAAATGTAACGACGCATTACACTGCCCAATTGCGGCATAGTAACTTATACATTCTATCGTTTCTCCCAATATTTAATATTTATAGTTGATAATAACTTATAACACGGGTCTCCTGTAAAAGTGTAGCAAAAACGGCCGGGTCTGCCACTATGAAATTTTTTTTGTCTCCAAATTCGATGAAAGTCGGTCAGTGTGTGTAGTTGGGGGCCATGAGAAGGCCTAGCCACTTGATTTGGCCAAAATTCCAAATTATCGATTTTTTGTGATCTACCGTGAAAATGAGCATAACTCGGTTCATTTTCATCGTACAGCGAGCTGACATGTGTCATTCAAACCGTATTATAATGCGCTCAAAAAAAGTTGTGAATGACCTGTTCGCTGCAAAATCGTCTTCAGGGCGAAAAACGCGAAAAACACATTTTTCGAAAAAAAATGTGACCTGTTCTCGAAAATTTTCTCTTGAGTACACGCGTATTATTGCAGAAAATAAGTTTTCAGATGACGTACAAAGTCGGTATGTTGTTCATTTGCCGTATCTCTGTCCCCGCAATACCGTTTAATAGAGTACACGGGACTTAGTCATTTTTTTCAACCTCAACAGTTTTTCGATCGTAACTGCCTTCAAAATGGTCCAATCGACTATTCCAAAAAAGGTAAATGATGCTCTCGGAAAGGCGAATAAAAAGTTCTTTGATGATCGAATAGCTATGACAACCCATTTTCGAGTTATTCGAGGAAAATCACTACACTTTCTCAATTTTCATCGATTCCAATGAATGAACGGAAAGGAAATTATTATTTGTACAGCTAAAAACTACCCAATCGACTTTATTTTATATTATACATATAAAAGCAAGCAATCAACATGCAATTATCAACATCATTAATCGAAAACGAGGGATGTAGACAAGTCGGCACTTTCCTGATTGTTGGCCCGGGTAAAATTTGCATTAAACTCGCTATCATTCGCCACTCGCCATTTCTTAATTAGTTTCTATTTCTCCATTGCGCGGTCTAAATGTGATGTAAAATGTGTAAAAACCGACCCTGCCATTGAGGAATGCGAAGATAAAATGAAGAATCGCTCTCTCAATTTTCGTGCTCTCTCGTTCAAATCCTAACACAATTTAATATAATTACAAATATCTATAAAAGCTGTCTTCCTTCTTCTTCGTTTCAGTCCAGCGCTCTCTCATTTGGAGGAGAGGGCGGGGAGCACGGGCCCCCATTGGACTCCTCATGTACTTTCACTTCCTCCTCAATTCCTCCTCAATTCCTCTTCCCTCCTCATCGTAGTCCTTCTCCCAGTTTTGATGAAATCCATATCCAGTGCCACATCTCTCTTGGCTCTTGTGGTGCCAGCTTCTTCTCTGTCTCCTCCTTCTTCTTCGCTAGCAGAGTCCGAATGAGAGGGCATGCCTCCCCCTAACAGGGGAGCAGTTCTGCAAATGCAGAACTTATGTAAATTATCCCGGGCCAAAAAAACAGGAAAGTTCCGATAGTCAGATCATCCTCATGTACTTTCACTTCATCCTCAATTCCTCCTCCCTCCTCATCGTAGTCCTTCTCCCAGTTTTTGATGAAATCCATATCCAGTGCCACATCTCTCTTGGCTCTTGTGGTGTTCAGCTTCTTCTCTGTCTCCTCCTTCTTCTTCGCTAGCAGAGTCCGAATGCAGTTCTTGATCTGATCGTGTGACATTCGGTTAGCGGGCATGATACCCGTTCTGGCCTTCATTCTCTTCTCGACTTCTTCTGCTCTCAGCTTGTTCCTGGCTGCGTAGAATTCCTCGAATTGATCGACCACCATCTGCTTCGCAACAGAGTCGTATGGGGCACTCTTCTTCCGAATGCGAAGTGCCCATCCTATGGGTCTCGGATGCTTCGGTGACTTCTCGTATTCCTTGAATGATTCCGACAGTGGACCGATTCCGACTCCTTGCTGAACCTCCTCGAACATTCTCTTGTACACTCCAAGGGCGAAATCCATCATTGATACTCTCTCCGGTCTGATCTTGTGCTCTCCTCTGTCCCAGAGACGTTCAAGATTCCAATGACGGAGGAAAATAGCCCTTTTCTCTCTCGCTTTGTAAATTGGTGAGGCTAAAAGGAGAAGAAAAAAAGGGAAAGGAGACACTAAATTGTGCATTAGATGATCAGATCAGTAAATGAAATGAATGATGAAGTAGTTTCTGCAACAATTTTTTCATAACTGTCATGAAACAGCCGACAAAATCGTTGTTGATGAGGTTTTCCTCGAATAGCTCGAAAATGGGTTGTCATAGCTATTCGATCATAGAAGAACTTTTTATTCGCCTTTCCGAGAGCATCATTTTCCTTTCTTGGAATAGTCGATTGGACCATTTTGAAGGCAGTTACGATCGAAAAACTGTTGATGTTGAAAAAAATGACTAAGTCCCGTGTACTCTATTAAGACAACGGCTCAGTGAGATTCCAGGTAGTGCCGGACATCGAAATCACCGATTTGGCTCAAAGTTTTTTTGTGGATACCCCCATAAGCCCCCATCACCAAATGGGTATTCATTAGGGCTGGATCCATGAAACACAGAAGTGAAGGGTTCTCGAAATTTGAAAACTCGATTTTCACCAATAAAAATGGAGCGACCTAGGACCAATGTTAGTGTCGATTAATTATGAGTATAAATAGACAACAAAAACTGGCTATACGACGGTCCGGATATCCGATCGCAAACTGATTTTTTTACCTTCTCAAAACATTCTAAAATTAATTAAAATTATAAAACAAAAAACGGCAGCCCAATATTTGCCTCATTTTATAGAGCAATAAATTCCGCGTCGAATGAGGCAAAAAAATAAAAAATCGATCGACCCGTGTTTTGAGATAAATGAACCTGAAGACGACCCGAATTTTTTTTTTGTTTTCAGACCCCCTCATGTTTGTACTCATATTGAAGAGCTCGTCGAGTAGAACAACTTTCCTGTTGAACGTTTAATTTGAAACTCATGTACAAGAGAGTTTCACACGTTTTCCTGCAATTTTGAGTAAAATGAAAATAAAAAAATTTTAAAACAAAAAAGCGCAGTCCATTTTTTGCCTCACCTTATAGAGCAAAAAATTCCGCGTCGAATGAGGGTAAAAATTAAAAAATCGATAGACCCCTATTTTGAGAAAAATGGGCCTGACCATGACTCGAAAATATTTTTGTTTTCAAACCCCCTCATGTTTGTACTCATATTGAAGATCTTTTTGAGTAGAACAACTATCATGTTGTACGTTTTGTCTGAAACTCATGTACAAGAGAGATACTCACGATTTTGCAAAAAAAATATTTTCATTTTGCTTAACTCAAAATTGGTCACAAAATCGTGTGTATCTCTCTTGTACATGAGTTTCAGACAAAATGTCCAACGCGAAAGTTGTTCTACTCGACGAGCTCTTCAATATGAGTACAAACATGAGGGGGTTTGAAAACAAAAAAATTTTCGAGTCATGGTCAGGCCCATTTTTCTCAAAATAGGGGTCTATCAATTTTTCAATTTTTACCCTCATTAGACGCGGAAATTTTTGCTCTATAAGATAAGGAAAAAATAATGGTGCGATTTTGTAATTTAAAATTTTAATTAATTTTAATGTGTTTTGACGAGGTAAAAAAATCAGTTTGCGATCGGATATCCGAACCGTCCTATAGCGAGTTTTTGTTGCCTAGGCATACTTATAATTAATCGACACTAACATTGAACCTAGGGCGCTCCACTTTTTTTAGCGAAAATCGAGTTTTCAAATTTCGAAAACCCGCCACATTAATGTTTCAAGGACCCAGCCCAAATGAATACCCATTTTGTGATGGGGGCCATGGGGGTATCCACAAAAAAATTTTGAGCCAAATCGGTGAGGTCGATGTCCGGCACTACCGGGAGTCTTACTGAGCCGGTGTCTTAAATCGCGTTTTGAAGAATTTGCTCCGCGAGTAAAGAGTTCCAGATTATTACGGGGGCACACTTTATACTTTCCTAATTAGGGTCCTTAATCAAATTTTACCTAATTAGGTTCCACTAATCACTTTTTCATCAAATTTAGTTTCGATTTTTCATGCTGTGAATATAGACAAAGTATGTAAACCCAAATTGTACAGAATATTGAAGGCGACATCAGTATCGAGTTACTGAGTCCGATAGTCGACTGGTCCAGTCGAAGGCGGTTACACGGTGATGGCATCGACAATCCGTCTTATGGCCCTATGCATATTTACGATCGTTATCCTGCTGGAAAATGAAATGTCGGCCGGTACTTCTTTGATTTCTGGCCCAAGTTATTTTACAGATCAGTTCTAATCATTTCTCATTCCTCATCTCTCATTAGTCATTTCGCGTAGTAACCGACCCTTTTCTCGGTTGTGGTAAAACCAACCGCATCAAGATTGATAGAATGATGAAATTAGAGTTTTTCTCCTCTTTTACCAAGCTCTCTCATTCTAATCCAATTTCATTTCCATATCACCTCATTCTCCTATAAAAGCATTCGATTCCTTCTCTCCGATTCAGTCCAGAGCTCTCCCATCTTGAGGAGAGCTCGGGGAGCATTTCGCCCCCGTGGACATCGTCCTCCCAGTGAGGACGACCCCTCCATTCGATCGAAAAGATCGAAATGGGGAGCGGTGGGGGGGGGTAATGAGGGGGGTGGGCCAGTAATCAAAGAAGTTCATGTCGGCCGATCTTCTTGAGCGCATACGGCCTCAAATTATTCTCCAGTATATCCAGAACATGTCCATCTTTCTATTGATTTGATGCATTCGAAACTTTCCGCCACTTAATTGTAAGAGGCATGTTCCCCAATACTCGATCATACTCGACCACCCCCGGACGCGTGCGCTAGCAATGATAACTGGGAGTCCATACTTGGGTGTTAGGAGTGCTACCGGCCCGTATTATACAAAACAGCTGAAATTTCTTGTTTGTGTCCTCAGGCTATCAGAAAATTAATTTAAGTGTGAAAACGTTTAAAAATCATAATTTCTTAAATTGTTGAGATGAAGTCTAAATACCATTTGCGATGCGACTAGGATGCAAGACCTTGCTAATTCACTGTTAACATCGAATGTGCGTTGATTTCTAAACCACTTTTTTTACTCAAAAAAAATTTTTTTTCGGACAAATCGCTTGTTGTAGTTTGTGCCCAAGATGTTTGTGATCTTGGCTTCCTCATTCAGAAGTAAACAAATAATACAGGAAGATATCTTATGTGGAACAAAGTTATCATCAAAAACATGAATGTGACATCTTTTTGTCCGCTAGTGTATTCTTTTTGTAGGATCCGATTACTTCAATCGACAGTGAAACTGGAAAAGAATTGGTGTGCAAAGCCGGCGTATGGTTTGTGACACAAAAAGGCATGCAGATTCCTATTGTTCCCCATAACAATAAGATACCGCCCTATAATGTTGCTTGCACTAACTGATAAGAACTATGGATGCATAATATTGGGATATCATTGATTAGATCATTATAGATATATATTTAGATATAATTATTTCAATGTTTTTCGTCCAGTGATTGTCAAGATGATTTAAATTGTTATCCATTATTGCAATAATAATGTTGAAGTGACTATATAAAGTTGTTTATCATGTTGTTTCTGTAAGATCCGACCGAGTTCAATTTACACAAATGCGAATTTTAGATTGTCGTATACTTTCAACTGTACCGGGCATCTAATATTTTATAGAAAACTGTTTTTGTATACAAGGAGATGTGATCAATATTTCTGTCTGGCCAGTTTAGTCACGAAAAAAATCGTGGGTCGCCTTCTTTAAGTTTCACACTTGACTGAATTACACTCAACAAGTGTAGATTTACTATAAATTGGATTCTTTTTTTTATATTTTGAAGTTTATTCTATCTTCCAACGGATTTTTAATCATTTTTAAAGTGCAATAAAAACGAAGTTGCCTTGTTCAATATTTCACTCAATCAGCGATGTCGCTCACGCGAAGAGAAATCGAAGATGCCTCTGTAGCGTGCATGCTTTGGTCGACCTTACCTTGCTACCTTTAGTGCCCATCACTGACAGGACTTACGCTTGGTTTGGTAAATCAGACTTAGATGTTGTTGCTATCTTACTTCATTTTCTATAGTTTAGTATAAAGAATCTTCAATCTTCTTCATTCTACATTTTTAACTCGTTATATTTTCTAGTTTCAGCATTTCTTTGTGTCATGGGAGTGTGGGAAGACAAAAGGAAATGATATAAAGCTTTATTATAATTAATCGGCAAAATTATAAGAAAATGCAATTGTGATCTAATTGCATTGAAGTGAACCATCTCCAACCATATTTCCATTGCTGTAGAAAGATTGTCCATCACAAACAAGATAATCCGCGTCTACTCTGGCATTTTGTCCCATCTAAAATTATTCATAAAAATCAATAAGTATATATTATATTATTACATATTGGAATGAGAGTTGTTTGGTATTATCCGAGCAGGACACGGCACAAGATCCATATTTGCAGTCTCCAGTGAAATCAGAAGGCATGATTCCATTCGTGAAACAAGCGGAACCTTCATTGGCGTGATCTAAAATGGGTATATCAGTGAAATACATATTCTATGATATCATACCCTTGCATGAGAGGTTAACTACAAGTTTTCCCTTGAAATAGGCTCCACATACGCTCTTTCTGATCCATAGAAAACCAAGAGTTTCGTCAGTAGTGTTATCATCGTACTGTAATAATGATATGACTACGGTAGTTTAATTATTGATTAACCTCGATCTGAAGGTAACCAGTCTCACACAAAACTTGATCATACACCGAATTGTAGAGGAAGTAACGAAGTTTAGTTGAATCACAACCAGGGCAATTGTAGGGTCCAACTGGGGTACAAGTTGGATGAGAAGTGTACAGAACTAAATTAGTTGATAGTATTCAATTTGATCCATATTTCTCAATTACCTGAAGAAGCATTTTCATGCGTGCATGTGATGTAATAATCTTCAAGTGTGTCAAAACACGTGTTCCCACTGTTGTAAGTAGCATTAAATTCACCCAATTCAAGTCCTTGAGGCTAAAAGAATGAAAATGAATATGGATTATGAGATGGTAATGACATTACATAGGTATGCATTACTCCATCAGCTTTACAAACATATCCACAGGTTCCTGGAACCATTGAACCTCCATCTGCACAAAATGTACCATATGGACAGTCATACCATCCTTCAGTATATTCATGAGGATTGGACTCGCATGGACAACCTTAATCGATTGATAAATATTGATTGATATTGATTGTATACTTACTCTGACTAGCTGCTACGGTAAGAGTGGATAGAAGAATGAGGAGGAAGGTCATGACTGAAAGGAGGACTATAATATGAAATAATAGAGAATAGAAAAATGAAATTGAGCTGTGGTAGATCTCCAGTGGGGTAGGTTTATATATGGAGAAAAGTAATGATAGTCATGACAAAATGGAATGATATTCAGACAAATAGTATAGACACTCTCTCATTGTTGTACACTATTTCTCTCTGGAATCTCTAGACTTGGTTATCATTATAAACAGTTTTTTGCCCATCTTCCTTGTCTGTGTCGTCTATAATCGTTTGGTTGGCCTTTTTCAATAGATAAGCGATTGATTGGAACGATATGAAGGGCTTCTATGTTTGACTTTCATTCAATGAAATACAGACACACACCAAACTATATTGAGAACAAAAATATGACGATAGATCCATATCCAACTTTTATTGTATTGTATTTGTCAGTATCGATCTCACATTAACTGTTTGTAACCATTCTCATTTTAAGTGAAAATCACAATTATTCTTTATTATGCAAAAAAAAAACTTTAAGAAAGATAATTATGCGTCAGTGATGTTTAAAATGCGAAAAAAAGTGAAGACAAAAAGATAAATTAATGAGCAACTTGAAGCAAGTTTCGAAAAAAAAGGCAATGAAAAAGAAGATTGAGTAAAGCGGCGACAATGAAGAGTAATGAATATTAAGTATTTTGTTAAAAAATAAGAAAGGACTCATTAGATATTGCAGGAAGTTAAGATACATATTACATACAAATAACATATAGATGCAGAAGATAAAAAAATTGAAAAAATATCACTGAACAAACGATGTTGAAGAGTTGATCCCTAATCATTCTAGGTTTTTTTCCATACACCGTACGCCGAATTTAAGTTTCATTACTGGTATGAACGATATTGTTAGTTTCTCTCAAAGTATTCTTTTTGTTGTTCTATTTGAGCATTGTATGTAATCATAATCAATATCTTTAATTAGTTATCAAAATGAAAATCAAAAACAAACAATGGAAAACGAGCTTGATAACAAAACATGACAAAAAATTATTATATTATGTACATTAAAGATGGAGACCCACGAGTTTTTTCGTAATAAGACTGTTCGGATAGTATGATAGATATTCATCACACGAATCGAAAGACATATCTGCTATTGATTCCCGATATGTTTAAAGCTCACTATGCGCATTGAAAGTACAACTTTCAAGGCTTGTAGAGAGTGCCCATCCGATTTGCATACTTGGTCTCTCATTTTCTCATTATCCCTAACGCCAATTACCTTATAATATAAACAATAGCCAACATGCTTATCGTGGCGGGAGTCAGTCATGCCAACTCATGGGTCTCCTTCTTTAAATAAATAAATATCTCTGATCTATGATACACCAATATTATGTATCCATGGTTCTTATGGTTTAGTGCAAGAAACTTGATAAGGTTTTTTGACTCTGGGAAGAATAGGAGTCTGCACGCCGTTTATAGTAAAAAACCACTCGCCGTTATTACACACCAATTCTTTTCCATCATCACCGTTGGCAGAATTATCCGAACTCTAAAATTGATTATTTGTTCATCGGCCAATGATCCTGGGGTTTAATATTAAATAGAATGTGGAAACGGTTGCAATCTTGAAAAGACTGTGTATTTTTTAAAGAATTAACTGACCTCGAATACGGATACTCTCTGACCGTTGGGACACACCACCTTCGTCTTTGTTATTTCAATAGGCTTAGTGCACGCGTCCTTGGGAACACACATATCCGTGAAGTCCCTTGGTGCCTCACACTCAGCTGCCTTCGGTTTCATAACCATTGGACCTCCTTTGAGAGGTGTACCCGCTGGACCTCCATGGGGCGGTGTGCCCACTTTAGTGGTTGCACCCCCTGAAACGAGTTGTAATAATAAAAACAAGAAAATGTTGGCCAGTGTGGAGAGTGAAAACGTGAACTATCAAGGAGAAATATCTTCTTGTAAGTTACAAAAAATAAAATAGAAATAACCGAAAAATCGACAAGAAATTATATAAGAAGGGAGTTTCTTTTTTCTCATTCCCTATTCTTCTCACAAGTTTTGAATAGAGTAATACCTACTTGCTCTAGGCTTGCCAGGAGCGCAGGCGAGAGTTGAAGCCATGATCACGGCGAGGACTACCAAAGCACGAATATTCATTCTGTTGTTGAAGAGTGCTTTAGAAATACACTTGAAACACGAAAGAAGTTAGCTGGACGTTACTGTATATAAAAGAAAGGTGGATAAAGCGAATCAAGAGGCAAATTTAGTTTATCTACTAAGCGCTTACCGCTCATCTTTAAAAGGAGATCTCAATGGTCGAGTTCAGGCGCACTTATAAAGTTTTGCTCGGTGCATTTCTTGTTCTGTGTGGAGTGCGATAGATATGGAAAGGATCTTTAATGCCTCAGGTGTTCTATTGGTCTAACCCTCATTGTCTTATTGGTGCCATTCCTCCCATCTCGTATCGTTTTGATTGCTGTTGCAAAACCGGCCTCAAGATCATTAAAACAACGGATGATCATAAAATCTAGGTTTGTTTAGTCAATTCTTTGTGAATTTATTAGGCTGGAGAATAAGTCGTTCTCACTATCTTCTTTATCGTGCTACTAAATAATTTCAATGTACCGAAATTAGTATAATAGTATGCACCATCATTACCCATTATATGTTTCCAATGCGTGGGCAGCATATTCCTTGAACTTGATTTTGAAGCAAGTTTCGAAAAAAAACAAGGAAAATCAGAGCGTTGTATTTAGAGAAGGAGACCCTTGAGTTGGCATGACTGACTCCCGCCACGATAAGCAGGTTGGCTATTGTTTATATTATATTGTAATTGGCGTAAGGGATAATGAGAAAATGAGAGAGCAAGTATGCAAATCGGATGGGCACTCTCCACATTGAAAGTTGTACCTTCAAAGCGCATAGTGAACTTTAAACATATCGGGAATCAATATCAGATATGTCTTTCGATTCGTGCGATGAATCTCTATCATTGTATCCGAACAGTCTTATTACGAAAAAAAAAACTCGAGGGTCTCCATCTTTAAATTTCATTATTGATAAGAACGATATTGTTAGTTACTGTCAGAGTATTATGTTTGTTATACGTAATAATAAATAAAATGAATAAATAATCAATATCCTTATTTACTTACTAAAATGAAAAAAAAACAGTGGAAAACAAGATTGAATAACACAATCCGACGAAACATCTTTACTCTCTCTCTCTCTGTGTAGGAAACAATAAAATGTTTATTATTATCATATTAAATTTTGAATAGATATACTTTAAAAATATTGCATTTAGTTCACATTGGAATAAATACATTTATAGCAGTATTATCTATCCATAGTTCTTATTTTGTAGAGCAAGCAACTCTATAGGGTGGTGTAATAGTGGGAGAAAGAGGTATCTCCACGCCCTGTTCTGTCAAAAACCATACGCCGGCTTTGCAAACCAATTCTTTTCCTTCATCACCGTCGGTTGAACTGTTCGGATCCTAGAATCAATTATTTGTTTTACATTGACGAGTTATCTTGGGATTTTATAATAAAAGGAATGTAGTTTTAGTGTTTTATCGTTTTAGAAACGTTTTAGAAATATCATCTGAAAATAGATATGGCAGTAGTAGCAGAATTATATAGTCAAAAGTATTCTGACACGTCGATATATTCAACTACTTTTACGACCGTAATTGTATTGTATAAGATTCAAATATTATATTATTTTTAAAAGTATTAACCGACCTCGAATAGGGACACACTCTTATCCGCGGGATATGTCACCTTCGTCTTTGTTATAGCCATAGGCGTCGAACATAGTTTAGCTTGAGCAAAAAAAAATCGATAATTCGTCGGACCATGACCTCATTGTTTCGACTCCCGCACTTTCTTTTCAACCAATTTCATGTTTTAAAAAACATTTTAGGAACTATACATACATAATTAATCATAGGAAAAGAAAGATGACAAGAAAGATAGCTGTACATCCGCGCATGAGTTGGTTTCAGAATCTATTCCATTAAGATTGGTTTTTCCATTGTCAGTCAAAATTCTTTTCACGCGATTCTATTCATTCTTTTTTCATTATATATTCATTTACGAATTTTTGCGGTCTGTCGAAAAATTATTGTGCTTTCTAATCCTTTAAGGAAAAGCTATAAATGAAGTCATGATATCGGATTCGAATTTAAATCTTGTCGTTATGGGCAGTATCTGGAGCCTCAACAGTAAACCGTTGGCCTTGGTATCCTACCAAAAAGATCCGTTAATCAAAAATGTTCACGTTTTAATGATTTAAAAAATATTTTAATCATAACTTTCTTCAATACAACAGTTCTGCGTTCTTATTTTATCAAGATTCTTCTGTATTTGCTGTCGTACATTTCACGGTTATATCAAATAAATAAATAAATAAAGTTATTTTGGGGTGAACAAAAGAGGGGGTAAGTTGGGAGGAGATGAACTGCAGCTCGTAAATAGTACCAACGTTAAAACGGCGATTCAATATATATCGGATTGAATCGAGAGGATAATATGAGGGCACATATTATTACACAGTAATACCAGTAGTTATCATAATCTACCGACATGCGACGATCTAAAACTACTATCGGATTCTGTGCCTAGACCACACCCGTGGTAAATAACTTTATATACATAATTACTTGAAAATGATAGTCGAAGTAATGAAAGGATAACAATTTAAATGATCTTGACAACAACACCGGAGAGAAAATATTCAAATAAGCTTATATAAATAAATATCTCTAATGATCTAATCAATGATATCACAATATTATGCGCCTAAAGTTCTATTTCTGTGGAATGCAAGCCACTTGAAGAGGCTGTGGCAGAGTGTCAGGAGGAGACTGCGGCTGGACTCCTTGTGTCACCACCCATTTGCCGTTGTTGCAGACCATTTCAGTTCCTTGGTCACCTTCTAATACTGCAACCTTGTCTGACTGAAATTGATTATTTGATCACTGATGAATTATCTTGGGGTTGTGTATTGTATTGATCTTATTTATTTTATTTTTGTATAAGATTCAATAAAACATGTTATATTGTATTAGTTAAAGAATTAACTGACCTCTAATACGGCTACTTTCAGAGTTTTCGGAGACGTCACCTTCGTCTTTGATATAGCATCAGGATTCGTGCACGTGAGAGCTGCATCGCACATAACCGAGAAGTCCCTTGGTTGCGCACACTCATCTATCTTCGGTTTATTATCCCCTCCTGGTGTTCCTCCTGGCTGAGATTGTGTACCACCTGAAATTAGTTTTCAACTCTTGCGAAACCATATGTTATTTCGAAATTTTGTTAAACCCCCCCCCCCCGTATCTATACGAGGTTCATCTATGCGTAGCTTTGTTCTTACGCGCAATCAATGATATATGGTTTATCCTTTTCTCAACTTACTCCACAAAATATCTACGATTTGTCTATATGACGCCGTTTACGTAAGAGTCGGGCAAATCTGGGGGAGTATTGCACAGGCCAAAAATTTCGATAACTTCAACCCTTGTTCGACTCTTACGCACCCATATGATATCTGATTGAATAAGGGCAAATCGTTCTTCGCCTTCTTATCGCGGAAAACTTTCTCTTTCCACTCTACGGTGACATTCACATTTTCTTTAAGCATGCAAATGTTCGGACAGGGTGGAGAGTATAACTGTAGCGCTAAGTACCAAATTATCTTTAAGTGATTGATGTTTAGTAGATATTTCAATGCACTAACAATAAAAAGAGAGAAGTGAATAGAAAAATTGAGAGAGTTCTGAATACTTACTAGCTCCAGGCTTGCCGGGAGCACACGCGAGAGTTGAAGCCATGATTATGCCAAGGACTACCAAAACACGAATATTCATTGCTCCTGTTTTAAATATTAAAAATATACTTCAAACGCGAAATAAAGCTGGACGATACGTTAAAGGTACTACAAAACAATATATTATATCAAAGATAGGTGAAGATCCACGAGGCAAATTCAGCTAACCCACGCGCTTATCGCTCGTCTTTAAAGGGGATCTCCAATATCGAGAAGTTCACCCGCCCTAATAAAGTTTTGCCAGGTGCATTTCTTGTTCTATATGTTGTGGTAGAGACAGGAAAAGGATAGTTAATGCCCCAGGTGTTATATTGGTCTAACCCGCACTGTATTATTGCGGTCTTCAATAGAGATCTCGCCACTTCGTCCCTTTTCGATCGCACATGTTGCAAAACCGGCCCCATGATCATTAAATCAACGGAAGATCATAAAATAGAGCTGGGTGGACCAATTCTTTGGCGTTGTGAATCTTGGGAAACCAGCGAAGACCTTCAATTTCGCCAATTTAATTATTTTAATTATAGAAATAATTTTAACAGTATTGCAACAACTCTCATACATTATTGATTTTCACTGCTTCGTCCATTACCTCTGGCGTGCCTCAATTCCGCAGGACGATTCTGATTTGATTGATTTTACTTCCTTTCAACGATTAGTGTTAATCATGGATCACTTTCTGATGACGTAAAGATTTATTGATTACAAATTGTTGAAAAACATGAATCTATTATATTATAATAGTGTGGCGAATGTCAGACGGGTTATGTGTGCGTCAGTGGAGTGGTAATCGAGAGGAAGTAGAGACATATTTCTTGAATATCTTTTTTTTTCTTGAATTTTATCAACAACCAGAGATTATTTGGATACCACATAACGAATGCCGATATTAATTGAACTCCTGTATTCAAAATCACGACGATATCTATATTGCGAAATAAATGACAAATGTTCGAGTGATCAGGTCAATTTTAGAATTTTGTTAATGTTTTCCCCCAATGCAACATATTACCACACAGCGATACACTATAATCCATTACGATCTAAAACTATTCTCTCGAATTTTTTGCCAAGAATACACCCATTAAGGTCGGTTCTTACAGTAACTGTGCGGTAAATAACTATATTTTTAATTATAACTTCTTTGGGGAGAAAAATGATACAAGCCGTTTTATTGATTAATTATAATGTTACTCACCCTTCAACCCCGAATTTAATCAATATCTATTGTAGTGCTTGAGCTCCAGTATTTCTTATAAACAAATTGAGAGGATATCTATTATCTTTGCGAAATATGTGATGAATTTTCTCGCGATCAGGCCAATCACACTTTTTCATGTATTCTTTCCGATGCCACATTAATTTGACAGATGGTTCAATTTTATTATCAAATAATTAAAAACTGTCATTTGTATTCGAATATGATTAACTAAAACTACATTTGTTTCGTGTATAACATGCCCTTTATGGTCGGTTCTTACAGAAACTGATGAATATATATATATATATATATATCTTTATATAGTTACTAGAAATATATATATATATATATATATATATATATATATATATATATATATATATATATATATGTATTCAAATAAATATCTCTAATCACGTAAACAATGGTTTCCCAATATTATGCATCCATATTCCTTATTACGCGAAACAAGCAACGTTGTAAGGTGCTGCAACTTCAACCGCAGGGTCTCCTTGTTTTATTTCCAACATCCACTTTCCGGCTTTGCACTCCATTGGTTTGCCTGCCACACCTTCGAAAGCTCTCGTAGCCGCAGCCTAAAATGGACTATTTGTTTATTGGTTGTCTTAGTGTCGTGTATTAAAAGGAATGAGTTAATTAAGTTGCAATCGGCCATCAAGTCTATCGAAAATCGTGTTTTAGTGTTTTTACTGTTTTAGAAATATCATTTGAATATGGAAGAATTTTGATTTGGTAAAGAGGTTAAAAGTGATGAATGATATATGATATGCCCCTTTTATCAATTTGATCAACCTTGCCTTTGTTGTATAAGATTCGGTAAATAATATTATGTGTAATAGTCAAAGTATTAACTAACCGTGTACACACCGACGCGAGTGCCAGCAGCGCATGTCACACTAGCCGTTGTTATGGTAGCCTTCGTACACGCATTAGCACGGCACGTAGCTTCGTAGTCCATTGCTGCCGGGCACATAGGTGCCATCGGTTGATTGCCTCCTCCTGGTGTGGCTCCACCTCCTGGTGTGGCTCCACCTCCTGGTGTGGCTCCACCTCCATTTTGATTCGGTGTACCCCCTGAAAAGAAATGAAACACTATGTCCCCATATCTCCGATTCCGTATAAGGGCAAAATCCCCACGGAAACTGCACAGTAGGGGGGGAACGAGCCATTGATATGTTTTTGCCTAGACAATTTGCAAAAAAATATCATACTACATTATCGGAAACAAATATCTTTAAAGGAACGATGTTTAGTGGGAAATTATTTTGGTGAAATGAAAAATGAACGAAACGAAAAAGGAGATAGTTATTTTGTTTAAGTGAATACGTAAAAAGATAGAGTTCTATTTTCGCATCTTGTAATAGAGTAAAACTTACTTGCTCTGGGTCGGCCAGGAGCGCAGGCGAGAGTTGAAGCCATGATCACGGCGAGGACTACCAAAGAACGAGTATTCATTGTTCCTGTTGTTCAAGAGTACATTAAAACATAAAAATTTAAAGGTCCTAATAAATATATTATGTCAAGATAAGGTGAAGAAAGGACAAAGTGAGCCAAAAGGCAAAAGAAGGTGGACTGAGCGCTTATCGCTCATCTTTAATAGGAAAGCTCCAAGATCGAGAAGTACACAATGTCGCACATATCCTGTTTTGTTGGGTACATTTCTTGTTCTTTCAGTGATGGTCTAGACAGGGAAGCGATCTTTAATGTATCGGCTATTCTATTAGTCTAACCCCCATTGTCTTATTGTTGCCTTGTCTGGAATAGAGATCTCACGACTTTCTCCCTTTTTGATCATCCTGTGGCAAAACCGGTCGCAAGCTCATTAAATCAACGGAAGATCATAAAACCAAGGTGGGCTGGGCAATTCTCTGGAATTGTGAATCTTGGAAAACACAAACAACTACATACTCCAAATTTTGCCAAATTAATTCATTTAATTCGCGAAATCTTTCTTATTTAATAGTATTTTGATAAATCGCATCGGTACTTGATTGTCCCCTCCTTCATCCGTTATGTACCTATGATGTAACTCACAGCTCGTGCATCGGCCCATTCTTATTTTTATAGTGATTTTATTCCTTTTATATGTTAAAGGCGAACTAACGCGTATATTTTCGTTATCAATCTGTGAAGACAGTAAGCTAGGAAAAGCTATTCTAAATACCGTACACTATTTATTTATTCAAATTCAGCTTACTATGGTTTCATGCTAAGCATGTTGTTCGCGAGGTTCATGAATGGTAGATGGTTACAATCGCAAGAAAAAGCGCACTTTTTTTGAAAATAGGAAAGTTTGGCAATAGAATTCGAACCCGCGACCATTCGCGAAATAGTCAGAAGTTTTGCTACTGCGCTAAATATAAGGTATTGATGAATTACCACTCTATCTTCTTGCATATCACTTGAAACATACATAAGTCAGATGCAAGAGATTTGCATGAACATTCGCAGGTGTCGTCCTTTAATTATGGAGTATTTACTTATTATAGATTTATCGTTCTGCCCCTACCCATTAATCATCACTTCATTTATCCCTTTATCGTAATATTGATTAGAGGACTATGACTATTGCAGCCCCGTCAATGCATCTTATCACATTGGCGGCCGTCTACCATTTAGTGAATGCAACTCACAATTGAAATTGTTGTTTTTTTCGAAGAAAATATTATATATCGCTTAGCAATCCAAACATTCCTAATTGCCCAGGACGTTAAATTTTCTATATGGATCTCCAACTGATGCTAACGTACAGTGGAGTTAAATCTTCATGTGCGATCTAAAGCCAGACTAAGGTCGAATACGTACAGTCAATACTTAGGGTCGTATTTCAAACATATGAATTCATGAATATTCAGCCAATGGTGAATTCGATCTATTCAAAATCTGAACTAATGCGTCTTTTATTCAACTTACCCTTCATTCAATGATGGAATACGATGTCGTCGGCAATTAAAATGGTAAGACTGTCATATTTTAAAATAGTATTGTTCTTATTAACTTTATTTACTCTTATACAATTCTTTTCGGTATTTTTAAAAGATTATTCATACATGTTTATGGTTGAATCGCATTTTTAATTCGTCTAGGACCATTTGTATTGAACAACTTTATTATAATCGCCGAATATGTGTTGCAGTATATTTAGCTGGTAGGGATGCTACAATACGCCAAAATCATTAAAACCATCACACACCATTATAAAAATTTGAATTCTCGTGCAATTTGAATTATATCTGTATTCATTGAAAAAACTATTTAAGCACCTTTTCATATTATTTGTATACCGCAAGCGATGGATAATGCTTATCATGTTAGCACATATTGATACACTACCATTGGTAATCATAATCCACCGATATACAGTACCGTGCAAAAGTATGGACGCAAAATTCGAATCGTTATAACTTTTTACGTACATGGCCGATCGCCCTCGGTTTAATTTTATAATATAGTATGAACATTGGAGAAAATTATGAAGGTATCGATTATTACCTACGGTAATGAAATGATTTCATCATTCTTGGGTGCGATCGTAAAAATAGGTATATTCTCAGGTAGATTTTTTCTGTGGGTCCAATTTTTTTGTGAGAAACGAACAACTATCAGTGAACATTTTAAGCCATTAACCACGTTGGTTGCACACCGCTCCGAGGAATTAGCTAATTTCGCCTGACCCATTAAAATTTCTTAAAAATGCCATAACTCAGTCCGTAGTTGAGCTACAGCTCCCCGATTTAACAAGTATTATCGCATAGTCATGGGGCAGCACCATGCCAATTTCGGAAGGTTTCTGGCTCTTGAAGAGAAAATTCGAAAAAAATCTAAACCATTTTTTGTACTTATGGTATTTCCCAGCCGGTTTTTCTAAAAATCTAAAAAGTTGCCATGACATGTCTAAACATCTACCTAACACATCTACAAAATGGTGAGATTACAGCACTTCAATTACGACTTTGCCAATAAAAATTGTCATTGGAAGTCAAAGTGGATGGAACATAACTTCTTTCGCTATGGAGAATTATTACGGGTCAATAGCACAGTATTTCATATCAATTTTGATCGAATTTTGTACCAAGTGTTTAATAAACACATATCCTACAAGTATCCTGAATTTAGTTCCACTATTGGACTAACACATAAGAAAGTGCATGTGATATGGAAACGGTTGACAAGGAGACTAATCAAATTAAGCCTAAGAAAATCTAGTCTCTCTTCACTGAACAAAAGTGAAATAAAGAAGAGATCTTCTCGCTTCACACATTATCTTTTTCTTTTCGTTAACACTCCTCCAATCCTTACAATTATTAATATTTCACCTATAACTTATGTATTTTCTGTTGCACCTGTCACAGGTGTATCAAATAAATCAATAAATAATAATAAAAAAAACCTTTTTTATCTGTCTCTTTTCTCGCAAAATTCCACAATGACTTCCAATTGTATTTTTATTGGCAAAGTCGTAATTGAAGTGCTGTAATCTCGCCACTTTGTAGATGTGTTAGGTTGATGTTTAGGCACGTCATGGCAACTTTTTTGATTTTTAGAAAAACCGGCTGGGAAATACCGTAAGTACAAAAAATGGTTTGGAATTTTTATCGAATTTTCTCTTCAAGAGCCGGAAACCTTCCGAAATTGGCATGGTGCTGCCCCATGTCTATGCGATAATACTTGTTCAATCGGAGAGCTGTAGCTCAACTACGAACTGAGTTATGGCATTTTTACGAAATTTTAATGGGTCAGGCGAAATTATCTAATTCCTCGGAGCGGTATGCAACCAACGTGGTTAATAGCTTAAAATGTTCACTGATAGTTGTTCGTTCCTCACAAAAAAATTGGACTTACAGAAAAAATCTACCTGAGAATAAACCTATTTTTACGATCGCACCTCGGCATTTCAAGAATGATGAAATCATTTCATTACCGTAGGTAATAATCGATACTATCATAATTTTCTCCAATGTTCATACTATATTATAAAATTAAACAGAGGGCGATCGACCATGTACGTAAAAAGTTATAACGATTCGAATTTTGCGTCCATACTTTTGCACGGTACTGTATGATTATCTAAAACAACTCCAGAATTGTTTGCCTAAACCATATCCTTTATGTTCGGATCTTACCGTACTGTAGCTCCTCTATATAGTTGCTTGAAAAGATAATTGAAGTTATGAAAGGATAGCTATTTAAATGATCTTAACACCAAGAATAGACAAAAACATTCAAAAAAATATTAGGTTGGATCTTCCTGAACTTGGCGGTACAAATTCAAATTGAATTAACTTTTTTGAGAAGGAATTTATCCGCTGTTATGGTCAAAGACGGTTTGCTATAATCCAGCCACAATCTCACTACTTGGAGAAGGACTAGAGTTATTATGCAGACTGTGAAGCCAATCATCTTTCGACAGCTCTTTTGTTATTAAAATATTCATTTACTAAATCAAGTTGGACGCGGTAACTAAAGTAACCAGATTGTCAACTCTGGCGCTTGTTATTTTTAGAAATAGGTGGCGACTTTCGCCGAAACGTCTTGAATAAATCTAATGTCTATCTTGTCCTTCATTATCTGGTTTCACTAAGAAATAATCCCTATTCATTCACCATGACAGAATCACTCAGTTATTGGTTAAATTCAAGCGAGAGAGAGAGTCGGGAACAAATTGGTCTGTAGTATTAAATTTTTTATTTTGGGCAAACGGGCGAGGCATAAAAAAGAAAGGTATAGGTACTCATCTTTAAAGGGAGTCTGATTATGAATCGTGTGGGTTATGTAGAGGGGGTTAGTGCTATACACCAGCTTAGGGAGCTCCGTTCAAAGCTAAAAATAAGCGAGAAAGAAAAGTGCGAACATATCACTATTAAATTCAAAAAGACATGTCACAACCTAATATATTTTATATAAATATCTCTAGTGATATCACAATAGTAGGCACTTATAGTTCCATTTCTTTAAAATGAAAGCAGCTTGGTAATTTTCTTTCAGAGTGCCAGGAACAGATTACGGTATGCTTAAGACACCGGCTCAGTAAGACTCCCGGTAGTGCCGGACATCGACCTCACCGATTTGGCTCAAAATTTTTTTGTGGATACCCCCATGCCCCCCCCCCCATCAGAAAATGGGTATTCATTTGGGCTGGGTCCTTGAAACATAAATGTGGCGGGTTTTCGAAATTTGAAAACTCGATTTTCGCTAAAAAAAAGTGGAGCGCCCTAGGTTCAATGTTAGTGTCGATTAATTACAAGTATGCCTAGACAACAAAAACTCGCTATAGGACGGTTCGGATATCCGATCGCAAACTGATTTTTTTTACCTCCTCAAAACACATTAAAATTAATTAAAATTTTAAAACAAAAAATGCAGTCCACTGTAGTGTATGAAGCGATCTTTAATGCCCTACATAGTTTCACTATTAGCCTAACCCGCATTGTCTTACTGTTCCCATGTCTGGAATAGAGATCTCACGACTTCCTCTTCTTCGATCATCCTTGAAAAACTGGCCACAAGATCATTAAATCAACGAAGGATCATCAAACCTAGATGGGATGGGCAAATTATTAGTCATTGTGAATCTTGGGAAGCTCTAATAACGACGACCTCCTATTTTGCCAATTTAATTAATTTAATTATAGAAACGTTTTAACAGTAATGTAACAACTCTCATACGTTTTTGAATGTCAATCATTTTTACAATTACCACTGTGCCTCAATTCTCCAGCGTTTCAGGAATTTAATTATAGAAATCATTATTCAAAGTACTGTGATGAATCGCATCGGTGATTGATTGTCCCCTCCTTCCCTTCGATGTGTCTCAAAGCTCGAGCATTGGCCCATTCTTATTTTTGAGTGAAATCATATTTTAAAGGTAGACTCCCCATATTTTCGTTAAAGTTAGCAAAAGTTATTCCACGAGGGAAGGGGGAGCAATTGCGGGTCCACACCGTCCTTTTCTTCCCCTCTAACTCTTCGCATTTCCTATAACACGGATCTCCTGTAAAAGTGTATGAAGCCATTGCACAGAAAAAAATAATTTTCCTCGTTTTTTATTGATAGTTGTTAGACTGGCCTAACTGAGGGCGAAAACAACATTTTCAAATTTTCTTTTTTCGGAATTTGCATATTTATGCAATTTGTTTCCTGTAAACTTCAGATGAATGTAACTCGCTTCGTTTTTGAGCAACCGTGTTAATTTTTTTTAAAGAGTTTTATTGCAGATTCGGATTCCCCGTCCACAAATTGGGGTATCCTGATATATCTTTTAACCCAACTCTGTCCCCCCAATAGTGATACTGTATATCGTCCTGGATTTTCCCGCAAATCACATGTTTTTTTTTTGTAAATCAGCGCATATCTATGCTAATGTAGTTATTAGAATATTTAAACCCTGTATCTCGACCAACCTTACAAAATTGTCTTAGTGCTTCGAATTCTCAACAACCATCATTTTTGAGATATGAATCGAAAACTGATTTTATTAACGATTGTTCGCCTTTCTGACTTGATGCAACTTAAAAACACCAGCTTTTTCGTTATTTTAAAAGAATTATAATGTTTTCTTTTTCAATTCACTTTAAACCATTGATTTGATGTGTATGTGGCCGAGGATGAGAGAGTGATAACTTCGGATGCCATCTATGATATGATGTACAGTGACTTCTCAGAGTTTTTCGAAGGATCCATTGATATTTTTGTTTCAAACAGTTTCTTCGACCTTAACGATCAATAAACTAATATCAATAAACGATAAATGGTAACAATGAAAGTCACATTGAAGAATTAAAAAAAGATCTTTCACGAAAGAATCAAAGAATCGTTAATAAATTCAGTTTTCGATTCATATCTCAAAAATGATGGTTGTTGAGAATTCGAAGCGCTAAGACAATTTTGTAAGGTTGGTCGAGATACAGGGATTAAATATTCTAATAACCACATTAGCATAGATTTGCGCTGATTTACAAACAAACATGTGATTTGCGAGAAAATTGCGCTAAGTCCAGGACGATATACAGTATCACTGTTGGGTTAAAAGATATATCAGGATACCCCAATTTGTGGACGGGGAATCCGAATCTGCAATAAAATTCTTATCCTTTAGAGAAAGTTTTCGAGAAACACCGCATTTTGTGTGCTAAAAAACAGTTTTCTTGCAATAACACATGAAAAACAGCTTTTCCGACCATATCCTTAATTGAGTTATTTGTAGAGGAGGTCATTAGCAACAGATTGAAAAAAATTTTAACACGGTTGCTCAAAAACGAAGCGAGTTACATTCATCTGAAGTTTACAGGAAACAAATTGCATAGATATGCAAATTTCGAAAACCGAAATTTTAAAATGTGGTTCGCACTCAGTAAGGACAGTCTAACAAATATCAATAAAAAACGAGGAAAATTATTTTTTCTGTGCAAAAAGGTTCTTATTTTCATACACTTTTACAGGAGATCCGTGTTAAAGTGTGATTGCGGGCCCGAAATGCCATTGCGGGCCCGCAATCACTAGTAATGGAGAGGCAAGGTCATTGCGGGCTTTTTTTTGAAATAGTCAAAGAAATTTTTTTAAAAAAATCAAAAGAAAATTTAAAAATTCCCAGCCCTGCCTACAATCGCTGGTAAAAGCCCCCTTTGTGAAAATGTTATAGTTCAGCAATAGAATTCGAACTTGCGACCATGCGCTATGTTGTCAGAAGTTTTGTCGCTGTAATTGTAAGGGATCTTCTTGCATATCACTTGAAACTTGCATAAGCCAGATGCAAGAGATTTGCATGAATATTGATGGGATTCCAACTTTAATTATGAATTATTTTTTGATTATATAAAAAATTATCTTGTTGCCCCAATAATCATCACCCATCACTCACCACTACAATTAGCCCTTTATCGTTACATTGATTAGAGTTCACTGTGGATGCCCATTGCAGCCCGTAAATGCATTAGCGCCAATTACCATATAATATAACCAATACATGCTTATCGTGGCAGGAGTCAGTCATTCCTAACTCCAGGGTATCCTTCTTTAAATTATGTTCTCATCAGATTGTTTATCATCCGATTGGCTCTCATTCAGTCGATTCTTATCGTAACACAACATTTAATATTAAAATAGTTAACGCGAGATCACCCGTTTGAAAAAAAAGTGCGGAAATGCTGTTTTGAATTCCTTAATTTTGTGTAATCGGTGCTTCCCCACACGGGAACATCTACCATAACATACGAAAATATTCAGAAGTAAAATCGAGTTCATGTTCGTGATGGTTCAACTCCCTCCTACATTTCGCTCATTATTCCTCAATTTGAGGTTGAGTTATCACGTTTGGGGGAACACTCTCCGGAATTCAAAGACTGGAAAGTAGAGCGGTACGTTTTAAACTACGAAAGTTTTTAATAGACTTAAAAATCCCAAAATCATGTATATGCATATTTAAATGATATGTGAAGGGGAAAAGTCGTAATTGAATTGCTCTCGCCTCTTTGTACATGTGTTAGGTAGATGTTTGTGCACGTCATGGCAAATTTTTTAGATTTTTACAAAAACGGGATGGGAAATACCGTAAACCAAAAATATGGTTTGGGATTTTTTTTTGAATTTTCTCTTCAAGAGCCAGAAATCGATACCATACAAATTTACTATATAATGAAGAAAACCGGGGGTCAATCGGCCAAGTACGAAGAAAGTTATAGCGATTCAATCTCAATTTACTCGTTAAAGATAGTGGCCCGCGAATGTTCATGCAAGTCACGATACCCCTCTTGTGCAAATGTAAAGTGATATGGGAAGTAGGGTTGCAGGAACGAGGGCGAATAATTCGTGCCCTTTGACAGTCACTTCCCTTATCTCTCGGCAATTCGTTTGATACGCGTCCTCTCTCCCCTTCCCTTCGAAGAATTCGACACACCTGCCAGACGGAACGAATAGTTCGGGACAGACCGAATTATTCGCACTCTCTCACTCTCTCGTATCCTTTCTCGACCCTCCCTCCTCTCCCTCCGACTCGGCTCCCAATGAGACACGTTTCAAGAGATAGCTAATTTCTCTCGCATCTGAGAGCTTAGCAGTCAACAGCAAAGTTGTAGCTCACATCATCCCCCTTCTGATTCAATTTTGAAAAAAAAATCTATACAATAACCACGAACAAAATGACATCCGTTCTACGAATTCAGGGAGATATTTGAAATATTCACTGTAGGCATGAATCTTACTCCATTACTCCGTCTTACTCCACATTGCTTTATCATTCTTTACAGAAGTAATTACACAAAAACAAAAACAATTAAATGGGAAGAGAAAGTCACGAAAAAATGCATATCTACTCTTGTCTAATCTGAACAATAACATTTCAAAATATTGAAATGAACAATATTTCAAAATGTATCGGATGGGAACTCAGCGGCCATTGTATGACAAATTTTTTGCTGATCATGAGTATGTCAGTCCGATATTTTAAAATGTAATAGTTGAGAACCCAGCGGGCATTTCATACCAGATTTTGAGCTGATCACGAGTAGGTCAGTCAGATATTTACGTGATGTTTTAGTTTTAGTGTAATTACTTCTGTAAAGAATGATAAAGCAATGTGGAGTAAGACGGAGTAATGGAGTAAGACTCATGACTACAGTGAATAGTTTAAATTTCCATCTGAATTCGTAGAGCGGATGTCATATTGTTCGATACATAGGCACTAGGTCGAATGATAACCGTTGAATAAGAACCGACTGGATCATAACTGGAAGCTACCGGATAAGAACTGAGCGTATGAGAATTCACTCATTGAGTAGACACAGTAGAACGGATGCAATTTTGCTCGTGGTTATCGTATCGACTTTTCCAAAAATGAATCAGAACGGGAGTGATATGAGCTACAACTTTTCTGTTGACCGCTAAGCTCTCTTATGCGAGGGGAATTAGCCATCTCTTGAAACGTGTCTCATTGGGGGACGAGGCGGAGGGAGAGGAGGGAGGATCGAGAAAGGATCCGAGAGAGTGCGAATAATTCGGTCTGTCCCGAACTATTCGTTCCGTCTGGCAGGTGTGCCGAATTCTTTGAAGGGAAAGGGGAAAGAGGGTGAGAGATGGGAAAGGGGTGCGAATAATTCGAATTCGAATTCGAACCGGCAACCCTAATGGGAAGAGTTAGCACAGCCACTCATCTATCCCATAGCGCTGTGGCAAACGTTCAGACTCTATACCCGTTTGACGCAAGTTCGAAACCTATTGCCGAATTTCCTCAATTTTCAAAAAGCACGCCCTTTCCTGCATCAAATTTTCATGACATTCACACATTTATTTTAATCATAACTTTCTTTTAAAAATTCCATATTTGTGGCTTTTATCCTTTCCAAAACACTTACCCTTCTTTACTATTCAAATCCTTCTTTCCAGTTGGGATATCGTCTTACTTGAACTTTATTATCAGTACTGGAATCATTCAAAGTATATAAAGAAAAAAAGGATATCTATGTTGAGAAATAATTGTTGAGAAATGATCAGGTAGATTTTAACACTTTCTTCATGTTTTTGATACCTCATTCGATAGAAGCGGAATCATATTAAAAGATAATACAATTGCTAATGAATACGATTAAGTAAAACTACATATTTTTTGCGTGTAAAACATGCTTTTCATGGTCGGTTCTTAAAGAAACTGATGAATGCTTAAACATCTTTATATAGTTACCAAAAATGATGATCAAAGTAAATGAAAGGATAACAATTTAATTGATCTTGACGACGAAACTAAACAAGAATGTTCAAATAAATAAATAAAAATAAATATCTCTAATCACCTAAACAATGATTCCCCAATAATATGCAACCATTCTTATGGTGTATTGCAAGCAACGTTGTATGGTTCTGGCACGTGATCAGGAATTGGACCCTCCTGGCCTGCTTGTGTCACCATCCATTTGCCACCTTTGCATACCATTGCGGTTCCTGGTTCTCCGTTTGCGGGTGTTTGAACCGGATCCTGAAATTATTTTTTTCATTGACGAATTATCTTGGGGTTGTTGTGCAAAGGAAGGTTGCAAGCAACCATTCATTATTTCGAAAATATTTAAATGTTTAATGTTTTAGAAATATCATTTGAATATTGAAGCCGTAGCAGAATTTTGATTTGCTAGAAAAGGTAAATATGATGGCTTGACATGATAAGTCCCTTTATCATTGTTTTAGCGCAGTGGAAAACGTGAGGGCCAATAATCGAAGCTCGAAACATATCTATGTACACATATCCAAAAATTTCAAACTAAAAGCGCGCTAGTTGACTGCGGGGCTGTTTATACAGTAAACATAACTGCGTTTCCGACCGTAATTGTTTAATCTTGTGTTCCCTCGTTTTATAAGATTCGATGTTTTTTATCAGTTAAAGTATTAACTAACCGTGAATATGGCTATGAAGTCATTCGGACCACACGTCACCTTATCCTTTGCTATGGTAGGCTTCGAACACGTGAAACCAGCACCACACATAGCTGAGTAGTCTACAGGCGGCTTACACTCAGGCTTTGGTTTAGTTTTTGCACCATCTGAAAAGAAATGTTAATTCATGCAAAAACATCACACAACGGACTTAATTTTTATATATTTCTTCGACCCATAGACGACAAAATTTGTAAACGACTTTCAACACGAAAAAATCGGGAGAATATCTGTATCGACGATTTGACCGACGTTATGTCATTTACAAATTTTCTATTTCGACAATTTTCGCTATCGTGGTAGGAATAAGTATCTAAAAAAATGTTGATCGAAAATCGACTCTTTTTTTTAAATAAAAAAAACATTTACAAATCGTTAAAAAAATTTAAAACAAGGAGTTATTCAGCCTAATAACCAATTCGTGTGATATTCGTTATGTATCGAGTACACACCATGGCGTTTGGAGCAAGTTTCCGAGGGTCCTCTATGGTTGTTTGGTTCTTACGCGGGAACATGGTTTAACATTTTCTCAACTTACTCCAGTCGTGCACAAATATCCATGATTTGTTGGTATAACGAGTGATTGAATGCGAATACACTCTCACTTTCTTCGAACAACAAAATGTTTGGACAGCGTTTAGAGAACAAAAACGACATAAAATGAGATAAATGATACGGAAAAAGGAGAGAGTTCTTTTTTCGCAACTATTAATATAGTATTACTTACTTGCTCTGGGCTTGCCAGGAGCACAGGCGAGAGTTGAAGCCATGATCACGGCGAGGACTACCAAAGCGCGAGTATTCATTGTTCCTGTTATTCAATAGTTAAATATGTACTTCAAACATGAAATCAAGCTGGATATTACTTTAAAGATACTACTAAACAATATGTTAAATCAAAAAAAGGCGAAGAAAGGGCAAAGTAAACCAAGAAGCAAGCCCAGCTGATCTAAGTGCTTATCGGACGTCTTTAATAGAACATCAAAGTGATCGAGATGTTCACAATGGCGCACGTATCCAGTTGAGCTCAGTTCATTTCTTGTTCTATATGGGGTCGTATAGACAGGGAAGCGATCTTTAATTCCTTAGTGCTGCTATTAGTCTAACCCTCATTGTCCTTTGTTGCCATGTCTGGAATAGAGAACTCGCGACTTCCTTCTTCTGATCATCCTTGAAAAAGTGGCCGCAAGATCATCAAATCCACGAAGATCATCAAACCTAGATGGGTTGGGCAAATTCTTAGACATTGTGTATCTTGGAAACCCTAACAATGACGACCTCCAATTTCGAAAACAACTCTCGTAGGTCCCCTCCTTCTCCGCTCCTTCATCCTTTACCTCTAGTGTGCCTAATTACTCCTGCCATTATTGTGTTTGAGTTCTACTGCTTTCTTGCTCCAACAAGTGTTAATCGTGCATAATTTTCTGATGACATATATATATATATATATATATATATATTTATGGTACTGTCCCTCCCCCATTCATTAATCATCATTTCAATTAGCTATTTATCGTAAAATTAATTAAGCTTATTGTAGAATGCTACCATTTCCCCCTGAAAATGTAGTTTATCACACTGGCCACGTACCACTTGGCGAATCCTGATTCACGTCAGATTGATTATTAGATCACGCGTTCCCACTTGAATAAGACACTGAAATTTCGTCTCGGGTCTCTAGATTCTGACATTGTCGCTTTAGAGCGATATCTTACAATTCGCACAACTCGCGTATCAATGTTAATTTTTTTTTCAGGTTGATGATAAAATAGTTCCCTTCGAATATACGAGCTGATTGAGTAATGGAATCCGTTCTGTCCGGGATACGCAACATTATGACTTTTATTCGACTTACAATTCAACCAATATCGGTTGCGATGAATACGATGTCGACGACAATGGCAGGCAGGTAAGATTCACAGCACTGGTCATAATTATATTTAAAAATAGTATTGTTGATGGCTTTGCTCAAGATTATCCGATCACGCTAAAACTATTAACAGATAATTTGCGCATGACTTTTGAAAGGACCAAGAAGGGGATTTTAAATCGCAAATTTGAAAAATAATTTAGGTGATGTGTGTGAGAAACGGCGCTACATTATTTGTGGTTCGAGCAAACTACCTATTGGGTCATGCGCGTGCTCCATATTATCACACAATGATACACTACCCTTTTAATCTACCGACATATCACGCATATCACCTAACAAGGGAATAGCCTCAGCTTGCATTTTTTTAACTGGATGAAATTTTGCATAGGCATAGCTGAACATATTGTAAGAACAAATGTGAAGTCAGGAAAACCCGGCAGGCAATAGGCGAGCCAGAAAATCGGTCCAAAATTTTGACCCATGTTCAGTTATGTTTCACACACTCTGCGTCAAAACGATTTTTCGTTTCATGGTCTATTCCCTGAAAGAACAGAACAAGTGGAGTGGTGGTGTAGTGGCGAAGTTTCCTCGGTATCTTGGCAACCATGCTGGGCTCGATGCCGCTATGCTGCAAATTTTTTTGCATTTTTTCCAGAGGTCGGTAAATGTTCATTTTTCAATATTTTAACGTAGTTTTATTTAGACGTTTCGGAGACTATTTCTCCATCATCAGTGAAAGTTAACTACCTACAATGAAAAAATATGAATAATATGAGAGCGGACAAGTGGACCAAAGAGTAGTGTTGATAGATGGACTAAATGATAGGAATAAGAATGAGAGATGCATGGGCTCTTGGGTTGGTATGAGGTTTGGGACAGCAGGTCAGATAGAGGGAGAGAGAGAGAGAGGACTGTGATCAATGATAAATTTGTTCTTTCTTGTTCTTGTTTGATGTTTTTCTCCGACCAAGTGGTTTGGGGGGGTTGTGTATTTCATTTCAATAACAATGGGATAATTGTCATTTAGTCAGGATTAAATGCAAATTTAGTTGAGACTAAATTTTCTAATTTTCTGAATTTTCTATTTTTCTAAAGACTAATTGAAAATATTCGCGGATTTTATTCGACTTAACAACACTACTAGAAAGGGCAAGAACACAACCGGAGAATGAGAGAATAGGAATAAGAATGAGAGATATATGGACTCTTGGCTTGGTTCAGGTCAGAAAGAGGGAGAGTGAGAAGAAGAGAACAATCGTGCCGAACTGTCTATAGTACTCTCACTCTCATATTATTCATATTTTTTCGTTGTAGGTAGTTAACTTTCTCTGATGATGGAGAAATAGTCTCCGAAACGTCTAAATAAAACTACGTTAAAAATGATATTTTGTCTCACATAGTTGACAAGATCAATAAAGTAAATACTTTAATATTTTAATTGTAATATTGAAAAATGAACATTTACCGACCTCTGGAAAAAATGCAAAAAAAATTGCAGTATAGCGGCATCGAACCCAGTATGGTTGCCAAGATACCGAGGAAACTTCAGGGAATAGACCATGAAACGAAAAATCGTTTTGACACAGAGTGTGTGAAACTTAACTGAACATGGGTCAAAATTTTGGACCGATTTTCTGGCTCGCCTATTGCCTGCCAGGATTTTTGGACTTCACATTTGTTCTTACAATATGTTCAGCTATGCCTATGCAAAATTTCATCCATTTAAAAAAATGCAAGCTGAGGCTATTCCCTTGTAAGGATTGACCAAAATCGTCTGCTTTACTACACAATTTTGAGCTGACCCCCTCTTTTCTCCACGGTTTTCGATGGTCCTTGGGTAGGACATCCCTGAACCAGAGTAGCAAGGTTGGTAGATCAATCGTCTCTCCAGGAGTTCGTCGTTGAGGCCCAAAGTTCGTCGTTGAGGCCCCTTCCGATGCGATTTTCTCGGCTCACAGGAGAGCTAGGAAAAAGTGATCAACAGATGAAATGTGTAATTTCTCGAGTACTTTCAGATATAAATGTGAAAATCCAACTTTTTGATTTTGTGTTCCATAAGGAATTGGTTTTGTTCTACAGTTCCGGGACCTATTTTGTTTTGGGCTCAATCGATAGAGCTCGTCAATAGCTTTCATTTAAGCCCTTGGGAGCCGATTTAAGTTGGCATTTGGCTGAATGACGGCCAAAAAACTGCATTTGAATGCTGGTAGATCACTAATAAAAGCCGCGCGTTGCTTTGATCTACTCGCCATTGTCGGATAATTGACCGGATTGTCCTGTAATATACTGGAGAATGTGCTGACGATCAATCTGACGTCGAGTCGCTCACCCAAGTACGTTTTGTTCTCGCTGCAGCCAAATCAGCGAAATTAGTCCATTCCGATGGTTCCTGATACGGATTGACAGATGAATACTGTAGATATGAGAGAAAGTTCCAGTTCCGCTCAGTGGATGGGCATCCAAGATGGCTTCGTC
Source organism: Parapristionchus giblindavisi (assembly GCA_943737045.1). Lineage (NCBI taxonomy): Eukaryota > Metazoa > Nematoda > Chromadorea > Rhabditida > Diplogasteridae > Parapristionchus > Parapristionchus giblindavisi. The sequence continues at coordinate 294,549 of CALSFV010000056.1, read as the reverse complement.
GATTCGGTCCAGCGAGAACTCTCTCGGGAATTCTTCGAGAAACATAGATCACTTGGCCAGACATCCAGAGATTTCTAAATGGAACTTTTTCTCACAATCAGATCTACAGCATTCATCTTTCAATCCGTATCAGGAACCATCGGAATGGACTAATTTCGCTGGTTTGGCTGCAGCGAGAACAAAACGAACTTGGGTGAGCGATTCGACGTCAGATTGATCGTCATCCCATTTCCCAGTATATTACAGGACAATCTTGTCAATTAGCCTACAATGGCGAGTAGATCAAAGCAACGCGCGGCTTTCATTAGTGATCTACCAGCATTCAAATGCAGTTTTTTGGCCGTCATTCAGCCAAATGCCAACTTAAATCGGCTCCCAAGGGCTTAAATAAAAGCTATTGACGAGCTCTATCGATTGAGCCCAAAACAAAATAGGTCCCGGAACTGTAGAACAAAACCAATTCCTTATGGAACACAAAATCAAAAAGTTGGATTTTCACATTTTTATATGAAAGTACTCGAGAAATTACACATTTCATCTGCCGCTCACTTTTTCCAAGCTCTCCTGTGAGCCGAGAAAATCGCATCGGAAGGGGCCTCAACGACGAACTTTGACGTGAGCTCCTGGAGAGACGATTGATCTACCAACCTTGCTACTCTGGTTCAGGGATGTCCTACCCAAGGACCATCGAAAACCGTGGAGAAAAGAGGGGGTCAGCTCAAAAGTGTGTAGTGGAATCAGTAAATCCTTAGCTGACATGCGTGATATGACGATCTAAAACTACTCTAGACTTGTTGTACCTAGAACATGCCCTAGATGGTCGTTCTTACATAATTTAAGATCACTTCTCTTTCCAACTCTTTTTTGCTTTTTAGTCGACTCTTATAGATATCCCAATATGATGCATCTATTGTTGTTATTGTGGAGTGCAAGCAACTTGGTAAGGTAAAATGCGTTTAACACTGTTGGGGCAGTGCCAATAGGATATCTCTCCATGCATGCTTCTGTCGCCTTCCATTTAACCTATTTGTACACCATTTCGGTTCCGAGTTCTCCGTTTATGGCTGTAGTCTCCGGTGCCTAAAAAAATAAACCCCGACAACCCAAAAACTCGTTATAGAGAATGAGATAATTAGAAATACTGTTTGAAAATCGAGTTCGCAACTTTCAATCTCGAATTTGATCAACGGATTACAAATTGATCCATTGATAGGAAGGTATCAAAGATGTCCACGTTTTTGATACAATAAAATGGCATATCACGCCTGTCACGAGAGAATCGAGCTAAAATGGCTATTTTTTTCGGAATGGGGCGAAAAACATGAAATGAGTTAGCATCAGTTTTCGGTACCTCTAGGCATGTCCTACCATCAACCAAAGTGACATTGTGTAAATATCATTCTGGTGCTCCCTACACCGGGTCGGTCATCCGGGAACCCAACTTTGAACTCAAACATCTCGGTTCAGGTGCATTTCTGTGAAAAACTGTCGAGAGGGTAACCCCGCTATTTTTCCGTCCTCTATCGATCGACCATATATGGCCTTATAATGCAGAAAGAATAACGGAAGAAAGACAATCTTTTTTTTTAATTTTCCATTTTTTCAAAAAAAATTTAATATCGTCTAGACAGCATTTTCTCTATTTAACATATTATTTCTGCAGCAACTTGCCTTATAATTGTGCATGAAAATGTTCAAACATCCATATCATACAACATCAACGATTTGTCCATATAACATCTCACTGAATTCGTCACGTTCCCAACTCGGAAAACTTTCTCTTTTTCACTCTATGGGCGCACTCTCACTTTCTTTGAACAATAAAATGTCTGGACAGAGTTTAGACAAACAAATGAGATAAGTAAAACGGAAAAGAGAATGTGCAGAAATGAGAGCTATTTTCTATAAAAAAATACGTACTTTCTCTGGACTTGCAGTTCCATTACATCCCCATCTCAATGCTGTTGACTTTGAAGGCACGCGGAATGGATTCTCAATACCCATTCAAAGTGTTTCAAATCTGGTTGGCAAATTCATAGAACATAACATTTTCGTGGGGAGATATGTGATTCAATCCGTTCCTATCCCTACGCTCTACTCTCCTTACTCTCCGTTTCACCCCGCATCTAATCAATATGTCTTGTAGTGCTTGATCTCCAGTAATTTTAGTAAACAAATCAAGAGGATATCGTTTTTCGCGAAAAATTTGAAAAATCGATTTGAACACTTTTAAATGTTGTTTCCGATATGACATTCGATAGATCATATAATGATACAACTAGTGATTGAATACGAATAACTACTACTACTCGCATATTTTTGTGTGTAGAACATGCCCTTTATGGTTGGTTCTTACAGAAACTTATGAAAAAATATATATACATCTTTATATAGTTTCTAGAAAATGATAATCGAAATAAATTAAAGGATAACAATTTAATTGACCTTGACAACGAAGCTAGAAAAAAAAAACATTCAAATAATTATATTTAAATAAATATCTCTAATCACATAAACAATGATGCATAAATATTTTTATGGTGTACTACAAGAAACTAGGAGAGGTCTTTTTGCAGTTTCAGGAACTGGCTTCTCCTGGCCTGCTTCTGTCACCATCCATTTGCCGGCTTTGCATACCATTGCGGTTTTTGGTTCACCGTTTACGATTGAAGCTTGCGGATTCTGCAATCGATTATTTGTTCATTGGTGAATAATCTTGGGTTTGTGTTTTAAATATTATATAGAAAAGGTTGCCATCAATCATTGATTTAGTCTAAAATCATGTTTTTGTGTTGTTAATGTTTGAAAAATATCATTTGAATATTGAAGCAGAAGCGGAATTTTGACTTTGTAGAATAGGTAAGAATATGTATGAGTGCCTTTATCAATGTCTTGACGCAGTGGTAAACGCGCGTCTTGACTAGTTAATAATCGCGGGCTCCAGGTATAGCCAAAAATTCTAACTTTCAAGAGCCTGCGGGGCTCTTTAAATAGTCAATATAACTGCGTTTCCGACTGTAATCTTATTGATTTCGTTTGCCCCTCTATGTATAGAGAATCATATTCTTTTTTTAGTAAAAGTATAAACTTACATCGAATACGGATACAGATTTAGTGTCGTCTTGACATGTCACCATCGTCTTCGCTATAGTTGGCTTGACGCAAGCTTTAGTGTTCATACACATAGCCGTGTAGTCCATGAGAGCCTCACACTCTTCTGCCTTCGGTTTATTACCTGCACCTCCTTGATTCGATGTACCACCTTTACCTCCTTGGGTTGTTGTACCCCTTGAAATGAGTTGAAACCATTACACAATGTACCTATATCGCAAATTCTTTATAACGGCAAAACCTCCAACTGCACCCTGGTGGCAACGAACCATGGTGTGCTTTCAGTACATAAGAAATGTTGAATAGCAAAATCGTAGGTAATTAGGCCACATCACACCTGGTTTTGAGAGGAGAATGGAATAATTTTTTTTTAAATTACGATTTCGGAATTCGTAGTATTTTTCACCGTGCGTATTTTGACTTTAAACTTTTTGAAAACAATCATAAGATATTTTTTCTATCAAAGGAAATTTTAGATTGGGATTTTCTTGTCCACACAATTTGCAAAAAATGTCAAACTAAATTTTCGGAATCAAATATCTTTAAAGGACCGATGTTTAGTATGAAATTGGAGAAAAGTTCGGCATTTGCGTGGTTTATTAAAAACTTTTCTAATTCTGTAATAAGATATTGGAGAAACGAAAAATAAAAGAAACGAAAAAGGAGACACTTCTTTTTCGCAAGTTTTTAATAGATTAAAACTTACTTGCTCTGGGTCGGCCAGGAGCGCAGGCGAGAGTTGAAGCCATGATCACGGCGAGGACTACCAAAGCACGAGTATTCATTGTTCTTGTTGTTCTAGAGTACATTAAAATATACTCCAAACACGAAATAATGCTATGTATTATTTTAAAGGTACTGCTAAACAATATATTAACTCAAAGAAAGGTGAAGAAAGGACAAAGTGAACCAAGATGCAAATACACCCTATGCTCTATGCGCTCATCGCTCGCCTTTTATAGGAGATCTCAAAGATCGAAAAGTTCACAATGGCGCACTTATCCATTTTTGCTCGGTACATTTCTTGTTCTGTATAGGGTGGTTTAGGCAAGGAAGCGATCTTTAATACCTCGTTTGTTCCATTGGTCTCATCTTATTGCTGCAATCTCTGGAATGGAGATCTCACTTTTTCATCTTTTTTTATCATCCTTGCAAAACCGGCTGCAAGATCATCAAATCAACGAAAGATCATAAAACCAAGATGGGCTGGGCAATGTCTTTTTCCATTTTTAATATACATGAGTGATTGCCCCCTCCTTCACCCATTATCTCATCAGTTCTCCATCACCGGCCTATTATTATTTTTGAGCGATTTTGATTCCTTTTATCTGAAGTTTTAATTGTGGATTATATTTTTATGACATAAACATTTATGTTACGGTCCCTACTGATTCATCTCACTTCCATTAGCTATTTATCGTAATATTGATGACTATTTCTGCACCAATGATGTAGTTTATCACATCCGCTACGCACCATTTAGTGAATCCTGATATACGTCAACAAATGAAACTAGATTTTTTCGATGATAATAGATTAATTTTATTACGACTTATTACATTATTACGACTTATTACTTATTGCTTACAATTAGGTAACGCGTTTCGACTTGCCTGAGAAATTTGTACATAATGAAGTTAGATGAATTTTAGGTATCTCGCCTTCATCAGTGTGCCGTCTTTTGATATTTCGTCTTTTGATCATCACAACTATGCTGAGATGATGGGACAATTCAAATAATTCAGGTTTTTTGTCCCAGCCAATGAAACTATCCCTTTTTCATCTCAATTATTCGCAGTTTCATTACAGGGTCAGAATACTTCTTATCGGGATCTTGTGTGCTTTGGTACTGAATTCAAATGTAATGTCGCTCTATCCATAAGAACTGAACCGAAGTCGTTTTTGTAAGTATTTTATTTTATTTTTTCTTCTCTCAAATTGCGCGCATCGATTTCCGCAAGCGAATATTTCTTTTTGAGATTTGAAATCTTAATCCTGGGTTTCCGTTTCTGTGTTATTGAGTAGTTTGACGAAATAGTGAACCAATAAATTTTCAAACACTTCAAACTGTGTGTCTTTTTAAATATCAGGAATTTTTTGTCCAGGGTGAATACTCGTGCATACTATCTCATTCCGAGTAGTACTTTCTTTAAACCTTTCTCTTGGTATTTATCATTTTGGTATACAAGTATTAAACGGACATTGTATGCAGACAATATCAATAACTTTATTTGTGTATGAACGAGCTATGAGCATTACAAGAAATGCATGTGATGTTATAAGCTTCTGAAGAAGGGTTGAAATTGTGTATGATGAATCAACACTAGGATGAACATCAAATTGAAATGAGATGAATATAAAGCAAGTAATATCACTCAAAAATATAATATTAATCGGTCAGTGACTGTGTTGAGGTCAGTGTTCATGGATGAAGGAGGGCTGTCAATTATGATAGTTATTACAATACAATTAAGAAACATTTCTATAATTAAATTAATTTTTAACAGTTTAACACTCTTTATCAACATCAACAAAGCAGTGAAATCATTGTATCTGGAGTGTGTTTAAAGGGGATCTACTTTCGTTAGTAATGCTTCTGTAATTTCTTCATGATCCGCTATCGTTGAAATTCTTCAGTCATAAGGAGTCTGATTGGCATTGGTCAGGCGATGAGCGAGGACTTCTAGCTCATTTGAAAGCACTTTTTTCTGTAGATTGAGAATATTTGATTTTAAAAACGCGACAGAGTTCTGCGCACATACTTAAAGCCAAAGTAGGAGCAATTTCCATACTGCAATGTGCGTGCAACTCTGATTTTTCGAAACTTAAAGTCTGCTTAAACTAAATCACAGACTTGAAGTAGACTTTAAGTTTGACGAAATGTATTACAGTATACCGACAACTGTAAGTAAACTTACGTTTAACTAGAAGTTGACTTACAAGTCTACTTCAAGTGAAAACTTACATGGGTTGTTAAAAAATAGTGGAAAAACGAATTCGGCGACTTTCCACCCGTTAAAAAGTACCCGGAAAGTCGAAAATGGAAACACGAAATGTGAATTCGCGCGCGCGCAAAGAAATGCGGGAATTCAAATTCCGACTTTCCGTCATCGATTTTTAGCAGTTAAAACGGAAATACAACTTCCTACTCGCTCAAAATGGAATCCGCGGAAAATCGCTGTCGGAAAGTCGGAATGTGAATTCCCGCACCTCTTTGCGCGCGCGCGAATTCACATTTCGTGTTTCCATTTTCGACTTTCCGAGTCGTCGCTGATTTCGGTTCTCCGCTCTTCTGTAACGAGCCATAAGTAAACTTCAAGTTTCGAAATACCAGATAATGATGCGCGCAATGATGGACTAGTTATCCGCGCTATCCATATAAGCTAGTAGTGGCACAGAAGTAGCGATGCTCTATGTATATTAAAAAATAAATGAATAACAGAGAATTCATTTATTTTCTATGAAAACGAAAGTGGTGAAATTCACTTATGAGTATACACCCCACTGGCAGTATGGTTCTGGTATTCATCGGAGGGGGAGCATTTACTTTCCCCTTTCTCAGTGAGCGCATCCAAAACAATTGATCCACCAGAGTGAGAGAGATCAGTTGCCAAGGGGAATGAATAACAACAAGAGTTGCGAGTCAATAGTTATGGGCCTCGTTATTGGACAAACCAATGCAGAAAAGAAGAAGCGGAGTGTCACTCCTTGTCGAGGGGCGAGAGTCGAATTCGGCTCAATCGATATCACCCTCGTCCTCGTATGTAGATTAGGTAATTGAAAAAAACGCAATAAGAGAAGTGTAAAAATCTGCAAAAGAAGAGGCTTCGGGAGGTATCGAACACATAAAATCGACACCTTTACCTCTATGCAACCATTAACTTATATGGATAGGGCGGAGAAACAGCCCATTATTGCACAAACATTCCACTTTAGAAATTTCTCCAAATTTGGAGTGCTTTAAGTCCGTGTACAGACATATGTATGCTGCGTTTTTTTAATAAAATATTCTAATCTACAGAAAAAAACGTGATTTCGAATGAGCTATAAGTCCTCATCCTTAAAATAAGTGTGATAGCTGATACAATTTGATCCTTTTCGAATAGAGATTGATAAGCGAACCCAAAATTAACACACTAACGAAGGAATCAACGTAGATCTCGTTCAAACTTCATCCTTAGTGGCTTTTATTGAAAGAGTGCCACTCTTGGCTTGCAGAGGCTCATCCAAGAGGGAATCCTCTTGTGTTGTTGACATTGATTCGGTGGGAAAAGAAAAGACGAACTAGAGACGAGTGGGTCGTAGCCAAGACAACCACAATGAATGAATATAAAGAATGCAAGAATGCTAACAAAAAGCAAAGAGATATATGCAAAGAATTAAATAAATTATATTTGCGACATTGGAGGTCGTCGTTGGTTGGGTTTCCTGAGATTAGCAATGCCAAAGAATTTGTCCTGCCACATTGGTTTGATGATCTTTCCTTGATTTGTTGATCCGGTTGTGCAAGGATGATCGAAAATTGAGGAAGTAACGAAATCTCCATTAGAGACATAGCAGCAATAAGACAATGGGGGATGAACTAATAGAATTCCTGAGGCATTGAAGATCCTTTCCCTGTCTATAGCGCCCTTTTTAGAACAAGAAATGTAGCGTGCTAAACCTGATAAGCGCGCCATCGTGTACTTCTCGATCTCCTATTAAAGAGGAGCGATCAGCGCTTTGATCAGCTAAATTTGATTCTTTGTTCACTTTATCTTTTTTTTTCTCCTTTCTTTGATATAATAGATTTTGTACTACCTCTAAAGTTGAGTAGATCTATTGTTTGATATTATTTTTAATGTATTCTTGAACAACAGGAACAATGAATACTCGTGCTTTGGTTGTCCTCACCGTGATCATGGCTTCAACTCTCGCCTGCGCTCCTGGTCGTCCCAGAGCAAGTAAGTATTACTATATTGAAAAGCTGTGAAAAAAAAGAAAAAAATGAAAAGATGGTGTTGATCGATAGTTATTTCTCTGTTTAGCAGACAGTATTAAGGCAATCACACACGTACATTTTATACGGACAATATGAGAATTTACTACTAAAAATGTTTTTTTGTTGTTCAAATAAAAAAAATTATATATGGCCTAACTATTCGACGGTTCTTAATGTACTGCACGCCCACCATAGTTTGTTGCACCAGGGTACAGTTGCCCGAGGGGGTTTTGCCCTTATACGGAATCTTGGCGCATAGTGTGATGGTTTCAACTCATTTCAGGGGGTACACCAACCCAGGGAGGCAAAGGGGGTTCACCAGCTGGAGGCAACAAACCGAAGGTAGACGAGTGCGAGTTGCCCAAGGACTTCACGGCTGATTGCGACCCCGCTAAGAAGTGTACGAAGCCCACAGCCATAACAACGACTAAAGTGACGTGTCCCGACAATTTGTACACATCCGTATTCATTGTAAGTTCAATACTTTAACATATAAAAATAATATGATTTATCGAATCTTATGTAACGAGAGAAAACTAGATCAATACAATTACGGTCGGATAAGCAGTTATAAAGTTTAAAAAACACACCGGCAAGTGGCGCGCTTTTTGAAAGTTGTAATATTTGGCCATACTTTTTTAGAACGCGATTATTTACTAGTTAGCACGCCCTTTTCCATAGCGCCAAGGCATCCGTAAAAGGGACTAAATTGTTTATCATTTTACCTATTCTACCAAATCAAAATTCCGCTACTGCTGCAATATTAAAATTTTATTTATAAAACATTAAATAAATGAAACATATTCATTTTAATACACAAACCCAAGATAATACGTCAATGTACAATCAATCGATTGTAGACGAAGGATGCTGCCGCCACTAACAGTGAACCGGGAAATGGATTGGTGTGCAAGAACGGCAAATGGATGGCGACAGAAGCAATGAAGCTGATTGAAATTGATGCGGCTGCGCCAACACCTTACCAAGTTGCATGCACTGAATTTTAAGAAGTATGAAATATGATATTGGGAAATCATTGTTTGCGTGATTAGAGAAAGTTATTTAAATCTATTTATTTGCTTGTTGTTTATCTAGTTTCGATGTCCTTTCATTTACTTGGATTATCATTTTCTAGTACTTATATAAAGATATATATTTAATCATCAGTTTCTATAAGAATCGAATAAAGGTCATGCTTGTTTACACAAAAAATATGAGAATAGTTTTGGTTAATTGCAATCGATAAACTCGAAGAAAGTTATGATTAAATAAAATTTGTAAACGACAGCAAAATTTAAAAATTTTAATCTATGCGCACTCTTTTTAATTATTTTAACGAAAAAAAACTCAAATATCTTTATGAGTACTACACCCTAAACACTATGGGTTGTGTTTCATCTTTCATGGACATTCAAGGAACGAAAAAGTGAAATATCTCTTATCCATGGCATCAATAAGACAATGACTAAGGATCAATGTAACAGACCACCAAGTTTAAACAAGAAATGTCCCAAGACAAACCTGATATGTGCTCCATTGCCAACTTGTTGATCTTACCAAAACGGGGACGAGACGAGCGAAGATTGCTTTGATGCATTTGACTCTTGGTTCACTTGGTCCATTCTCTTCCAATTTTGTGACCTATATTTTATTAGCACTTTTGATCAATCAATCAATTGAAGTTCGTTTGAAGTTCCTTAAAAATAATACTCTCAGTGTTTCATGCTTTATGAACACAGTATTATTTTTTTTTTAAGTTTGAAAGAACAACAACTAATAGTCGTGCATTGGTAGTCCCTTGACTTTGTTTTCGACTCTCCCTCCTAGTGGACCCAGAGCAAATAAATAATATTCTATTCAAAAGTTGCGAAAAGAATAGGGGAAAAAGAACTACTATCAAACCCCTTGAAATAATTTATTTTTCAGCATCTGTCCTTTGAAGATATTTCTCCTTGATAATCATGTTAATGACTTACTTTTTTACTGTCTATCTCAATTTCGGGCGAAGTCCATTTCTATTTAGATAATTTTTTTTCTTGGGACTTAAAGGGAGAGTTTCCCATAAATATAATATATTGATTGAAATTCCGAAAATGTTCGAAAGTGAAATTTTGTCCCACCACGAATTGGCGAACTATCATACTGTAGTTTAAGGAATGCGCGATTGATTTCCACGCTGGAGCTTGGCTGGAGCATGGAGCATTTGATGCAAATCACATATTAATGCATTGTATGCTAATCGAAATTTTTACATAGGGAATATCTATGATACCTGTTAAGACACAGGCTCAGTAAGATTCGAGGGTTGTGCCAGTGACCCCGGACATCGACCTCACTGATTTGGCCCAAAATTTTTTTTGTGCATACCCCTATGGGCCCCCATCACAAAAAGGGTATTCATTTGGGCTGGTTTCTTGAAACACAGATGTGGCGGGTTTTCGAATTTTGAAAACTCGATTTTCACCGAAAAAAATGGAGCGACCTAGGACCAATGTTAGTGTCGATTAATTATAAGTATAAATAGACAACACAAACTGGCTATACGACGGTCTGGAGATTTGATTTTTTACCTCCTCAAAACATTCTAAAATTAATTAAAATTTTAAAACAAAAAAAGTTCACTCCAACTTTTCCCTCATCTTATAGAGCAAAAAAAATCCGCGTCGATTAAGGGAAAAAAATCAAAAATCGAAGGACCCATATTTTGAGATAAATGGACCTGAAGTTGACCCGAAAATATTTTTGTTTTCAAACCCCCTCATGTTTGTACTCATATTGAAGAGCTCGTCGAGTAGAACAACTTTCATGATGAGCATTTTATTTGAAACGTATGCACAAGAGAAATTCATGAATTAAGATTTATTGTATCCAAATCATTCAGTCCCTTTAAGTTTGAATTGACTGCCATGATTCACAATATTTAACCCAAGAACTCGCCAAAGTGAGAAGAAATATCTAAAAATACTGTTAAACGAAAATCCAGTACACAACTTTCAACATTGAAGTTGATCAGTGGGTTGCAACCTGATCCCGACATTGCAAGGTTTTTTAGGAAATAAAACGGCAAACGCGTTATGAGGTAGTAAAAACAACTGCGTATGAAAATCTTAAATTGAATGAACTATGTTTGACCAGGTTTTATAACCAGGAGTTATTCAGCATAATAACCAATAGGTGTTCTATTCGACGGTTCTTATGTATCGAGTACACACGAGGTTCGTTTCTCTATGCATTCGGTACAGTTGCCCGAGAATCATTTATGGGTTTTTGGTTCTTACGAAGAATCGATGATATAGGGTTTTACCTTTTCTCAACTTACTCCACTCGTGCACAAAATATCAACGATGTATCTATATAACATCTACTTAAATAAGGTCAATTATTTCTTCACCTTCTTAACACGAATTACTTTAATCTCTGTTCACTCTATGTCGCACTCTCACTTTCTTTAAACAAGAAAACGATCGGACAGAGTGGAGACCATAACTTAAGCGCCAAATACCACATGACTTATCAAATTATCTATCTTTAATAATAAAGGGCTGATGTTTGCTTAGAAATTCTTGCCAATTTGAGATAAATGAAACAAATAGAGTAATGGTGGAAAAAAAGAGAGTTTTTTTCCGCAACTTTTGAATAGAGTGAATGAGATAGAGAACTCTTTTGAATAGTTTTGAATAGATATTTGAAATTTTGAATTTTGAATTAAATACTTTTAAATACTTACTTGCTCTGGGTCGGCCAGGAGGGCAAGCGAGAGTTGTGGACTACCAAATCACGAGTATTCATTGTTCCTGTAGTTCAAGAGTACATTAAAAGTATACTTCAAACACGAAATAATGATATGTGTTACTTTAGAGATACTACTAATAATATATTATCTCAAAGACAGATGAAGAAAGGATGAAGTGAACCAATGGAGCTGATATGAGTGCTTATCGTTCGTCTTTAATAGGGATCCCCAAGATCAAGGAAGTTCACAATGTCGCACAAATCCAGTTATGCTCACTACATTCTTGTTTTATATGGGGTGAAATAGACAGGGAAGCGATCTTTATTGTCTCAGGTGTTCTTTTGGCCCAACCCCATCTTATTGCTGTAATGTCTGGAATAGAATACTCGCTACTTCCTCCTTTTTTGATCATCCTTATAGCAAAAGATTCCGCAAGATCATTAAACCAAGGTGGACTGGGCAAATTCTTTGGCATTGTGAATTTTGACGCATGCTGGTATTTTCAAACTAGTAGTTTAGTTTTTCATCATTCCCACTAAACGTAAGTTTGCTAGAAGTGGTGTAAAATACGGTAATATATTTCGACTAATGTTCTTCCACTTGTAGTAAACAAAAAGAAAACTGCTAGTCTGTTACGTAATGTAAGTAAACTACTAGTTTGGAAATACCAGAGACTGGCAGCTGACAAACCGCTAGTGCCAAATTTCGATACCCCTTTCTTCCCCTGCTCCTCTACTCTCTCACACCGCCACACTATCTTGCCTGTTGCCTAAATTGTTCTAAGGGGCCCTGAAGCCATTCCAGTCCGATCTGTATGCAGGTCGCGTAATACACTTTTGCCTTTGAGAGAATTTCCATGTTTGAAAAGCGAGCAAAATTGCGAAAATTTTTCATGAAAAATAAATTAGATAGTAGTCATTACCATCGAATACATAATTTTAGTATTGACCAGTTCAGAGAAACAACTGATTTATAATAGACGCCACGGCGTTTGGCCTCAATGGCGATATTACAATACTGACCAAAAAAGTTTGTTTTTTTTTGCATAATGCAAATGTGTGTTTAACATAGCACGCATCTCACCTAAGAATTGACCGATTCTACTACACACTTTTGAGTAGACCCCCTCTTTTCTCCACTGATTTTGCTACTCTGGATCTAGGTTGTCCTACCCAAGGCCCATCGGAAATTGTGGAGCAAATTGTGGAGCCAACTCAAATGTGTGTATTAAATCAGTGGATTTAGGTCGAATCTTAGGTTAGATGCTTGATAAATAGTAACCGAATGACTTACTGAGAAATACTTAGAGTTGAATGCAAACAATTCACGACCGATGCACAGAAATATTCTGATCCTGCAATGAAAATACGAATAATTGAGATAAAATTCATAGAATCATTGACTTTTTTTAATTTTAATTTCAGTGCCTTAGGCAAGAACGCGTGATATGATAAGGAAGTAATTTTCATCGAAATAAACATATTGATTCAGGATTCTCTAAATGAAAGGGAATGAACTTTAATTACTTTCCCTTTAATGGTTTACTCAAATAATTATCCTCAATTATGATTCAATCATGTTTTCAAATCGCTTTACCAATTAATAATAATATTGTCCAATATTTTACACTATCATGTTAAGTAGCTAACGGCCTTGCCTACAAGACGCTACCACCCGTTTTCGAATCCCATGGCATGCAAAATATTTTGCTGTGTTTTTGAGCATCCCTATTGGATGCATCCGTTATTCGAAACATGAATATGAATTGGGAATAATTAATATGAATAGTTAGGGACAGTACCATAAATCATCACAATCATAATGCGGTGTTACATTTTCAAAAGGTGTGCCCGCCGTATCCTCCGCCGTAACGTCTTCGTAACGTCTGCGTCGTTACGGCGGAGGATATGGCGTGCGTACGTTTTGAAAATTTAACACCGCATAAGTCATAAAAAAGAAAATAATGTACAATTACTACATGTTGATAACAACAAGAAGCAATATCACTCAAAACAAAAGAATGGGCAATACTGGAGCAATGAGTAACACCACAGGGTGAAGGACGGGCTATCAATCTATGAAAGTTTACCGTAAAAGATGGAGTCCGAGTAGTTTTCATGAACAAAATGTAAAGACAAATAACAAAAGTCATGGTGCAACACATATACTATATTAATTATACTCACAATCAGCCAGTTTATTGCTCGCTATAATATTGAGAGAAATATCATATTTACGAAAACAGTTGCGGGTCTCCATCTTTAACTATAACATACATGAAAATAGTTAAATTGGCGAATAGTTAAATAAACTTTAAGGTCGTCCTCGGTGAGTTTTCCCAAAATTCAAGTTGGCATAAGATTTGCCCATGTCATTTTGGTTTGCTGGTCTTTCGTTGATTTAGTGATCATGCGCAGGTTTTGCAAGACGATCAAAAATGAGGAAGTAAGGATATCTCTGTTCTAGACATGGCAGCAATTAGACAATGCCGTAAGATCAATAGAACACCTCAGGCATTAAATGCCGCTTTCCTGCCTATTTCACGTCAATTGAGCTAGAATGTACCGTGCAAAACTGGATATGTACGCCATTGTGAGATCTCAAGCTTGGAGAGAGATAAAGACGAGCGATAAGCGCTTAGAACATCATCGTTTGCCTCTTGGTTTGCTTTGCCCTTTATTCACCTTTCTTTGATATAATATACTGTTTAGTAGTACCTTTAAATAATGTCCAGCTCGATTTCTTGTTTGAAGTATACTTTAATCTACTCTTGAACAATAGGAACAATGAATACTCGTGCTTTGGTAGTCCTCGCCGTGATCATGGCTTCAACTCTCGCATGCGCTCCTGGTCGACCCAGAGCAAGTAAGTATTACTATATTCAAAAGTTGCGAAAACACAACTCTCTTCTAGACTATTTCATAGAAATCAGCAAAAATCACATCATCACATCACGAAAATCACGATGGTGGAACTCGTCCAAAAATAAAATTATCGAAATAAAAAATTTCGAAAAGACATATGGTTTCGCATGAGATAACACTCATTTCAGGGGGTTCAAAAACTGCACCAGGAGGAACACCAAATAATGGAGGAGGAAATCCACCTGCTATGTCACAAGAGTGTGATATGCCTACGGACGACTCGGCTAATTGCGAAACCCCTCTCACATCAATGCGCCTGAGGAAGTAACAAAGACGAAGGTGAAATGTCCCGCGGGCCAGAAAGTAGCCGTATTAGAGGTCAGTTAATTCATTAACTAATGAAAAAAATATGATTTAAATTTAATACAAAAACAAGATAGAGTTAACTAAGATCAATAAAAACACTAAAATAACACGAAAACATGACTGAATCAATGGTCGATTGAAACCTTTTTCCATATTTCTGAATGCACTACCCAAGATTATTCGTCAATGAAGAAATAATCAATTTCAGACAACCAAAGCTGCAGCCTTAGAAGGTGACGTAGATGCTGAAATGGAGTGAAAAGACGGTAAATGGGAGGTGACACAAAATGGCCAGAAGGTGTCTCCTCCTGCGAATCTTCCAAAGGCTCTCAAAGTGCTGCACAGAACCATAAGATCTATGGGATATCATTGATTAGATCATTAGAGATATTTATTTAAATATATTTAAAGTTTTTTCTAGGTTTGTTGTCAAGATTATTTAAATTGTTGTCCTTACTTCAATTATAATTTTCAAGCAACTGCATAAGTTAATTATCACGCAGTTATTTTGAGAACCGACCATAAAGGGGTGTTTCTAGGCACAACATTCGAGAGTACTTTAGATCATCGCAAGTCGGTGTATTATGATCTTACAAATAGTGTATCACTGAGTGATAATATGATTAGTACCTCAATCTGTCGAATAAAAAGGTTGAAAAATTCGTTTATTTTTTCGAATACCCAATAATATGTGTAAAAGCATTGTAAGCGACCACCGAATCTGTCAAAAATCATGTCATTTTTATAAATATCATTTGACTGTAGCAGGAACAGAATTATGATTTGACGTAATAGGCTAAAATAATTCATACTCATCGATATATTAAACTACTTTTCTGATCATAATTGTATTTATCTTATCTAATAGTAGTTGTATAAGGTAACTGACCTCGAATACGGAAACTCTATAATCGGCGGGAGACAACTCCTTCGTCTTTGCTATTTCAATAGGCTTCGTGAACTTGTTTATCTTTCCAGTCATCCGAGTACTCCACATGCATTTCACACTCGCCTGCCTTCGGTGTATTGTCTCCTAAACCTCCTTGATTTGGTGTACCGCCTGAAAAAAGTTGTTAAGACACGTGAAACCACCAAGGGACTTTTTCTTCTTTTAAAAAAACATCTTTTTTGGACTTTTTTTTTGTATTTTTTCGATGTTAGTGACAAAATTTGTAAACGACTGTCAACACAAAAAAATAAAGGAATTGCAATGTCTAGAACATTGATCTCCGCCTTGGCGGAGCCCACGGCTGGTATCTAAATATTGTTCGAAAATCAAGTTCGCTTCATTCAACACGAGTTTGGTCAATGGGAAAAAAACTGATTACAACAATATTGAAAGGAGACAGCCATTACTCATCTGACTTAACAATAAGCTGACATGCGAATAGTGGGAACTCACATATCTTGATCTTCACGAATGACAAATTGTTTTGTGATGTTTTTAATCGAATATATGTTGTTTTCAATTTGTCTATATAACATCTAACTGTATATGGGCAAATCATTCTTCACCTTGACAAGTCGGAGAACTTTAATCTCTGTTCACTCGATGTAAGAACTTTCACTTTCTTTGAACAACGAAATGTTTGGGTATAACTATACCATGAATTATCAAATTATATTTTGGGACTAATAGCTAGTAGAAAATTCTTGCTAAAATGAGATAATTGAAATAAATCGAGATAAATGAAAAGGAGAGATTTCTTTTTTCGCAACTTTTGAATAAGGTAATACTTACTTGCTCTGGGCCAGGAGCGCAGGCGAGAGTTGTGCCATGGAGGACTACCAAATCACGAGTATTCATTGTACCTGCTGTACATTAAAAATATACTTCAAACGCGAAATTATGCTGGGCGTTACTTTAAAAGTACTACTAAGCAATGTATTATTAGATTAGATTGTATTATATCAAACAACGGCGAACAACAGTCAAAGTGACGAAGAGGCAAAAGAAGCTAAGCGCTTATCGTTCGACTTTAATAGGAGATCTCCAAGATCAAAAAGTGCACCCTGTCTCCCATATCCAGTTTTGCTCATTGCTTTTCTTGTTCTATATGGGAGGGAATAGACAGGGAAGCGATCTTTTGGTGCCTTTAATTGTTCTATTGATCTCATCTTATTGCTGTAATGTCTGGAATGGAGAACTAGCTTAATACTTCCTCCTTTTTTTGCATCCTTATAGCAAAACATCCCGAAAGATCATTAAATCAGCTAAAGATCATAAAACCAAGGTGGGCTGGCCAAATTCTTGATCATTGTGAATCTTGGGAAACCATATCGAAACTTATTGCCGACCTTTCCAATTTTCAAAAAGCGCACCATTATTTATCCTGCATCCGCTATATATTTCTTTATTGGTTCTAGCGATGAATAATCTAACAGAGCATAATAGTAATATTAATATTTATAATATTAATATTATTTATGATATTTATTTATAAATTGTGTATGGTTTGCACTATAACTTTTGTTATTTTTCTGTCTTTTCAGTTTGTTTAAAAAAATATTTGCAGTAGTCCACCTTTAATAGTATTATGATAACTATCACAAGTTATTGTCCCCCTCCTTTCCTCTGGTTTGCCTCAATTCATCATCATCGCTCCATTCATTTTTTGAGCGATTCATTTCATTTTAATTTCAAGCCCATTTATCAAAAGTTCGTTAGGTCGAGGGCTTTGCTGCTCTGGTATTCCAATTCCCACTCTCGCTTAGGAAGATAGATCCATCCGACTATCGTCATGAAGAGGTTGTGCCCTGATCTTGACCATCTTGAGTGATGTTGCATCATTTTATCAAAAAGTTTTAATTATGGATAATATTCTTATGACATAATGATGCGGTCCCTACTTATTCATCTCACTTCAATTAGCTATTTATTGTAACATTTATTGGTATTTATTGTAGCATATGACTACATTCTGGCAACGTTCCGTTTAGTGGATACACGTAAAAATTGAAACAGGATTTTTCGAGGGAAATAGATTGCTTAATAATTGGTTCACGCCTTCCGACTTAACTAAAAGAATGGCATTTCGGCCCGGTTCTTCTTACGCCGATAGCATCACCTGATATCAATTTCTCACGCATACCACCTCCATCTTTACTCTGTGTTTTAGGGTTTCAATCCCAATCAATGACTTCAATCTGAATTATTCATATTTTTATTTCAGGATCAGAATATCTATGTGCACATTGACAATGAATGGTTTATATCTAACTGTGATCTCTCAGTAAGTGATTCCGTTATTGATGATATACTAATTTGCATACCGAGAGATCTTGTACTGTTTATTGTTAGCCAGGTCTGCCATTTTCATGCCGATTGCCCGGCCCCTATCAATGGCTTGTCGATCCGATTGGTTAGGGGACCTTTTGGCCTACAAATCTCCTAAAAATAGAAAACAAAAAATAAGCGAAAAAAAATAGTTAAAACGAATTGTATTAAATTTAAAAAAAAAAAAAAATATTGTCGCTCTTTTCTCTTACAGTATAACAATACAACCTGTGCGTACAACATATAAAATATAAATCGGCCCAATTATTCAATTCCACTATTTTCTTCACGTTTCACATTTCGTCACTGGCCGCTCAAAAGAAACCTCATAAGACGGCTTTTATCAGATGGATTTCGAAATTCCGCTGGTGCCAATTTTCGAAATCCATCTGACAAAAGCCGTCTTATGAGTCTTCTGAAAATTAGTTTCTGTTGCAATTCAAGAACGGCAATCTCGAACTTAATAACACGGATCTCCTGTAAAAGTGTATGAAACCATTGCACAGGAAAAATTGATTGTCTACTTTTTTATTGATAGTTGTTAGTCTGGCCTAACTGAGTGAGAAAACAGCATTTTCAAATTATGTTTTTCGAAATTTGCATATTTATCACGCGTGTCACTTAAGAATCGAGTAAAATCCGGAGGTGGTTGGCACATTTTTTGACCCACACATTTTAATGCATTTTTTGGTAGTCCATATGGTCCCTAACATGTTAGCAAGAGCTTTTGTGTATATCTTCATTTCCAACGTCGAGAGACGACGTCAAACTTTTTTCACGCCGAAATGAGCCTACTTTGGGGCTCTGTATCTCTTCGGGGTGCGATTTTGGTATCGAGTCTTCAACAGAATATTTTCCTGGAATGACAAGGAGAATGCACCTGCGTCATTACCAGGTCGATATTTTAATTAGTATTCTTGTAAATCGATTTTGTTAGATGGTGCTTAAAAAATCGAAGCCAAAAGGTTTTAATAGCTCAATCGACTGATCTCGACGAGAGCTTTTCAACGGTATGCCGACGTGCACTATATGTGGTAGCCTTCGAAAGATATGAGCTTTTCAAGTTTTTTTTTGATTGGGAAAATTCGTGTAGTTTGATACACAATCCATAAAGATTGGTCGATGAACTCATCTATCAACCATCACAACAACTGCACGGGTGGCGTAGTTGGTAATGTCGCCGTTTACTTTTGAATGTCAGGGTTTCGATCCTCCTTGCCGCAGTTTTCTTTTGCTGATTTTATTTTTGTCGAAATGTTTTCCTGTGAATATGAAAACCGGAAAAGAGAATACATTATAACTTATCAGTACGTGCAAAGTTTAACTCGACGAGGAAGAGAAGAGTTGTGGATGAATCGGAGGACTGACTCGGAGATGGACCATGACGTTTACGAGCAGAGGGGTGATCATGAGGAGGACGAGGCCGAAGAGATTCTAGGACAACACGAAGATGATTTCTTTAGGATTCTTGAGGATGGCAGGAGAGGAAGATTGTGATAAAATATTCCTGTGACTTTGAAGCCTTTTTGCAGTTTTGTTGTCATTTGCATTCAGGATGATTAATATTCATTGTTTGGTTATTAACAATTTACAATTTAATAATGAAAATGAATACTCGAAAGTTATCAAAAATATCTTGGAGATCTAATAGAACAACAGTAAAATTTGGGCGAAATGGGCGTATTGTTCACACGAGACAGAAGAGAGGGTAGATCACTGACTGTTTCACTCTCCTCTCATGTGATCGCACGCAATGAAAATCTTGAAATGCGCATATCTTTCGAAGGCTACCACATATAGTGCACGTCAGCATACCGTTGAAAAGCTCTCGCCGAGATCAGTCGATTGAGCTATTAAAACCTTTTGGCTTTGATTTTTGTTAAGCACTATTTAACAAAATCGATTTATAAAAATACTAATTAAAAAATCGACCTGGCAATGATGCAGGTGCATTCTCCTTGTCATTCCAGGAAAATATTCTGTTGAAGACTCGATACCAAAATCGCACCCCGAAGAGATACAGAGCCCCAAAGTAGGCTCATTTCGGCGTCAAAAAAGTTTGACGTCGTCTCTCGACGTTGAAAATGAAGATATGCACAAAAGCTCTTGCTATCTTATTAGGGACCCTATGGACTACCAAAAAATCACCTCGGCTCATTTTCCAACTCTGTCCCCCAATAGTGATACTGTATATCGTCCAGGACTTATGTTAGTGCAATTTTTCTCAAATATCATTTTTCGTTGTAAATCAGCTCAAACATGCAAATTCAGTTATTAGAATATTCAAACCGTGTAACTCGACCAACCTGACAAAATTCTCTTAGTGCTTTGAATTCTCAACGACCACCTTTTTTGAGATATGAATCGAAAACTGATTTTATTAACGATTCTTTGATTCTTTCGTGAAAGATCTTTTTTTTTATTCTTCAATGTGACTTTCACTGTTATTATTTATCGTTTATTTATATTAGTTTATTGATCATTAAGGTCGAAGAAACTGTTTGAATCAAGAAAATCCATGGAACCTTCGAAAAACCACTGTAGATCGTATTATGGATGGCTTCCGAGTTATCAATCTCTCATCCTCGGCCACATCCACTTCCTCCTCAATGGGCAGATGTGTGCAAATATGCCGCAAATTTGCCCCGCAAATGCCCCGCAAATGTGCGGGGACTACGCACTCTCTGGCAGTGGCGTGCCAAACGGCGAAGTTAGGAAGGGATAGAGTGACTCTCACGGGGGAAAGCTAGAGAGAAGAGAAGGGATGACAATAGGGAGCGTAGAATTCGCCCCGTTCCTGCAACCCTACTACCTATGGCAACTTTACCACACCTGCCCCCTATCATGGTTAACATTAAATTTGTTGACATTATGAGACCCAGACCGTAAAAGGTAAAAGAAAAGTACAACCCGTTAATAAAGGCGCACGAAGTCCTGCGAGTGATCACTGCTGGTTGGTGAAATCGGGTCTGACCAAAACCTGAAATTTGTCTTATTTCAATATGTACAAACTTCAGTGTCTCATTCAAGTTAAAACGACACCTAAAAAAAAACAATCGATTTTCATCGGTAAAATCTTTTTTTCAGTTTTTGACGTGTATCAGGATTTACTAAATGGTACTTGGCAGGTGTAATGAAATACATTTTCTGAGAGAAACAGATATATGCCACAATAAACTCTAATCAATGCTACGATAAACTCTGGTAATTCGAAACTTAAAGTCTACTTAAAGTTTTCACTTGAAGTAGACTTGTGACTTGCAAGTCTACTTCTAGTTAAACTTAAGTCAGTACTTAAAGTGGTGTGGTATACTGTAATGCATTTCGTCAAATGTTCTTTCACTTTAAGTTTACTTAAAGTCTACTTAAAGTCTGTGACGTAGTTTAAGTAGACTTTTAGTTTCGAAACACCAGAGAATAGCTAATTGGAGTGGGATGAATGAGTGGATGCATTATAATACAGCTTTATGTCATAAGAAAATAACAAATAATTAAAACTTCTTGATAAAATAATACAATATTGCTCAAAAATGAGAATGGGTCGATGCAGGAGAATAGAGGCACTTCAGAGGTAATGGGTCAAGAAGGGGACAATCAATCAATTATGATATTTATTACATTACTGTTAAAGGTGGAGTACCGCGAATATTTTCGTGAACAAGCTGTAAAGATAGAAAAATAACGAAAATTATTGTTCAAAGCAATCGCCATTTCTATTATGCGCTGTTAGCTTAATGATCGCTTGATCCATTAGAGAAATATATTGCGGATAGAGAGATATATTTTGCGGACGCTTTTTGAAAATTGGAGTACAAATTCGATACAGTGACAATCGCAAGTCAACAATGCTACACTGCGCCAATGGGTCGACAAAATAACACTTTTTGTGCGTAAACATTCGCAGATGTTCATCTTTAGGAAACATTCCTATAAATAAATTATTGAAGTTGGCGAAATTGAAGGTGATCATAGATAGACTGTCCCAAGATGCACTATGCCAAAGAATTTGTCCTGCCTACCTTGGTTTGATGATCTAACGTAGATTTGATGATCTCGCGGCCGGATTTGCAACAAGGATGATCGAAAGGGAGGAAGTATAGAGATCTCTATTCCAGACAAGGCAGCAATAAGACAATGCGGGTTAGACCAATAGAACACTTAGGCCATTAAAGATTGATCCCCTGTCTACATATGTCATGCCCTTTAGAACAAGAAATGCACCGAGCAATATTGGATAAGTGCGTCATTGGGTACTTCTCGATCTCCTATAAAAGACGAGCGATAAGCACTTAGATCAGCTAAATTTGATTTTTTTTAACTTTATCATTTCTACTGCTCTATTTGTTGAAAATATATTGTTTAGTAGTACCTTTACCGTAATGTCCATCTTGATTTCGTGTTTGAAGTATATTTTTAAGGTACTCTTGAACAACAAGAACAATGAATACTCGTACTTTGGTAGTCCTCGCCGTGATCATGGCTGCAACTCTCGCCTGCGCTCCTGGCAAGCCCAGAGCAAGTAAGTATCAATATATTGAAAAGCTGCGAACGAAGAACTCTCTTCATTTCGTTTCGTTTATTTTATGTTTCACTGATAGAATTTCATTCTAAACATCGCCTTTAAATATATTTGTCTCCGAAAATTTCGTTTGATTTTTTGTGCAAAATATCTTATAATTGTTTTTAAAAAGTTTAAAGTCCAAATACTTGTAAGTCCGAAAACGTAATTATAAAAAAAAGTCCTTCCTCTTTTCAAAATAAGGAGTGATATGGAACAATTACGAACGATTTTGCTATTCGGTTCTTATATACTGAAAACACACCATGGTTCGTTGCCACCAGGGTGTAGTTGTCCGAGCAGCGGGGTTTTGCCCTTATACCGAATCGATGATATGCGCACATTATATGATGGCTTCAACACATTTCAGGGGGTACACCAAATCAACCAGGAGGTGGTAATAAACCGAACCCCCCGAAAGCACAAGAATGTGACGCCGTCGAAGACTTCACGGCTATGTGCATGAACACTAAAATGTGCGTCAAGCCTACTATAACAAAGACAATGGTGACATGTCAAGACGCCACCAAGTTTGTATCCGTATTCGATGTAAGTTTATACTTTTATTAAAAAAATAATATGATTAATTTAATCTTATACAACGAGGGGAAATCAATATCAATAAGATACAGTTAGAAACACAGTTATATTGTATGAATAGCCCCACATTCACTTGAAAGTTGGATTTTTTGGCTATAAGTTTAGAGCCCTCGATTATTGACTAGTTAACACGCGTTTTTACTACTGCGGCGAGACATTGCATTCACACATATTTTTACCTATTCTACAAAGCCAAAACTGCTTCAATATTCAAGTGATACTTCTAAAACAATATAAACGCAAAAATATGATTTTCGACGAAATCAATGACTGTTGGTAACCTTTGCTACATTCCTTTTAATACACAAACCCAAGAAAATTCATCAATGAACAAATAATCGATTGTAGACACCGATAGCTTCAATCGTAAACGGTTTACCAAACACCGCACTGGTGTGCAAAGCCGGCAAATGGATGGTGAACCAAGGACAAATGGAGGAAGAAGTTCCTGCCACTGCGCCAAGACCTCTCCAAGTTTCTTGCAGTACACCTTAAGAAATATGAATGCATGATGTTGTGAAATCATTGTTTACGTGATTAAAGATATTTATTTAAATATATTTATTTGAATGCTTTTGTCTAGTTTCGTTGTCAAGGTCAAATAAATTGTTATACTTTCATTTACTTTGATTATCATTTTCAACTAACTAAATAAAGATGTATATATCAGTCAGCTTCTGCAAGAACCGACTCACATGGTTCTACTCCACTTTATCACCTTTTCTGTCTCTGGTAGGTCAACTAGTATCTACTGTTGGGCATCTCTCACCTACTTGTCCATGCGCGTGTATTTCGATTTCAGAATCTGTTCCGTTAGTTTTGTGCGTCCCTTGTATGCAAATTTTTACCGGTTGTTTCAATCTTAAACATTGCGTATTTGGGAACCGTGTTACTGATAAACTGAACCAAATACTGGAGAACCAATAACTTGTGGAGAATATTGGTTTTGCGTTCGTCTCCATCTAAATAATGACCACAGTTCATCTCTCCCTAACAATAAGCACGAGAGTATTCTTACAATTACTTAAATGTCATATTCCTGATAACTTTATTCCGTCGCTATGGAGCCTGAGTTTCGCCACGGTTCCTGACGTGTAGTAGAAAATGCATCGTCAAATACCGATTGCGGATTGTTCAATGGAAACCAATTTACAAACTTCTCTAAAATAGAGTTCAGAGTAACGTACAATGAGTTCCAGTCACTGTTGGGTGAAAAAAATACGTGAAATATTCAAATTGCTCTGCCCCCCCCCCCCCAGGAGCATTCTGCCAAAATAGTCAACATGAAAAAGTCATCTTTTCAGATGCCTATCGAATGGTATATGTCCCACCCCGAAGTCCAGGATCGGCGCACCAGACTTCCCTTGTAAGAAACAAATCTATAAATAAATTAGTTAAATTGGAGGAACTAAAGGTCGTCGTTGGTAGGGTCTCCTAGAATTCACAATGCCAAAGAATTTGCCCAGCCCACCCTGTTTCGATGATCTGCCTAACATTTTATGATCTCGCGGCCGGATTTGCAACAAGGATGATCGAAAGGGAGGAAGTATAGAGATCTCTATTCCAGACAAGGCAGCAATAAGACAATGCGGGTTAGACCAATAGAACACGTGAGTCATTAAAGATCGATTCCCTGTCTATATCATGCCCTTTAAAACAAGAAATGCACCGATCAATACTGGATAAGTTCGCCGTTGCGCACTTCTCGATCTCCTATTAAAGACGAGCGATAGCGCTTAGATCAGCTAAATTTGACTTTTTGCTTCATTTTGTCCTTACTTCACCTTATTTACTTTATATAATACATTATTTAGTGATTTTTTGTTTGAATTTTATTTTAATGCACTATTCCTAACTACAGGAACAATGAATACTCGTGCTTTGGTAGTCCTCGCCATGATCATGGCTTCAACTCTCGCCTGCGCTCCTGGAAAGCCCAGAGCAAGTAAGTATTAATCTATTAAAAAGTTGCGAAAAAACAACTCACTTTCTTATTCGTTTCGTTAATTTTATGTTTCACCAATAGAATTTCGTTACCACCAGATTACAGTTTTTTCGGCGACATAGACAAAGTGTGTGATGGTTTAAACTCTTTTCAGGGGGTACACCAAATCAACCAGGAGGTACACCAGCAGGAGGCAATAAACCGAAGGCAGAAGAGTGTGAGGCTCTCATGGACTACACGGCTATGTGTATGAACACTAAAGCGTGCGTCATGCCTACTATTACGAAGACGATGGTGACGTGTCAAGACGACACTAAGTCTGTATCCGTATTCGATGTAAGTTTATACTTTTACTAAAAAAAGAATATGATTTATTTAATCTTATACATAGAGGGGAAAATAAGATCAATAAGAGTACAATCGGAAACACAGTTATATTGACTGTTTAAAGAACACCGCGGGCACGCGAAAGTTGAATTTTTGGCTATAAGATTGAAGCCCGCGATTAATTACTAGTAAACACGCTCGTTTATCACTGCGCCAAGACATTGCCTTCTTTCATATTTTTACCTATTCCAAATTCCGCTACTGCTTCATTATTCAAATGATATTTCTAAAACATTAACAACACAAAACATGATTTTAGACTAAATCAATGATTGATGGCAACCTTTTCTACATAATTTTTAATACACAAACCCAAGATAATTCATCAATGAACAAATAATCGATTGCAGAATCCGCAAGCTTCAGTCGTAAACGGTGAACCAAAAACCGCAATGGTATGCAAAGCCGGCAAATGGATGGTGACACAAGCAGGAAAGGAGGAAGAAGTTCCTGCCACTGCACCAAGACCTCTCCAAGTTTCTTGTAGTACACCTTAAGAAATATAAATGCATGAAATTGGGAAATCATTATGATTAGAGATATTTATTTAAATATAATTATTTGAATGTTTTTACTAGCTTCGATGTCAAAGTCAAATAAATTGTTATCTCTTCATTTGTTTTAATCATCATTTTCAACATTTATATAAAGATATATTTATTCATCAGATTCTGTAAGAACCATAAAAACATGTTTTACCCATAAAAATATGGGATTTTTAAGATAATCGTAATCTATCGCCATTGGTAATGTATTATTATTTGATAATATGATTGCCCCCATCTATCGAAAAAAAACATGATTTTTTAAAATCGTCTGGAGCGAAAAATTCGTCACTTATTTCGCAAAATAGAACTCCTCTTGATTTGATTATAACAATTACTGGAGCCCAAGAACTACATGACATATTGATTAGATTGATTATTGACATATTGGCTACGGAGTACACAGACTCTATTCTTTGAGTGTTTGACACTATTCCTCGCTCCCAAATTTCCATCACGTTTTCATAATCGATTTTCGGTACCAAGGAAGCAAATATGCGAAAATTTCAAAACAGTTCTGTGACCCTCTGGGAGGTCCTACAGTGCGGGACATAATGATATGACACCCCTAAAAAATTAGGATTCTGGCCGAATTTTGAATGGAAAGCAAAAGAGGTGTATTCCATTTGTATCCACTCCTTGGATAATTAAGCCCACGTATGAGGAAATTCAATATCCCGATCAATGAAAAAATAATGAATTTGATATGACACCCTGATTTTTTTATGAGTTACTATTTTTCTCAAACTTCTGCTTAACAGCAATGGATTAACAACTGCTTAGTAATCAATGTTATGGCCCTTCTTCGAGATTGGACCGAAGATCCGAATGGGTATGTTTCAATAGAGGGCAGAAATCACTTGTGGCTCGAGGAGTGGGAGTCACTTGTGGCTCCCACTCCTTTTTGATGAAATCCTTTAACTCGGCAACGGATGCATACTGTTCGTTGTTCTTGTACACACGACTAACCAAGTTGCCCCACATGTTCTACATGGGGTTTGCATCGAGGTAGCTCGTAGGGCATGGAAGAAATGGGAAGTTCTTGACAGTGAACAATGGTTTTGAGGGGAGTTGGTGGCGAATCAGGAGCCGAATTACTGGGAGATCAGATGGCGGGCACGGCTCTTCCTCAAGAACGGAACGAGGGTAGTCTGGAGCATCACTCGATACTCCCCAAAGTCCATCCTGCTGGGGCGGAAGGAGATGGGCGGCTTGTCGAATTTTAAGAACGCGCTGTAATACGGTACATGATATTTTTTCCAAAAAAATTCAAATTATCAGTTTCTGATCGCATTCACTGATCAGAAGAAGTTCAACCCCAATAGTCCGGACGGCTGTAACTGCTTCTGACGTGAGTTCCTCAAGAAATCACGTTATTTCAGCAGGAGGAACTTCGGTCATGTTCTGGGGCGATATTCATTCATATGCCACAAAACAGAAAAATTCCTACTCTGTTATTAGAGTTGATTATTCGGGGGTTGCGGGCCCGCAATGGCTCGCAAAATCATTGCGGGAACGCATCCTCAAAGGGAGCGATTGCAGTCCCGCCACGTCCTTTCTGAAATGAATATTCGTGCGAGGGGTACACACGATGGGTTTGAAGGGTGCGGCGGAGGTATCTAACAAGGAAAGCACAATATGATACGGTGGATATTCTAAAATCGGCTCATATACGCATGTACAGGAACGAGGAGAACATTTCTCCCTCGCATGGTTCTACTCTACTTTTTTCCTATAAAAATGTTGATAAACAGGAGGGTCATGGTAGTACGAACTATCGATTTTCTGTCTCTGGTAGATCAACTCACTACTGTTGGGCATCTCTCACATACTTGTACATGCGCGTATTGGTCGATTTCAGAATCTGTTCCGTTAGTATGATGTTTCCCGAAAATTTTTACCAGCTGTTTCAATCTTTAACGAACCGTGTTACTGGCAAACTGATCCAAATGCTGGAGAACTATTATAGAATTACAAAAGTTTTTCATACACCACGCAAATGCCGAATTTAGTAAACTTCTCCACCGTTGTGAAAAACGCACTCAAAAATTTTCGCCAAATTTTAGGGAGGTTTTCCGAGTGTTTTTTAACTGCATATAATTTTTATTTTGCTGAAAGCTCAATGAAATGACGAGAAAATGCCATAAAATTCAATAAAATACGAGAAAATGCTATATCGCGCGCGAAGTAGGCGGAGTCAGAGAAGTGCGCGGCAAAAGAGCGGAATTTGTATTGTTCGGACGGTTTTAATTCTATAAGTTGTGGAGAATATTGGTTTTGCATTCGCCTCCATCTAAACAATGACCACAGTTCACCTCTCCCTTATCATTAGCGCGAGACTATGACACGGTCTAGTGATTCTACAGTATTGAAACCGATTTATAAACTGTAGCAGACACTGAATATTCAATTGGATATACCCCGTTGTGGCATAGCAAATTATGTATTCAGCCATTTTATGTACGTTCCTAAAATGTATTGTTCATTACGTTCGCGCATAATAAAGTATTATTATTGTCATTATCACGGGTCTTCTGTACAAAAAAAAGTGTAAATTTTTGTCTCCGATTTCGACGAAAGTCGGTCAGTGGGTGTGGTTGGGGGTCATGAGAAGTCACTTGATTTGGCCAAAATTGCAGATTATCGATTTTTTGTGATCTACCTTGAAAATTATCATAACTCGTTCATTTTCATTTTCATCGTACTGCGAACTGACAGGTGTCATTCGAACCGTATTCGAATGCTCTTCAAAAAAGTTGTTTATATCTCGTTCGCTGCTAAGTCGTCTTCAGGGCACAAAACGCGAAAAGCTGATTTTTTTACCAAAAACATTTTGGACAATACTAAACTTTTCAATCTCTTCGAGAGAATCATTTCTATTTTTTTGTGATAAAAAAAATCGACTAAGTCCGTAAGCTATACTAATAATCGACCCTCCGGGCCAAGAGATACGGGCAATGAACTAGTGATATTGTGTGTGGTTTGAAGACATAATTTTTGCAATAAAACGGATATACCCAAGAAAAATTTTTCGAGAACAGGTTTTTGGTAAAAAAATCAGCTTTTCGCGTTTTGTGCCCTGAAGACGACTTAGCAGCGAACGAGATATAAACAACTTTTTGAAGAGCATTCGAATATGGTTCGAATGACACCTGTCAGCTCGCAGTGAAAATGAACCGAGTTATGATAATTTTCAAGGTAGATCACAAAAAATCGATAATCTGCAATTTTGGCCAAATCAAGTGACTAGCCCCCCTCCCCGGATAATGGAGATGGCGCCACTCCCTGAGAGTTGTGGCGAAATGTTGCGAAACAAGTGGCTTGCGAAAGATCCCCCCGTCTCTCGTTGCCACCACAACCCAGATTAACACCTGAGACATCTATAACTAATACTTTTTGGTAAAAAAAAAGAATAGACCGGTGAAGAGACTCAAGGTGCAAGGACGGGATAATTACCTATGAGAGTCGTCACATTACTTTTTTAAAAAAACACTTTTTAGAATTACTTCTATAATTAAATGAATCAAAAATAATAACTAGCCGATACTAGAGCCTTGACGCACATCAAAGGTAATGGATAAATTATGGAACAATGAATTACCTGTGAGAGTTATTACATTACTGTTATGAAACATTTGTATAATTAAATCTATTAAATTGGCGAAATTGATGGTCGTTGAGAAGGTTTCCCGAGATCCACAATGCCAAGGAATTTGCCCATCCCACCTTGGTTTTTGATCTTCCGTTGATTTAATGATCTTGCGGCCGGTTGTGCAACAAGGTCCATCGTAGCGAGATCTCTATTCCATCATGGCAACAATACAACAATGGGGGTTAGACCAATATATCTGTGGTGGCATAGACAGGGAAGCGATCTTTAATGGATACCTGATACATTAAAGATCGCTTCCCTGTCTATGCCACCACAGATAGTGCAAGAAATGCACCGTGCAAAACCTGATAAGCGCAACATTGTGTACTTCTTGATCTTTCAGATCTCCTATTAAAGACGAGCGATAAGCTCTTAGATCAGCTTTATCTGATATAATATATTGTTTAGTCATACCTTTGAGTAAGATTTTGATTTCTAGCTTGAAATGTATTTTTAATGGAATCTTGAACATCAGGAACGATGAATACTCGTGCTTTTGTTGTCCTCGCCATGATCATGGCTTCAACTCTCGCCTGCGCTCCTGGAAAGCCCAGAGCAAGTAAGTATTAATCTATTAAAAAGTTGCGAAAAAACTTTCTCTTTTTTACACATTC
The DNA here is from genome assembly GCA_943737045.1 of Parapristionchus giblindavisi. Taxonomy (NCBI): domain Eukaryota; kingdom Metazoa; phylum Nematoda; class Chromadorea; order Rhabditida; family Diplogasteridae; genus Parapristionchus; species Parapristionchus giblindavisi. The sequence continues at coordinate 263,916 of CALSFV010000056.1, read as the reverse complement.
ACTTATCTCTTTTTTGTTTCATTTATCTAGTTTTCGCAAGAATTTCCGACTAAATATCTGTCCCTCAAAGGTATTTTGGTAATGCATGCTACTTGGCGCAATAGTTCTACTCTCCACTCTGCCCGATCGTTTTCCTGTAGAAAGAAAGTGAGAGTGCGATCATCAAGTGTGCATAGATTAAAGTTTTCCGAGTTGGAAAAGTGAAAAACGATTTGCCAGTAACCAATCAGATATAAATATACATAGACAAATCGCTGATATGTTGTGTACGAGTGGAGTAAGTTGAGAAAAGGTTAAACCATATATCTAGCACCGATTCCGACAATGAGCCAGACCACCCATTGAGAGCCCTCGGACAATTGCACCGAACACACTGGGTATCGAACCATGGTGTGTATTGGTGACTCAAACTGGCAATTTATTAGCAAAAAAAACTGGACTTTTCAAAAAAATCATTGCTACCGTGACTGGCAATTGCCATGTCAGGATCATTTTGTTGCTGTCCTGCTACGAAAAAGAAAAATGTCGAAACAAATTGAGATATGTAATGGTCTTCATTTGTGGTGTTGGCAGTCGTTTACAAATTGTGCCATCCAAGGCTGGTTAAAATATTTAAAAAAATAGTCCGTTGAGTGGTGGCTTGGCATGGGTTAACAACTCATTTCAGGGGGGACACCAACTCAAGCAGCTCCAGGAAGAACACCAATTAATGGAGGTGCAGGTGTTAGACCAATTAATGGAGGTACAGGTGGTACTCCAAATAATGGAGGCGGTACAAAAACAGTAGTTATTACAACTGCTGTGGTACGTCCTGCACCTCCAAAAGAGTGTGATCTACCTTTGGACTACACAGTTACGTGTGATCAAAATAAGAATTGCGTGAAGCCCATTGAAATAACAAAGATGAGAGTGTTATGTGCCGCCAATCAGAGAGTATCCGTATTCGAGGTCAGTTAATTCTTATACAACGTTGGTGAAATAAGATCAATAAAATAATAGTCGGAAATATAGCCTATTATACCAAATCATGATTCTGATACTACTGCCACATCTATATTCCTATGATAATTCTAAAACGTTAAAAAACACAAAAAAAACATGATTTTTGAGAGAATCGGTGCGATTGCAACAGTATGCGCAATACTTTAAGTATAAATATTTCGTTAATGAACAAATAATCGATTTTAGGATCCGAATACTTCAACCGACGGTGACGAAGGAAAAGAAATGTTATGCAAAGCCGGCACATGGTTTATGACACGAGTCGCGGAGTTACCTATTCCTCCTACTATCACACCACCCTTTAGAGTTGCTTGCACTCCAAAATGAGAAATACAGATACATAATATTCTGATATCATTGATTAGATCATTCGAGATATTAATTTAAATGTATTTATTTAAATGTTTTTCGTCCAGTTTTTGTCAAGATCATTTAAATTGTTATAATTTACTGCAATAATATTTTTCAAGTGGTTATATAAAGATATTTATCACGAAGTTTCCGATCCGACAGAGTTCAATTTTCACAAATGCGAATTTTAGATTGTCGTATGCTTTCAACTGTACCGGTCGCAGTGCTTTTCAGCACACAATAAATCCCATTGTTATTGAGCGTATAAAAACCACTTGTTTTATTTGTAGAAGATACTTTCTTGTTTTGCATGGTTCAGAAACTATGCCGATCTCTTTAATATATCAAATAGCTCGCGGCGAAGGTCAGCTGGGTTAGGGAGAGGCAGCGGAGAGACAATCGAGAGGCGAGGCGAGATCTAGCCTTTGAGCGACTTCCGTTCTTTAGAACACAGTGTCATTTTCTTATGCAAGTACATTTTATACGCACAATATACAAATCGGTAAAAAACTGACAGTGAATTTTACTAATTTGCATTATTGATATTTTTGCAGAGGGTAGATTTGATGAATACCCTTAGTAAGTCCATAATAAACCTAATAAATCCTCATTCTGCATATAATTATTTACTAAAGATTGTGTTGAAATATATCTTAGTTTGAGAGCCGGGATTTCACCGTCTTGGAAAAATCAGATACATATATATTTATTTCTCTGTCCCTAATCTCAAGTTACCGGCAGAATATATTTTGAAGATAAATTTTATAAAGATTTTTTTTTAAATTGTCACTAATAGACTAAAAAAGCTGACTGATCGATATGTAGCTTGCTAATGTTGACTAGACCAGTGTGTTTTCAAAAATGAAATCAGTGAATGATATGTACAATTTATTTATAAAAATATCCAGAAATCAATATAAATCTCTGGAGAGAAATCAATATAAATCTCATATAGACGTTTGCACAATTTTTTTCTTACATGGAAGAGATCAATCAATTGCAATGACACCAAGAGCCTAAGTTCATTTGGAACCCTAAAAAAAGAAATTTCCGACGGAATTATTAGAATAGTGAAAACTTTTTTTGAAATTTTTTCAAATTATAATTCTTCGAGCTATAGCATGAGGTCAATTATACTCGCCATAATTAATGACATCATTCCTTCGAGCCAATGTAAAATTTGATAGAGCATTTGAATAATTCATGATCAATTTTCTTGATCACCAAGTTTCAGAGAACTGAAATTTCAATAACTACACTGTCTTGCTGGCCGATTTCCATGTATTCATATCAGAAGATTTGCTTAAGTATATATGAACGAGCTATGATTGCAAGAAATCGATTTCAAGTGATGTTTTCGGTGTCTGAAGACCCGGAACGGAGTTTCAGTGTTGTTAGGTAAGTAGGAAGGCGTAACAGGATAAGCAATGAACTATAATCAATTTTTTATAAATAGCTAATTGAATGACGATTAATGAGTTGTGACAGTATCATAAATCTTAATGTCATCTGAAAACAATCTTTAAATAAAAAAAAGTTGGTAAAAACGAAGCAGTATCACTAAAAAATAATAAAGATCCTATGCTGGAGCCTTTAGGAGAATCAAAGGAAATGATGTGGTAATCAATTACCTATGAGCCTATTACCTATTACTTTGTTGTCAGCAATAATAAACAGTACTATTAAATTAATTAAATTGACGAAATTGGAGATCGTCGTTAGTAGGGTTTTCCAAGATTCACAGTGCCAAGGAATTTTCCTAGCCCACCTTGGTCTGTTGATCTTCCGTGGATTTCATGATCTTGCGACCGGTTTTGCAAGAATTATCGAACAAGGAGGAAGTAGGGAGCTCTATGTTCCAGACACGGCAACAACACGACAACGAGTATTAGACCAATATAACACGCATGTCAGCTAAGGATTGACTGATTCCACTACACACTTTTGAGTTGACCCCCTCTTTTCTCCACGGTTTTCGATGGTCCTTGGGTAGGACATCCCTGAAACAGAGTAGCAAGGTTGGTAGATCAATCAGCTCTCCAGGAGCTCACGTCAAAGTTCGTCGTTGAGGCCCCTTCCGATGCGATTTTCACGGCACAAGGTAGAGCTAGGAAAAAGTGATTAACAGATGAAATGTGTAATTTCTCGAGTACTTTCAGATAAAAATGTGAAAATCCAACTTTTTGATTTTGTATTCCATAAGGAATTGATTTTGATCCACGGTTCCGGGACCTATTTTGTTTTGGGGTCAATCGATAGAGCTCGTCAATAGCTTTCATTTAAGCCCTTGGGAGCCGATTTAAGTTGGCATTTGGCTGAATGACGGCCAAAAAACTGCATTTGAATGCTGGTAGATCGCTAATAGAAGCCGCGCGTTGCTTTGATCTACTCGCCATTGTCGCCTAATTGACAGGATTGTCCTGTAATATACTGGAGAATGTGCTGACGATCAATCTGACGTCGAGTCGCTCACCCACGTACGTTTTGTTCTGGCTGCAGCCAAATCAGCAAAATTAGTCCATTCCGATGATTCCTGGTACGGATTGACCGATGAATGCTGTAGATCTGAGAGAAAGTTCCAGTTCTGCCCAGTGGATGGGCATCCAAGATGGCTACGTCGATTCAATCCTGCGAGAACTCTCTCGGGAATTCTTCGAGAAGCATAGATCGCTTGGCCAGAGATCCAGAGAGCTCTAAATGGAACTTTCTCTCCTATCTACAGTATGCATCGGTCAATCCGTACCAGGAACCATCGAAATGGACTAATTTCGCTGATTTGGCTGCAGCGAGAACAAAACGAACTTGGGTGAGCGACTCCACGTCAGATTGATCGTCAGCACATTCTCCAGTATATTACAAGACAATCCTGTCAATTAGCCGACAATGGCGAGTAGATCAAAGCAACGCGCGGCTTCTATTAGCGATCTACCAGCATTCAAATGCAGTTTTTTGGCCGTCATTCAGCCAAATGCCAACTTAAATCGGCTCCCAAGGGCTTAAATGAAAGCTATTGACGAGCTCTATCGATTGACCCCAAAACAAAATAGGTCCCGGAACCGTGGATCAAAATCAATTCCTTATGGAATACAAAATCAAAAAGTTGGATTTTCACATTTTTATCTGAAAGTACTCGAGAAATTAAGATAGATATCGTACATGTAAAAATAGTTGTATCATGAACGGTGTGAATGGATCTGAACGGATCAGTCCGATCAAACGGGATTGTGAGCGAGCCGGCCATTTTCGTTATTTTTCCTTCTTTTCATTGTTTTTCTTTTCATCGAATCTACTATATTGAAATACATTAGGCCAAAATATTGCCATTGAACAAAAATCATCATTTTCGCGAGGAATAAATTGCTCCAATGAACCAAAATTGACCCATTTATTCAGCGTATAATCGGAACAATTTATTCATTTGTAAAGCAATGATTTTTGCTAAATGGCAATATTTTGGCGTGATTTCTTTCAATACAGTAGATTCGAAGGAAAGAAAAACAATGAAAAGAAAGAAAAATAACGAAAATGGCCTTCTCGCTCACAATCCCGTTTGATCGGCCTGATCCGTTCAGATCCATTCACACCGTTCATGATACAACTATTTTTACATGTACGATAAAATATGAATTTTCGAATCAACTAGTTGAATTTCAATATCGATTTTCTCGAAGCTCAGCTCGATTGGGCAACGTATGAAAGCGGATTTGTAATCAGCATCGAAAACTGATTCTATAAATGCTATTGCGATCTCAAATGGCCAAGATAAATTGGGAACGTTCCCTTGTTAGCTATAAACGCTACTCTCTGAACCTCTCAATTCTGATAGAGAACATAAGGTCACTTCCCATCTCCCACTTTCTAGCGCACCCCCAAATCTCCTGGCCCCCTTCTTTAAAAAGCACCCGGAAAGTCGAAAATGTAAACACAAAATTTGAATTCGCACGTGTACAAAGGGATGCGGGAATTCAAATTCCGTCATCGATTTTTTAGCGATTAGAATGGAAATTCAACTTCCTGCTCGCTAAAAAAAATGAAATCCGCGGAAATTCGATGTCGGAAAGTCGAAATTCTAATTCCCGCACCTCTATGCGCGCGTGCGAATTCAAATTTCGTGTTTCCATTTTCGACTTTCCGGGTACTTTTTTAACGGGTGGAAAGTCGCCGATTTCTAGTTTTCCCCTATTTTTTTAACGACCCATTAGTTGGGGCACGAGACGAAATAAACAATCTATTTTCATCGAAATATCCTGTTCCAATTTTTGACGTGTTGCAGGATTCACTATATGATACGTGTTGAGGTAAACTACATTTTCAGGGGAAATTCTACAATGAACACTAATCAATGTTATGATGAATAGCTAATTGAAGTGAGATGAATGAGTAGAGACGGGATCATACATCTTTATAAATGAGAATCATTTCTTTAATATAATTAATTAAATTTAATTAAATTCCAAGACTCACAGTGTCAAGGAATTTTCCCAACCCACCATGGTTTGCTGATCGTGGATTTGATGATCTTGCCGCCGGTTTTGCATGGATGATCGAACAAGGAGGAAGTCACGAGACATGGCAGCAATAAAACAATGCCGGTTAGATCAATAGAACACCTCAGGCATTTAAAGATCCTTTCTCTGTCTATTGCACCCCTTTTAGAACAAGAAATGTACCGTGCAAAACCCAATAAGCGCGCCATTGTGAACTGGTCGATCTTGGAGATCTCCTATTAAAGACGAGCGATGAGCTCTTCAATCAGTTGCATTTGCCTCATGGTTCACTTTATCCCTTTCTTCACCTCTGTTTGATATAATATATTGTTTAGTACTTTAAAAAAATGTCCATCTTTATTTCTGAAGTATTTTAATTCGTTGTTAAACAACAGGAACAATGAATACTCGTGCTTTGGTAGTCCTCGCCGTGATCATGGCTTCAACTCTCGCCTGCGCTCCTGGTCGACCCAGAGCTAGTAAGTATTACTCTAGTCAAAAGTTGCGGAAAAAATCTCTCCATGCTGCACATTCTCTTACCTCTTTTCCTTTCAATTAACTCATTTTAGTGCATTTCGAGAAATAATGTCCTACTAATAATCGGTCACTTAAAGATAACTTGAAAATTATAAAATAAAAAGTAAAGAAAATATTTTCCGCTGTTCTTGCTGTACCATAATGCCATATGTAATGCCTATCAATTGTCATGTCTTGATCATTGACCAACTTTGAGATTGAAAGTGGCAAAATCGATTTTTTAGGCATTGCTTCTCGCTATGACGAGTTTTTAGGCTGATATCGCGACTTTTGTGAATCATAAGCAGTCAATAAATATATCATTCAAACTTGAGTCCTGTCACTAAAAAAAGAAAAATATCGAAATAGAAATTTCGAAATGATGCAACTTCGCTGAAAATTGAGAGAAAATTGAAAATTGAAAAGTGAAATTGAAAATTGAAAACACTTTTCATTTCCTATGTTGAAAGTTGTTTGCAGATTTTGTCATATAAAGATCGAATTTTTTTAAAATAAGTCCGTTGTGCAATGATTTCTGATCTCAACATTTTTTACCATACATTAAATAAATGTGACAACAAGTGATAAATAAAAAGTATGAATTATTATCTTAACAGTTCATTTCAGGGGGTACAAAAACTGCACCAGGAGGTACACCAAATAATGGAGGAGGAAATCCACCTGCTATGCCCCAAGAGTGTGACATGATTGAGGACGCCTCGGGTACTTGCGCAGGCGGTCTCACATGCATGAAGCCTGATGACTTATCAAAGACGAAGGTGAAATGTCCCGCGGGTCAGAAAGTAGCCATATTAGAGGTCAGTTAATTCTTTATATAATGACAATATTATGAGTTATGATAATATGATTTAATATAATTAATGCGCGCATTTACCACTGAGTCGAGATAAAAGGGATCAAATATGTAATATTTATCATATGCATAATCGCGATGTGATTCGTTGAGATTAGCATAAACTTCTTTAAAGGGGGAGTGACCTCACTCAACGGTCTCTTCATTGCGCACACTATTTCTCTGTTCTCTAACAACGAGAGAGCGTAGAGCGTTGAAGAGACCGTTGACAAATGTTTCGTTCCCTTTAATATAATGATTGAATAGACCAGTGTTACAGAATTTTTTAAGCCTACCAAATCATAATTCTGCTACTGCTACCACAAATATATATATATATATATATATTCAAATGATAGTCCTATAACGTAAAAAAACACTAAAAAATGACAGAATTAATTGTCGATTGCATCCTTTTCGTTATTCCTCTGAATAAACAACAACACGATAATTCGTCAATAAACAAATAATCAATTTCAGAATACCATGAAAGCAGCCTTAGAAGGTGACGTAGATACTGAAATGTTGTGCACAAACGGCAAATGGGAGGTGACAAAAGGACCCATGAAGGAATCTCCTGACGCCGCTCTGAAAAAGCCTCTCCAAATTGCTTGCACTGCATAGATAGGGGCCACAACGTGGATAACCGATTTTCGCTGAGAAAGTGGAAATTATGTACATTCGATGTGTCATGACCCCAATAAGACGATACTTTTTGCCGTTTGTCGATATCTTGTCTCTGAGGCGAGATACAGCTCGAAAACCACGCGCGCAACGCACTGTTGGAGAGGCAGGAAAAGCGAGATGAGAGAGTGAGGGGGCGGAGTCTTGTCTCTCTCCTCTCCCTGTCCCCCCTCTCCCCCTTCCTTCGCGGCTTCTCCTTTCTCTGTCCAATCTCGGCCGTTTCTTCTGATTCTTTTTGTAATTTGCATTGCTCTCTTGAGTGATCATGTGTAATATAGTTCTTTTAAAAAATCGATAATGTGCGATGACAGTAGAAACAAAGAAAATGACAGTTTATCAGAGGAAAAGACTGTTTATCAGTCACCAAGCACTTGTAAAAGACACATGACTACGAACATGTTTAAAATAAACGAGAAACAAACAAGAAACTAACAACGAAAGGGAATAACAAATGCACAATTTGGAGAGAACACAAATCATGAAGATTAGCAATTTCATGGGAACTAACATGATAATTAAAAGTGACATAATAATTAACAAACATAATAATTAAAGATTGATAGTTGACAAGATATCGATGGATTATCGATTAGAAGATCATTAACCAAGAGTTTTAAGGATATCCTTACGCTGCTTGTCCTTTCGCTTCTTTGCCTTCTTAGGATCCAGAAAGGCCGACTCGTCAAAGAGATGCGCCTAAATTTAATATCTCAGTCAGAGATCAGAGATTAAAGATCAGAGATCAAAGGCTAAAGATCAAAGATCACGTTAATACCTCCTGCTGTTCTTCATACTCCAATTGCAGCAACTTCAACGCGGCCAGATTCACTACGTGTGCAGTCTAAATCGATTCATCGATAGTAAATCAATCAATAAACCGTGATGATCAATCAATAATGTTAATCAATAATCAGTGGAGCTAAACAGTAATCGATAATCAAAAACACACAATTCTGCTTCCTTAACCATTCACTTATAACACTTGACCCCCTTATTACATTATCGATTGGTATTTTCATATAAATCGAATACTAATTGATCAAAACCGTGCGGGATACGAACCAACTACTAACAGTAATAATGTTTTCATTGATTGATCAGGCCACAAACTACGAAAAGAGCAAACATCAAAGATTACACTCACCTCCTTCTGCATAAATCCCGTTCGACTCTTGGCACATTCGGTTCCATCGCGCGTGACTCGCATCGGGAAGGCACTGTAATGATACTAATTCAGTGAACAACTTATATAATACGTATTGTTCAAATATCAAAGAACAAACTACAAAACGAAATTTAAATAATCCTAAATCCTTATAGTAGATAGAACAAATAATAAATAAATAGATAAGTGAATGAATAATTCTGATATTAAACTGGTCGCTCCGAAGTAAAAGTAACATCAATAACTGGCTCAAATAAACTTAATTCTCCAATGAAACATCAACTCACCGTGATCCAGATGCATTCCAGAGGGATATCACCGTTGGGAGGCTGTCAACTCCAACAGCCTCCCATATCCCTCTCTCGTACTCCTTCCGACATGCAGGTCCTAGAAGTACACAGGTAGAATCAACGTAAAACACTCAAATGTGAACCGGAAATGAAAGTGGAGAACACCGAGGCACACAATGCTGACAGAAAAGTGAAGAAAGAGTCGTATTAAGAAGAGAATCTAAGTCGAACAGTGCAATTCGAGCAAAGTAAGTGTAATTCGCCAATTCAAAGAGAAATATAACAAGAATATGGTGGCAACTGAGCAAAATGAGAGGAGCGATATAAAGGCAATAGAATGGACCATTTGTTTGACGATATTACTTACATAAACAACTTAAATATATAAAAAATATATCGAATTACTCAAAACGACTGTAGCCGTAAAACTCGTGACCGGGAAAAGGTAAGGCTGAACAAGAACAATAGAAGGTATGTACGGTTCGGAACGATTTATTTTTTGAAACGATGTAACATTTTTTTCAAAACGAAAACACAATTCATGGGTTGAGATATTTAGTTTGAATTTTGCCTAGTTGTTACTTTTATGGGTACTGAAATCGAATAAGACTCGGCCGAGAATGCTGTGATAGCTAGAACAACACGAAATCGCACTTTCGTGATTTTATTTTGCGATTTTGACCTAATTAAGCTCAACACACCACTTCCGGCCGGGGTTCATTTAATAGAGCTCATTGATAGCTACAAAATGAGCCCAAACACAGGTCATGACATTTAGAATTGAGTTTGTGTTTTACTCATCTCGTTTTTCGCCGATTTTGGGTGCGCACAAAGTGGGCGGAGCTTGCGGCCCCTATGCATAGAAGCAGAACTTTAGACGAAGAATATTGCGATATCATTGATTAGATCATTAGAAATATTTATTTATACATATTTATCTGAATGTTTCTTGTCTAGTTTCGTTGTCAAGATCATTTAAATTGTAATTCTTCCATTACTTCAATTATCATTTTCCAGTGACTATATAAAGCTATTTATCACGCAGTTATTGTAAGATCCGACAACAAGTGCATACTCAAGATAGAAAAAAACCGAGAATAGTTTTAGATAAGCCCCGCATATTTTCACTCGATTATTGCACCTTACCTCCTTTGTCACTGCCTACCCACCATTTACGAAATTAGACTTGCTTCTTATGATTTACACTCGCTATATGTAAGACGTTTTGTTGCTGACATTCGCAAGCCTATTGCTAAAATAGAGAATCTTCGTAGCTCATTGGCACATTGTACCTCAATGCCTCATGTGCTCAGTGTAGATGTCCGAGGGATATCCATGGGTGTTTTGGTTCTTACACATAATCAATGACATATGAGGCCGTTTGCATAAGAAACAACTAAAATCAGTGAAATATGGCACAGATTTTAAAAAAATCAAATTTTTGGGATCGGAGTTGTCAAGGGTGCTGATGACGATGGTCATGTTCATTGTTCACCTTGAGCCACCGTTGAGGCCAGACGATGTCGCGTTGAAATCGGGTTGTTTAGTCTTTTCTCGTCACCCGGTCGTACTAAAATTTGCAGATTATCCCCCCCCCCCGGAATTTGATGGCGATCACGCCTGTCTAGTTCATTTCCCATGAAAATGTTTCAAAATTTAAAAAAAATGAATTTCTTTCAAAGGCAAAAATGTATTTTTCGAGATACATAGATCAAACGGCGAGAGAGTGTGGTAGTGTGAGAGAGCAGAGATGTAGGTGACAATGAGACGAACAGCATAGGAGGGAAGGTAGACGTTATAGCTTCCCTTTCTACCTGCTATGCTCTCTCACAACGCCACACACTCTCTCTTCTTGCCTCCAAATCTACAGCAAAATTACTACAGAAAAAAAAAGTTGATTTTCTAGAATTTCGCGGGTGCAAATTGGCTGAAATTTTTGCAATGGGATCTTGAAGCCATTCCGGTCATCTATGTATCTCGGAAAATACACTTTTGCATTACGGAGAAATTCAATTTATGAAAATTTCTGAAACTTTGTCATGAAAAATGAAGACAGGCGTGATCGCCATTAAATTCTGCCCTGGGGTATAATCTGCAAAAAATTAGCATTATCGGATGAAGAAAAATCATTAAAAACGGACTTTCAACGCGACGTCGTCTGGCCTCAACGGTGGCTGTAGGTACAAAATGAACAAGGTCATCGTCATCAGCTGCTTTGAGAACCCCGATCTCCGAAATTTGATTTTTTCACTCTGCCGGCACTTATTGTTAGACGATTTTTACGCAAGCGGCCTAATATGGTTTAAAGGTGGTGTCCCACGAATATTTTCGTGAATAAACTGTGAAGACAGGATGGTAGCAAGCAAAAGTTCGTAAACTGGACATCAACGCACTTTTTGCTTACAGTATTTATGAGGGGCTCATGGTAATCGTGGTAGGAAGCACTGATTCTTTTCGAGGTTTCCCATCTTTAACCTTCCCAACTTATTTTCTTACGTGAAAAAGATGTGACATATCAATGATATGTCTATATTTGACAGAATAATTGCAAATCGTTCTTCACCTTCCCAACTCGAGAATGATAATCTCTGTTCACTGGATGATCGAACTTTCACTTTCTGTGAACAACGAAATGATTAATAATTGTAAGAGTGGAGAGAATAATTGTAGACCCAACAAGTATGTACAAGTATAAATTATCAAATGTTCTTTTCGGGTCTGATGTTGAGTAAGAAATTCTTGCTCTAAATGAACTAAAATGAAATGAAAAGGAGATAAGTGAATGTGTGAAAAGGAGAGTTCTTTTTTCGCACTTTCGAATACAGTAATACTTACTTGCTCTGGGTCGACCAGGAGCGCATGCGTGAGCTGAAGCGAAGATCATGTCGAGAACTACCAAAGCACGAGTATTCATATTCCTGTTGAACAAAAATAGAATAAAAATATGATTCAAACGCGAAATTATGCAGGGCGTTACTGTAAAGGTACTAACAAGGGAATGCTAACAATTCATCATGGAGTTATGGTTAATGTACGTTAATGTGTTAATATATCACCGGTATGAAATTCTGACTGGATATCCGTCGAGTTTACTTGCCACGAGCTTTTGGTATTCGAGAAAATCGATGATGAAAATCGCGAATATTGAAGGCTATCAACGCCGATTTGATATGGCTGACCATATCAACTCGGTTTTCATCTTCAATGTTACCAAAACTTGTAGTGTTGTTGTTTGGAGCTGAAAACCGAGTTAATATGGTTGGAATGGTTTGTCGTGTTCATGCCACCATATAGATAGGCGCTCGTGGCAAGTAGACTCGACGGAAATCCGGTCAGAATTTCATACCGATTCTAGTGGTATATGTCGCTAACCATAACTCCATGGTGTGTTGTTAGCATTCCCTTGTAAACAATATATTATATCAAGCGAAGGTGAGGAAAGTGAATCAAGAGGCAAAAGAGGCTAAGCGCTTATCGTTCGTCTTTAATAGGAGATCCCCAAGATCAAGAAGTTCGCACATATCCAGTTTTGTCCTATATGGGGTGGTATAGACAGGGAAGCGATGTTTATTGTCTTAGCTGTTCTATTGGTCCCATTATCTTATTGCTGTAATATCTGGAATAGAGAACTCCATACTCTTTTTTCATCCTTATAGCAAAACGTTCCGCATGATCATTAAATCAACGAAAGATCATTGAACCAAGGTGGACTGGGCGAATTTTTGGCATTGTGAATTTTGACGCATCACCGGCCGCTGGCAAACCGCCAGTGACAAATTTCGATAATTATCTGACAAAATAGTCTTGTCAAGCTTCTCAAAATCAGTTTCTAGGATAATTCAAGAACGCCAATCTCGAATTTAATAAACCAAACATTGATGGGCAATATGATAGACAAGGTAAAATTCCCGACCTCAAAATCAGAAGCTTATCAAATTGCACAGGTATCCTTTCCTGCCCATCGGCTGCATACTTTTGGCATAAATCACACAAATGTTCAATTTTTAACAACGATCATAAAGATGCTTTCTCGAAAAATGTATGCATTTTAACGCTTTACTCACTTACTGCGAATTGTATCATTGTCAGAAGGGTCGACTCGCCACTTCAAGTTTCTCAAATATGAGACAATGTCTTTCTCACTAGCGGCGAAATTGCTTTGAGGTAACGGTGAGCATTAGCGTGTTTCTCAAAATGTGAGTAAGTTAATGTCTCATATTTGAAAACTTGAAGTGGCGAATCGACTCTTCTGAGAAAATTCGCTGTGAGTTCTCGAATAATTCTCGTCAATTATGATTCACTTGCATTTTCAGGGATAAAATCGCTTTTAAATCAATTTGTCAAATATTTCACACTCTCATGGTAAAGTGGCTAACGGCTTTTATCTGGCCGACGGGTTCTGGCTGTCTGTCTGGCTGGCCGTATGTAAAATATTTTGCAATGTTTTGAGCATCCCTATTCGATGCATCAGTTATTGTCCGTGTAAAATGTACTTGCATATGAAAATGACAAACTCTATGTAAATACCGCTCAATATTCAAAACAGGTTTAATTCCCTTTAGAACAAAAAAAAAACAAAACTGCATCAGCATTCTAATAGTCAATGTTACGATGAATAGTTAATTGAAGTTAGATGAACAAAGTCAATATTGATGAATATGAATAAGGAATAGAAACAGTTAGGGACAGTACCATAGATCTTTATGCAATCGCTAAATAATGCATAACTACCACATGTTGGTAACAAGAAGCAATATCATTCAAAACATAAGAATGCGTCGATGGGGCAGCGAGGCACACCTCTGGTATTTCGAAACATAAAATCTACTTAAAGTCTGCACTTGAAGTAGACTTGTAAGTCAATTTCTACGTGTTTGTCTCATTCACACACTTTATTTATTCGTTCTTTTCTGTACCGTGTTTTCTCGAAAACGCATAAATATTATTATTATTATTATTATTATTATTATTATTATTATTATTATTATTATTATTATTATTATTTAAACGTACTAAAGTGGCGTGGTATACTGTAATGTATTTCGTCAAATGTTCTTTCACTTGAAGTAGACTTAAAGTGAAAGAACATTTGACTTGAAGTCTACTTCAAGTCTATGACGTAGTTTAAGTAGACTTTAAGCTTCGAACTACCAGAGACTGGGATAAAAGATTAAGGAAGGGGCAATCGATCCGTTTTGAGAGTTCACCGTTAAAGATGGAGTATTTTTTTAAATTTATTTATTTATCGTACACCACAAAGGTGTTTCAACAAGTACAAAGTGTTCGAGTGCAAGAAAATATGTGAAAGATCAAAATTATTGGAAGAGAGGGGTGGGGATAGGGGGGGGGGGGGGGAAGGTGAGAGATCAATTGATCACGCCTTTTGCTACAGCCAGGTAGAGTGAAGGGGGAGGAGCCTCCTATGGGGTGGAGCGGAGTATTTTCGTGAACAAACTGTAAAGACCGGAAACTAGCAAAAGATATTGCGCAATACATAAACCATATATAATAAGTAGCTTATTGACCGCTTGAATCATGGGCGAGATATCCTATTTACGAAAACAGATCTCCATCTTTATGAAACATCACTTTAATGAATATATTATAGTTGAATTGGCGAGAGCTTTAAAATTATCCTTGGTGGGTTTTCCCAAGATTCATGATCGCAAAAGATGAGCCAAAGCCATCTTGGTTTGTTGAACTTTCGTTGATATAACGATTTTGCGGTAGGTTTTGCAAAGATGATCGAATAATGAAGAACTGAAGAAGACAATGAATGGCTAGACCAATAGAACACCTGTAGCATTAAAGATCCTTTCCCTCTCTATAGCACCCCTTTTAGAACAAGAAATGTACCGTGCAAAACCCGATAAGTGCGGCACTGTGTACTTCTCGATCATGGAGATCCCCTATTAAAGACGAGCGATAAGCGCTTTGAACATCATCATTTGCCTCTTGGTTTACTTTGTCCTTTCTTCACCTTTCTTTAACATACTATATTGTTTAGTAGTACTTTTAAGAAATGTACATCTTTATTTCGTGTTTGAAGTATATTTTAATGTATTCTTGAACAACAGGAGCAATGAATACTCGTGCTTTGGTAATCCTCGCAGTGATCATGGCTTCAACTCTCGCCTGCGCTCCTGGTCGACCCAGAGCAAGTAAGTAGTACTCTATTCAAAAATTGCAAAAAAAAATAAACTCTCTCCTTTTTCGTTTAAAAAATATATATAGATATATAGTTTGATATTTTTTGCAGATTTTCTAGACTAGAAAATCCCAATCTAGCAAATCATTCTGATAGAAAAATGTGTTGTAACTGGCCAATCAAAATATTTACGAAGAAAAATGATACTAAAGTAGTCCCTAAATCGAAAAAAAACTTCTTCGACTCTTCACTCAAAACCGTGGCGTAATTATCAAAGTTTTTGCAATTCTTATGTACTGCTGCACATCATGGTTCGTTGCCACCACTTGTCCGAAGGGATTTTGCCCTTATACGGCACATTATGTTGTGATTTCAACTCTTTTCAGGGGGTGTAACAAATCAACAAGGCAACAAAGCAGGAGGCATGATGGGAGGAGCAGGAGGCATGATGGCAGCTATGTGTGATCCAGCCATGGATTACTCAGCTATGTGCGCTGCTGCACAGGTACCGTGTACGAAGGCTGATATAACAGCGACTAGTGTGACATGCAAGACCGGTGCCGTCGGCGTATACACGGTTAGTTAATACTTTGACTATTACAAATAATATGATTTATCGAATCTTATACCACGAGGGAAATCAATACAATTACGGTCGGAAAATCAGCACACATATGACTGTTTAAACAGCCCGCAGGTAACTATCGCGGTGTATTGAAAGCTGAAAATTAGGGTTTAACTTTATTTCCGCGATTATTGACTAGCTAACACGCATGTTTACAACTGCGCCACTAAATTGATAAAAGTGACTTCTCATATTACAAATATATCATTCATCACTTTTAACCTCTTAACCAAATCAAAATTCTTCCACATTCAAATGATATTTTTAAAACGCAAAAAAAACACTAAAACATGATTTTTGATTGAATGATTACAACCGTTACCACATTCCTTTTTAATACACAACCAGAAGAAAATCAATAAACAAATAATCGATTTTAGGCTATGGATGTTAGATCCGTCAACGGTGCTGCCAACATGGCAATGGAGTGCAAAGTCGGCAAGTGGATGTTGACACAAGGAACCACTGAGGTTGAAGTTATGAAACCTTACAACGTTGCTTGTTATACACCATAAGGAATATGGATGCATATTATTATGAAATCATTGTTTACGTGATTAGAGATATTTATTTAAATATATAATTTTGAAAGTTTTGTCTAGTTTCATTGTCAAGGTCAATAAAATTGATATCCTTTCATTTTACTTCGATTATCATTTTCTAGTAACTATATAAAGGTATATATTTCATCAGTTTCTGTACGAATCGGCCATAAAGGGCATGTTCTGCATGAGCAATATGCGGGTAGTTTTAGCTACTCGCATTCGATTACCAATGGTATTGTCATTATCTGCCAATTTTTTTGCGCCCATCTATCATCGAAAAAAAATGTAAAAAGTGTTATTAGATATCCTCTCAATTTTTTATTACTCAAGCACAACAATAGATATCGATTAGCTTCCGGTGTGAAAAGGAGAGTAACCCTACAATTAATCAATGAAACTGGTTGAATCATATTTCTCCTTCACGGAATTTCTATGATGTATTAATTTAAGAGCCACATTTGAGAGACTTTGAATAGATAATATATTTCATGCACGACGATAACCCAACTGGAAAGTCTGAGTGTTTTGAAAAAGATAAAAGTAACAAATATGTTTTACGATTAAAATAAATGTGCGGACGTCATGAAAATTTGAAAAAAATGGGCATTCTTTTTTTCTATTAGGGTATCTCAGAAGTCTGCACTTTTTGATGAGAGCAGGTCCTATATCCTCTACCTCACCCCCCCCCCCCCCATTTTACGATAGACTTGCTAATTATCATTTACACTCACTATATTCAAGACGTTTAGTTGCTGACATTTTTTTGCCGTGAAGATAGTTCACTCACTTGTTGATGTGATTCTCGTTACAATTCTTTCTCTATTCACGTTCCTATTGCTAAAAGAGAAAATCTTCGTAGCTCATTTGCACATTGTACCACTCTTTTTCTGTGTTGTTTACATGAAATTTGTAATCCACTTTTGTCAATTCATTCTATCAACTCCCTGCAAGTCGAAGTACACACTCTTTAGACATCTATCACGTCCACTATGACAACTATCAGTTATTCCCTCACATGGATCTGAATGGTCCCCTTCCCGTTCTGAGTCCTCGTCCACTCATACGGGAACACTGAGAGCTATCTATAAATAACCCCTGTCACCATCCCCAAGTCCTTTCTATTATTATTATTATTATTATTATTATTATTATTATTATTATTATTATTATTATTATTATTATTATTATTATTATTATTATTATTATTACTTCTATCACTTCTGTATTTGATGTCGCACCTATCGCGGGTGTATCAAATAATGAATAAATAAATATTCGATGTTATTTTCAACAATGAAATCAGTGGATGCATTGTACAATTTGCTTTTAAAAATTATCCAGAAATCAATAGCAATCTTTTTTGTTGAAAAATTTAGATGTCCTCCTTATGGCATACACGATATACATCGGACCAATCCTTGAAAGTGCATCAACAGTAGTCAATCCGTTCACAAAACATAGCAAAATATTCATTGAAAGAGACACACGAATGCTACTTATGCACGGTTACAACTATACTTGCAGTACTATCCCTGGAAGTGCACTGAAAACAGCCAATTGGGCCTAGAGTCCTTAGAAAAGCGCAGAGCGCACATAGATTTGAGGACAGCCATGAACACAAGGACAATATAAAATTCTCAATAAGAAATAACAATATTTACGCCGTTATGCCACACAAAACATGCTCAACTTTAGCAACCCCGGATTTAGAGTTAAAGGGACGGTATCCCTAAAATAATCTGTTCAAATTCTCCGCAGTCCAATACGATAGACGGATGTCTGCTAGGGAAGTTCTACTATCCTATCTATCCATGATATTTTTGTATTCACTGGTTATATTATCAGACAGATCAGACGTCAGCCTATTCCTTATGCCAATAAACTAGCCAAAATCGATTGGATTGAAGACGAGTCGCATCCAATCCAGTCCATCTTTTCTGTTTCACATTTCCGAATCAATTATCCGAATTTCAGGGGGCGATCGATTCGGCAACGATCGTTTCGGCAACGGATCATAAATCGATTGGGAGATGGCCTATGGCAACAAAAGTTGTACCATTGTTATCTTTAGGGGTGTACGGTATTGTGCTACCGTAACCGTCTGGAATCGTGAACTGATTTATTTTCGAACTGAACTGGTTCATGGTTAAAAATGGCCAAAGTCGATAAACTCATGACACTCCGAGACCAAATACTAGTTGCCCTTACAGTACCGGTCAAAAGTCTATCCACTTTTGTTTTTTTCGTCATAACTTTTTTCAAACTTAACCGATCCTGTCCAGCTTTTCAGGGATTGTTTTGAGAGTAATTCCACGTGTTTTACAAAACAAATTAGCCCGGGTGAACTCTCACTGTGAAATTTATTTCGAATTTATCAAAAGTCACAAAAGTGAGATTTTCGCCAATAGTAGTGAGCCAAAAAATAAAAGTTGGCTCACTGTCAATAGTAGAGTTGGCAATAACGCACTATTCATTGCGGGCCCGCAGAGCGGTGTAATTCATTGCGGGCCCGCAAACTCGAATAGTGCGGTGTAAAATCATTACGGGCCCGCAATGGCATTGCGGGCCCGCATAGTCCTTTTCCATAAGAGAGAATGAAGAGAGAAGGAAGAGGAGAGGAAAATGACTTTGCGGGCCCGCAATGCCATTGCGGGCCCGCAATGATTTTACACCGCACCATTCCAAATTGCGGGGCGCAATGATTTCACACCGCATTGCGGGCCCGCAATCACTAGCAATGAAAAGCCAATTTCTTTGCGGGCCCGCAACATCCAAATTGCCAACTCTAGTCAATAGTGAGCCAACTTTTATTTTTCTGGTTTGCGTAACCGGAACTACCGTAATCGAACCGGGTCATGGGTCCACTGAAAAAAAACAGTTCACTATTCCCGAAGGTTACGGTAGCACAATACCGTACACCCGTACTGATAACAATGGTACAACTTTTTTCCCATAGGCCATCTACCAACCGATTTATGATCCGTTGCCGAAACGATCGTTGCCGAATTGATCGCCCCCAACCCCCGAATTTCAATATCGATTTTCTCGAAGCTCAGCTCGATTGGGCAACGTTTGAAAATGAATTCGTTATCAGCATCGAAAACTGATTCTAATCGTGCAATTGCAATCTAATATGGTCAGGACAATTTGGGAGCATCCTCTTGTTAGTTTTCAGCCACTGAGAAATTCATTATCGTTCGGATGATCATCTTCATATCGCTTCATTTACTTTCTTTTCTTTTATCATAACGCGTTTCAGTATATGTTCATGTTCTTACAGTAACTGCGTGATAAATTTATTTATATAGTTACTTGAATATGATAATTTAAGTAATGAAAGAATTATAATTTAAATGATCTTGACAACGAAACTAGACAAAACATTCAAATAAAAATATTTAAATAAATATCTCTAATGATCTCATCAATGATACCCCACTATTATGTATCTAAAGTTCCGCTTCTATGGAGCTTTGCAAGCAACTTTGAAAGGCGCCATCAGAGTGGTAGGAGGAGATTCCTTGGTTGGTCCTTTTTGCACTTCCCATTTGCCGTTTGTGCACAACATTTCAGCACCTGCGTCACCTTCTAAGGCTGATGTAGCTTTATTCTGAAATTGATTATTTGTTAATTGATGAATTATCTTGGTGTTGTTTATTCCGTGGAATGAGGAAAATATTGCAATCGACAATTGATTCTGTTACGTTTTAGGGTTTTCAAAGAATTCTGACACATTGCATCGGTCTATTCAATAATTACATTAAAGAAGTGTATGCGAATCTCATGGAATGATACAAATGATAAATAATGTATTATCCTTTTTTTTTCAATTTCTTGGCGCAGTGGTAAACGCGAGTAATAACTAGCTCATAATCGCGATTCGAAACTTAAATCCATAATTTCTAACTTTCAAAAAGTGCGACAGTTGCATGCAATATTGATTAAAATAATCAATATAATTCTCCGTGTACAATTGTTTTGATCTTTTTTTTGCCCTATCTCATTTTTGTATAAGACTTAATAAATCATATAATTTTTCATTAGTTAAAGAATTAACTGACCATTAATACGATAACTCTCTCAGTTGCCACCTTACACTTAACCTTCGTCTGTGTTAACTCCATAGGCATAATGCATGAGAAAGCGGCGTCGCAATCTTTCGCCGTCGAGCCGTCCTCAATCATGGGGCACGCCATAGGAGGTGGATTATTATTATTTCCTCCATTATTTCCACCTCCATTATTTTGTCCTCCTCCTGGAGCTACTTTAGTTGTTGTTGTACCCCCTGAAATGAGATGTTAACTCATATGAAACCATCACACAACGAACTTATTGTATTCATATTTTATTAAGATTTGTATTTATTGTTCGAAATCAAGTTCGTCACTTTCAACCTAGAAGTTGGTCAGTGGGATGCAACCTGGCCCAGACATGACAATTGCTAGGCATTGTCAAAGATGTCCATGTTTTTAAGAGAATAAAATGGCATATTGCACTATGACGCATCATGGACAATGGAAGAACGAACTTGTTTTCGAATATATCCTTGTAACTTTAGGAATTATCAAATTATCTCTAACGAACTAATGTTTAGTATGAAATTATTGCTCGAAAAAATCGTTTTTCACCTTCCTTCGCTGCTCGAAAATCTTTCTCTGTTCACTCTATTGAACAACTCTCACTTTCTTTGAATAACAACATGCTCTGACAGAGTGGAGAGAAGAACTGTAACTATAACAAGAATAAGGCAATATATTGTAAGAATCATGAAATATCAGATTATCTTTAAGGAGACTGATGTTTAGTAGGAAATTATTGCTCTAAATGCACTAAAAAGAGATAAATGAAACGAAAAAAAGAGATTAGTGAATGTATGAAAAGGAGAAAGTTCTTGTTTTCGCAACATTTGAATAGAGTAATACTTACTTGCTCTGGGTCGACCAGGAGCGCAGGCGAGAGCTGAAGCCATGATCACGGCGAGGACTACCAAAGCACGAGTATTCATCGTTCCTGTTGTACAAGAGTAGATTATAAATATACTTCAAACACGAAATAAAGCTGGATATTACTTTAAAGGTACTACTAAACATATCAAAGAAAGGCGAAGAAAGGATAAAGTGAACCAAGAGGCAAATGCAGCTGATCTAAACGCTTGTCACTCGTCTTTTAAAGGAGATCCCCAAGATCGAGAAGTTCACTTATAAAGTATTGCTTGGTGCATTTCTTGTTCTGTGCGGGGTGCTATAGACAGGGAAAAGATCTCATGTGTTCTATTGATCTAACTCCCATTGTCTTATTGCTGCCATGTCTGGAATAGAAATCTCGTAACTTCCTCCTTGTTCGATCATTCTTGCAAAACCGGTCGCAAGATCATCAAATCCACGAAAGATCAGCTAACCAAGGTGGGCAGGGCGAATTCTTTGGCACTGTGAATCTTGGAAAACCCTACCAACGACGACCTCTAATATCGCCAATTTAACTAATTTAATTATAGAAATCTTTCTTACCAGTAATGTAATAACTCTCACAGGTAATTGATTGTGACATACTTCAACCATTTTCTTTAATGTGCATCAAGTATCCAGAATCGGCCCATTTTCGATCGATCATCCATGTAAATCCGGCCGCAAGATCATCAAATCTACGAAAGATTTAAAAACCAAGCAGAGCAGGGAAAAATTTTTGCCGTTATGAATCATGTAAAATCCTACAAGCGGCAACCTTCAATTTCTCCAATTAAATTAATTTAATTTTAGAATTTTTTCCTAACAGTAAATAATGTGATAACTCTCATGGATGATTGATTGTCCCCTCCTTCGCCCATTACCGCTGGCGAGGCTCCAGCATCGGTCCATTATCATTTTTGAGTGATATTGTTTCCCGCTGCTAACAAGGGAATGGTCTCAATTCGGCCTGGTATTACGAGATGTCAATAGCGTGTCTAAAATCAGTTATAGGTTCTGACCACAAATCCGTTTTTAGTCAGTGCCTAATCGACCTGAGCTTCGAGAAAATCGATATTGAAATAACAATCCATCAACCTATATTTATTACATATCTGTTCTATTGTTCATTTGTTATGATGGGAATAGCGAAAGAAAGAAAGAAAGAAAGAAGGAAAGAAATTTGCCTAGTTGAATCGAAAGTTCGCGAGGTCTCCTACACAAAACAATCCCGATGGGTTCTTGTCAGCAGACAATCAGATTTATTATCCAAATCGCTAAATATGGAATGATACAGTGTTTTGGTATATTTGCAGATGTTAGCTTTGGTGAACATCTTATCTCATTATAAGTGCACATCTTTGAGTACTTCATTCATAGCTATTACAATTAAAAGTTTAAACACATTTATCAAGAGTAGGCTCTGATGTGCATGGTGGGCCACTCCTGACTTCTCAGGAAAGTAGGACCGGCAATTCGTTTGAAGAGATCCTTCCATCTTACTGGTGGGCGTCCGCGTCCCCGTTTAGGTCCTCGAGGAGTCCAATCGATCACAGATCTGCTCCACTTTAAGTCTCGATCATTAGCTATCTTATGAACCCAAAGCCATTTAGCTGGCTGTAGGTCGATATCTGTAGGTCTTTCTATTATATTAAATATTTAGTACCTTTCATGAATAGGCTAGCTAGTTCTTTATCGTTCATAGAAAAATCATGGGTTCATAATCTAATTAACCAAATAATAGTTTGCATAATATCGACGTTATCATAACATACATGTCCATAGTGTTTATCAATAATTCGGGAATATTTGAAACAAAAACAATAAGAAGACAATATTCTATCTACATCATGTCTAGTTTGGATTTTCAGAAACTGTCCGTAATTGCAGAATATTGAAGATATTGGATTATATAAAGAATCGTGTTTAAAGATGGAGGCTCTCGAATGTTAATGCAAATGCATAACATATCTATTATGCGAGGGACAAGGGATATGCGAGAAATTACCACGACCATTCATCAATCCCGTAGCGCAGTGGTAAATATCTTTCTTCTTCACAGTTTGTTCACAAAAATATTTCTCGGACTCCACCTTTAAAGGATGAAGGACCTTTAAAGGATTAAAGGTATTTCGGTAAGATCAAGGAGAGGAGCACTTACACAGTTTTCTTGGTACATTTCTTGTTTAAACGAGGTGTTAGTCTCTATTGAGACATTGGCATATTGCTATCATCTCCGTAATAGAGATATCCCATTACATCGTTCCCTGATTTCTCTCTTGTGATACCCATTCTCTTTAGAGTGTAGTGCTTGTCTGGTTGGGCAATTTTTTGATTATTATAAAAAACTGCTGGGAAATACCGTAAGCTGGGGTTTCAGGAACGGGAGCGAAGTGAAAGTGTAAGTACACTTCAAGTTTTGAAATATGAGAGCCTCTCCATCTCTCTTCTTGTGCGTAATTCCCGCAAGAGTGCAACTACAGACTGAGTTATGGTATTTTTACGAAATTTTGATGGGACAGTGGAAATTAACTCATTCATAGGTGTGGTAGCGTTCACCGATAATTGTTCGTTCTTCACAGAAAAAAATGGACTAACATAAAAAAATCTACCTGAGAATAAACCTATTTTACGATCACACCTCGTCATTTCAGGAATGATGAAATCATTTTATCATCGTAGATAATATTCGATACCATGAAAAGTTTCTCCAATAGTAATACTATACGTTTAGTTGCTGACATTATTTGTGCTGTGAAGATAGTTCGCTCACTGGTTGGTGTACCTATGTCAGATTACTATTCTTTTCGAAATTGTGATTCTCGTCACAATGCTTTCTCTATTCACATTCCTATTGCTAAAAGAGAGAATCTTCGTAGCACATTTGCACATTGTTCTACTCCTTTTCTGTGTTGTTTGCATGGAATTTGTAATCCACTTTTGTCAATTCAGTCTTTCAAATTTCACCTATTTCACTATCCCCGACTCCCCCACGCCCTGCAAGTCGCAGCGCACACTCTTTAGATATCTATCCCGTCCACTATGTCCACTATGATTCATTCCCTCACATGGATCTGTACGGTCCCCTTCCCGTTCTGAGTCCTCGTCCACCTCACTCCTACTGGAATACCGTAGATCTGATAGCTATCGATAAATAACCCCACTTCTGTATTTGATGTCGCACCTGTCGCGGGTGTATCAAAAATGAATAAATAAACAAATATTCGATGTTATTTTCAACAATGAAATCAGTGGATGAGTTGTTCAATTTGCTGTTAAAAATTATCCAGAAATCAATAGAAATCCTTTTTGTGAAAAACTGTCATTCTTATGGCATACACGATATATATATATCAGACAAATCCTTGAAAGCTCATCAAGAGTAGTCAATTTGTTCAAAAAGCATGACAAAATAGTCATTGAAAGAGTCATACGAATGCACCTTATGCGCTGTTACAACAATACTCGGAATACTATGCCTGGAAGTGCACTGAAAAACTGCCAATTGGGCTTAGAGTCCTTAGAAAAATGCAGAGTGCATTTAGATTTGAGGACAGCCATGAACACAAGGACAATATAAAATTCTCAATAAGAAATCACAATATTTTCGCCGTTATGCCACCCAAAACATGCTCAACTTTAACAACTCCGGATTTAGAGTTAAAGGGAAGGTATCACTGAAAGAATTACATGTTCAAATTTGCGGGTCATCCCCATACGGAAAAGACTAGAACATATCATAGAAACCAGCAAAAATTACAACGCAATGTTATGTCAGAGCTCCTCATCTACGGCCGTTGACGGCTCCGCAGTCCAATACACCATCAATAGACAGATGTCTGCTAGGGAAGTTCTATCCATGATCTTTTTGTATTCACTGGTTATATTATCAGACAGATCAGACGTCAGCCTATTCCTTATGCCAATAAACTAGCCAAGATCGATTGGATTGAAGACGAGTCGCTTCCTATCCAGTCCATCTTTTCTGTTTCACATTTCCGAATCAACTATCCGAATTTCAATATCGATTTTCTCGAAGCTCAGCTCGATTGGGCGACGTTTGAAAACGAATTCGTAATCAACATCGAAAACCGATTATTGCCATGCAATTGCCATCTCATATGGTCAGAAGAAGTTAGGAGCATCCTCTTGTTAGTTTTTAGCCATTGAGAAATTCATTATCATTCGCATTATCATCTTCATATCGCTTCATTTACTTTCTTTTCTTTTATCATCACCCGTTTCAGTGTATGTTCATGAATGCGTATAATGCTCGTACAGTAGCATGCGTGATAAATATCTTTATATAGTTACTTGAAGTAATGGAAGAATTACAATTTAAATGA
The DNA here is from genome assembly GCA_943737045.1 of Parapristionchus giblindavisi. Lineage (NCBI taxonomy): Eukaryota > Metazoa > Nematoda > Chromadorea > Rhabditida > Diplogasteridae > Parapristionchus > Parapristionchus giblindavisi. The sequence goes on along the minus strand of CALSFV010000056.1, from coordinate 237,961 downwards.
TCTTTACAACGAAACTAGACAAAACATTCAAATAAATATATTTAAATAAATATCTCTAATGATCTCATCAATGATATCCCACTATTATGTACCTAAAGTTCCTCTTCTATGGACTTTGGCAAGCAACTTTGAGAGGCGCTGTCAGAGCGGTAGGAGGATTCATATCGGTTCCTTTTTTCAACACCCATTTGCCGTTTGTGCACATCATTTCAGCACCTGCGTCACCGTCTAGGGCTATATTATCTTTATCCTGAAATTGATTATTTGTTCATTGACGAATTATCGTGTTGTTGTTTATTCAGAGGAATGAGGAAAAGGTTGTAATCGACAATTGATTCTGTTACGTTTTAGGGTAAAAAAGAGCGATAGTTGCAAGCAATGTTGTTTAAAATAATCAATATCATTTTCCGTTTACAATTGTATTGATCTTTTTTACCCTATCTCATTTTTGTATAAGATTTAATAAATCATATAATTTTTCATTAGTTAATGAACTAACTGACCATTAATACGATTACTTTCTGATCTGCCGCCGCACACTTAACCGTCGTCTGTGATAAAGTCATAGGCTTAACGCATTTGAATTTGGCGTCGCAATCAGCCGCCATCGAGCCGTCCTCAATCATGGTGCACGGCATAGGAGCTGGATTTTGATTATTCCCTCCATTATTATTCCCTCCATTATTTCCACCTCCATTATTTTGTCCTCCTCCTGGAGCTACTTTAGTTGTTGTTGTACCCCCTGAAATGAGATGTTAACTCATATGAAACCATCACTTTTTATTAATATTTTTTATTGTTCGAAATTCGGGATGCAACCTGGCCCAGACATGACAATTGCATTGCAGCAAAGATCTCCAAGTATTTTAAGAAAGTTAAATGACATATGGTGGTGTTATGATGCTGCAAGGACAACGGAAGAAAAATTTTTTTATATTTTTACTTTTTACTTTATGAATTATCAATTTATCTTTAACGAACTAATGAAATTATTGCTCGAAAAAAATCGTTTTTCACGTTTCTTCCCTGCTCTGAAAACTTTCTCTGTTCGCTCTATAGAACAACTCTTACTTTCTTTGAACAACAAAATGCGCTGACAGAGTGGAGAGTAGAACTATAACACTAAGAACCATGAATTGTCAAATTATCTTTATCGGGACTGATGTTTAGTTAGCCATTCTTGCCAACAAAAGATAAATGAAACGAAACAAAAGCGCTATGTGAATGTGTGAAAAGGAGAAAGTTCTTGTTTCCGCAACTTTTGAATATAGTAATACTTACTAGCTCTGGGTCGACCAGGAGCGCAAGCGAGAGTTGAAGCCATGATCACGGCGAGGACTACCAAAGCACGAGTATTCATTGTTCCTGAAGTTCACGAGTACATTTGAAATAGACTTCACGAAATAAATATTAATTTAAATACTAAACAATATATTGTATCAAAGAAAGGCGAAGAAAGGACAAAGTAAACCAAGAGGCAAATGCAACTGATTGGAGCGCTCATCGCTCGTCTTTAATAGGAGATCTCTAAGATCGAGAAGTTCACAATGGCACACTAAAAAAGTGTTGCTCTTTGCATTTCTTGTTCCATAGGGCGTATAGGCAGGGAAACTATGTAATGCATCAGTTGTTCCATTGGTCTAACCCGTCTTATTGCTGCCGTGTCTGGAATAGAGATCTCGTTACTCCCCCCTTGTTCGATCATTCTTGCAAAACCGTCCGCAAGATCATCAAATCCACGGAAGATCAACAAACCAATGTGGGCTGGGCAAATTCATTGGCACTGTGAATCTTGGGAAACCCTACCAACGACGACCCTCAATTTCGACAATTTAATTAAATTAAGTTTAATTTTTAAAATGTATCTTAACAGTAATGTAATAACTCTCTCAGGTAATTGATTGTCCCATCCTTCATTCATTACCTTTGATGTGCCACAAGGCATTATTTTTGAGTGTTTTTACTTCCTTTTACTAACATTGTTTTCTGATATCATAAAGATTGATTGTACTCGCCCTACTTATTCATCTCACTTCAATTACAGTGCCGTGCAAACGTCTGGACGCAAAATTTGAATCGCTATAACTTTCTACGTCTTTGTCCGATCGGCCCCCGGTTTATTTCATTATATAGTATGACAATTGGAGAAAATTTTGATGATATTGATTGATACCTACGGTGATAAAATGATTTCATCATACCTTAAATGCCGAGGTTTATTCTCAGGTAGATTTTTTATGTTAGTAAGATTGTTCTGTGAATAACAATCAACTATATTTGAACTTTTAAAGCTATTAACCACGTTGATTGCACACCACATCGGCGAATGAGCTAATTTCGACTGCCGCATGAAAAGTCGTAAAAATGCCATAACTCACTAGGGAATGGTTTCTTTGATGGTTGAAATTACGGGGACAGACCTACATAGCGATAATAAGCATGGTCGACTTAGTAAGAATCAACTTTCAAACTCTGCCATTGATCGATTTTGAATTTTGAAAAAAAGCCCGTCGCATGTCCGCCGCACGATCAAACAACGATCATTCACCCTTCCATAGGGGAAGGGGAAAGAATCATTTTCATAGGCGGAAGGGTGAGTTCTCAATCTCAGTCGAGTTGTGGTAAGTGCCCGTGGTCTTTACTTTTTTGCCCACGAGTTCGATTCCCCCGAGAATATTTTATGTCGGCATAATAATTTAACAATGAACATTGATGTTTCAATGGAAATCAAGTCCAAAATTTCAATTTCTTTTTGTTTTTGCAACTTTTTTTTGCTTATTTTTTAATCTCTTAATTGTTGTGAATGTGTAGAAAATCGAATAATAGTAACAACTTCATGGAATTTATTGAAAATATTAATGTAAATGTTTGTAATTATGTGATTATTTCAGGAATTTTATGTTAAATCCGACAGCACCTTTGTTTGAACCCTGAAGGTACACACTTTGCAAGTTGTTGTGTTGTAGTTTGATCGATATATTGCTCGCGCTTCCTGCCGTTTATTGATTTACTCTGGAGCGTGATGATTTAGCTTGATCTACATTGTTTTTAACATTTATGTTAATATTTTCAATGAATTCCATGAAGTTTTTACTATTATTCGATTTTCTACAGATTCACAACAAGGAAGAGATTAAAAAATAAGCAAAAAAGTTGCAAAAACAAAAAGAAATAGAAATTTTGGACTTGATTTCCATTGAAACATCAATGTTCATTGTTAAATTATTATGCCGACATAAAATATTCTCGGCGGAATCGAACTTGTGGGCAAAAAGTAAAGACCACGGGCACTTTCCACTATACCACAAGTCGATTGAGATTGAGAACGCACCCTTCCGCCTATGAAAATGATTCTTTCCCCTTCCCTATGGAAGGGTGAATGATCGTTGTTTGATCGTGCGGCGGACATGCGACGGGCTTTTTTTTCAAAATTCAAAATCGATCAATGACAAAGTTTGAAAGTTGATTCTTAATAAGTCGACCATGCTTATTATCGCTATGTAGGTCTCTCCCCGTAATTTCAACCATCAAAGAAACCATTCCCTAGTCAGTCAGTAGCACTCTTGCGGGAATTTCGCCCAAGAAGAGAGGTAGGGAGAGGGGAAGGGAGAAAGGAGAGAGAGAAAAACAATGGGCATTCTTTTTCTATTAGGGTATCCCAAAAGTCTTTGCACTTTTTGACGAGAGCAAGTCCTATATCCACTACCTCACCCCCATTTACAATATTAGACGTGCTAATTATCCTTTACACTCACTATATTCAAGACGTTTAGTTGCTGACATTATTTTTGCTGTGAAGATATTTCACTCACTTGTTGATGTACCTAGATATGTCAGATTACTATTCTTTTCGAAATTGTGATTCTCGTCACAATGCGTCACATTCCTATTGCTAAAAGAGAGAATCTTCGTAGCTTATTTGCACATCGTACCACTCCTTTTCTGTGTTGTTTACATGGAATTTGTAATCCACTTTTGCCAATTCAGTCTATGTATAAAATTTGACATATTTCACCATCCCCGACTCCCCCCACGCCCTACAAGTCGAAGTACACACTCTTTAGATATCTATCACGTCCGCTATGACCATTCACTCACATGGATCTCAACGGTCTCCGTCCTTTTCTGAGTCCTCGTCCGCTCACACCGGAACACTGAGATCGATTTATAACCCCTGTCACCTTCCCCAAGTCCTTTCTATTATTATTATTATTATTATTATTATTATTATTATTATTATTATTATTATTATTATTATTATTATTATTATTATTATTATTATTATTATTATTATTATTATTATTATTATTATTATTATTATTATTATTATTATTACTTCTATCACTTCTGTATTTGATGTCACATCTGTCGCGGGTGTATCAAATACATGAATACATAAATAAATATTCGATGTTATTTTCAACAATGAAATCAGTGGAATCGTTGTACCATTTGAATTATCCAAAGATCAATAGAAATCCTTTCTGTGTAATAAAAAATTTAGATGTCCTCATTATGGCACGATATATATCAGACAAATCTTTGAAAGTGCATCAACAATAATCAATCCGTTCAAAAAGCATAGCAAAATAGTCATTGAAAGAGTCATACGAATGCACCTTATACGCTGTTACAACTATACTTGGGATACTCTGCTTGGAAGTTCACTGAGAAATACCCAATTGGGCCTAGAGTCCTTGGAAAATCGCAGAGTGCACATAGATTTGAGCACAGCCATGAACGCAAGGACAATATAAAATTCTCACCCTGAAAGAATTACATGTTCAAATTTGCGGGTCATCCCCATGCGGAAAAGACGAACTAGAACATATCATAGAAACCAGCAAAAATTACAACGCAATGTTATGTCAGAACTCCTCAGCTACGCCCTTTGACGGATCCGCAGTCCAATACGCCATCAATAGACAGATGTCTGCTAGGGAAGTTCTACCTCTATCCATGATCTTTTTGTATTCACTGGTTATATTGTCAGACAGATCAGACGTCAGCCTATTCCTTATGCCAATAAACTAGCCAAAATCGATTGGATTGAAGACGAGTCGCTTCCTATCCAGTCCATCTTTTCTGTTTCACATTTCCGAATCAACTATCCGAATTTCAATATCGATTTTCTCGAAGCTCAGCTCGATTGGGCGACGTTTGAAAACGAATTCGTAATCAACATCGAAAACCGATTATTGCCATGCAATTGCCATCTCATATGGTCAGAAGAAGTTAGGAGCATCCTCTTGTTAGTTTTTAGCCATTGAGAAATTCATTATCATTCGCATTATCATCTTCATATCGCTTCATTTACTTTCTTTTCTTTTATCATCACCCGTTTCAGTGTATGTTCATGAATGCGTATAATGCTCGTACAGTAGCATGCGTGATAAATATCTTTATATAGTTACTTGAAGTAATGGAAGAATTACAATTTAAATGATCTTTACAACGAAACTAGACAAAACATTCAAATAAATATATTTAAATAAATATCTCTAATGATCTCATCAATGATATCCCACTATTATGTACCTAAAGTTCCTCTTCTATGGACTTTGGCAAGCAACTTTGAGAGGCGCTGTCAGAGCGGTAGGAGGATTCATATCGGTTCCTTTTTTCAACACCCATTTGCCGTTTGTGCACATCATTTCAGCACCTGCGTCACCGTCTAGGGCTATATTATCTTTATCCTGAAATTGATTATTTGTTTATTGACGAATTATCGTGTTGTTGTTTATTCAGAGGAATGAGGAAAAGGTTGTAATCGACAATTAATTCTGTTACGTTTTAGGGTAAAAAAGAGCGATAGTTGCAAGCAATGTTGTTTAAAATAATCAATATCATTTTCCGTTTACAATTGTATTGATCTTTTTTACCCTATCTCATTTTTGTATAAGATTTAATAAATCATATAATTTTTCATTAGTTAATGAACTAACTGACCATTAATACGATTACTTTCTGATCTGCCGCCGCACACTTAACCGTCGTCTGTGATAAAGTCATAGGCTTAACGCATTTGAATTTGGGGTCGCAATCAGCCGCCGCCGAGCCGTCCTCAATCATGGTGCACGGCATAGGAGCTGGATTTTGATTATTCCCTCCATTATTATTCCCTCCATTATTTCCACCTCCATTATTTTGTCCTCCTCCTGGAGCTACTTTAGTTGTTGTTGTACCCCCTGAAATGAGATGTTAACTCATATGAAACCATCACACAACGAACTTATTTTATTAATATTATATTAATCGTTTTATTGTTCGAAAATCAAGTTCGTCACTTTCAACCTAGAAGTTGGTCAGTGGGATGCAACCTGGCCCAGACATGACAATTGCTAGGCTTTGTTTCAAAGATTTCTACGTTTTTAAAGGCACACCAATGGCTAATTTTATACTCCTCATTGGTAGTACTCTCTCGTTGATAAAGAAAGCGAGATATCATTGTCAGAGTGGTGAGTTCCAAGTTAACTCGGGGTGTACCTTTAAGAGAATAAAATGATATATTGCACTATAACGCTTCGAAGATTTACTTTTAACAATAGGAATTATCAAATTATCTGTAACGAACATATTTTTGGTATGAAATTATTGCTCGAAAAATCGTTTTTCACCTTCCTTCGCTGCTCGGAAATCGTTCTCTGTTCACTCTATGGAACAACTCTCACTTTCTTTGAACAACAAAGTGCTCTGACAGAGTGGGGAGTAGACTCTAACTCTAACAAGAATAATGAACAATATATTGTAAGTATCACGAAATATCAAATTATCTTTAAGGGGACTGATGTTTAGTTGGAAATTATTGCTCTAAATGCACTAAAATGAGTTAAATGAAACGAAAAAAAAGATATAAGTGAATATGTGAAAAGGAGAAAGTTCTTGTTTTCGCAACATTTAAATATAGTAATACTTACTTGCTCTGGGTCGACCAGGAGCGCAGGCGAGAGTTGAAGCCATGATCACGGCGAGGACTACCAAAGCACGAGTATTCATTGTTCCTGATGTTCAAGAGTAGATTAAAAATATACTTCAAACGCGAAATCAAGCTGGACTTTAAGTGTACTACTAAACATATTTTAGAAAGGTGAAGAAATGATAAAGTGAACCAAGAGGCAAATGCAGCTGATCTCAGCGCTTGCCACTCGTCTTTTAAAGGAGATCTCCAAGATTGAGAAGTTCACTTATAAAGTTTCGCACTGTGCATTTCTTGTTCTGTGTGGGGTGCTATAGACAGGGAAAAGATCTCATGTGTTCTATTGGTCTAACTCGCATTGTCTTATTGCTGCCATGTCTGGAATAGAGAGCTCGCAACTTCCTCCTTGTTCGATCATTCTTGCAAAACCGGTCGCAAGATCATCAAATCCACGAAAGATCAGCTAACCAAGGTGGGCAGGGCGAATTCTTTGGCACTGTGAATCTTGGAAAACCCTACCAACGACGACCTCTAATATCGCCAATATAATTAATTAAATTATAGTAATCTTTCTTACCAGTAATGTAATAACTCTCACAGGTAATTGATTGTCTCATTCTTCATCCATTACCTTTGATTGCCTCAAGTCTCCAGAATCGGCCCATTTTCGATAACCCTTGCAAAACCAGCCGCATGATCATCAAATCAGCGAAAGATCATGCAACCAAGCAGGGCAGGGTAAGATTTTTGCCATTATGAATCATGTGAAATCCTACAAACGACAACCTCCAATTTCGCCAATTTAAATAATTTAATTATATAAATGTTTCTTTTAAGATTTTTCTGTTAAAACAGTATGGATTGATAAAGATAGATGATTGATTGTCCCCTCCTTCACCCGTTAGCTCTGGTGTGCCTCAAGGCTCTAGCGACGGCTCATTATTATTTTTGAGTGATATTGTTTCCTGTTGCCAACAAGTGTGATTACATTACATTTTTTTTCTTTTTTTTTTTAATTTAGAAGGATGATTCAATACGCGCCACAAGGAAGAAGACCAAGAGGAAGCTCTAGCAACGGCTCATTATTATTTTTGAGTGATATTGTTTCCTGTTGCCAACAAGTGTGATTACATTACATTTTTTTCTTTTTTTTTAATTTAGAAGGATGATTCAATACGCGCCACAAGGAAGAAGACCAAGAGGAAGCTCTAGCAACGGCTCATTATTATTTTTGAGTGATATTGTTTCCTGTTGCCAACAAGTGTGATTACATTACATTTTTTTCTTTTTTTTAAATTTAGAAGGATGATTCAATACGCGCCACAAGGAAGAAGACCAAGAGGAAGCTCTAGCAACGGTTCAATATTATTTTTGAGTGATATTGTTTCCTGTTGCCAACAAGTGTGATTACATTACATTTTTTCTTTTTTTTTTTTTTAAGTTTAGAAGGATGATTCAATACGCGCCACAAGGAAGAAGACCAAGAGGAAGCTCTAGCAACGGCTCATTATTATTTTTGAGTGATATTGTTTCCTGTTGCCAACAAGTGTGATTACATTACATTTTTTTCTTTTTTTTAATTTAGAAGGATGATTCAATACGCGCCACAAGGAAGAAGACCAAGAGGAAGCTCTAGCAACGGCTCATTATTATTTTTGAGTGATATTGTTTCCTGTTGCCAACAAGTGTGATTACATTACATTTTTTTCTTTTTTTTTTAATTTAGAAGGATGATTCAATACGCGCCACAAGGAAGAAGACCAAGAGGAAGCTCTAGCAACGGCTCAATATTATTTTTGAGTGATATTGTTTCCTGTTGCCAACAAGTGTGATTACATTACATTTTTTTTTCTTTTTTTCTCTTTTTTAAATTTAGAAGGATGATTCAATACGCGCCACAAGGAAGAAGACCAAGAGGAAGCTCTAGCAACGGCTCAATATTATTTTTGAGTGATATTGTTTCCTGTTGCCAACAAGTGTGATTACATTACATTTTTTTTTCTTTTTTTCTCTTTTTTAAATTTAGAAGGATGATTCAATACGCGCCACAAGGAAGAAGACCAAGAGGAAGCTCTAGCAACGGTTCAATATTATTTTTGAGTGATATTGTTTCCTGTTGCCAACAAGTGTGACTACATTACATTTTTTATTTTTTTCTCTTTTTTTTAAATTTAGAAGGATGATTCAATACGCGCCACAAGGAAGAAGACCAAGAGGAAGCTCTAGCAACGGTTCAATATTATTTTTGAGTGATATTGTTTCCTGTTGCCAACAAGTGTGATTACATTACATTTTTTTTTCTTTTTTTTCTCTTTTTTTAAATTTAGAAGGATGATTCAATACGCGCCACAAGGAAGAAGACCAAGAGGAAGCTCTAGCAACGGTTCAATATTATTTTTGAGTGATATTGTTTCCTGTTGCCAACAAGTGTGATTACATTACATTTTTTCTTTTTTTTTAAATTTAGAAGGATGATTCAATACGCGCCACAAGGAAGAAGACCAAGAGGAAGCTCTAGCAACGGCTCATTATTTATTTTTGAGTGATATTGTTTCCTGTTGCCAACAAGTGTGATTACATTACATTTTTTTCTTCTTTTTTTAAATTTAGAAGGATGATTCAATACGCGCCACAAGGTAGAAGACCAAGAGGAAGCTCTAGCAACGGCTCATTATTATTTTTGAGTGATATTGTTTCCTGTTGCCAACAAGTGTGACTACATTACATTTTTTTATTTTTTTTCTCTTTTTTTTAAATTTAGAAGGATGATTCAATACGCGCCACAAGGAAGAAGACCAAGAGGAAGCTCTAGCAACGGTTCAATATTATATTTGAGTGATATTGTTTCCTGTTGCCAACAAGAGTGATTACATTACATTTTTTTCTTTTTTTCTCTTTTTTAAATTTAGAAGGATGATTCAATACGCGCCACAAGGAAGAAGACCAAGAGGAAGCTCTAGCAACGGCTCATTATTATTTTTGAGTGATATTGTTTCCTGTTGCCAACAAGTGTGATTACATTACATTTTTTTCTTTTTTTTTAAATTTAGAAGGATGATTCAATACGCGCCACAAGGAAGAAGACCAAGAGGAAGCTCTAGCAACGGCTCATTATTATTTTTGAGTGATATTGTTTCCTGTTGCCAACAAGTGTGATTACATTACATTTTTTTCTTTTTTTTAATTTAGAAGGATGATTCAATACGCGCCACAAGGAAGAAGACCAAGAGGAAGCTCTAGCAACGGCTCATTATTATTTTTGAGTGATATTGTTTCCTGTTGCCAACAAGTGTGATTACATTACATTTTTTTCTTTTTTTTAAATTTAGAAGGATGATTCAATACGCGCCACAAGGAAGAAGACCAAGAGGAAGCTCTAGCAACGGCTCAATATTATTTTTGAGTGATATTGTTTCCTGTTGCCAACAAGTGTGATTACATTACATTTTTTTTTCTTTTTTTCTCTTTTTTTAAATTTAGAAGGATGATTCAATACGCGCCACAAGGAAGAAGACCAAGAGGAAGCTCTAGCAACGGTTCAATATTATTTTTGAGTGATATTGTTTCCTGTTGCCAACAAGTGTGACTACATTACATTTTTTATTTTTTTTCTCTTTTTTTTTAAATTTAGAAGGATGATTCAATACGCGCCACAAGGAAGAAGACCAAGAGGAAGCTCTAGCAACGGTTCAATATTATTTTTGAGTGATATTGTTTCCTGTTGCCAACAAGTGTGATTACATTACATTTTTTTTTCTTTTTTTCTCTTTTTTAAATTTAGAAGGATGATTCAATACGCGCCACAAGGAAGAAGACCAAGAGGAAGCTCTAGCAACGGTTCAATATTATTTTTGAGTGATATTGTTTCCTGTTGCCAACAAGTGTGATTACATTACATTTTTTTCTTTTTTTTTAAATTTAGAAGGATGATTCAATACGCGCCACAAGGAAGAAGACCAAGAGGAAGCTCTAGCAACGGCTCATTATTATTTTTGAGTGATATTGTTTCCTGTTGCCAACAAGTGTGATTACATTACATTTTTTTCTTTTTTTTTTAAATTTAGAAGGATGATTCAATACGCGCCACAAGGAAGAAGACCAAGAGGAAGCTCTAGCAACGGCTCATTATTATTTTTGAGTGATATTGTTTCCTGTTGCCAACAAGTGTGACTACATTACATTTTTTTATTTTTTTTCTCTTTTTTTTTTAAATTTAGAAGGATGATTCAATACGCGCCACAAGGAAGAAGACCAAGAGGAAGCTCTAGCAACGGTTCAATATTATATTTGAGTGATATTGTTTCCTGTTGCCAACAAGTGTGATTACATTACATTTTTTTTTCTTTTTTTCTCTTTTTTAAATTTAGAAGGATGATTCAATACGCGCCACAAGGAAGAAGACCAAGAGGAAGCTCTAGCAACGGCTCATTATTATTTTTGAGTGATATTGTTTCCTGTTGCCAACAAGTGTGATTACATTACATTTTTCTCTTTTTTTTAAATTTAGAAGGATGATTCAATACGCGCCACAAGGAAGAAGACCAAGAGGAAGCTCTAGCAACGGTTCAATAATATTTTTGAGTGATATTGTTTCCTGTTGCCAACAAGTGTGATTACATTACATTTTTTTTCTTTTTTTCTCTTTTTTAAATTTAGAAGGATGATTCAATACGCGCCACAAGGAAGAAGACCAAGAGGAAGCTCTAGCAACGTTTCAATATTATTTTTGAGTGATATTGTTTCCTGTTGCCAACAAGTGTGATTACATTACATTTTTTTCTTTTTTTTTAAATTTAGAAGGATGATTCAATACGCGCCACAAGGAAGAAGACCAAGAGGAAGCTCTAGCAACGGCTCAATATTATTTTTGAGTGATATTGTTTCCTGTTGCCAACAAGTGTGATTACATTACATTTTTTTCTTTTTTTTTTAATTTAGAAGGATGATTCAATACGCGCCACAAGGAAGAAGACCAAGAGGAAGCTCTAGCAACGGCTCATTATTATTTTTGAGTGATATTGTTTCCTATTGCCAACAAGTGTGACTACATTACATTTTTTTATTTTTTTTCTCTTTTTTTTTAAATTTAGAAGGATGATTCAAAACGCGCCACAAGGAAGAAGGCCAAGAGGAAGCTCTAGCAACGGTTCAATATTATATTTGAGTGATATTGTTTCCTGTTGCCAACAAGTGTGATTACATTACATTTTTTTTCTCTTTTTTTCTCTTTTTTAAATTTAGAAGGATGATTCAATACGAGCCACAAGGAAGAAGACCAAGAGGAAGCTCTAGCAACGGCTCATTATTATTTTTGAGTGATATTGTTTCCTGTTGCCAACAAGTGTGACTACATTACATTTTTTATTTTTTTTCTCTTTTTTTTTAAATTTAGAAGGATGATTCAATACGCGCCACAAGGAAGAAGACCAAGAGGAAGCTCTAGCAACGGCTCATTATTATTTTTGAGTGATATTGTTTCCTGTTGCCAACAAGTGTGACTACATTACATTTTTTATTTTTTTTCTCTTTTTTTAAATTTAGAAGGATGATTCAATACGCGCCACAAGGAAGAAGACCAAGAGGAAGCTCTAGCAACGGCTCATTATTATTTTTGAGTGATATTGTTTCCTGTTGCCAACAAGTGTGATTACATTACATTTTTTTCTTTTTTTTTAAATTTAGAAGGATGATTCAATACGCGCCACAAGGAAGAAGACCAAGAGGAAGCTCTAGCAACGGCTCATTATTATTTTTGAGTGATATTGTTTCCTATTGCCAACAAGTGTGACTACATTACATTTTTTTATTTTTTTTCTCTTTTTTTTTTAAATTTAGAAGGATGATTCAAAACGCGCCACAAGGAAGAAGGCCAAGAGGAAGCTCTAGCAACGGTTCAATATTATATTTGAGTGATATTGTTTCCTGTTGCAAACAAGTGTGATTACATTACATTTTTTTTTCTTTTTTTCTCTTTTTTTAAATTTAGAAGGATGATTCAATACGAGCCACAAGGAAGAAGACCAAGAGGAAGCTCTAGCAACGGCTCATTATTATTTTTGAGTGATATTGTTTCCTGTTGCCAACAAGTGTGACTACATTACATTTTTTATTTTTTTTCTCTTTTTTTTTAAATTTAGAAGGATGATTCAATACGCGCCACAAGGAAGAAGACCAAGAGGAAGCTCTAGCAACGGCTCATTATTATTTTTGAGTGATATTGTTTCCTGTTGCCAACAAGTGTGACTACATTACATTTTTTATTTTTTTTCTCTTTTTTTTAAATTTAGAAGGATGATTCAATACGCGCCACAAGGAAGAAGACCAAGAGGAAGCTCTAGCAACGGTTCAATATTATATTTGAGTGATATTGTTTCCCGTTGCCAACAAGTGTGATTACATTACATTTTTTTTTCTTTTTTTCTCTTTTTTTTAAATTTAGAAGGATGATTCAATACGCGCCACAAGGAAGAAGACCAAGAGGAAGCTCTAGCAACGGCTCATTATTATTTTTGAGTGATATTGTTTCCTGTTGACAACAAGTGTGATTACATTACATTTTTTCTTTTTTTTAAATTTAGAAGGATGATTCAATACGCGCCACAAGGAAGAAGACCAAGAGGAAGCTCTAGCAACGGCTCATTATTATTTTTGAGTGATATTGTTTCCTGTTGCCAACAAGTGTGACTACATTACATTTTTTTATTTTTTTCTCTTTTTTTTTAAATTTAGAAGGATGATTCAATACGCGCCACAAGGAAGAAGACCAAGAGGAAGACCGAAGCTCAGATGGACGGATTTGATCAAGAAGGACTTCACGGAATGCAAGCTGACGGAACGACACACGCTGAACCGACTACTATGGCATACGAAGACTAGTTTTCCTGACCCCGTTTAACGTGATAAGAGGAATCCCATACCATCCCTTTCTTTCTTATACAGGAAAATAAATTATTTGATTTGATTTGATGACACATTTTTTCGAGATCAACTATGCGGTGGATCACCGGATCTGTAGTGACATGATATCGTTTCACTGATCCTTGTTTCTTGCAACGTTCATAAAGCCTGGCCCGACTATCTTCACAAATTCATCCTTCCATCTCAATTCGGGTCTTCCTCTTGATCACTTGTGATTAGGGTGTTCGAAATGTCTTCGCACTTTATTTAAAATGAAGACCTGGCTTATTTAGACTTATTTATTCATTTATTTCTTTATTTATTTATTTATTTATTTATTTATTTATTTATCGTACACCACAAGGGTGCTTCAAGTACAACATATTCGAGTGCAAGGCACTTTTAAACGAGTATGTAAACAAAACATGCCAATGTACTCTTAAATTATTGTGTAACATGCATATTAAATAAATAAGGCTCCGCTGTTTCGGTGTCAGAAGTAGAGTTTGAGAAACATGAAGCAGGCAATAAGAAATTTCCTCCTGGCAATCTGCAAAAAAAAATTATCAAGTTATATATGAAAGTTGAATTCTCATTTTGTCGTATTCTGTAACAGTTTTAAATGATTCTTTGATAGTTGCTGAAAGCTAAGAACCAAGTGAACCAAAAGACAAATGCAGCTATGATTTAAGCCTTCGTCTTCAAAAGGGTGTTTCGGTGAGATCAAGAAGTGGAGCACTTACACAGTTTTCTTGGTACATTTCTTGTTTAAACGAGGTGTTAGTCTTTGTTGATCTTACAAGAAATTGTCATATTGCATCTGTAATAGAGATATCTCATTACATTGTTACTTGATTTTCCCTTGTAACAACCATTCTCTTTAGAGTGTAGTGCTTGTCTGGTTGGGCAATTTTTTGATTTTTTATTTAAAAAAAAACTTCTGGGAAATATCGTAAGCTAGGGTTCCAGGAACGGGAGCGAAGACTACGCACCCTATTCCCATCCTTTCCACTCTTTCTAGCATTCGCCCGTGTGAGGTACTCCACCCTGCCCAACTTCGTGATTGACACATAACTGCCATAGGGGAGTAATTCCCGCACCCTTGCTGTAATTACGCACTCTCTCTCCTTTCTCCCTTCCCCTCTCCCTACCTCTCTTCTTGGGCGAAATTCCCGCAAGAGTGCTACTGACTGACTAGGGAATGGTTTCTTTGATGGTTGAAATTACGGGGAGAGACCTACATAGCGATAATAAGCATGGTCGACTTATTAAGAATCAACTTTCAAACTTTGTCATTGATCGATTTTGAATTTTGAAAAAAAAGCCCGTCGCATGTCCGCCGCACGATCAAACAACGATCATTCACCCTTCCATAGGGAAGGGGAAAGAGTCATTTTCATAGGCGGAAGGGTGCGTTCTCAATCTCAATCGACTTGTGGTATAGTGGAAAGTGCCCGTGGTCTTTACTTTTTGCCCACAAGTTCGATTCCGCCGAGAATATTTTATGTCGGCATAATAATTTAACAATGAACATTGATGTTTCAATGGAAATCAAGTCCAAAATTTCTATTTCTTTTTGTTTTTGCAACTTAGGTTGCATCCCGAATTTCGAACAATAAAAAATATTAATAAAAAGTGATGGTTTCATATGAGTTAACATCTCATTTCAGGGGGTACAACAACTCAAGGAGGTGCAGGAGGAGTAACGGAGGTGGAAATAATGGAGGAGCTAATAATGGAGGGAATAATAATAATAATCCACCTCCTATGGCGTGCACCATGATTGAGGACGGCTCGACGGCGAAAGATTGCGACGCCGCTTTCGCATGCATTAAGCCTATGGAGTTAACACAGATGAAGGTTAAGTGTGCGAAGGCAACTGAGAGAGTTATCGTATTAATGGTCAGTTCATTATTTAACTAATGAAAAATTATATGATTTATTAAATCTTATACAAAAATGAAATAGGGTAAAAAAAATAGTACACGGAGAATTATATTGATTATTTTAATCAACATTGCATGCAAATGTCGCACTTTTTGAAAGTTAGAAATTATGGATTTAATTTTCGAATCGCAATTATGAGCTAGTTATTACTCGCGTTTACCACTGCGCCAAGAAATTGAAAAAAAAAGGATAATACATTATTTATCATTTGTATCATTCCATGAGATTCGCATACACTTCTTTAATGTAATTATTGAATAGACCGATGCAATGTGTCAGAATTCTTTGAAAACCCTAAAACGTAACAGAATCAATTGTCGATTGCAATATTTTCCTCATTCCACGGAATAAACAACACCAAGATAATTCATCAATTAACAAATAATCAATTTCAGAATAAAGCTACATCAGCCTTAGAAGGTGACGCAGGTGCTGAAATGTTGTGCACAAACGGCAAATGGGAAGTGCAAAAAGGACCAACCAAGGAATCTCCTCCTACCACTCTGATGGCGCCTTTCAAAGTTGCTTGCAAAGCTCCATAGAAGCGGAACTTTAGATACATAATAGTGGGGTATCATTGATGAGATCATTAGAGATATTTATTTAAATATTTTTATTTGAATGTTTTGTCTAGTTTCGTTGTCAAGATCATTTAAATTGTTATCCTTTCATTACTTCAAGTAACTATATAAAGATATTTATCACGCAGTTACTGCAAGAACATATTTATACGCATTCATGAACATATACTGAAACGGAGGACGATAAAAGAAAAAGAAAGTAAATGAAGCGATATGAAGATGATAATGCGAACGATAATGAATTTCTCAGTGGCTAAAAACTAACAAGAGGATGCTCCAAACTTGTCCTGACCATATGAGATGGCAATTGCATGACGATAATCAGTTTTTTTTTGTAATGTTTGCTATGTAATTTCAATGAAATGTTCTAGTTCGTCTTTTCCGTTTGGGGATCACCCAACAAGTAATTCTTTTAGGGATACCGTCCCTTTAACTCAAAAGCCGGGGTTGTTAAAGTTGAGCCTGTTTTGTGTGGCATGACGGCGAAAATATTGCGATTTCTTATTGAGAATTTAATATTGCCCTTGTGTTCATGGCTGTCCTCAAATCTATGTGCACTCTGCGCTTATCCAAGGACTCTATGCCCAATTGGGTGTTTCTCAGTGAACTTCCAGGCATAGTATCCCAAGTATAGTTGTAACAGCGCATAAGGTGCATTCGTATGACTGACTATCTTGTCATGATTTTTTAACGGATTGACTACTGTTGATGCACTTTCAAGGAGTGGTCTGATATATATCGTGTATGCCATAAGGGGGATATCTAGAGTTTTTGGCCCTGCATCCCTTACAATAATAATAACAATCCACCTCGTATGCCAAAAGAGTGTGGAATGCCTGACGACTTCAATCAAACCTCTCACATGCATGAAGCCTGCTACTCTAACAAAGATGAAGGTGACGTGCGGCACCGGTCTGAAAATATCCTTATTCAACGTAAGTTAATTCTTTAACTAATAAAAAGAATATGGTTTATAGAATATACAATAAGATCAATACAATTATGATCGGAAAAGTAGTTGAATATATCGTCGTGTCAGAATTATTTTGACCTATTATTCCAAATCATAATGCGGCTACTTCAGACAAATCTATATTCAAATGAAAATTCCAAAACGTTAACAACACTAAAACATGATTTTCGAGAGAATCGGTGTTCGAATACAGCCGTTTCCACATTCCTTTTAACATAAAACCCCAAAAGATGGATAACAAGAAAGCAGTCTTTACCGGTGACGCCGATGAAGAAATGGTGTGCAAGGACGGCAAATGGATGGTGACAGAAGGCACAGAGTAACCTCCTCCTGCCGCTCTGACCGAACCTTATCAAGTTTCTTGCACAACACCATAAGAATTATAGCATATCATTGATTAGATTATTAGTAATATTTATTTAAACATATTTATTTGAATGTGATCTAGTTTTTGTCATCATTTAAATTTTTATCCTTTCATTACTGTGATGTCAATTTGAATGTAATTATATAAAGTTATTTATGACGTAATTTCTATGAGATCCGACCAAGTTCGAATCACAAAAATCCGAATTTTAGGTAATCGTATGTTTTCGGACACACTGCTTTTCATCAGACAATAAAATATCATCCAAATCGGTGATCCAAAATATTTTAAAATATTTTGCAGCGGGTAGCTTTGTTTCTTTCCGATATTTGATACAGTATTCTCTATAGAAATAGTGATTTCGCTGAGTACTTCATTGATAGATAGGTGTAGGCCTTTCTATACTTTATTTAATACCATTCATGAATAGGCTGGCTCCATATCGTTCCATATCGTTCATAGTAAAATCTTGGGTTCATAATCCAATTAATCCAATCATTTTAATCATATTTTGTATGATAGAAATCTTATCAGCACATACATGTCCATAGTGTTTACCAATAATTCGGGGAAATGAAACAAGAACAAAAAGAAGACAAAATTCGATCTAATTTATTTATATAGTTACTTGAATATGATAATTTAAGTAATGAAAGAATTATAATTTAAATGATCTTGACAACGAAACTAGACAAAACATTCAAATAAAAATATTTAAATAAATATCTCTAATGATCTCATCAATGATACCCCACTATTATGTATCTAAAGTTCCGCTTCTATGGAGCTTTGCAAGCAACTTTGAAAGGCGCCATCAGAGTGGTAGGAGGAGATTCCTTGGTTGGTCCTTTTTGCACTTCCCATTTGCCGTTTGTGCACAACATTTCAGCACCTGCGTCACCTTCTAAGGCTGATGTAGCTTTATTCTGAAATTGATTATTTGTTAATTGATGAATTATCTTGGTGTTGTTTATTCCGTGGAATGAGGAAAATATTGCAATCGACAATTGATTCTGTTACGTTTTAGGGTTTTCAAAGAATTCTGACACATTGCATCGGTCTATTCAATAATTACATTAAAGAAGTGTATGCGAATCTCATGGAATGATACAAATGATAAATAATGTATTATCCTTTTTTTTTCAATTTCTTGGCGCAGTGGTAAACGCGAGTAATAACTAGCTCATAATCGCGATTCGAAACTTAAATCCATAATTTCTAACTTTCAAAAAGTGCGACAGTTGCATGCAATATTGATTAAAATAATCAATATAATTCTCCGTGTACAATTGTTTTGATCTTTTTTTTGCCCTATCTCATTTTTGTATAAGACTTAATAAATCATATAATTTTTCATTAGTTAAAGAATTAACTGACCATTAATACGATAACTCTCTCAGTTGCCACCTTACACTTAACCTTCGTCTGTGTTAACTCCATAGGCATAATGCATGAGAAAGCGGCGTCGCAATCTTTCGCCGTCGAGCCGTCCTCAATCATGGGGCACGCCATAGGAGGTGGATTATTATTATTTCCTCCATTATTTCCACCTCCATTATTTTGTCCTCCTCCTGGAGCTACTTTAGTTGTTGTTGTACCCCCTGAAATGAGATGTTAACTCATATGAAACCATCACACAACGAACTTATTGTATTCATATTTTATTAAGATTTGTATTTATTGTTCGAAATCAAGTTCGTCACTTTCAACCTAGAAGTTGGTCAGTGGGATGCAACCTGGCCCAGACATGACAATTGCTAGGCATTGTCAAAGATGTCCATGTTTTTAAGAGAATAAAATGGCATATTGCACTATGACGCATCATGGACAATGGAAGAACGAACTTGTTTTCGAATATATCCTTGTAACTTTAGGAATTATCAAATTATCTCTAACGAACTAATGTTTAGTATGAAATTATTGCTCGAAAAAATCGTTTTTCACCTTCCTTCGCTGCTCGAAAATCTTTCTCTGTTCACTCTATTGAACAACTCTCACTTTCTTTGAATAACAACATGCTCTGACAGAGTGGAGAGAAGAACTGTAACTATAACAAGAATAAGGCAATATATTGTAAGAATCATGAAATATCAGATTATCTTTAAGGAGACTGATGTTTAGTAGGAAATTATTGCTCTAAATGCACTAAAAAGAGATAAATGAAACGAAAAAAAGAGATTAGTGAATGTATGAAAAGGAGAAAGTTCTTGTTTTCGCAACATTTGAATAGAGTAATACTTACTTGCTCTGGGTCGACCAGGAGCGCAGGCGAGAGCTGAAGCCATGATCACGGCGAGGACTACCAAAGCACGAGTATTCATCGTTCCTGTTGTACAAGAGTAGATTATAAATATACTTCAAACACGAAATAAAGCTGGATATTACTTTAAAGGTACTACTAAACATATCAAAGAAAGGCGAAGAAAGGATAAAGTGAACCAAGAGGCAAATGCAGCTGATCTAAACGCTTGTCACTCGTCTTTTAAAGGAGATCCCCAAGATCGAGAAGTTCACTTATAAAGTATTGCTTGGTGCATTTCTTGTTCTGTGCGGGGTGCTATAGACAGGGAAAAGATCTCATGTGTTCTATTGATCTAACTCCCATTGTCTTATTGCTGCCATGTCTGGAATAGAAATCTCGTAACTTCCTCCTTGTTCGATCATTCTTGCAAAACCGGTCGCAAGATCATCAAATCCACGAAAGATCAGCTAACCAAGGTGGGCAGGGCGAATTCTTTGGCACTGTGAATCTTGGAAAACCCTACCAACGACGACCTCTAATATCGCCAATTTAACTAATTTAATTATAGAAATCTTTCTTACCAGTAATGTAATAACTCTCACAGGTAATTGATTGTGACATACTTCAACCATTTTCTTTAATGTGCATCAAGTATCCAGAATCGGCCCATTTTCGATCGATCATCCATGTAAATCCGGCCGCAAGATCATCAAATCTACGAAAGATTTAAAAACCAAGCAGAGCAGGGAAAAATTTTTGCCGTTATGAATCATGTAAAATCCTACAAGCGGCAACCTTCAATTTCTCCAATTAAATTAATTTAATTTTAGAATTTTTTCCTAACAGTAAATAATGTGATAACTCTCATGGATGATTGATTGTCCCCTCCTTCGCCCATTACCGCTGGCGAGGCTCCAGCATCGGTCCATTATCATTTTTGAGTGATATTGTTTCCCGCTGCTAACAAGGGAATGGTCTCAATTCGGCCTGGTATTACGAGATGTCAATAGCGTGTCTAAAATCAGTTATAGGTTCTGACCACAAATCCGTTTTTAGTCAGTGCCTAATCGACCTGAGCTTCGAGAAAATCGATATTGAAATAACAATCCATCAACCTATATTTATTACATATCTGTTCTATTGTTCATTTGTTATGATGGGAATAGCGAAAGAAAGAAAGAAAGAAAGAAGGAAAGAAATTTGCCTAGTTGAATCGAAAGTTCGCGAGGTCTCCTACACAAAACAATCCCGATGGGTTCTTGTCAGCAGACAATCAGATTTATTATCCAAATCGCTAAATATGGAATGATACAGTGTTTTGGTATATTTGCAGATGTTAGCTTTGGTGAACATCTTATCTCATTATAAGTGCACATCTTTGAGTACTTCATTCATAGCTATTACAATTAAAAGTTTAAACACATTTATCAAGAGTAGGCTCTGATGTGCATGGTGGGCCACTCCTGACTTCTCAGGAAAGTAGGACCGGCAATTCGTTTGAAGAGATCCTTCCATCTTACTGGTGGGCGTCCGCGTCCCCGTTTAGGTCCTCGAGGAGTCCAATCGATCACAGATCTGCTCCACTTTAAGTCTCGATCATTAGCTATCTTATGAACCCAAAGCCATTTAGCTGGCTGTAGGTCGATATCTGTAGGTCTTTCTATTATATTAAATATTTAGTACCTTTCATGAATAGGCTAGCTAGTTCTTTATCGTTCATAGAAAAATCATGGGTTCATAATCTAATTAACCAAATAATAGTTTGCATAATATCGACGTTATCATAACATACATGTCCATAGTGTTTATCAATAATTCGGGAATATTTGAAACAAAAACAATAAGAAGACAATATTCTATCTACATCATGTCTAGTTTGGGTTTTCAGAAACTCTCCGTAATTGCAGAATATTGAGGATATTGGATTATCTAAAGAATATATATTAGAGTTGAATTGTCATTTTGTCGTATTCTGTAAGAGTTTTTAAGACACCGGCTCAGTAAGATTCGAGGGTTGAGCCGGTGACCCCGCACGTCGACCTCACCGATTTGGCTCAAAAATTTTTTGTGGATATCCCCATGGGCCCCCATCACAAAATGGGTATTCATTTGGGCTGGTTCCTTGAAACACAGATGTGGCGGGTTTTCGAAATTTGAAAACTCGATTTTCACCGAAAAAAAATGGAGCGACCTAGGACCAATGTTAGTGTCGATTAATTATAAGTATAAATAGACAACAAAAACCGGCTATACGACGGTCCGGAGATCCGATCGCAAACTGATTTTTTTACCTCCTTAAAACATTCTAAAATTAATTAAAATTTTAAAACAAAAAAGTGCATTCCAATTTTTGTCTCATCTTATAGAGCAAAAAATCCCGCGTCGAATGAGCGACAAAATTGAAAAATCGAAAGATACCTATTTTGAGAAAAATGGACCTGAAGATGACCCGAAAATTTTTTTGTTTTCGAAACCCCTCATGTTTGTACTCATATTGAGGAGCTCGTCGAGTAGAACAACTTTCATGTTGAACGTTTTGTCTGAAACTCATGTACAAGAGAATTACATGAATTAAGATTTACTGGATCCTAATCGTTTAGATTGCTTGTATCTTGAGAACAAACGACTTTCATAGAATACGACCAACATGAGAAATGATGTACTCGACGAGTTCTTTAAAACGAGTATAAACATGGCAAGGTTTCGACAACTTTTTTTTCATGACCACTTTAGAGACCATGTTTTTCAGAATAAGGGCCGACAATTTTTTTTCGTGAAACAACAAATTAAGTATGGATTTTTGAGATCTACAATATAGGCGTAATCAATTTGTGCACAAAAAATATTTTACTTTCGTTTAACTCAAAATTGGGTGAACAACCGTGTGAATAAATAAAACTCATGTAATTCTCTTGTACACGAGTTTCAGACAAAACGTTCAACATTAAAGTTGTTATACTCGACGAGCTCTTCAATATGAGTACAAACATGAGGGTTTTGAAAACAAAAATATTTTCGGGTCATATTCAGGTCCATTTTTCTCAAAATAGGTATCTTTCGATTTTTCAATTTTTTCGCACATTCGACGCGGAATTTTTTCTCTCTATAAGATGAGACAAAAATTGGACTGCACTTTTTCTTTAAAAAAAATTTTATTTTCGTTTTACTCAAAATTAGCAGGTAAAC
This sequence comes from Parapristionchus giblindavisi, assembly GCA_943737045.1. Lineage (NCBI taxonomy): Eukaryota > Metazoa > Nematoda > Chromadorea > Rhabditida > Diplogasteridae > Parapristionchus > Parapristionchus giblindavisi. The sequence continues at coordinate 214,852 of CALSFV010000056.1, read as the reverse complement.
GTGTGAAACTCTCTTGTACATGAGTTTCAGACATAACGTTCAACATGAAAGTTGTTCTACTCGACGAGCTCTTCAATATGAGCACAAACATGAGGGGTTTCGAAAACAAAAATATTTTCGGGTCATCTTCAGGTCCATTTTTCTCAAAATAGGTATCTTTCGATTTTTCAATTTTTTCGCTCATTCGACGCGGAATTTTTTGCTCTATAAGATGAGATAAAAATTGGACTGCACTTTTTTGTTTTAAAATTTTAATTAATTTTAGAATGTTTTAAGGAGGTAAAAAATCAGTTTGCGATCGGATCTCCGGACTGTCGTATAGCCAGTTTTTGTTGTTTATTTATACTTATAATTAATCGACACTAACATTGGTCCTAGGTCGCTCCATTTTTTTTCGGTGAAAATCGAGTTTTCAAATTTCGAAAACCCGCCACATCTGTGTTTCAAGGAACCAGCACAAATGAATACCCATTTTGTGATGGGGACCCATGGGGGTATCCATAAAAAAATTTTGGGCCAAATCGGTGAGGTCGATGTCCGGCACTTCCTGGAATCTCACTGAGCCGGTGTCTTAAATGGTTCGTAGATACAGTGCTGGCCAATATTCTATGATATTTTGCTTTTTTTTTCTAGTTGCTGAAAGCTAAGTAAGAACCAAGGGAACCAAAAGACAAATGCAGCTATGATCTCAGCGCTCGTCTTTTAAAAAAAGGGCGTTTCGGTAAGATCAAGAAGTGGAGCACTTACACAGTTTTCTTGGTACATTTCTTGTTTAAACGAGGTGTTAGTCTCTATTGAGACATTGGAATATTGCTGCCATCTCTGTAATAGAGATTGAGAGATGTAATAGAGATCTCACTCTAGTTATTACTGCATCTCTGCTCCCGCAGTAGTTACATCAAGCGTTCCCAAGTCTCGTGCCTAGCACCTCTCCTAACAAGGGATGCACCAGTTGCGAAAGAAACGATTTCGAAAGCGACCCATAAGGGTGTTTAGGGTTGAAGGGGAATGGCCAAAAGTGGTTTCAAAAGTTATTCGAAAATATCCAGCGAATGAAAATAAAACAATGAAAATGTAATTGAGGAAGCTTTTAAAAAAGCAAAAACATTTTGACGGGGAGGGGGGGATCGAACCAGTGGGGGTTGGGGTGATGGTAAATTGAGATATCGATTGAAAATATCGATTGGCACTGTGCAACTTTTGAAACCACTTTTCTCCATCTATCCTCCAACCCTAACCAGCCATATGGGTCGTTTTTAGAATCGTTTCCGTCGCAACTGCTGCTTCCCTTGTAAGTTGGCTATTCAACGTCCTATTTGGAAGCACGCAACCCGCAGCGAGTTTGAACGGGCGGAGGAGGTGCTGAGAGGAAGAGGAAAGGGAGGGTCCGCGACCGCTCCCCCTCCCCAAACTCCGAGATTGCCGACCCGCACTGATTTTATGATTTTTTTTCCATTGCGGTCCGCTACTCACAACCCGAATAGCCTACTCTATTCATATGTACATATTACAATCTTTTATCCAGCTACGCATGGAATCAAATGCCTTTTTAAAATAAAGGGTGGTATTCTTTTTTTTTTCAATTTCTGCACATGCCGAAATATTTTTCGGCATTCCGAAATAATTTTCACGCGCACGTTGAGAAGAATGTCCTAATTTTCGGCGGGAATTTCGGCTGACTTTTTAAAAAGTCGAAATATTTGAGGTTGAACAAAGGGATTTCGGCATGATATTGTTTTATTTTTTTGCTATTTGTTCTTTCCTTGAGCGGTGTAAAATATTTCGGCCAGCCGCGAAAAAGTAGATGAAAGAATACTACCCCCTAAGAATATTGTGTCGAAAGATTTTTCTTAGAATTGAGTGAGACTAGAGCGTTGTTTCAAACTTTAAAGCCACACCCTAAGCTAATTTGAATCTCTCCGATCTGGCAATGTTTTATTTCTCTTCGAGAGAGTATTGTCAATGCGGAGGGTAAAATTAGCATGGGGTATTCCTTTAAAAAACATATTGATGTTCAGTTTTTTTTCGAGCTTATCAACATGGGGTTTCTACTATCTTAACTTTTTCGAGTCGAAATTTTTGGATTGCACTTCCCTTTAAGAAACATTTCTATGATTACATTAATTAACTCTGTGAAATTGGAGATCTATAATGGCAAAGATTTTGCCCCGCCCACGATGTTTTTAAGATCTCTCGCTGATTTGATGATCTTGCGACAGGTTTTGTAAGGATGATCAAAAAAAGAAGAAGTAGCTATTTATATCCCATTCCAGAGGCAGCAATAAGCCGACCCGACCCCGTTGCTCTTGTGATCTAATATTCTTGCATTTTTTAAAGCAACGAGTAGAACTGGATAAGTGCTCCCCATTGAGAACTTTTCGATCGTGAAGGTCTCCTTTAAAGACGAATGAAAAGAGCTTAGATCACCTTCTTTTGCATCTTGGTTCAATTTGTCCTTTGTTGACCTTCCCTTGATATAAGTTTTAGTGTCACCTTTGAAGTTAGATTTTTTTATTTAGTGTTTGAAGTTCATTTTAATGCACTCTTGAACAACAAGAACAATAAATACTCGCGCTTTGGTAGTCCTTCAACTCTCGCCTGCGCTAATGGTCGACCCAGAGCTAGTAAGTATTACTATATTCAAAAGATGAATAACTCTATCGTATTTTTCCTATTTATTTATCTTGTTTTAGTGCATTTCGAGTAAAGCATATGAAATACCAACTAACCATCAGTCTTTTAAAAATAATTTGATAAATCATGGTACTTGGCGCTAAATTTCAACTTTCCGCGCTATTCGAGCATTTTGTTGTTTAAAGAAAGTGAGAGTGAGACCAGTGAGAAAGAGAGGATTACACTTGAGACCCAAAACCCTCCGAAACTAAATTGAAGGACACGTGTCCGAATATTTCACATGACGGCGTACGTCTGTTTCACAAATGTAACGGCTTCGCAATTTATCAAATAATGTTTTCCCTAATTTTGGCTTATAATTAGTTTTGATTTTTTTCAGAATCCTCAGCGAAGGTTCTGCTCTGGTTTACTCGATTTCAGCATGTAGGCTCATTGGTAAACTTCGCACTTGGCCATTCTCTCCATCTCTCTCTCGTCTATACGCCTTTTCTGATGGAATCTCCTATTTTTCAAGCAAAGATTGCTTCTAGAGATGTTCACAAAAGTTTTATCCTATTCCTGTACTTTGATCTTTGATCTTTGTCCTTTTAAAGAAGCAGCATTGTCGAAAACACAGTTATGTATACCCATTCTTTGAAAAGAAAGATTTTGTGCACATCTCTAATATATCGGAGCTTTGAAAAATAAGAGATTGTGTCAGAAAAGCGTAGGGAAGGGGGACAAGTCTAATGCATCGTTACATTTGCCTTACGTGCCAACGCCGTAACCTCCGCCGTAACGACGGAGACGCGGCGGAGGAGGTTGCGGCACGTAAGGCAAATTTAAACGTAATGCAAGCGCCGCTGAAATCGAAGGTGTAGTTTGTCCATTAAGAGGCATGTTCCGTAAGACTCGATCATACTGACCACCCCCCCCCCCCCGGACGCGTGCGCTAGCAATGAGAGCTGGGGGTCCATACTTGGGTGTCAGGACATCCGATGCTAATAGTGAATAAGCAAGGTCTGTGCACCCTAGACGCATCGCAAATGATATTTGGAATTTATCTCAACAATTTGAGAAATTATGATTTTTACACGTTTTTGCACTTAAATTAATTTTTCTAATAGCCTGAGGGCACAAACAGGAAATTTCTGCTGTTTTATGTAATAAGGGCCGATGACACTCCTGACACCCAAGTATGGACCCCCAGCTCTCATTGCTAGCGCACGCGTCCGGGGGGTGGTCGAGTCTTGACGACCATCTCTCTTAAATTGTCCATTAGATATTTGGATTTATTAATTTCGATATTGAATTATCCTAGAAACTAATTTTAAGAAGCTCCACAAGACGATTTTGTCAGATAATTGTCAGCGGCCAGTGACCGAAATCTGTCAAAATGCACAGTGCCAAAGAATTTGCCCAACCCACCTTGTTTTGTTGATCTTTCGTTGATTTAATGACCTTGCTTAAAATTTTGCTATAAGGATGGTCAAACAGGAGGAAGTACCGAGTTCTCTATGCGAGACATTACAGCAATTAGACGAGACCAATGGAACACCTAAGGCAATAAAGATTGATTCCCTGTCTATGCCATCACAGATAGAACAAGAAATGCACAGTGCAAAACCCGATAAGTGCGCTATTGTGTACTTCTCGATCTTCGAGATCTCCTTTAACGACGAATGACAAGCGCTTAGATAATCTTCTTTTGCATCTTGGTTCACTTTGTCCTTTCTTGACCTTCCCTTGACATGATATATTGTTTATGCATCGTGTTGGGTCTCAAGTGGAAAACCTGATGGTACATAAAATTACTGTAAAAGGTTATGGTAGCCAATCATTATTGATCGATGGTACGGTAGCTTCTTACCGTATCCCCATTATCATTCTGGGTTTTCCACTTGGGACCCAACGAACTCCCAAATTTACGACGACGGCCGCGTAAGCCAAATGTAACGTCTTTTACGTGACGGCGTAGGCGCGTAAGGCAAATGTAACGATGCATTAGTAGTACCTTTCAAGTAAGATTTTTATTTCGTGTTTTCCTCTCTTTAATGCACTCTTGAACAACAGGAACAATGAATACTCGTGCTTTGGTAGTCCTCGCCGTGATCATGGCTTCAACTCTCGCCTGCGCTCCTGGCCGACCCAGAGCAAGTAAGTATTACTATATTCAAAAGTTGCGAGAAAAAACTCACTAATTTTTACACATTCAATCTTTTCCTTTTCATTTATCTCATTTATTGTTAGTGCATTTCGATCAAGAATTACATACTAAACAGTCCATTAAAGATAATTTGATAATTTATTACACTCTCCGCGCTGTCCGAAAATTTTGTTGTTCAAAGAAAGTGAGAGTGCGACCATCGAGTGAGCACAGATTAGAGTTTTCCGAGTTGGGAAGGTGAATAACGATTTGCCCCTCAATCAGATGCTATATAGGCATATCGTTGATATTTTGTGCACGAGTTTAGTAAGTTGAGAAAAGGTTAAACCATATATCATCGATTCCGCGTAAGAACCAAACCACCCATACATGTTCCACCCATATCTCCCTAAGTTGTCAATAGATATCCCTATAAGTTGTCAAAATCAAGTATAATTGATCCCGTGTGTTGTTTCTTCGAAGAAATAAAGTTTTAAAAAATTGGAAAACACTTTCCCGCCAGCCTAATAGCCTAATCATTAATTTCGAAATGACGGCCGAAAATTTTGATGAACAATTACAAGGCATGCTGGTGCCAAAATAAATAATATGCGTGCTGGTCAATATTCTAAGAGATTTTGGTTTTTCAGCCATATCTTTCTCCGCAGTCAATCGTTTCTGTTCATTTTTTAGTATGTTTTATAGATGATACTGTGACATAGTGGTCCAATTTTTATTGATATTGGATTAGAAACGAGGGAGTAGTGGTAAATTTACGAAAAATGATACACCCCCTTCATCCGTCCGTCGTTTCCTGGACGGTAGACGGACTAGGACCGTGAAGAAACCGTTGATCGCCTTTAAGAATTGCAAAGCGTATTTGGCGTGAGCCCGTCACCATCTGCATTGAACTCCCGTCACAGCTTCAGGAAGTGGCAAGGACCGAAGAAAGCAGGTTCAACCTCTTTGGGAGCTAGGTACGAAGTGAGTTCGGGGTCCTACCGGCTCTAGCTTCGACCCCAAGTACCACTGCTCGACGGTCAAGCACGATTTCGGGAGCGTCCTTGTCTGGGGATGCTTTTCCAGTCCCCCTCCCCTGTCCTTCTCGATCGCTACGTCTACGAGGACATCTACGAGTTGATCGGTATCCCGCACCATGCCTTCGTTGTGGTGCGGGGGTACCGATCAAAAGCACAAATTCGCCGCATAGTATTGATGGACTGACGTAATCAATTATGAAAAACCATAATGGACAACATAATCGAGCACATGTGGGAGGCGTTGGAATGTGCTGAGACGTTCCAGAAGTCAAAGAACGGTTCGTGAAGTTTGTGCAGCGGCTGCGGTTTCCGCCTCCACCATCGACAAATTGACCGACTCCATGACTCGACGTTGTCACGCAGTCATTACTGCAATGTGATTTTCCAAGCTGCCCCGGTGACCCCAATGGCTGATATGACCAGGTGCTGAATTACCACTATAGATTTGTACAATCTCTACCAATATACTAAAAATTAAGAGAAACGGTTACCTGCGAAGAGAGTTATGGCCGAAAAAAATTAAAATATGTTAGAATATTGGCCACCACTGGGGGTCTAAAAAAATATTTAAAAAATTCGTTGAGTGTGATGGCTTCGCATGACGGAACAAGTCATTTCAGGGGCTGCACCAAATCAAGGAGGCGGTGCAGTGGGTACACCAAATCAAGGTGCAGTGGGTACACCAAATCAAGGTGCAGTGGGTACACCAAATCAAGGTGCAGGGGCCATACCAAATCAAGGTGCACGGGCCATACCAAATCAAGGAGGTGGTGCAGTGGGAACACCAAATGAAGGATCTGCAGTGGTTCAACCGAAGGCAGTGGAGTGTGAAATACCTGTGGACTACACAGCTATGTGTGCTCCCAAAAAACAGTGCACGAATCCAATTGAAATAACAAAGACGGAAGTGTTGTGTGCCGCCGATCAAAGAGTATCGGTATTTGAGGTCAGTTAATTATTTAACTTATTAAAAATAATATGATTTATTGAATTTTATACAATAAGATCGATACAATTGTGATCAGAAAACTAGTTGGATATATCGTCGTTTCAGAATTCTTTTGACTTATTATACCAAAATTAATTGTGATGGTGTTGCCTATATTCCAATAATATTTCGAAACCTAAGAGCATTTTCGACAGAATCGGTATTCGATTGTAACAGTGTCCACATTCATTTTAACATAAAACGACAAGATTATTCGTTAATGAACAAATAATCGATTTTAGAACCCGGATATTTCAACCGACGGCGACGTTGGAAGAGAATTGGTATGCAAAGACGGTGAATGGTTTGTGACTGAACTAAACGTGGAGTTACCTCTTCCCCCCGCTATGACACCACCTTTTCAAGTTGCTTGTACTCCACAATGAGAAATACGGATACGTAATATTGTAAATATGTCATTAATTAGATGTAGAAGTATTTATTTAAATATATTTATTGTTTTCCTCTAGTTTTTTTTGTCGTCACTAAAATTTGTATCCTGTCATTACTTCGGTTATCATTTTGTAGTAACTATATAAAGTTCCTTATTACCATTCAGCGGCGTACCTTAAAGGTATCTTAAAGGTGGACTCCCTCGAATATTTTCGTAAAGAAACTGTGAAGAAAGAAAGGTAGCAGAAGTTTTTTTTTCAAAAGTTCTACCTACTGTACACTAATTATTTTATGATGATTCACAATATTGATGGCTAGAAACATGAATGAACCACCACGCTCGTGCAGGGAAAGGCGCGCTCTTTGAAAATCGCGAAAATTTGTCAATAGGACTTGAACTTGCGACAAATGGGTAACGACAGTGAACGTTTACCACTGCGCTATGGGATAGATAAGTGGCTGTGCTTAGAGTTCGCTATTCGGGGGTTGCGGGCCCGCAATGGCCTTGACTCTTTATTTCTAATGATTGCGGGCCCGCAGTGCGGTGTAAAATCATTGCGGGCCCGCAATGGTATTGCGGGCCCGCAATGATTTTGTTCTCTCAAGCAAACGAGAGAGCGAAGGAAAGTGAAGAGAACAGAAGAACGACCGATCACAAAAAGTGGCCAGATAGGAATAAAGTAGTGATTGCGGGCCCGCAATGCCTTTGCGGGCCCGCAATGATTTTACAAAGCATTGCGGGCCCGCAATGCGTGTGTGTTATTGCCAACCCTAGCTGTGCTAACATCTCGCATTTCACTTGGTATTTGCGGGATTTGCATGAACATCCGCACCTTTAAAGTAGTCATTAAATCGTCAATCAATCAATAAACCAATCGATAATCAATCAATCTTCATTCACTTTGCGCTCAAAAGATACTGTAATTTCTGTTTACAGTAGAAATGAGCAACCCATTGTTATGGTTGGTATACGGTACCTTCATATTCGTGACGACTGGGGCTTGATAATGTCCATCTTTATGAGATCGATGGTATTTTTTTAAAAATATTCTCAATCTTTATTCTATCGATATTATTCAAAAATAATTATCATTCTTTGTCAATCTTGATTATAAACGAATGTAATTTTTTTTTAAATCAGAGCTAACAAGGGAATGGTCTCAATTCGGCCTGACCTTATGAGATGTCAATAGTGTGACTAAAATTAGTTATATGTACCGATCGCAAATCCGTTTTTCGACAGTGCCTAATCGACCTGAGCTTCGAGAAAAACGATCCTGAAATTTGCCTTTCTTGGCTGGCTCGTCGATTCGAAACTTCGCATGGTCTCCTACATAAAAAAATAACTATCCCGATGGGTTTATTGGCTCATCTATCAGACATCATGACATAGATTCTCGTAATGTAGTGGATAAGGTGTCCGCGTTCACTTTTGATTGCCACGGGTTCGATCCCCTTTGAAGCAATTTTCTTTTGCTGATTTTTATCTTGTCGAAAGATTGAAATATTTTGCTGTGAATATGAAAACCAGAAAAGAAAATAGGAAAGCAGTTATGTCTCGATAGTTGAGAGATGAGTTAACGAACCTATCGGGATATGTTAGTGTAGGAGACAGCATGAACTTTCGAATCAGCCCAGAAAGCCAGATTTCAATATCGATTTTCTCGAAGCTCAGGTTGATTAGGCACTGTCTAAAAACGGTTTTGCGATCAGCATATATAACTAATTTTAGTCACACTATTGACATCTCATATGGCCAGGCCGAATTGAGACCATTCCTTTGTAAAGCAAAGTCTGCATAAAAATCTAGGGTGCGAAACAGCCAATATTTTTCCAATCGCATATATTTATTATATCAGAATCTCTGCTATAATAACTCATTTATAAGCGTAAATTTTGATTATTTTGCCTTCATATTGTCAATCTGATTTCTATTAATTACAATAACTACAGTAACCTCTAAGTACCCATACAGAAGCAACGGAAAATCTTAATACTCTTTTTATTTCTGGTATAATTTTGGCATCAGTTGAGATATCAAGCTGAAACTTGTACATGATTTACCCAATGTGTCGACGTATTCGATCCTCTTATAAGGTCTTACGGGCCTTTCTGATTATTGCATAGTGATGACGCTACCGAACAACAGTTTTTCGAAAATTCATTATTCTTTTTTTTTCATTTTTCGTACTCATCAAACTTCGTGTGCATTGTGAGAACAACAAAATCTATCCAGGAAAATTTCAGCTTGCTGCTACTCCGGGTATTGGCTGCAGCCTTGCTGCAATTTCGCGGTCGCAAAATCATATATCAGCTTCAAGAAGAGCTTTAAAGGAGTTTAAAGCAGCAATCTGATTCTCTCAGTGAATCCTGATGATCCTTTAAGTATGGTATTTAGTGCTAGCTCATCATTCACCCTGATCGATCGAAAAAGTCACTTTTTTACAAGACCCAACTTTCAAGGTTCACAATCCTGAGGGCGGACTTTGTAAAAAACTTTTTTTGTTTTTTGGATAGGAATGTTGCAAATGTAGAAATTAATCGATTCCCGCTTTTTTAGAGCGATTGCGGTTCTTTCTTGCCTGCGGAAGGAGATTATCTGACAATGAGGGATATTCATTTAGGCCGCGCTCCCTTCTCATTTCTCGACCTGCAAACATCTATGGGTCTTCCACACTGCTCAACGAGCTTTCATAGATGAAATCACTCGAAAACGTATTGTCGCTTATCCTGAACATCGTCTATAAAAGAAAGAGTTATTGATCTTCTGTGATCGAATGAAATTACTTTTCATTGTGATTTTGAGCAAAATTTGACGAAAAATGAGCAAAGATCAAAGATCAAAGATCGAAAACACAAAAATCAAAGATCAAAAACTCGATTCATACAGTGTCTCTCTATTCTGACGAATCAAATCACTAAAAGCGGCTAAATCGTCATTGAGCAGTGTGGAAAGCATAGAGATGCATGTGGGTCGCGTGATTTGAAGTGCAGGCTAAACGAGTATCCTTCAGATATTCGCCTGCCGCAATCAAAAAAGAATCGTAATCGCTCTAAAAACAGGGGAATCGATTAATTAATAGATTTACAACATTCCTGTCTAAAAGCCAGATTTTTACAAAGTCCGCCCTCAGAGTTGTGAACCTTCAAAGTTGGGTCTTGTAAAAAAAGTGACTTTTTCGATCGATCAGGGTGAATGATGAGCTAGCACTAAATACCATACTTACAGGATCATCAGGATTCACTGAGAGAATCAGATTGCTGCTTTAAACTCCTTTAAAGGGAGCGTTACCTCACTCAATGGAATCTTCATTGCGCACACTATTTTTCTGTTCTCTAACAACGAGAGAGCATTGCGCATCGAAGAGACCATTGAGTGAGGTTACGCTCCCTTTAAAGCTCTTCTTGAAGCCGAGATATGATTTTGCGAATGCGAAATTCCAGCAAGGCTGCAGCCAATACCCGGAGTCGCAACAACCTGATTTTTTTCTGGATAGACCTTGTAGTTCTCGAGATGTTCACGAAGTTTGACGAGTACGAAAAATTCCCTGAAAGAATAATGAATTTTCGAAAAAGTGTTGTTCGGTAGCGTCATCACTATGCAATAACCAGAAAGACCCGTAAGACCTTATAAGAGGATCGAATACGCCATTGGGTAAATCATGTACAAGTTTCAGCTTGATATCTCAACTGACGGCAAAATTTCACCAGAAATAAAAAGTGTATTAAGACTTTCCGGCGCTACTGTACAATGGGGGTTAGAGTAATAAAATATCTGATACACTAAAGATAACTTCCTTGTCTATAGAACAAGAAATGCAGCGAGCAAAAATGAATAATTGCGTCATCGTGAACTTTTTGATCTTGGAGATTTCCTTTTAAAAGCAAGCGATAAGCACTTAGATCAGCTAAATTTGCAACTTGGTTCACTTTGTCTTTCTTCACCTTTCGTTGATCTGATATATTTAGTAGTACCTTTAAAGTAATGTTGATGTATTGTTTAATATTATTTTAATTTTGAACAACAGGAACAATGAATACTCGTGCTTTGGTAGTCCTCGCCGTGATCATGGCTTCAACTCTCGCCTGCGCTCCAGGCAAGCCCAGGACAAGTAAGTTTTACTGCACACAGAGAAAACAGGTGTAATATTATTATGACAAATTATTGTACGAAAATAGAATAAAAGTCGAGCAGCACGACTCTTTATCATTTTAATTTCGTTCATGTTCGTACCGGCCGTGCATTTGCGCGAAAGCGGATCAATACTCTGTGGTAACATGAGGTGGTTCAACTGATCCTTCTTTCTGGCAAATAGATATTATATAGACAAATCATCGAAATTTTGTGCACGAGTGTGGTACGTTGAGAAATTGTTCATATATCATTGATTCCGCATAAGAACCAGACCACTCATTGAGAACCCTGGAATTGCACCGAAAGCTTCTTGCCACTAAAAAGAAAAGTATCGGAATAGAAATTTCGAAATGACATGACTTCGCTCAAATTTGAGATCGAATTCGATATTATCTTCATTTTTCGTGTTGAAAGTCGTAACACAAAATTGCTGTAACAGTAAAAAAATATTCTTAAAAGTGATGGTTGCGCATGAGATAACTACTCATTTCAGGGGGTACACAAACTCAACCAGCTCCAGGAGGAACACCAAATAATGGAGGTGTGGGACGAAATAATGGAGGTGCAATGGGTACTCCAAATCAAGTAGCTCCATTAGCTCCTCTTGCACCGAATTCAAACGAGTGTGAAATGCCCGTGGACTTCACGGCAAATTGCAACGGCATCATATGCACGAATCCTGTTGCTATATCAAAGACGACGGTGATGTGTCCGGGACCTCTGAGAGTAGCCGTATTCTTGGTCAGTTAATTCTTTAGCTAATGAAAAATAATATGATGTATTGAATATTACACGACGAGGGTTACTACTTTCGAGAAGCTAATTAGAACTTTCGCGTTTACCACTGCGCCAAGACTTTGATAAAAATTATCATTAATTAAATTATAAATATAAATTATATTATTATAAATTATTATTATATTATTATTATATTATTATTATATTATTATAAATTATTTGTCATTTGAATAATCGTGATGACATTGCGTAAGATTTGCATAAACTTCTTTAATGTAATTATTGAATAGACCTGTGTGACAAAATGTTTTGTACATATTCTATCAAATCATACTTCTGCTCCTGCTGTCAAATCTATTCAAATGATATTAATAAGCAGCAGTAGCAATGCAATTATGCAAGTATATTTTATACGGACAATACTCCATCCCTCATCAGTCGAATGCCACAGAATTTTTTTTAAAGCCCGTTTTCTTTCCTTTTTTCTCCATTTTACAAAAAATACCATTGTGCACCAGAGAGTTTCTACGTTGAGCGGTTTTTCTCACTTTCAAAGGCTATTGTGATATGTCATAAAAAACATGAAAAAGTGCTAAAATCAAAATGAGCACGCTAAAATTCTTCACTGTATAGATATCGTCGTAATTGTATAAAATTCAATTACTGGAGTTCCCCCTTATCGTTATAAACCCTAGCCGAAGCCTTTTCGGAGGGAAACCCCGACTGCCAACGATTTTGCAAGAATATCAATTAGGGTCTGAAAACCTCAAATGTTGCAAACCCTTACAGTGTCTATGTCGTCGAATTCGGGTTCGATCCCACGTTAGAGGCTAATTTTAAGAATATTGCAGATTTAAATATGTAAATTTTTTGTTCAATTCGAATCTCAGTTAAAATAAAGTAATGCACAGTTATTGTCCTCCGAAAGTTAGTATTTAAAAAGGCTTTTCTTATGCAAGTATAATACTGCTATAGTGCAAGTGATTACGGTAAGCATGAGTAAAATTGAAAAGATGGAAATGTGAATATAGAAGGAATTTCCAAAGATATAGCGAAATTAATGGTGAATACGTTTCACGTTCTCGAGTTCAATCAAAAATCTTTTATTATTAAAAATTTGACAAAACAATGAACAATTGAGTGAAAATGGTTAGAGAAACTATTGAGATCAAAATAATATTTTTCGGATCAGGCAATCAGAGTAATATTTTCTATTATTTCGCTTTGAAATGTAATTTACGCGATAAGAAGACTACTTTACAACAAATCACAACTAATTTCAACTAAAATTGGAAAAAAATCTATATACAAAACCCATCAATTAGACTAGAAATGGTTGAAAAGACCAGGAAAAAGGAGAAAATGGGAACAAGTAGAAAGACTAAAAACTTGGTCATCGACGAGAAAAAGAAAGACTAGACCAGCCTAGAAATATCGATTATGAAGCGTATTAATCGATCGAATCGAATGGCTTTGGGAGGAATTGTGAAAGTACTGAAATCGTAGACTTGCACCCTGAAGATCAGGGAAATGTGCGGAGTTTGGTTACTGTATATCACTAAAATGGGCGGAGCAAGAGAAATGTATTTTACTTCAGAAAATTGGCGGAGTGGGGTTACTGTACACCTCTCTTCTTGGCCACGTCCTCTCTCTGTTCAGACGTGAAATTAAGCATCGTCATCATTGCCTTGAATATTACTGTTCAATATTATTTTATTTTTAAGACTTAATACTTAGTTCTTTACTTAACTTCTTGCGTATTGTCAGTGCTTATAATAGTACATTAGCGCAAAATACCTGTAAATGCTCCTTGGAATCTCCTTTATTCAATAAAAAGTAATAGAAGGCATCATGGAGGAACTTCAGCACAATTCGGTCCTCGGTCATGCTGTCCACTACCTGGTCCTGAACCACCAAATTACTTACAAAATTGTTTTTAAAAGATTTCCTATCATTTCATTTTTGTTCATTTCATACAATTTTATGGACTGGTTAGCAGGGCTGTGCATTTTCCGTTTTCCGATTTTCCGATTTTCCGAATTTTCCGAGAAAAATCGGAAAATTTTTCCGTCGGAAAATTTTCCGAATTGTTAAAATTTTTCCGAACCTTTAAAATTTTCCGAATTTTAAAGAAAAATAGAAGAAAGTCGATTTTTTTATGATTACGGTGCTTGGAAGATATTCCACTCGTGATATTTAATATGCAAGTATACGGTAATTTGTATCAATTGCTCTTCCTTGCTACTAACATTCCCATCCTTGGTTATGACTTCTAATTATTTATTGTTGTATTATGTTCTTGATCTTGTTCTTTGTTGATGTTGTGATTTTCATGACTTGAATAAAACAATAATTTTGTTAAACACGAAAATTTATATATTTTGAGGCAAATTTCGATTTTTCCGAAATTTTCCGTATTTTCCGAATTTTCCGAAAAATAATTTCGGAAAATTTCCGTTTTCCGAAATTTTCCGAAAACAATTTTCCGCACAGCCCTGCTGGTTAGTGATGCTGGCTCAGCTGGGATACCATCATACTATCATAAAAAATATACTACGCGCATTCAGAACTCTCATTGTTGGCTTAGTTCGCATTCATCTTATGTTTACGAGAGAATAACGTTGGGAAATCGACTTTTAATCAATTCGCGAGAGCACATACGGCTTGTGAAGTGTTATATTTCACACTCGTTTGTGTTATTTTTATCGCAAAAAGTGTTAAATATAACACTTCACAGATCTTATGTGATGTGGGTTACACTTTTTTTATGTGTATGAATTATCAAATGTGGGAAACCTCCTTCACTCCCATGGCGGCTGCTTGCTGTCCCTTCTTGAACATCACTAGATACATCTCCTTCCTCTCATCCTCCATCTCTCGTAGTTTCCTCTCGTACAATTCTGTTTGGGTCTGCGACATGCGCAGACGATCAGAGAGATCTTTCTGGAAACGTTCCGCTATTTTACAAGACAATAACTGGTTTAATTGGAGTATAGCCAATAAAATCATTCGATGAGCCGATAATATGTGGAAAAAATATTGCCGTGTGCACTTTTCTCTTCGCAACTTTAGCAGAGCATTAATAGGCCATAGAGAAAGTTTAAACGCACACCCCGAGCTACAGTGTAGCCTATAAGTCATGGGACACTTTTTCAAATTTACATTTCTTTAGTGAAAGGTGCTGTTCTTCTGAAACATTGTGAGAGTGGATATCCCCACTAGGGCTGCACAGTCACGCAATCCGGAATGGCTTCGATTCCGATTTCAAGCTGTAGCATGGTCGCAACGTTGACCCCCAAAATTTATAACTCAGCTTCTAGATGTGCTAACAACACCCTCTAAGTGCTGAAATGATGCTAGTGGCGAGTAATGTTTGTCCCTAGATTATGGTAGTGATAGCTCGTCATTTGCCCTCAGGGCATAAAATAATTTTTTTGGGGAGAACCGATTTTGAGACCCTACCGTTCAGAGGTCCGGTCTTCTAAAATTATGGTTCCTGCGCGAGCAGCTTTGCAGTATATCATATATTAATTTCCCTTATTTTGGTTTACTTCCGATTCCTTTCAGACCCGCAGCAAACGTTATGCTGAGGTCTACGCTGTTGTAGCGACTAAAGATCAAAATACAAAGAACAAAGATCAAAGTTTAGCAATAGTGTAAAAACTTTTATGAACATCTCTAACATGCATTGGTACTTTGAAACTAAGAGATTTCAATAGAGGCCCAGGGGCGATAGCAGTAAGAGAGAAAGCGCAAGAGCGCGCACCGAGTAGACCTCGGCATAACGTTTGCTGCGGGTCTGAAAGGAATCGGAACTAAACCAAAATAAGGGAAATTAATATATGAAATATTGCAAAGCTGCTTGCGCAGGAACAATAATTTTAGAAGACCCGCCCTCTGAACGGTAGGGTCTCAAAATCGGTCCTCCTCAAAAAAAAATTATTTTATGCCCTGAGGGCAAATGACGAGCTATGACTACCACAATCTGGGGATAAACATTACTCGCCACTACCATCATTTCAGCACTTAGAGCGTGTTGTTAGCACATCGGAATCGAAACCATTCCGGATTGTGTGTGCAAAATATCAGCTTGATTGCTTTTCTGGATCAAAAGTTACAAAAAAAATGAAAAAGTGTCCCATGACTTTTAGGCTACACTGTACTTTGACTATCCGCTCTGACTACACTCTCGTGCAGAAAGAGTGTTGCCAGCGCGGAAAGTTTCAAATAAGCTCGGGTGTGTGTTCCTTTAAAGGCACACCCCAAGCTAATTTGAAACTCTCCGCTCTGTCCACACTCTCTCACTTTCTTTGCCTGTGAGAGAGCTTTGCCAGAGCGGAGAGTTTAAAATTAGCTTGGAGTTTCCCTTTAAAGTTTTTTCCAATCCTTATTATCAACTGGTATTACCTGAGCGGCAACGAGTGATGTTCGTTCCTTCTCAAGTTTTCCGACCTCTTCCTTCATCCTCTTGTTCGTCTAAAACATTTCAGTGATGAAAAAAAACTGAATTTTGTTTCTAAAATTTGGAGAAAAAAATTTTACCTCTTGCAGTTCTTCGCGTTCTTGCACGATTCGAGCTGTATCCACGCTCTGCAATTTTAAGATTTATATATTTAGAGAGAGCTCACATGGGACATCCCCACCCCTTTGCTCCATCCCCTCATCTTTATCTTATCCATCGTTCTTGAGAGTTTATTCATTGCTTATTATTTCATAATTATTTCGACAGTCTCATTTCACGCAAAAGCATGTGATAAAACATATAAATAACTATAATGACATAATATCTACAGTATCTACGAATTCCAAAACATCCACATTATCCCTCTACCCAACCTGTTGCTCGCTTTTCAACTGCTCAATGGCGCTTCTCAATCTCTCATTCGAGGCACGCATCTTGTCGCGTTCCTCTTTAGCGAGTGAGCTCACGCGAGGTTCCTTTAATCAAATCATATTACATAATCACATATCACTGAGCAATGTCCAGTTAGGTTCAAGACAAAGAAACAGTGAAGATACAGTTCCTTCCTAATTTAACAATCATAATAATAATTTGTCGGTTTTTCGACATCAGAAAATAACGATATTATGCGTATAACATTTTAAATAAAAAGGAGGAACGTAGATACAGCTTTGATGATTTTACAAAAAAAAAAACAAAAAAATCTTCTCGTACCCCACTCGAGTCCCTCGTCATCTTCTCCAGTGCCTTCTTCAGTCGTCGATTTTCCTCCTTCAACACTTCAGTCAATCGTTCATCAACGTCCATTGGAGACGGAGAGGGACTCCAATCGGGATCCGGAGCCGAACATGGTCTGATATCAGGGGATATTATTATAACATGCACTCACAGAACAATTCACTGACTGAGGTGTACATAGGGGAAATATTCTCACACAGGGTGTGAAAAATAATGTAAACACGAAAGAGAGGATCTTTTATTCTAGACTTTTATACCATACTGTGTTTTAGAGTAGTGCGATTATTATCTTTTATGAGAGGGAATAATTCGCCTGTGATACCTGACCCAGGGAACTATTTTTTAAGTGTGCTCTATTTGTATTTGGAGAATGGCAACGAGAAATTCCCCACTTTTTCACTTAACTTTTGAAATTGAAAATTACATTTGTGAATGATAAATCGGTAAATTCTGTTTTTAAAGCGGAAATCTTTAGAAATTCCAAAATATGATCTACGACATATGTACCTCGAATTGGCCGCCGATCTCGTCATCGATTGGTCGAGTCGGAACGTTCTGTGGGGCGGGAGTGGAGGCGGAACCAGAGAACTGGGCGGAGCCTTTGTGGGCGGGGCTTGAGAAGGCGTGGTCTGCGACAGTCTTGAGTGTCCAGAAGCCGATCGAGATCGGGAAAGAGCAGCATGGGCTGATTGCGTCATTGCAGCTGCTGGGATGGAGAGCGAAGCAGTGGCGAAAGAATCCGACTGAAATTTGAGAAATAATGCAGCCCTTGTAAGGGACCTCAACACGCTAAGACAAATCAATCGTTAAGTGGAAACCATTCTGTCCCCAATGGTTCTGTACCTGGTAAAAGTCATTGTATAGTACTGTATAGAGCTCTCTTCATATTATTGGTCGAGCTTTAATTCTACCTCTTGGCGTTTGAAACTCGCCTAACTCTTTCCCATGTTCACTATCAATCCTCGTAAAGTAGCCAGGAATGATCAAGTCATAATATTTTTTATGAAAGTAATATAGATATACACACTCATCCTCACCCTTTTCATCTGAGCTCGTCCCAATTTTTCCTTCAACTGAGCGATCTCCTCCTTTAACTTCACTGTTTCATCTTTCAATCGTGTGATCTCACGAGAACGAACGGACGGTGAGGAATCAGACTGGAATTAAATATATGACGTTTTAAAATAAATATAAATTTTTTAAAGTACGTTTTTGGCATGTAGTAACTGGACCTTTGTCAGTGTTTTGCTGGCCATCAATTCTTCTGGTGCACATTTTGAATTCAAAAGTAGCGAAAAATCAAAAAAAAATAAAATCAAAGGAAAACACCAGTTTTTACACACATTTTCATCCATTTGTTTCTTCCAATGCACTTCGTCACCATAATAATTTATCCATGCCAACCTTTTTCTTCTTCATATCCAGTATTTCCTTCTTCATCACCGCATTTTCCTGCCGAAGCTCATCGACTTCCTTCTTATCGACAACCATATTCAGCGCCGGTTGATCGCTCTTTAAAAATATAAAATGATTTTCTTAAATTTTATTTTTTTAAACCATTATCCAGTGATTTTTCAAAAACACTACAGTATTTTCATATGATTTTTGAGCCAAAACGCTAAAGTGGGTTGGAGTTGACTGTGAAAGGATAGGAGAAGAATCAAACCTTCTTCCGTTCCCTCATCTCCTTCTTCATTCTCTCATTTTCTCTCAACAATTTGTCCCTTTCCTCAATTAGTTCCTTCTCTATCGTACCCGACTGCTGGAGGGGAGTTCGAGCTTTCTGAAAATCAATGATTATAAGATTATTATGATTTTCAATACAAGTAAGAATAATTTTAAAAAGGTATTGTTAATTATTATTACTATTTATTTATAGTATCATTCTTTTACCTTTACCTCAATACTATGCAATCGCTCCTTCAACTCCTTATTTTCTTTGTTCATTCGGGTCACTTTCTCGCGTAACGAAATCATCCGTGATTGTCTACTGAAAATCAGGGCAAATCATTTCTGACATCGATGCAGATATGATTAAGAGACCGGCTCGGTAAGACTCGAGCATGGTCCGGACATTCGCGAGGAATTTCGATCTGGGCCTCAATACTTTCATCATAGACACATACCGGGGGGAGACCAATGAAAGTTATAGCGAAAATGCACTTTGGCTCAAACCCGGCTCATATATGTCACATTAATTAAAAAATTGAAAAATTCATATCTTTTCAATCGTGATAGCTAGGACTTTTATTTCTTTTTATTAGTGAATAACATGTCATGCAATCTTACAAACACAGCTGAACAGCAATATCATATAGTTTGGAATATGTTTTTTCGTGTCTGATTTTCAGATTTTTTTCCTTCTATCCTCGTTGAAGAGATACTGCAAGAAAATTCATAGTGCATATTGTAGCCCTGACGATTATTTATATGGTGGTCATATTCCCTTGGCCAGCCAGTTTGTCATAAGCCTCGAGAATTGCAACTGAATGTGAGATATGTGTAAATTGCAAAATCGAAAAATAAATTTCTTGAAATTCGCAAGAGTAAGAGGTAGCTTTATTATGTCATTTTACTCGTAGTGATGAGCGTACATAGGAAAAATATACAAATAGACTCGGACTACATTTTTAAAAAATTGAGAAAAATAATTATTTTATTTTTATTTTTTCAACTCCCACATTCAGTCGACCGTCATGGCAAGTTGATTCATAGTGCGAATGGTGACTGATGCATGTGCGTTTGCAGAAACTACTGCCACGTGAAGAATCGTCGTTTCGCAGATCTCGAATTTATTTTTTTATTCATCAAACTTGAATATTTATATGTTTCTTTCATATAAATCAGTTGGAAGGTAGCGTACTGCATCCAAAGCTATACCATTTCTATCAGTAGGAGTATACGGTATTGAACTACTGTAATCGCCAGGAATCGCAAACTAATTTTTTTTCAGTCGACCGATGATTTTCAACCATGACCCGGGGTTCATGGTTGAGAATAGCCGAGGTCGAAAAAATCATGATGATCCCAGACCAAATACTACTTGGCATTATATCAATAGTGGGCCAACTTTTATTTTTATGGATACCAAAGCTCGAATTACCGAACACGCACCAGAATTTTCCGAGAATCTCACCACATTATTATAGGATACTGTAGCTAGATTACGGTAATTCGAGCTGTGGTATCCATAAAAATAAAAGTTGGCCCACTATTGATATAATGCCAAATAGTATTTGGTCTGGGATCGTCATGAATTTTTCGACCTCAGCCATTCTCAACCATGAACCCCGGGTCATGGTTGAGAATCATGGGTCGGCTGAAAAAAAATTAGTTCGTGATTCCTGACGATTACGGTAGCATAATAGCGTACACTCCTACTGATAACAAAGGTACAACTTTGGTTGCCATACACCACCTTCCAACCGATTTATATGAAAGAAACATATAAATATTCAAGTTTGATGAATAAAAAATAAATTCGAGATCTGCGAAACGACGATTCTTCACGTGGCAGTAGTTTCTGCAAACGCACATGCATCAGTCACCATTCGCACTATGAATCAACTTGCCTTGACGGTCGACTGAATGTGGGAGTTGAAAAAATAAAAATAAAATAATTATTTTTCTCAATTTTTTAAAACTTTTGTCCGAGTCTATTTGTATATTTTTCCTATGTACGCTCATCACTACGAGTAAAATGACATAATAAAGCTACCTCTTACTCTTGCGAATTTCAAGAAATTTAATTTTCGATTTTTGCAATTTACGCATATCTCACATTCAGTTGCAATTCTCGAGGCTTATGACAAACTGGCTAGCCAAGGGAATATGACCACCATGTACATAATCGTCAGGGCTACAATATGCACTATGAATTTTCTTGCAGTATCTCTTCAACGAGGATAAAAGGAAAAAAAATCTGAAAATCAGACACGATAAAACATATTCCAAACTATATGATATTGCTGTTCAGCTGTGTTTGTAAGAGTGCATGACATGTTGTTCACTAATAAAAAGAAATAAAAGTCCTAGCTATCACGATTGAAAAGATATGAATTTTTCAATTTTTTAATTAATGTGACATATATGAGCCGGGTTTGAGCCAAAGTGCATTTTCGCTATAACTTTCATTGGTCTCCCCCCGGTATGTGTCTATGATGAAAGTATTGAGGACCAGATCGAAAGTCCTCGCGAATGTCCGGCAGGGGGTCAAAATGCTCGAGTCTTACCGAGCCGGTCTCTTAAATAAATTAGATGGCTTTTAATAAAAAAATATTTTCAAAATAATATAAGTTCTCTAACCGCATTGAAGTTTCGCTTTCTTCCGAGTTGATTACCGCCGTGTGCCAGGAGTGTGACATTCTGAATATTTCAAATCTATTACGGAAATTATTCTTCACAATTTAATAAACTATAATAATTGTGCTATAATAATTTGAATCTCCTGCACAGATTTTCAAAGAGATTTAGAATGATCAGACCGGAGAGCTTGCAAATTTTCTCGGGATATCCTCAAGGTCACTGTAATGCTATTATGAGGCCGTTCGTGTAAGAGTCGGGCAAATCTGGGAGAGGGTTGGCACAGGCCAAAAATTTTAATGCCCTCAACACTTGTGTATAGGGGTTATCGACCTCTCTGATGAAGATGTGTATAGTCATTTTGGCTCCAGTGGTCCCGCAACGCCTGGGCGGGATTACGGTAACATCACGTTTTCAAGTCGTTCTCGGTCCATGGTTGAGCTAGAGGTATGAAAATTGGGCTCCTGGGTCAGAATTCGATGGCCATGATGGCTGTCTACATCATTAATTTTGAAAAGTTTTCAAAAGGTTGATTAGTGGAAATTTTAATGGACACGGATGCGGGCATAGCGAGTATTACAGTTCGAACCGGCGTGACGAGAGGATTCCAATGATGTATTATGAGCCCAAAATCACGAGGAGTTGTCTGCGTCTCACTATTCCGCGCGCTCTCTCGGCACTCTCTCATTTCGCCGCGCTCTCTCGAGAGTGCGAGAGAGCGCGCGGAATTGAGAGAGTCCTCTTGTTTACCTCTTTCGCAGCTCACTATATCGAGGCAATATTGAGATGGCAATGTACGTATGGGCTCATAATACATCATTGGAATCCTCTCGTCACGCCGGTTCGAACTGTCATACTCGCTATGCCCGCATCCGTGTCCATTAAAATTTCCACTAATCAACCTTTTGAAAACTTTTCAAAATTAATGATGTAGACAGGCCATCGAATTCTGACCCAGGAGCCCAATTTTCATACCTCTAGCTCAACCATGGACCGAGAACGACTTGAAAACGTGATGTTACCGTAATCCGTCCCAGGCGTTGCGGGACCACTGGGGCCAAAATAACTATGTCCATCTTCATCAGCGGGGTCGATAACCCTTATACACAAGTTTTGAGGGTATTAAAATTTTTGGTCTGTGCCAACCCTTGTTCGACTCTTACACAAACGGCCTCTTATATTAATATTACACTTACAAACTAGAGGTAGGTCTTCCGCACGGCAAGGACGGCATCGAACCGAGAGACTCCGCGGCCGTTACGAATGAGAACGGAGAAGAGTCCTGGAAAAGATCAAAGAACAATTGAAGAAAAAAAAGAACGCAGCTCGACTATCACAAATAAGATATCACTTATAGCCTAGTTGGAGATAAATTTATCACTATATCGTAATAAGATCAAAGATCAACAACCAAACCTTGATACTATCTCCTTTACTAGTCTTGCTCGTCGTTCTTCCTCGACTCTTACTCCTTCTCCGTCGTTCCTCAGATCGAGTTCTACTTGCCGGCTGAGGCTCACGGACCCATGTCGAGACCCGCTCCACACGACGAGAGTCCTTTAATCGATTAGATATTTTAAATACAAATTTAAATTTTAAATTTTAAGTTTTTTAAACCTCGGAAGGAGCCCGTTCCATGAATGGATCCTTCGGTGGTCGTTCTCTACTCGAATCCTCCTTACGAGAGGGGCGATGAACATGATCGTCGTCTGAATCTTATCATTCAAAGCACATCCCAAGCTAATCTTACTCTCCGCTCTGCTCACTGCACTCTCGTAGACAAAAAAGCAAGAGAGTGTGGCCAGAGCGGAGAATATAATAAAATTGGGTTGGTATGTACCTTTAAGGGATACTCTCACCACACTCTCGCGTCTCCTTGTTGTTGTTTTTCTCTGTAAGAGGCCATAGCGGTTGCATGATGTTCGCATCGACGAATTCAATGCTTTCAAAATTGATTTCAGCCAGTTATTTTTCATTTTTTCCAGCAGCCTTTTCTTTTATGCTGTGAAACGAATTCGTCAAAAGAAGAATATTACGAAAATAACTGCGTTATAATAGTAGCTGATATTGTTATCATCTCATTTGATTATTAGGTCAATTCTTCAAGAGAGAAATAATTAATATCAACCACCTCTCGTAGCATCTCTGTTCCTCGCAGATGACGATCTCAGACGTGGTCCCGATGGCTGCTCGCTGAAAACCAGATTTTTAAAACATAATTTTTGAAAATTCAATTTCAGAAATTTTTGATTTAAATAACTTTTATAATTTAAGTCACTAATGTGATTAAAGGTGAATAACGGTTACAGTAATTGTAATAAATTAAAATAATTGCAATAAGATAGGCATCGTAATTCGTCACCTCTTCGCCTTGTGTCTCCTCTCCTCACCCAATGTCAACTCCGAAACTTGGCATCGAGCCAATTCCAGTTCGCCGCGCATAATCGCCAATTGCACGCGGAGCTCGCGACGTTCCGCTTGCACTTCCTAATCAGAGAGAGCAAATTCAAAGATCAAAGATCAAGAACCAAAATTGATAGATCAGTTCAAAAAGTGGAGAGGTTTAAGAGAAAGATCACAGATTGAATGCTAAAAGAAAGATCAAAGATCAAAGTTGAGAGACCAACGCCCAAGAATGAAAAGATAAAAGATCACAAATGAAATGTTGAAAGATTAAAGATCAAAGATTAAAGATCAAACCTGGAATCCGGTCCTCATTCGGGTCAATTCACGGAACATCGTACCGGTCTTCTCTTTCCATCTAGAAAGAAGAGTAATGTTTTTTATTGCCGTCATCCTCGAACAAAAAAATCGATAATGCTTACCGTATGCACTCGCTGAGATCGACCGCTTCTCTGGTCAAATCTATCGTACTCCTACTCTGTCTCTTGAGTGGAAGACCCTCCGGAGACAGGCAACGTCCTTCTCTTCTTAAATTTAAGCGAATTTTAAATTATTTTGACTACATTTTAGTGCTAACAAGGGAATGGTCTCAGTTTGGCCTGACCTTATGAGACGTCAATAGTGTAATTAAAATTAGTTATATATGCCGATCGCAAATCCGTTTTTAGACAGTGCCTAATCGACCTGATCTTCGAGAAAATCGATCTTAAAATTTGGCTTTCTGGGCTGGCTGGTCGATTCGAAAGTTTGCATGGTCTCCTACACTAAACTATCCCGATGGGATCATTAGCTCATATCAGCCATCAAGACATCGACTTCCGTAGTGTGGTGGATAAGGTGTCCACGTGCACTTTTGATTGCCACGGGTTCGATTCCCTTTGAAGCAATTTTCTTTTGCTGATTTTTTTCTTCTCGAAAGATTGAAATATTTTATAGTGATTATGAAAACCTGTAAAGAAAATAGGAAAGTAGGTCGTTGTCTCGATAGTTGATAGATGAGTTAACGAACCCATCTGGATATTTTAGTGTATGATACAGCATGACCTTTCGAAACAGCCCAGAAAGCCAAATTTCAATATCGATTTTCTCGAAGCTCAGGTCGATTAGGCACTGTCTAAAAACGGTTTTGCGATCAGCATACATAACTAATTTTAGTCACACTATTGACATCTCATAAGGTCAGGCCGAATTGAGACCATTCCCTTGTAAATATAATTTAAAATTTAATAAATACCCTAACCGGTAGATCTCCAGCTCAGCGGTTGCCTCACGCATTTGTTTCGATAACCTATCGACGCGCAACTGTAAAAGATTATTTTTAAATAATTTTTGAAAGGAATTTGCATATTAGCAACTCCGCTCTCATTCACTCTTTTCCTTTCTCTGCACGAGAGTTTGGCCAGAGAAGGTAATCAGAATTCGTGCGCGGAATTCATTTCAAAATTAAATATTTCAGTTGTAAAACTAACCCTCAGTGACTCCCGCTCTTGTCGAGATCTCCTCAATTCTTTCGCGAGATTTTCCACCTCGTCATTCTTCCAATCCGTCATTACCATATCGAGAATGGTCTGAATTTTAAAAATAATTAATGTTATTTAATTGGCCCACAATTCTCAGGACTTAAAAGTATGATATCGTGTTCGGATTGAAGAGAAGCGCTATAGTCTACCTCTGGCGAGTCTTTCTTCGCCGTCCTTGGTGCGGTAGCTGATAAGGCAGATCTGCTCTCGAGGATTTCAGCGGTATCAAGTGCCTCGTCATCTCTGTCGAGAGTAACCAATACTCTCTCCAGATCAGCACGGGCCTGAAAAATCGATAATTATATATGACCAAACATTTATTATTACTATTTGGCTATAAATATACGACATTTACATTACATTACATTTAAACAACTTTATCAGCATTTGGATGTTATTTTAGCTGGGTCGCCATTAGGGTTCTCCATCGAGTCCGATCGTGCCTTGCTATTTGCATGAATTGAGGACCAGCGACCACTCTCGACTTTGTCCTCCGATGCACGAAGAACCCGCATCCTGCTGAACGGTTATCCAAGCGACCGGTGTGGTAAAGTATCCCTCCTGATCCAGAGAGATCGATTGCGCCTTCCTCCTTCTTACGAACTTCGCAAAGACCAATGATATCAGCTCCTATCTTCTTAGTTGCTTGATCGAATAGAACAGTCCTCCCTTCGGTGGCAAGGGAAAGGACGTTCATGGTTGCCATGAAGAATTGAAGAACCATGGTATGGGCCGTACTCCCACGGCTGGCCAGTTCCGTGTTGGGAGGATCAAGTCAGAAACGAGTAAAAGACGGACGATAAAACAGACGACCGCTCTTGACTATTGAAAACGACGTGAATGACCTTTAAAATATATGACTACAAGCAAAATATCTACTGAAAATACTTTGATTTCCTAGAATCAAATCATATAAAATACCTTAAAGAAATCAAGAACCGAAAACACAAGTTGATCTCATAAAAAGACTTGGAAATTCTGATTCGAAATATATAAATCTGATATCACAAATTCTCTCGTACACTTTAAAGGGAGAGTAACCTCGCTCAATGAACCCCTTCAACCCGTGATATCTCTCACATGGATAGTTAGTGATACTGTATTGATACCACACAATGCATGAAAAAGGGACAAGTTACCACAGGAATTGAACTTGCGATAACTCGGCATCAAGCGAAGGCTCTTACCGACTGAGCTATTTAGCCACTTGACAGAGATGGATATAAACGATATAATCAAGGGGCAGTTCGTTTCAAATTGAGAATGTAAATTAATACAAAAGATGAGACAGCGCAAGGAATCGAACCAGAGATTCCTGTTAATGAAGAACAAGATTCTTACCAACTGAGCTAAGGGTGCACAGTTCAAGTGATAACCATGGCAGACTATGTTCTCAATGTAGATTCTTTGCGAGATTTCCATCTCACTTATTTACAACAGAACAATTATACTTGTGTATTATTGGTTTCATATACTTGAAAATATACAACACGAAAGTGGAATAACCTCAACAATAATCGAAAGAATGTACATCTCTTAATGATCTTATTTAGTAGATTTCTCTCTCCTTCTACGCTCAACCATGATCTTCGTGTACATTTAATTCCATGTATAAATAACACATACTGTACCTTTGGGACATCATTTATTATTCTTTACAAAACAATCAATAATGAAGATGAACATTCAAATATAATTAAGGCAATTGAAGAAGATACTGGAACACAATGAAAGTATAATCGCAAATATTCATACTTTAAATCAAATACTATGAAACCACAATGGCATACTTTTGTGATTGCTTTCCTTAGTTCGTTTCTATTCTATCAAAATTTACTCAATCTCCGGTTTTGCATAATAATATTGCAGTAAGTAGCAAGCAAAAAGTAACTTACTTCTCTGGTGTTGAAATTCATGCATGAACTTAGGTACAATCATGCATGCTTCGACATTCCATGCATGATCATGCATGAAATATCCGTGGTTCGTGAACTTCCGTGATCATGCACTAATTTTCAGTGATTTTACATGGAATGACAGAATCGATGCATGATCACGGATAATCGATGAATGATTCGAGTATTTTCCATGCTTGATCGTGCCATTAATTGCACGAACTTTACTGGAATCATCCATGGATTCAAACATCTGTGTTTTTATTCATTTTCAGTTACTGTTCCTCATGAGTATATGGAGAAAAAGTAGATAAAAAGTAAGTTACATTTCGCGCATTACTTACTACAATATTACCACGCAAAACCGGAGACCTACTTATTTAATCCCTCCAATTGATCTTCTCTCTTGAGACCTCCATCCTCTTGTCGAATGTAGACGCATCCGATTTGATCTGCAACTACTTTATGATTATTGATTGTAATTTTAATTTTTCAGTAATTTCATGTAATTTCTCGGCAATACCTAGTTTAATTTGCTACATCATCTACATATACAGCTAATAATAACATACATGGACAAATCTATTAAGGCCCATTATACTACCAATCTTATCAAATATATGTCTTTAATACCTCGCATTCTACTATTCACAATCAGTAACATATGGATTAAAGTACTACAATGAATATTGGTGCTATGACGACCAGTATTGTGACTAACTATTGCCATATCATTACTATTAATCAACACATGCGGATAGTACAGAGTGAACTAGTTTCAGCTAAAACCAACAAGAAGATCAGCGAGTATCAAATCGAAACAGAAAGGAAGAATATAGGAGAAACGTTATACTAAAGCGTTAATTAGATGGAAATAGGAGCACGTAACTGCCGGTCCAGTGCAAAAGTTTAGCATAAAAGTGAAGAATAAGGCCCTTTCCTTCGTGTTTAGTTTATTTTTCACATGATCCGGTGTTTTGGAGTAGTGCCGAAATAGGACAGAGTGGTTTGGCGAAGCAATGAAGGGGGAAGGTAAATATTCACTATTGAAATAAGTAAAAGCATTGGAAATATCAAGAAGTCCAAGAAGGACAGGGTCAGTTACAACCTACAAGACCTGCCTAATTATATTTATTCGCAGATTTTTAAAGAGTAACGAACCTCATAAGATGTTCTTGGCAACATGAGACCATTATGCCTTCAATTTAACTCGCAGAACGATTGAGAGAGATGCCGAAGTTCTCAAACTGAAAATGCATAATTGAAACGGGGAAAAGTCAACAAAAGAACATGTATATACCAACGTTTTACCAATGGGCAGCGTAGAAACTGAACTATTGATGGTATGTACACGTTTTACAACAAGGAAAACGAAAATAAACATAAAAAGATGAGCATAAACGTAAAAATATTCAGCTAGCGAAATGAGTTGGCAAATTGCCAAAAAAGATGTACGCTGAACGAAAACTACTCTCTCACTGGCTCTCCGTGCGGGAGATAATTTGCTCCGAAGGGTCCATTTTCTTTGGGCATTTTTCATACTGTTTTTGACCGAGGTTACTCTCCCTTTAACCATTCCAACATTTTGAATGATAGCCCACGAAATGAATAGATCAATGAAATTGTGCCCAAACCTACCGTATTCAAATCAGAAACGAGATCAGCAAAGGACGTTGTGGTCGTCGAAGAGTATGGCATATTCAATTGGGTAGATGCCAAAACTGCCGATCGCTCGAGCAGACTGCGAACCCGCATCAGTTCCCTGCAATAACACCACTTTTACATTTGGACCTTCGTACTTTTAGGACCACAGTCAACGGTCTCTTCATCACACACTATCTCGCTAAACTTGCAACAATTAGTCGTTGTTGATTAGTTTTTTGTATGCAGAAAAAAATACACACAGGACTAAATAATATATATGTTTTATAATATTAGTCTTCTAATAGCTACGCGTTCTGTTGTCTTACCGAAGGGGAAAGGGCGCGAATTCTAACTGGAAAAGAGAAAAGATGCCAATTGGCACAGAGTTCATGGCAATATTATTGGCCCTTGTTAACGGTTTCCTCATTTCATATACAATCTCGCTGTGCTCTGCCATGATCAAGTTTTCCTTTTCAAGACTTCCAGCGAATTGTCTCACAAGGGGATGGTCGCAACTGGTCCTGGTCATATGAGGTGGAAATAACATGACTAGGATCAGTTTTCGATGTGGATTACGAATCCGTTTTCAGAAAGTGCCTAATCGACCTGATTTTAGAGAAAATCGGTATTGAAATTTGGCTTGTTAATTCGAAAAGTCGTGTAGTTTCCTTCACAAACTATCTGGACTGCATCCGAAAAATCCGGCAATGTAAGGTAAAGTATTGGGAGAGTTTCTAGATGAGTTCTCCAGCCCACCAGGACGGTTTGCGCAGGAAACCACACGAATTTCCGAATTAAAATATCAATTTCCTCGAAAATCAGGTCGATTAGGCACTTTCTGAAAACGGATTTGTAATCAGCATCGAAAACTGATCCTAGTCATATTATTGCCATCTCATATGGCCAGGACCAGTTGCGACCATCCCCTTGTCAGAAGGGTCCATTCGCCATTACTACGAGAAAGAAATTGCCTCGTATTTGAGAAACTTAAAGTGGCACATCGATCCATCTGAGACAATTGGTTGTGAACGAAAAGAAACAAAAGAAGTAAAGGTGCTGTCGACTACCCTAACAATAAGACAGTAGAGAAATAGTTTATGAAACGAAGATACCGTTGACAGGTTTTAGAATCACGTTTTCGTTACGCTCACTTGTTTAGTACATTCTTCTCCCTCAACAGTTTTTGGACTTCCTCATCGGCATTTCTAGCATCAGGAGCTAGTCGAGGCTCGGAGAATGTCTTTCTGAAAATATTATTATAGTACTACTACACTAGAAGAGAAATACGGCATGCGACACACATAAATGTTCGTTTTTTTCCGCAAAAATTACATTTTTCACTAAGCTTTTTTACTACATTTTTCAAAATATTGTCAAAGGTTTCGACCAAAAAGACCGAATGTTTTTGTCAGTACCCACCTGATTCTCTCCTCTCCTCTATTCTTCACTCTCTTCTCGGAAGATTCCTGATTCAGAGCTCGCAAACCTAGAATACATATCTAATTTGCATACACCAACATGCAGTTACTCTGTTTATCTATAAAGCAAATTCTAGTTTTATCATTTCCAAAACACACCACACGTTGACTGAGGACAAAGAAATAGTGCATGATATGAAGAGATAGTTGACTGATGAATTCCTTTATCCCTCCCTACCTTCCA
Source organism: Parapristionchus giblindavisi (assembly GCA_943737045.1). Taxonomy (NCBI): domain Eukaryota; kingdom Metazoa; phylum Nematoda; class Chromadorea; order Rhabditida; family Diplogasteridae; genus Parapristionchus; species Parapristionchus giblindavisi. The sequence continues at coordinate 184,173 of CALSFV010000056.1, read as the reverse complement.
CTGTTTTCTGCAGTTCCTCATTTGACTCTTCGAGATTTCCAATTCTTTGCCGTAGCCACTTTCGCTCCGCCACATACCGCTGCATTTCCTTTAATATATTTCTCAATTCATCGTTATCCTTCTCATTCCCAAAGTCGGTGTAAATAGTGAAAAAAGATTTAATGATTGATTTCATGACTCAGGCAAATAATAGAGTCAAAATAACTAATTAATTAATTAAAGGTGGACTCCCGCGAATATTTTCGTGAACAAACTGTGAAGACAGAATGATAGCAAAAGTAATTCTACATACCGTACACTATTTATTTTATGCTAATTCAGCATATTGATCGCTAGAATCAAGAATGAATCATGCTATCAAACTCAGGCAAAGGCGCGCTTTTTGAAAATAGGAAAGTTCGGCAATTGGATTCGAACCCGCGACCACGCGCGTTGTGGTCAGAATTTTTACCATTACGCTAACAAGGGAAGTGTAAGAAATATCTTTTAGACCTATGGATGGGAGTATTTTTCCTCGATAGCTATAGGCAATATAAGGTCGTGACCAAAAAATCAGAACCTGGCATGCACTTTCCGATTTTATATAAATAATTATATTTTGTACATTCGCACGCGCTGTAATAACACTCCCCTGATAGAGCACTTGAAAGATCAGCGAGAACATGGCGGCGTGGTGTAGTGGTAGTATGTTCTCCTCTTGATCACAATGTGTGTGGTTCGAGTACACATATGGAGGTTTTTCTTTTGCTGATTTTTAAACGTTTCGAACTTGTAATTTTGATCAGAAAAATAAATTACTCTTTTTCACAATTTTATGTAGCTGTTGAACTTGCATTTAATCATTTAGGAAAGCAGATCGTACGACAAGTTATCGAAATCTTATTCTTCCGTAGCCTCTTGGTACAGATGAACTATCCCAAAATTAAATGATCACTATGCTATTAAACAAAATGTTGCTTTATTTTTTGACAAAGATTTTAATTTTATTTCTGATCAAAATTACAAGTTCGGAACGTTTAAAAATCAGCAAAAGAAAAACCTCCATATGTGTACTCGAACCACACACATTGTGATCAAGAGGAGAACACACTACCAGTACACCACGCCGCCATGTTCTCAATGATCTTTCAAGTGCTCTATCAGGGGAGTCTTATTCCAGCGCGTTCGAATGTACAAAATATAATTATTTATATAAAATCGGAAAGTGCATGCCAGGTTCTGATTTTTTGGTCCCGACCTTATATTGCCTATAGCTATCGAGGAAAAATACTCCCATCCATAGGTCTAAAAGATATTTCTTACACTTCCCTTGTAAGGGAACGACGAGCAGTCTCCCTATCTTTTTGCATATCACTAGACACTTGCATAAGCGAGATGTAAGAGATTTCCATGATCATTCGCGGGTCTCCACCTTTAAAGCACGACCAATCACCTCATCCAATTCTCCCCTTAGCGAGTCGAATTCCGTAACGATTGTCTGTATGCGATCCTTCTCACCTCGGGCTAGAGCCAGCTTCTCAGCCTCCGATGTTTGTAGCTCAAATTTTCATATTTAATTTTAAAAATTCCTTTCACTTTCAATAATAAACAGACAGAAAGAAGATTATAAAGAAATAAAGCTAATTTATAGTTGATTTTATAGTTTTCCTTTAGCACAGCCATACCTTTCTTCTCAGACTTCCAATCTCTTCTTTGAGGTCGTTGATGGCTTCTGAATGCTTGGACGTTCGTTCATCGATTCCTTCTTCACTCTTCACTCGGGCAGATGAAATGGCCTGCGAACACTCAATGCTCAAGCTGTATAAACAAATATTTGTATTTGTGATTCGTGCCGCTTACAATAAGCATCGTGTAGCCCCATATAAAAGTTCATCTACACATACATTATGTTTTCAAAGTAATTACACAACGAACAAAAATTTAGATTTCGGACTTGGTACAGCCAGCTAATTTGAATCTCCATTCTGGCAACAACCCCTCGCAGACAAAGAAAGCGAGAGAACGTTACCAGAGAATTGAGAGTTTCAAATTCGCTTGGGTTCGTTTCAAATTCGCATCTAAAAGTCAGGAATCTTAGCGAACATTTGCTTGTTTCATAGCTCAAATTTCTCTGCTTGTAAAACTAATCTTACACTTTCTTTGTTTCTCTTCTCATCACCAGATGGTGCCAGCGAATCAGCCGATGACACGCGAGATCGCACCTTGAACCGCTGTTCGTGCTGAAACATAGAATTTGGTCTTTGATCTTTGGTCTTTGATCCCTGAACTCTGACCTTCTCGTTGAGGGTATCGATCAACTTCTGCTGTAACACATGCATCTGCCGTTTGTGGAGGGTCAATTCTGATTGGAGGACCTTGATTTTCTCTTCTGACGAATTCTCATCGAGTAGATCACCCTGAATTATTGATTTTAGTCTCTTTTCTATATTTTTATTTTAGAACAACATCAAAATTTCCTTCACAAAAATATCTTAATGTGTCTTTAAATCATTATAAAATAGTTCTTTTCAAAGATAAAATGATGATACGAGAAAAGAGAAAGAGAAAGATCAAAGATGAAACATTAATAATAATAACAAAATAAATGAATATATAGTGTTGAATGCAGTATGAGCTGCACAATTAAGATGTGTCACATATTGTATCTTTGAATGGGGCAAAATTGTTACCTTTTCAATCTCAGTCGCTCTCGTCTTTGTATGGGGACGACACGCCACGTACTTGGACACGTGCTTTGGACGCGCGTCACATTCCGCGTCTCGCGTCGGACGGTGGATCTGCATTTATTATTCATACAATAATTAAGACATTACTATCATGACGTAATTAAATTATTTATTTAAAGGGATCTTTACCTCTCTTAATGGTCTCTCCATTGTGCACACTATTTCTCTGCTCTCTAAGAACGAGAAAGCATTGCGCGTTGAAGAGACCATTGAGAGAGGTTACGCTCCCTTTAAAAGAAAACAACAGGACATCAGAGAACAGACTCTTTTACTCTTTTTTTACCACTTTTTTTCTTCCAACTTTTGAACATCACATATATATTGATTATTTCATAAGCTGTTATACAATTTCATATAATTGTTCAAAGAATTGCACACCCAAACCCTCCGTTCTTGCAAAACTCTATCGCTTTCTTTGTCTGTAAGATAGTATGGTCGGAGAGTCAAAAATAGCTTGAAAAAATCCTGGTACATACCCGTACATGCAGCTCCTCTACATGTCCAATGCTACTCATTAGTCGTTGCTCCAATTCCGCCCTGTCAAAATAAAAATTTTTAAAAAGTAATTTATTTTAATTTAATTGATTTTAAAGTGTTTTTAAAAAAGTAATGATACCTTTCGACCTTCCATTTCATCCGCTGATCGTCTCTCTCACGTAGTACTTGTTGGGTTTCGCTCTGAAAATATGAAATATCGATTGGTTTAAACGATTTTCATTGTTCTTCATTACTAGTTATTTCCCTGATTAACAACTAAAAAAACACGTTATCCGATGATATTTTTGAGAGCTCGGATCTGTAAGACTCGAGCATGGTCCGGACATTTCGCCAAGAATTTTGATTCAGGCCACTCCACTTTATGGGTGTAGGGTACCTTGGGCCCTGATTACAAAATGGTACTCAAAGTGGCCCTAGCAGTGGAAAGCGGCGCGCCAGGTGGGAGCCAAGTTTGAAAACTCGATTATCATATTTTTTCAACCGAACAACTTAGAGTCCAAATTTCTTCGGCATTGTCTTAGGCATGCCCAATGTACACAGAAACACTACTGAGATTAATTTTAAGCAATTCCTAAACTGATTTTTTTAACTCGAATTTTCGGTTTTTTTGATTTCTCGACATCTGAATTTCAATTCCGCAAAAGTTCTCTAGTATATTCATGGAGCCCAACTACTAGTGCATGTAACCATGCTAGGCGGAAATCTTGGATTGAGCGTGTCGGAAAAAATCTGTCTGATCGTCTCCAACTTGACTCAGTCTCGTTGTTTCATAATTTTTTGCTGTATTTTCAAAACGATTTGTGCGGAATTGTGGTCTACTCAAAGTTTAGAGGTGAGACTAGTAAAATGACACAAGAACCCCATCACTTGGATCAATTTGAAAGTTTCGGTCATGGTCGAAAATTTCAAAATTTCTCAAGTTTGAAATGTTTTCATTTATATGGCTTCTTGTGAAGTACTAATGATGTGAAGAATATTCAGCCAATGCTCAATGGTTGATCTCTCCTTTCAACCATTTTTCGAAAACTTTTATGTTGAATGCGTGCGAAAAAGTCAGAATTGTGCTTGAATCAGTTTCCAACTTACCTCCTGTAACATTCAATCTAACAAGGGAACCATAATGCATTCCCGTGGCGATATGACTAGTGACATATACCATTCGAATCAGTATCCGATTCTGATAAGACACCGCTAATAAGCAATGTCAAAAGTTTAAGAGCTTCGAGAAAATCGATAATGAAAATCGCACAAATACGAGCCAATTAAGATCAACTCTTTGAGCTCCTATCTCACCGACCCTTGTGGTGTAGTGGATAAGGCGCTCGCATTTCATTTTGTAAATACATGGTTCGATGCCTGGTATGCGATACTTTTTTGCTGATTTTTTCAAGTTCAAAAGTTCAGATCTATTGTTTTATTGTTATCCTTTGTAGATCATTATCGATCGTCTGCTTAACCTCTGATCTCTTGCTCGCGCGCTTTTGTGTCTGCTTTTAAGGAGTTTCAGCTTCTGATTCGATATGTATCATGGCACAAATGCTAACGGCATAAAAGGTTTATTGCTTTTATTCAGTCTTCGAAAAAAATCAGCAAAAAAGTATCGCATACCAGGCATCGAACCATGTACTTACAAAATGAAATGCGAGCGCCTTATCCACTACACCACAAGGGTCGGTGAGATAGGAACTCAAAGCCGAGTTGATCTTAATTGGCACGGATTTGTGCGATTTTCATTATCGATTTTCTCGAAGCCCTTAAACTTTTGACATTGCTTATTAACGGTGTCTTATCAGAATCGGATACTGATTCGAATGGTATATGTCACTAGTCATATCGCCACGGGAATGCATTATGGTTCCCTTGTAAGCACTTTGCAATGTACATAAAACACGCTATCTGAGAAAATCGACATAGGTGCGGTATCGATGAAAAATAGATTTTTCTGTTTTATGTATGATAATTACAGGCTCCATGAGTGTAGTTCACTGGTATTTGGAAATTCCTTCAAATTGAAAATTCGCTTCAGGAGGTGACCACACCACGATTTGGCGCCTTTTCCTAAAAAGTTTCTTTCGTATCCAATCGATTCGGGAGTTGGTGCACTCGAGTCCTTGGCTAATTCTAAGAAACGAGGAGAGTTTTTCGATCAACGCACAACAAAGGCTGGAATTGGGAATTTTCGAAAAAAAATTCACATTAAATTAATTCTCACTGTTTTCCCATGGCGAATGCAATTTTTTTATTTGCTCATTAGCTTCTCCATATTAAATTACACCTTTAGTTTAAAATTCATAATTTTTAAAAAATACAATTCATGTGAAATAATCATTTTTATAACGAACGTCGTGAATTATGGTGTGCTCCAACAGTAATCCCTAATCGGTTAATTTGGTTTTTCGTTAGTTTTAAGCGTATTTTCAGCCCTTTTCTTTACAATGTTAGAGGTATATGCCTATTCTGCACCATCGGAGTGCAGCTGTACGGTATATATGATGATCACATTGCTAATCGTACTTGTACTGTACGTGTAATGTAATTTACGTGCTCTCTCTTATTCTCTGATCAGTCTATAAAACCGAGAATAAAAAGTACGGAACGGCATGAGTATGGTAACTACTTCGCAAGCTGGCTCGGATACGAAAGTGAATAAAATTTACAGTACAAGTACGATCAGTAATGTAATCACCACATATACCGTGCAGCTGCACTCCGATGGTGCAGAATAATCATATACGTCTAACATTGTAAAGAATACCGCTGAAAATATGCTTAAAACTAATTTTAAACTAAAGGTGTAATATAATATGGAGAAGCTAATGAGCAAATAAAAAATTTGCATTCGCCATGGGAAAACAGTGAGAATTAATTTATTGTGATTTTTTTTTTGAAAATTCCCAATTCCGGCCTTTGTTGTGCGTTGATCGAAAAACTCTCCTCGACAATAGTTTTTTAGAATTAGCCAAGGAGTCGAGTACACCAACTCCCGAATCGATTGGATACGAAAGAAACTTTTTAGGAAAAGGCGCCAAATCGTGGTGTGGTCACCTCCTGAAGCGAATTTTCAATTGGAAGGAATTTCTAAGTACCAGTGAACTACACTCATGGAGCCTGTAATTATCATACATAAAACAGAAAAATCTATTTTTCATCGATACCAAAAAATATCTCAGTTGTTGAATTCTCTCAGATAGTGTTTTATAATCAATATGAAAATCGTTAATTTTGGAAAATTCATATTTTTTTACCATGACCCCGGGGTCATGGAAATTGAGTTTTTTTTCAAAAGTGAGCCGAATGCCGGGATTTCAGTTCTACTATGTTTACTCATCATGAAACTTCACATTGTCGTTGTCATTTGCTAATTGTCACGGCATTCGAGTCGAAAAACAGCAATATTTCAGAAATTTTCCGTGAAAGTAGGCACTCAAATTGATTTTTTTGAATTTTCCAAAGTTAACGATTTTCATATTGATTATGTACATTGCAAAGTACTTAGATAGAATGTTACAGAAAGTAAGTTGGAAACTGATTCAAGCACAATTCTGACTTTTTCGCACGCATTCAACATAAAAGTTTTCGAAAAATGGTTGAAAGGAGAGATCAACCATTGAGCATTGGCTGAATATTCTTCACATCATTAGTACTTCACAAGAAGCCATATAAATGAAAACATTTCAAACTTGAGAAATTTTGAAATTTTCGACCATGACCCCGGGGTCATGAAAATTGAAATTTTCAAATTGATCCAAGTGATGGGGTTCTTGTGTCATTTTACTAGTCTCACCTCTAAACTTTGAGTAGACCACAATTCCGCACAAATCGTTTTGAAAATACAGCAAAAAATTATGAAACAACGAGCCTGAGTCAAGTTGGAGACGATCAGACCGATTTTTTCCGACACGCGCAATCCAAGATCGATTTCCGCCTAGCATGGTTACATGCACTAGTAGTTGGGCTCCATGAATATACTAGAGAACTTTTGCGGAATTGAAATTCAGATGTCGAGAAATCAAAAAAACCGAAAATTCGAGTTGAAAAAATCAGTTTAGGAATTGCTTAAAATTAATCTCAGTAGTGTTTCTGTGTACATTGGGCATGCCTAAGACAATGCCGAAGAAATTTGGACTCTAAGTTGTTCGGTTGAAAAAATATGATAATCGAGTTTTCAAACTTGGTTCCCACCTGGCGCGCCTGCTTTCCACTGCTAGGGCCACTTTGAGTACCATTTTGTAATCAGGGCCCAAGGTACCCTACACCCATAAAGTATAGTGGCCTGAATCAAAATTCTTGGCGAAATGTCCGGAATCTTGCCGAAATGCTCGAGTCTTACAGATCCGAGCTCTTAATGTACACGCGTCGACAGAGACACAAGAAATTGTATATGTAATGAAGAAACCGAGCACAATGGTTTAAAAAACCGAAACCGAAGATATTCAGCATACCTTGGAACTTGCCAGCTGTTTCTCGATTGTGGCCAGCTTTTCCTTCCAGTATCTGAAATATACGGGAATTAAAGCTACTAAATATACACGTGCATACTGTATGTAGAAGTATCCATTAAATTGGATTTTATCGCCCAAATTTGAGACGTTTGAAACAAGAAAAATACAAAAAAAATGAAAAGATGCAACTGACTTGCTCTGTTGTCCGTACTTCTTCAACGCTTCCTGCAGCGCATCCTCGAGGGCTTTCTCGAATTCCTCCTTGGTGCCCGCCATTTTGACCTGACGTTTGCAAATGTTTTAAAAAGTATTTTATATTTATTTGTTTTTTTTATATTTCATATACTATTTATTCCGCTTCAAAAACCAAGAAATTTATCGAAACTATGACAACGGTGTCTTTATTTCACACACTATTTCTTCGTACTATGTCTACGAGAGAGCACTGCTAGATGAAGAGACCGTTTCTGTCAAGCTTACCTCAAGCCCTGCCTTCTCTCTGTGCAGTTGTTCCACTCGAGATTCGAGAACGGGCACTTTCTGGAAGATCAAACGATCTTGAGATTTGTGTTGTTAGAAGGATAAGTCATGAGTGTTCAGAACCACGGTCATTTTTAAGGACATCCTTAGCAGTCCGAAGACATTGAGCAGACTGATAGTCAGTGAGTTCAAAGTTCATTGGTTTAGGACTACCTTATCATACTAACAATAAGTCATAAGATAAATCCTCTACCTCAGCAATGGTCATCATTCGATTCATCGCTGTTTCGTGTTCGTCTCGTTCTCGCTGATGCTCTTCCATGCTATGCTTGGCTTCCTGGAAATCCAATTTAATCTTACTAAATTTAAATTTTAAAAAAATAAATTTTCATGAAAACTATGCATTACACTACGAACGAAGACTTTCGGAAACTTTCAGGACTTTCACTTATTTTAATACACCAGATTAAATATGAGTAAAAATCCCTGTCCTATTACATTTCAGAAACGTAGAGGTGCCAGGCGCATAAGCATATGATATTTAAATAACAAAGTAAGCATTTTCAATTTTGTTTTTTTTTTAATTGTCAATTCGTTAGTGACCTTCTGTGCTTCAGCCAGCTGCTTGGACAGGGTCTCCGTTAGTTGTGTCTTCGTCAGCAAATTCGCCTCGATCTCGCCGAATTTATCGTGGAGATCGGCGCGTTTTTCGGAGAATTCCTCGTCCAGCGCCTGAAAGAGATCAAAGATCAAAGATCAGAGATCACATATCGAAATCTTCGCTGCATCTCATTTTCGTCTTGCAATCAATTTACTCTTCTGTGTGAATATATTCATCGTTCTAATAGTATGAACATACTATTAGAACGATAAATAAGTACATAAATACATAAAATATGAAAGATCAAAGATCAAACGGAGTTTGGCTAGAGCATCAATGGTCACTTCACCACACAAGGGGAAATCATTGACAACTTTTACGAAGTATATTCTTACCTGCAACTTCTTCCTTATCGATTGAAACTCATCTTCGTGCTCGGTCAACGCTTCAGCAGTGAGTAGGGTCTGACAACGCTTTGATACGCAGACTTTGTATCTAAATATCAAAGATCAAAGGTCAAAAAGTATAAATATTTACAGATTTATTAAAATTTACACGCACTATAATCATTGACTAAAATGATTGTTCAGTGTTTTATGGTGTTACGGTTGCTAAAATATCAAAGATTAGAAATCAAAAGATCAAAGATCAAAGACCAAAGATCAACCTCGGATCGTTGAATCCTTTCCTCCACTCGGAGGGATTCTCGTCTTGCACGACGAGATCGTGCTCCATCATTGTGTTCTGATACACCTGAAATATTTTTTGAAGCTTTTCGCATATTTCAAAGCAACGATTGGAGCAATTAGCCAAATTAATTAATTATTCTTTTTTTTTTAATTTTAAATAATTTCCAACCTGTAAGCGCTCTTCGAGATACGTGACCGCCTTGGATAGCGTGTCCTTCTCTCCCTGTAAAGGAAAGATGATTCGCTTTTATGCCATATATTTTGATATCACGTCATCTTTCCAAACGACAGCACTTTTTTTTATATTATTTACCTTACAACTTTATTCACTTTATTACTTATTTACTTACTTTTTTTCATTTAATATTTATTTACCTGTATCCTATTGATGACGAGATTGGCCGCTGCCGCTTCAGCCTGCTTGATCTCCATATCCTTTGCAGTCTGGGCGATGTCTGCCTGCAGTAGTCCACGAGCTCGTTCCATGTCCTAATAAGTGATCTTTGATCTTTAAAAATTGATCTCTGAAGTCTCGTTGTCTAAACAAATTTTCAAAGGGGTTGAGATATGTTTCAAACGAAATTCATATGCGTTGCGTAATTTAAAAATCAATTTCGTGATTGGATCGATTATCTGTCGAAAAGTCGCAAAAAGAATAGAAAATCAAGACTCTCCTCCTTTTACACACTGTCTCGTCTCATTTTCTACTCTTTTCGTGACGTTTCAGCATTACCTGCAACTGATCTCTGAACTCCGCGAGACTCTCCTCGGACTGTGCCAGCCGCAGGTTCAGGTCATCGATCTACAAAGATCAAAGATCAAAAACCAAAGATCAAGAGATCAAAGAGCGCTAACCGTATCCACCAATCGTTTGTTCTCGTTGATCAGTCCTCGTTTTCTGTCAGCGCATGCGGATGATAGACAATCTCCAGAGGTTCCAAGCGAAAAACCTAGAAAATATCTTAATATCTTAAAGTCACACCCTAATTTGACATTCTCCGCTCTGGAAATGCCCTCTCGCATTCTTTTCTGTGAGGGAGCATTCTTATAATATTAGAGCGGTGACAAAAATTAACTCGGGGTGTGTCTCTAGCTTTTTTGTTAGCATTATATAAATGCTGAATTAATCCAAATGCTTTTTAAATTCTCTATTAATTATGTAAAATTGTGGGCGATCTACAAACTGGACTACATTCAATTATCTCGTAAATAGATTAATGTAGATACAAGAAAGCGACTGGATGAATAGGCACTAGGTCGAATGAGAACCGGTGAATAATAACCGACTGGATGATCGCCATTTGCAGAGACAGAGTGTTGGTGAATAGACAAAATATGCAAATGGTTATCATCCAATCGGATATTATTCATCGGTTCTCATTCGACGTAGTGCCGATGAATGGAGATGAATAGTGGTGTAGACACGTACTGGGAGGTCCAGGAGGTGGAGGCGGCACTTCGAGCTCTTGCTGCAATTGCTGAAGCTGTTGGATTCGACGTCGCTCCTGAGGCGAGTTTGTGGGATTCTCGATGCCCGAGTCGGCCATGCCTTCCGATTCCCGCTCACGTAGCTGCAAAAACGAAGTTTGGGCTCATTTCAAAAGTCAGAAAAAAAAGGCGAGGCAAAACGTATTAGTTATTCTGTTGGTTCAGCGACATATTCAAATAAGTTTCAAAATGGTGATATACGAAAAGAAATTTGCAAACATTTTTTTCTCTTCTCAAAAAAAGCAATAATGCAGATGGAAAAAATGGAAAGACCCGTACGATGCCGACAACGAAATTCAAGGTTTGGCACTGATCTTTGATCTTTGATTACAAGTCTTCAGAGACCAGAGAAATATGTAATGAGAAATAGTGAGAAACGAAGAGATCGCGAAATATGTCGACGTTTTGCTATCTGTTCTGCATTTTTTATAATGGAAAAGAAACAACTAACCATTTCTCTCAATCGTTCGCACTCTCGTCTCATCGTCTCAAGTTCGACACTCAAGTTGTTCTCCTGTTCATTCGTCTTCTGTAGATGATCACGCACCACCAACTCCAACTGAGAGGCCTTACTGCGCCATACGATCGCCTCGTTGCGGTACGCCTGACAATATATCTATTGTTGTTTTCATGATAAAAGCACACCCAGAACTACCACCTAATTTGAAACTCTCCGCTCTGGCAACGCTCTCTCTCAGACGGAGAAAGCTAGAGAGCATTACCAGAGCGGAGAGTTTCAAATTATAGGAGGTGCCTTTAACTTGTCAGATAGCTAATTATTGGACTGTTTAACCTTACGATGATGTAATATAATAGATTTCTTTCGCAGGAAACCATTACTTTCATTATGCACACGATTTTATTCAATCAAAACCCTTTTTAATCACATATAATTCTAACAGCATTCTTCATTTTCTTGTCGGTTTTAGTTTCACATTACACATATTTTTATTCCTATTATCGTATTTCTTCTCTAATACCTGTAATTGATTAGCGGTCTCTCTCGACACATACTGCTGCATGGTGGCAGGATCGAATGGATGGGCGGGACTACTCAATGGAGACAACAGAGGAGACGGGGCCAATTGCATCTCTCCCGTCGGACTCATAGTGATCGATGGAGCTGAATCGATAATATCAATCGATAATTTAAATTGATATATTGTTTTCATTTTATTTTGCCAGATGATTTTGCAGTACCAATTACCGCACGTCAAGCATCTTAGGCTGGAGGGAGATGAAATTTCATTATGGCAAGAAACATCAAAGAGGCAGGTGATTTTTAAGGGTAAATCCTCGAGCTATTTTTTACTCTCCGCTCTGGTATCGCTCTCTCGCAGACAAAGAAAGTGAGAGAGCATTGTCAGAGCGGAGAGTTTCAAATTATCTTGCGGTATGTCTTAAAATTTTGGCAGTTGATTTTATAGCACCCGATACCGAATATTAACAATAAGCATCTTCCTGGAGCGAGATGAAATATGAGTATGACATGAAACATGGATGTGGCAGGTGATTCTTAAACGCACGCTAATTTTACTCATTCTAACAAGGGAAGTACAAGAAATATCTTTTAGACTTTTGAACGAGACTATTTTTCCTCGATAGGTATAGGTAATATATGGGCGAAACCAAAAAATTAGCTGCGACCATGCACTTTCAGATTTTATATAATTAATTGAAGTTTGTGAAAAAATTCTTCATTTTTTGAAGAAAAAACGCACTGTGTAGGCGAGAAACAGGGTATGAAACAAAGCGCTCCTGAAAGAGTACTGAGAACATGGCAGCGTGGTGTAGTGGTAGTGTGTACTCTTATGGATCAGACTGTGGGTGGTTCGAGTTCACGTATAGGCATTTTACTTTTGCTCATTTTTAACAGCTTCGGACTTGTACTTTCGATGGAAATTTTTTTTAAATTTCAGATTTTTTTTTCACTTTCAGAACGTTCATGCGTTCGTGCAAGTTGTTGCTATTTCATTGTCTTTTTTTCATTATTTCCAATATATATTTAGCATGTAATAACTTCTACGAAATTGGGTGGTTCGAGTTCACCTATAGGCATTTTACTTTTGCTCATTTTTAACAGCTTCGGACTTGTACTTTTTTTTACTAATTTTTTTCTCTCATTTTTTGACTTTCAAAACGTCCGTGTGTGCTGTTTGTTGATGTTGCTCTAATCTGATCTGTGAGAGACCCTGTCCCAACTTTCCTTTCATCAAATGTTAGATATGTGATCGTCGATTGTGCTGGATTTGCATTGTTGACTGCTACCATTGTTGTTGAAATATTATTTGACATATATATTTTTAATAATTTGTTTTTTGATAAATTTCGTAGAAGTTATTACATGCTAAATATATATTGGAAATAATGAAAAAAAGACAATGAAATAGCAACAACTTGCACGAACGCATGAACGTTCTGAAAGTGAAAAAAAAATCTGAAATTTAAAAAAAATTTCCATCGAAAGTACAAGTCCGAAGCTGTTAAAAATGAGCAAAAGTAAAATGCCTATACGTGAACTCGAACCACCCAGAGTCTGATCCATAAGAGTACACACTACCACTACACCACGCTGCCATGTTCTCAGTACTCTTTCAGGAGCGCTTTGTTTCATACCCTGTTTCTCGCCTACACAGTGCATTTTTTCTTCAAAAAATGAAGAATTTTTTCACAAACTTCAATTAATTATATAAAATCTGAAAGTGCATGGTCGCAGCTAATTTTTTGGTTTCGCCCATATATTACCTATACCTATCGAGGAAAAATAGTCTCGTTCAAAAGTCTAAAAGATATTTCTTGTACTTCCCTTGTAAATGCTATCTCGCAAATAAAGAAAGCTAGAGAGTGTGGCGAGAGCGGAAAGTTTAAAATTAGCTCGGGGTGTGCATTTCAAAGTTGAAAAAGAAGAAGAATCAATAATTCACCGTGATAGATTCCCGCGTAGAGTGGATCAATAACATCTGTCATTGTATCCGCATCCGCGTACTGTAATCGATTATTGATTATCGATCGATGACTCGAATTTATTGATGCACAAACGATTAGGAGACGCAAAACGTAAACAGAGCGATCTAACTAAAGGTTTATTCACTTTCTTTTTTCCGGAATTAAATATGTCATAAATAAATACATCATTAGGATAATTATCATAAATAATAATCCTAACCGTCTTCGCTGCCCGTTCCTCCTCTTGAAATTCCAATTGTGACAGACGATGGGTCAGACGAGCAATCTCTTCCCTGCATAATAATAATATTTCATCGATTACGAAATTGCGGAAACAATAAAATTGAATCGATGTAATGAATATGAATTGTATTTATAAAATTCGAAAAACTAAATATATTTTAGAGTTGAATCTTGAGCTTGCATCATTTATTGTATACTGATTTTTTAAGTAAAAATAACCTTGCAGCCATGGTTTCCTGTATCAATTGATTCACTCTTACGGCGTGCTTCTTTTCTGTAGCCTTTCTCTCCGCATCGAACGCCTACAACAATTTCAATTTTCACGCACTTTTTTCGGCTCTAAAAGGCACCCGAGATAATTTTACTCTCCTCTATGGCCACACTATCTCGTAAGAAAAGAAAGTGAGAGAGCATTGCCAGAGCGGAGATTCTAAAATTAGCTACGGTGTGAATTTTATGATTTCTCACATGCCATGAACATCTGAAAAAAACATTTAATAGCTGGACCAAAACGCAAAAAGGACTGCCAAACGAAACAAAGCCACACCTTCTCCAACTCCCTCTTTCCCTGCATCAACTTGTGATTCTCGTTCATTACGGTGCTGTCCTCGGTCACTTTCTCGATCTGCAAAGATCATAGTAAAAAGATCAAAAGATCAAAGATCAAACCTCTTCGATTCGCTCGCGTAGCTCGAGCAGGTGCTTCTCCTTCTGGTCTCGCTCTTGCAACGCCTTCCGTAGTTCTTTCTTGAGGTCGTTCATCTGAAAGATCAAAGAGCAAAGGTCAAAAGATCAAAGATCAGCAACCTCCTTGTTCTTTCGTTGTGTGGGCGTGAGGTACTCTCCCAGATCGTCATGATTATGATTGCAACCGCGCTTCTGACAGTGAGGTACGAATCTGGAGAATGGAATGAATTGATTGAAAATAAAGAAAAAAGGGCACGCACGACGAATTTCTTCGTGATTAAATCAATCAAAGTCGTCCATTTATTACAATTCTTTAATTTTACGAAAATTTTACGGATTTGACTAGAAAAAAAAATTCATATATTTTTTTATATTTTATGAAAATTATGCACATTCCTGATACATAAATGTCAAACTGTTGCGTTTCCCACTGTAGAAAAAAAAAGAAGAAAACGCAAACCTCGTGTCCTTCGCTATCCACCATCGTCCAACCACGTATGAAGCTGCACTACCCGTTGACGATGTGACGGACAATGCGTCGTCCTGAGGGTTCAAAGATCAAAGATCTCATGTTTGGTTAAAAAATCGATGCAGTAATCAAACCAGCAGAGATAAAATCAAAGATCAAAGATCACCGTTACCACATCACAGGCTCTCTCTTCGCTTCTGGATCGTCGCGGAGAATGCGACAGACTACAATCTTCATCGGTCAAAATCGCCGTTTCCGGAGCATTAGGAGAGTCGAGTAGGGACAGAGGAGAATCAGCCGATGATCTACGACTGATTATTGATTAGATGGATTATCTATAGTTTGCTTTTAATCGATGATCGATGATCATAATAATTAATATACAAGATATGCAAATACATACTGCAAATATACTAAATATTATACACATACAGATGCACTGTATTCTGCAAACAATGAATAAGTAATTGATGTACCTATGATTTATCGTGGTGAGAGTACAACGAACCATTCGATCAATAAATTCGTTCAATTCATCAATAGTCATGATTACCGTAGTACCTGTTTGTCGTGATGGGAGTCATGTACATTCGATTGCCGGGCTGCTCTGAGTCGGTGTTGTTCTCATCACTCGTATCTCCGAAGATTGCCACTGAATATCGATTGATTTATCGATTGATTGAATTATTGATTGATTTCAGATGTTTATATTTGCCCATACTATAGATTAGGTTCAGAATCAATCGATCAAATAACTTAATGATTGATTCAAATGGTCTTAAATGGCCAAATGTCAATGTCAAATCTCTAATGTCATTGTCAATGATTGAATGGCTATAGATTTATTATGGTTTTTTACCTTAAATTAGTTTCTAGCACAACTCATTTCTTAGTATCTCCCATTCTTTCTTTCTCTATCATTGTCAGAAATGGTGGAATGAGATGAGTTTCACTCAAATAACAATAAAAAATATCTACGCTCTATAATGCTGGCTTCTGAAAATGAGACACAAATAAAACAACAAATCTAAAATTTTTAATTCAACGTCTATATAATTTTCCTTTTTTTCCTTGATTGTCATCATTTTCGCATATCCTTAAAGCCTGGTTATTTACGTTGAAAATAAAAATCGTATGGACAATGATCATGCTAATTGTAAGCAGTTCATACAGTTTCCCGTTAGAAATTGGCCTATTTTTCGCAATATGTCATTAATATATTAATATAATATAATGAATTAACCTGTATTCTTCTCGAACCATGACACATTCAGTTTGGGAATCTTCGTCGCTCCTTTGTCGGGGAATCGATCTGGCGACTGGCGATACAGTGGAAATATCTGCAAATATCATACATTTTTGTTCAACTCACATTTGCAGAACTACAGGGTGCGCCAAAATTACCCGAACTGGTGTCACCATATGATACCCATGCCCCCAATGCATATGCGCAACCCCTATTGTAGCATCATGACGAGTGATCATTGGCCACTCCGTATGCAAGGTTTTAAGTCAGTTAGTCAAGTCTTCTAGTAATGAGGAAGTCATGTCGACCGCGACCCATCATTCTGAAGTGTACAAGAACAGAGTGACATCCTTCATCAGCTCGGCTTTCACGAGTCTGCTTTTTTCGATACCGGTATCAGATACCAAGATCTTAGAGGAACGTCCGGGCAGAGGTAGACCAATCTCATTTCCCACCGCTATGAACCGAGATCCAATCCGAAAGATGGTGTTTCAAAACCACAAGTTGACGATCTGGAGACTTGATATCTCGAACACTTCCATTCCTCGTCTCCTCAAGTCTCAGCTGACTCTTCTCCCTTACAAGTACCGTAAACTGTTAGAACCGAATGAGCGACAGATCAAGCTCCGCTGAGAACGGTGACCTCAACTTTTTATGCGTTGTGCTAGGTCCGCGCACATCAGCACGATGTTCAGTGAAGAGAATATCTTACCTTCAAAGGCAACCTGAATATCAAGAACAACAGAATCATTGCCTATAATCCTGAAGAATCCTACAGGACAGCTGGGGACATGGGTCATATCAGTCATCCACAATACGCCAAGGGTTTAGCTGCTTTTTGCCCAAATTGAAAGTCCCCTCTCGTTTTTGCCACCCCATGTGCCCAGATCAATAAACCATATTATACCAAGTGCATCCTCGAAGACGCACTTTTACTCCAATACCATACCCACTTCGGTCAGGACCACTAGACCTTTCGGTAAGATTCTGTAGTCAATCACATGACAAAGTTGACCCAGTCGTGGTTTTTCACCCGTGCACTCGGCTAAACCTATCACACTGAAAGGCTTCCGAACTCCCCCGATCTCAACATCCTCGACTGCAGTGTTTGGAGGTGTGGTAGGCCAAGATGTCCTCTATCAAGCACCAGACGGTCGACTCCCTCAAGGCTCCCCTTCTCAAGGCATGGGACAAACTCTATGACATTTACCCGCGGGAATAGGCAATCGCATATGAGAAGAGACTCAAAGCCGGTGTCAGAGATAAAGGAGGCCATACCTAAATTCGCTAATATGTTTTTGTTGCCTATATTGTTGACAAACTTTGCTATGAACCATATCGCTTAAATCACATTATAAAGGGGAGAATCATATGGTGACACCAGTTCGGGTAATTTTGGCGCACCCTGTATAAGCTGACCCGTAATGGTGATAAATGGCCCGATTATAAACTGGCACGTCAATTTTTTTCTCGCTTTTTTGGCTAAATATGTGATAATATGTGATACGTGTTTGATAATCCGACCAATTTATAAACTGACCCGTAGCCACATTGATTATATTCGAAAACGTATGGCAAATATATTCAGTTCAAAACTCCCTAGATCCACTCATCCGCGTGTGCTCACCGTATCGCGTTCCTTGCGTATATCCGACGGCCGCTTGAGGATTCCTTTGCGTGGCGCGGATGCTGCCGTGTCGTCCGCGATTCCGCCCCGTGACGTAGAGGGCGCACACGCGTCCTGCGGCGGTTGAGGTGATGGTGGCGACGGATCGCCATCCATTTGGGGGTATACTGTAAGACTGGAGTACGGTAGATTAGATATCGATTGATATAGAGGTACAGATTGATAAAACGGGATCAAAATATACAGAACAAATCAATGAGAAGAGTAAACTACGGTAGCGAATGTTTTATGAACGTAGGTCACGGTATCGATCGATAATCAAGGTAGATCAAGGAGAGTGGGACAAAATCATCGAAGAATAAGGAAGTAATGAAACACTCGTGAGAGGATAAGGTTAGTCCAGTAATCTACGTCATACACAACAGTTGCTGTGTTGCAAATGGGATCATGAAATGAAGTCATTCTTTCACTTAAAGAAGGAGAACCAGGAGATTTTAGAACAAGTGAAAATCTTAAATGAACTCCCCAAGCTAATTTTCTCTCCACATTGGCGATACTCTCTCGCAGACAAAGAAAGCGAGAGCGCATTGCCAGAGCAGAGAGTTTCAAGTTAGCTAGGGGTGCACCTTTAAAACTCTATACTCTGATCACATTTTCTCGCAGACAATCGAAAGTGTCAGAGTGCGGCCACGGAGCGGAGAGTGCTCACAAAATGATGAATATTTTTATAAGCGTTTCTGATCTGAATGTAATTTCACCGCTGATATAAGACTACTTTTGATAATAATGACCCAGTTAAAGACGGCCCAGAGGTATTTTGACGAGAATGCAGTTCAGAGTGGAAAAGCAACTACGCTGAGTGACTCCTCTCTCTCCCTCTCCATCTACCTCTCCATCTTCCTCCCTCTCTCTCTCCATTTCCTTCTACCTCTCCCTCTCCCTTCCTCTATCTCTCCATCTCCTTCTCACTCTCCCTCCTCTCTATCCCTCCCTCTCCTTCTCTCTCTCTCTCTCTCTCTCTCTCTCTCTCTCTCTCTCTCTCTCTCCCTCCCTCCCTCCCTCCCTTTCCCTCCTGTCTCTCTCCCTTTCCATCTCCTCCCCTCTCCCCCTCCCTCTCCCTCTCCCTCTCCCTCTCCCTCTCCATCATTCCTCATTCCATCTTCAAAATGCAGTCTTCTTCCCTTCAGTCATAAACATCGCTTCAAGATCGATAGACGTCTGGCGAACAAGTGTTTTTCACCCAATAATAGAGTATGATCTTTGAACTTTGATCTCTGAACTTTGATCTTTGAACTCTAATCTTGATCTTTGATCGTTAGATGCAAGATGTCACTACTGAAATCAATCAAGTTGTAGTAAAGTCAAAAATAGCTCAAAGCTGATCTTTGATCTCTTAAGTCTTATTGTCAGGTCAAATCCTACCAACAAAACACAATGTAATCTTTGAACTTTGAACTTATCGAAAACCACGGGCCTTGCCCTACTCTAGTCAAAAATATCCCATCTCATCAAGTGCCCTTCAATACAATCCCACAAATTCATAAATCACACCACACACCAGTTCGCACTATGTACACCAACCACAACACAACACATACACGATACAACATTTATTAGCAGTATATGTGGTAGAGGATTGTAGGACTACCTCTGATATCGTAGATAAATCAATAAATCAATAAAACGGGGTATAAACAACATTAGCATACTCGTCCGGAAAAAAGTACAAGAGAGATACAAACAAATCAACTGGGGACTTTTAAAAAAAACTATTTTTAAATGGGCGGGGCTTAGGAATAAATATATATATTAATAATGACAGTAAATCAACAATTGTCAACAAATATGATCTTTTGAATAGAATATAGAAGCGGTATGATTACAAGTTTCAGCAGACAGTGATTGATATAGATTCTGTTCAAGCCTCTATTAAAGAAAAGAAAAGAAGGGTAGGAAAATTAGCTCCAAAATCATCAGGAAAAGCAGACGATCTAGAGTTTGAACAGGCAATCAAAGTGCAAAAAATAATATGGGACCGTCAGTGAAAATAAATCAAATTAACGAAAGAGAGAAAAAACTTGTCAAAGAGTTCAGAGATGTGGGTGGAGGATCAAATGAGAAATAGTAAGTGTGATAGGATGAAAATATAGATTGAATGATGGAGGGAGAGGGAGAGGGAGGGGAGAGAGGGAGAGGGAGAGGGAGAGGGAGAGAGAGAGAGATAGAGAGGGAGAGGGAGAGAGAGAGAGGGAGAGGGTGAGAGAGAGGGAGAGGGAGGGGAGAGAGGGAGAGGGAGAGGGAGAGAGAGAGAGATAGAGAGGGAGAGGGAGAGAGAGAGAGAACAGAGTCCCAGGTGAGAATGAGGAATTGATGATCGGGTAGGGGTAGGTATTCTACGAGAGTAATAGAGTTAGATACATCGACGAGAGAACAGGGAGAACGAGGAGAGTGCAGAGAGTGAGAGATAGAGTAAAAGAGTAAAGGTACTCCTCCAAACAACACACTACTCTGGGCAGGTAGGCAGAGGGAGAGGGAGAGAGTAAAAGGGAGAGGCAGAGCGTAAGGATGGTAAGGGGTGGTAGAGAAATGACATTATAAAGTGGGCGGGGCGCCATTGCACCACGAGGTGGTGGTGGAGGAAGGTGGACAACAATTTAAGTAGCTAATCAATCAATAAATAGTTTTTGAGAGCTCATCAATCGATAATAAGTGATCGAAAACTAATAGATAGGTCCTCTTCTTCTCTGAGGGAGGAGTGTGAGTGAGACCTAGGGTGACGGCTCTCTCTCCCTCTCCTTCTGTCCTCCCTCTCTCCCTCTCCACCACTTTCATCCATCAAACACCTCATTCTCTCCCTCTCCCTCTGCCTCTTCCTCCTCTCTCATCCTCAGTTATTCATCGTAGCCCTCTTTGATTCGATGAGGTTCTTGAACTGGGACAGCACCGCCTCCTCCTTCTTCTGCCGTTCTTCGACAGTGAAGCCGGACAGCATGCGCTTCTCCTCCGATGTCAGCACCTGGAATACGAAAGATTGGGATTCGTGCAAGATCAACTTTGGAACAGTCTAGAGATCAAACTACAACTTCAAAATAGTCATAGAGATCAAACTATATTCTGAAGGTAGCCCATAATTAGACAAAACTACAATCCTAACCTGATCAAACTACAATCCTATCATCATGTCTTGATCAAACTACGATCAAGCCTAATCATCAATCTTGCACGAAATCCCATCACTATTTCATTATCTCTGTCTCTCCTCTAAGGGCAAGCGTAAGAATCAAGTATTGGCTACATACATTGCCGTATCCTCACAATGCGATGATTGATCCACTATATATGGCTCTTTTTTTAAATGTGGCTAGCACTATCATATCCTCTCATCAACCATCTCCCACTATCCCATGGATACCCAATCAAAATCACTTCTCAATTACTCTCCTTTCAGGCCCATCTCTTTTCACTCTCTCCCTCAACACCGCCAATTGCAAGCATGCACATTCGTGCTGCACCACCGGTACACTAGACCGACTTGCAGGAGGAACAAACAATTGGTGAGCTGCACATCTAGGAAGACGTAATAATTACGAGTTCAGAAGCCCCTATCGTAGTTAATCACGTCATATCCTTAAACTATCACAGTGTATTCAAATCTATAATATATGTATAAATAATATAAAATATATAATATATTCAAATAACTTTCTTTCCAATCCCAGTTATCCTTGTCAACAACTTTCCCTAATTGCAACTAGGCACATCCTTGCTGCACCATAGACGCAAGATGCGCTCGCAAGTGAGGCGAACGGTAACTTCAATCGGTCTTTGGAAAACAACAATATATAACAGTTATGTGTTCACTAATTCCAAGCATATCTTACCCTCTCTCGTAGTATCACATCAACGTTCAAATAAAGTCAGTTCACGATACCTCTACTTCCAGACTCTCCATCTTCTATCATTCACTCCCCCCCCCCCCCCGACACCAGGCGCATTCGTGTTGCAGAATATGTACAATATATCAGCTTGTGGTAAGATTAAACGATGAACCCATGCTATGCTCATGTATATCGAATAATACATTTTCGTCACACTCAACAGGCTTTGATATACTGGGTCGACCCTGAAATGCCCTGTATATAGAGGGACCATCCTGCACATGAGCCGTATATAATGGTTCGATGCACGGATTATGAAGGTATCAAAATGTATGATATCGAATTCAAATATATATCATATCATATCCTATGAGTAGATCACTTGTAGGAGGAAAGAGCGATCGCACACAAGCCACGAAAGGATAATAAATATAATAATTAAATATAATCAAGCTATTTTAATTAAATAAAGAATGGAGTGCTAGTCAGCGCCTTCTAATGCCTGTTCACAACCGTAGATATCGTGTATTATAAAAAATAGTCCAAATAAAGTCATTAAACGAATCAATCCCATTACTCTATTCCCTTCTCACCCATTGCAACCAGGCAAATTCGTGCTGCACGAAGGGTACATGATGCGATTGAGGGAAGTCCGAGCAGTGACGCCCGGATTTTTTCGGTAAACGTATAACAATAACATGTTCACTCCCCACCCCTATCCCATATATTATATCGTTCGCTGTCAAATACATTACAAATGACCTATCTCCTTCTCAGCGTCTCTCTAAATCTCTTCATTATCATTGCTTTCTTCATCTATATCACACAGCGTCCATCATTTCATCTGTCAATCGAGCAGAGATCAAAGATCAAATATCAAAATACAAGAAACTATCAGGCTGTGTTCAGAGATCATGGATGAGGAGAGCGAGAGTTCGTGTCCCAGCAATGACAAAAAATATTAAAATTATGCATTTTTTTAATGTAACAATTATGCATTCACTAGTGTCAATTCAACCATATCATTCCACTATCACATAGATTTCAAATAAAGTCAACCTCTCATAATCAGTCTCTCTCCCTCTCTCTCTCTCTCTGTCTGTCAACCCCCCTCCAATCGCTTCAGTATATCCCAAGCAGGCGCATTCGTGTTACTCCACGGGTATTTGGCGCGACCTTCTCAAGTCATAGTGATGGCGTAGTAGGAGCTGGGGGATAAAAGATTTACGAAACAAAGTTTACCAGGGTCTCTATCATAACACGTCTCCAGCTATCTCACATAGGTCTCAAATAGAGTCAACTCGCGAGTCAACATTCCAAACCCAACTGAAGAAAAAGAGTGCAAACTGACAATGAGGAGAGTTCTCTCTACTTTTCGTTTCTTTTCGCACCTTTTTGCATCTCAAATATACCATAATCTGCATTATGTTCCTCTAGACTGTCAGTAATTGGACATTCCCTCCTCCCACTCTCCATGACATCTCCCCTTCATCTGTGCTGTCAACGTCTATCATCATCATGAAGAATTCAATGATCCCAGAGATCAAAGATCAAGAAACTAGACGGAATAATGGCCCATATTAGCAGAGAACAAGGGCTGCAAAGCTCAGGTAGACGACATAAAGAGAAGAGATCGCAGAGAGGTGAAGTGATGGGGAGAGATAGAGAGAGAGGGAAGGAGAGAGAGAGAGGTGGTAATAGACACTTGCAGGGAGATGATCACCTCTAGTAGATAGATAGCAGCAAAAAAAGATAGGAAGAAGGGAGAGAGATTAAATGAGAGAGAAAAGCAGAGGAAGAGAGAGAAAGATAGATAGAGAAAGGGAGAGAGAGGGAGAGAGAGAAAGAGGGAGCAGAGAGAGACGCAGAGAGAAAGAGAGAGTATAGGCAAAAGTACTCTCTAAAAGCTTGTAAGTGTCCGGCATGCATGTCGCTACTCTTCCCTCATAGCTCTTCATAAGTGATTTCTCATCCCTCTTCCTCTCCCTTTCTCTTCCTCTTCTCCTCTCTCTCTCTCTCTCCTTCAAGCGAACAACTGCTCCTCTCTTCCCCTCTCTCCATCTTCTTCTTTTTCAGATCAGTTGTAGGGGGGAAGATGGAGAGCTTGAGCGGGAGATGGATGATTAGAGGGAGGAGATGGAGGGGAATAAGAGGGGGAGAGAGAGAAGAAGGAGGAGAGGGAGAGGGAGAGAAGTAGAGGGAGATGAAAATGAAGTGAGAGTATGAAATGCGAGAAGTTAGCGCACAAAAAGCGGATTCGGAGATGAGGAAGAAGATGATGATGATGGGCAGCGAGATTAGATAGTCATAAAAAGGATAAAAGATAAAGGTAAATCCCGGAAAAATACCCTCCAAGACACACCAAGTCCTACTGATAATGATAATTCAACGCCAATTCAGTCCGGAAGGCCTAATCTCTTATTCGGATCTACTTCACTGCTCAGATAAGGTATATTGATCAATAGGGGAAATCCAAACCATCTACTTCACACCTATCCGAAACGGGAAATCAGCAGGCCCATCATCCATAACACAGTCCCCATTTTCGGTACCCTCGCCGTCTATTTTTATATAGTGGATCAATTCTCGAGATAGGGTGGGTTCATACATAAAATTCGTTATTTTCGCTTAAAAAATCGTCATTTTTAGCTTCCTTTTTTCTCAAGTGGCCTAATATGGCCCTTATATAGTGGGTCAATCCCCGCACTGCGAGAGAAGAGAGAGAGAGAGAGAGAGAGAGAGATAGAGATAGAGAAAGGAATAAGATAAGATACATTGGACAGTTTGATAATCTATGCTAGAGATAAGTGAGCTATTAAAACATCCATAGTTGCAAAGATGTCGAGAGATACTGTATTTCTAAAAGGATAGAAGCGAAGGATCAATCTGTAAACCCAATCATCGACTTAACTAGGGAATGGTTTCTTTGATGGTTGAAATCACGGGGAGTGACCTACATAGTAATATTCAGCATGGTCGAATTAGTTAGAATCAACTTTCAAAAGCTGCGAATGATCGATTTTTAAACGAAACCCGTCGCATATCCGCCGCACAAAAGACAGCCAAAAAAGATTTTTTGGACTTCATTTCCACCGAAACAGCATTTATTTGCTTGAATTACCATGCAGACATGAAATGCAGTCGGGGGAATCGAACTCGAGTTCAAAAAGTGAAAAAAACTTTAAAAATGCAACTTTTTGGCTGTCTTTCGTGCGGCGGATATGCGACGGGTTTCGTTTAAAAATCGATCATTCGCAGCTTTTGAAAGTTGATTCTTACTAATTCGACCATGCTGAATATTACTATGTAGGTCACTCACCGTGATTTCAACCATCAAAGAAACCATTCCCTAGTAAGACCACGTCGAAACATGAAACGAACAGGTCATTCACATAATCACTTTTATCGCCTATCGTACAGCGATTTCTTCCAGCTATTTCAGGAATAGAATATGGGTCTAACACAAGCCGGACATTTTCGAACAATCTTTTGAACATCTAGCATAAGCCATCACTCACCCTCTCCATGTGTCCGATCAATTTATCCTAATAAATCATCTTTCCCTCTCCCTCCCAACTCTCTCTCTCTCTCCCTCTTTCTCACAATCCCTCTCCCTCTCCCCTCTTCTCTCTATCTCTTCTTCCCTGATGTCTCATACTACTCCAGATCAGCAACAATGTCTCTCGATAACATTAATTATGTGATTTCTCGGCTGTCAAATCATTGATCTCTTCCCCCATTGATACTACTACTACACATACACAGCTGACCAGAGAGGGAGAGAGAAAGGGGAGAGACAGAGAGAAGGAGAAAGAGGGGGAGAGTGATAGAGAGAGAGAGAGAAATAGAGGGAGAGAGGGGGAGAGAGGGGGCGAGAGAGGATAGGGAGAGAAGGAGAGAGAGAGAGAAAGAGAGAGATAGAAGGCAAATGATTTGATATACACTCCACCATAACCCTGATATTATTACTACTACTACTGCAGATTGACAAATCGAGATATTACTAACGAATAAATGGACCACTTCTGTTTTACGCTGTGACGCTCTGCTCTAGCAACACGAACACGGCTGACTGGGATCAATCCTCGCAGACCTAATTCTAAGCAGGCGCATTCGTGCCGCACCGTGTGTATACTAGGTCAGAGGATGCCAACACTAGGATGCTTCTTCGTTTGGATTCTTCTATTCATATGATTTACCAATTTGCTGCTCCTTTGTCCATACAGCCCGTCATACACGCAAATTAGCAACAAGACATGCAGATTTATTAGGAATGTTGCCTACTAATTAGTCTGTTTCGGAAACGGATCAATAAGTAACATGCAAACCGGGGGAAGGGGGAGGCAAGGCTGTGCGCATGGCTATTTTCTGCCGATTTGACTGGAAATGTTCCGATTTTTGCAAGACAAAGCCATGCGCAAGATGATGGTGGGAAGGCAAGGCTGTACGCAAAAAGAATTCGTTTTCACGCGCCCATCTATGATAAGTAACAGACTGGCAGTGTACTATTCCTTAGCTGTTCTCCACAGTGTGAAGTCCACACCACGCCATAAACAGTATCCTTGAACACAATCCCCAGCACTATACAGTATCCCCGGACACTCAGTTCAAATCGAGAATCCGCCCTATCACATACCTGATTCTCCTTGCGCAACCGGGTCGCCTCCATGGCCTTGTGACGCGCGCCCGACATGACGTAGCCGACCTTAATTTATATTATTATTATTAGAAAATAATTAGAGATCAACATTCTGCTGCAAACAATACAGCATATAACTTTTACTGCTTGCTGTCGCATTGTCAGAAGTGATAAACAAACGGGTGTTATAAGCAGTATGGAACCCGAAACCACCAAGACGCTGCTACATCATTATCACAATAAATGAGTAGGCTCTAATGTACAAGTACAATTTTGCATAGATTTAAAATTCAAAGATGTGAACTTCAATATATTAATAATTGTGCTTCATGATGTTTAGATGTTTCAAGAAGAAATTCGAAAATCTCTCACAATTCAGGTACTACTATATTCGCAAAATTAAATCAGTTTACAATCGCCTCCTGGCTGTTGTGCCTACCGTACCTTCTCGTACTCCTGAATATCATCCGAACTGAGGCCAATCTCTCCTCGTCGGGGGATACGCTTGCCCGAGGCGATGTATGCGGCCATCGCCTCCGCCTCGCCCTTCAGCATGTTCTTGCCGTAACTGCAAGAGAAGGAGTACTGTATATATATATATATGAAATATTGATTGATTCGCAATACAGATTACATGCACTATTGATTGATATATACTTACCATGGTTACGGTTGCAACTGGAATAATGCTTTATATTTTGTTTTAAAAACTGTTTAGCTGAAAGTGAGAAGAAAAAACGTCTTGATGACAAATGGCTAATCATTTACAATTGTTACAACTGCAATCTGCTGACGTAGATCATACACAAAAACAATACAACTAATTTATGACTGATTAAAAAAGGTAAAGGTAAAGGTAGTTTCGTCTTCAACGTTAAACGTTCTATGACTAATTAAATAATACAAATACATACTCGACGCGGGCAGCATTGGCAGCAGCTACGGCGGCCGGATCGTTCTTCGCCAGAAGATGCTCGGGGATAGCGGGGCCGATTTGCAACTGCAACCATTTAGTTTCAGGTTTCACAAGAATCATAACTGGCATTCATGAAAGGGGAAGGTGATACATCGGGTGGAAACAATTCATATTTATGGTACACAGCGCACAAATATTAGAGGTGGTGACGTTTACTCTCGTATACCACATGAGCTCACAAGAGCACCATATCATTCTACAGTATCCCTGCACTTCCCTTATCTACCCTATCCCCTCCTCGTCCCTAATCTACCGTTTCCCCTCCTCATCCCTGATCTACCGTATCCCTACATCATCCCTGATCTACCGTATCCCTCCCTCGTCCTTGATCTACCGTATTACCTGTTCCTCCTCCTTCTCCTTTCTATCCTTCTCATTTCTCATCTCACTAGTAACCTCCACCCATTCATCCTCTTCGGCCTCATCCTCATCATGCTTCTCATCCTTCTTCTTCTTCTTCTGCAATTCAAAAATCAATTAAAACGTGTAATCATGAATTTAACTTCGAAATCCAAAACATCTTTTTCACTCAAAAACCTGTATTTTGGGGACTCTCATTCAGTATCATCATACATAATAATGTTAATAACAAAAAAATAATTAATTAATTAAAATAAATTTAAATTAAATTAAATACGAACCTTCTTCTTATCCTTACTCCTCTCCACATTTTCCTTCTCCCTCTCTTCCTCCTCTCTCTTCTTCATCTTCTTCTCTTTCTTCTCCTTCTTCTTCTTATCCTTCTTGGCCTTCTTCTCCTTCTTCGCTTTCTTCTTCGGTTCCGACTCTTCGGATGAGTCATCCGACGACTCCAGTTGCATGTTGGGCACGGCGTCACCTAAAGATCGTAAGATTTGGAGAAATTCAAAAATCCCTAAACACAGTCAGGCTTCGTAATTTTTTATGTATTTTTAGACCCTTCTATCGTACATGTAAAAATGATTGTATTATGAACGGTGTGAATGGGTCTGAACGGATCAGGCCGATCAAGATTTTGAGCGAGCGATCATGAGCGAACCGAGCATTTTCGTAATTTCTCTATGTTTTCATTGTTTGTCTCTTATTCGCATCTACTATATTAAAATAATTTAGGCCAAAATATAGCCATCTAACAAAAACCTTTGGTTTTACTTTGAATAAATTGCCGCAATGAACCAAAATTTACCTAATTATTCAGCGTATAATTGGAACAGTTTATTCAACGTCCAAGCAATGATTTTGGTTAAATGGCAATATTTTGGCCTAATTTATTTTAATATAGTAGATACGAATAGGAGTAAAACAATGAAAACAAAGAGAAATTACGAAAATGTTCGGTTCGCTCATAATCGCTCGCTCAAAATCTTGCGGGCCTGATCCGTTCAGACCCATTCACACCGTTCATGATACAATGATTTTTACATGTACGATAACTCACACGAAAGGTTAGACCACAAAATGTCGGTTTTCATTGAAATTTCGTCATTTTCCAGTACCAATACGGAATTGTGTGTGAAAAGTTTACTACCCACCCACACTTGAAGCGTATTCACAGACAATCACAGCAATCCATCGTTCTACACGTGCCCACGTCTACAGCATCCAAACCAGACATGGCCTATGGCTATCCCATGGGATAGACCCACCCGCAAAAATTGGCCTTTCATTGTTACCCACCCGCAAAATTGGACCATAAATTGGCGATTTTCTTGAAATTTTCACGATTTTGGGGTTTTTATCTCAAAATCGGGTTACCCACACGCGTTTTTGACCCAAAATCTAGGTACCCACACGCATTTGAAGGGCCTGGGATATTGATAGACCATCACTGATCCAAACCATGCCCAAATCTACCGTACCTTGAGTCAGTTCGATTCGCCTCTTCTGATCCTCTCTCCTCTTCTCCTTTGCCCTACTCTCCTTCATCTTCTCACCCTTCGCCGCCTCCTTCTTCTCATACGACACCGCCTTCTCGTGCCTGATATTGATATATTTATAATATTTATTTAAATTATTTATTTATTTACTGTTTTAAACATCCATCCATTTATTAAACAGCGTTAGGCGCAATGGATAAAAGATCATGTTTCTGAAAAAATCTCTGCGCCTGTTGGGCCCCAAATCAAGTGATCATACCTCATTCTTTTCACCTTCAACCCGTCGTATCAACGTTTCACGATCAGCCCTTATTGATGAGAAATACTGTCATATTATTATATTTGAACACAGAAGTGACAAAATACAGTGAGAGTGAGATCATGCCCTCTCTCCGGTCCCCCCCCTCTCTATTACCTCATTTCACCAAACATTCTCTCACTTATTGTCACCTTTATTCAATAAAATAAAAAAATAAATAAATAATAGCTGACTTCTCATAGACATCCTGTATGTCTCCTTGGGTGGGCGATCGTGCCCACACCTCCTTCACACCCCTCTCCATGATCTCCATTCGCTGCTCACGACGTCTGCAAATCAATACACGATCAACTCCTTATACCTCGAAAATGTCTCATAACAACCATACGCTAGTGGTACACAAAAAGTGCGCGTAATTATCGTATCATTTTAATAAAAGTACTTACAGTAACGCTACCGTACCCGGTATAACTCAAAGAGCTACATTAATCCTACCGTGCCCTATAGATACCCAAGGTATCATGATGATGATACTATCATCTACCGTATACCCAATGCTACCGTACCTCTTCCACTGTTCGTCCTCTCTCCTCTTCTGCTCCGCAGCTTCTCGTCTCTTCCGCTCCTCCGAGTCCTCTCGATCGTCTCTGCGACGCTCATTACGACGTCGCGAAGGACCAGCGTCACTGAAGGAAGAGATCAAAGATCAAACTCTGGATTACACAAAAGATCAAAGATCAACAAACGAATCGGACTAAATATCGTTCAAAGATCAAATACAGTATTGCACAAGATCTACTAAATGAGTGAGGCCAATCAGAAATCTCTGTTCCGAGATCATTGCATTTAGACATTCATGAACAAGAATTCAACAACCAACCAAGATATCGAAAACAAATCAATCAATCAATCAATACTACTCACATCAGAGGTGATCTACTAGCACTCCTCGATCGTCGTCTCGCGGGTGGTGTGGATGAGGAGCGACGACGATGACGATGAGGAGGAGAGGGTCTGGAAACGGAGATTAAATAAATAAATCAGGTAAAAATAAATAGAAAGTATGTTCTAAAGTTTAATTATTGTTATTCATGTCAGCAACAATTACAGTTAGCAAGAATTCAGATTGCTGACAGCATCATAGGTCGAATAGCTAGGTTATAGGATTTCTAAATGTGGTAAGGATTTTCGATTTTTGTGAAATTTTGGCTCAAAATACGGACAACTTTCTCGATTTTTAGGAAATTATGGGTCGAAATGCGGTCATGCTTGGTACTTTGTAACATACTTTTCGACCTATGGACAGCATTCATTGATCCCAAAGGAAGAATAAATGAAAGTTGAAGAGATCAATAAACAATTGTTGAAGAACCAACCTTCGTCTGTCGTCTCTTCTCGGTCGTGAATCACTGCGACTGCGAGATCTGCAAAACGAAGGGTCAAAGATCAATTCACATTTTTTGTGTTAGATTGATAATTCGTCTAGAGCACATTTCATTTTTCATAGAAGAATTACGAAACACAAACCATCGCAGGCTCATATCAGACTACTACATTATCGTGACGCAACAAGAATCCGCAGGGTCATTAAAAAGATAAAGTCTATGTCTTTTTCGTGAAACTTCTGACCGGAGAATTTGACTTATCGTATCTTTACCTTTTTTTATTTCTCGCTGAAACAGCATCACAATTGATCTTTTTCTTTCTTCATAATGCCCACAAAAACTACCTTATCCACTCCGATCAAACTAAGCGACTCGATCAAACTACAGCACTACCGAACCTTTTTCTCAACGGAGTTGGTGTCCTCCTCATTCGTCCTACTCGACCATTCATCTCATCGTCGCTGTCTCTGCCTGAACATTCGTCAATTATTGATTGACAGAAACCAATCAATAATCAATCAATGAAAGTTCATAATAAGCGGCTATTATCCCAATCAGTAACCTAAGTGCAAACACAATTCAACGTCAGTTTGAAGTATATTCTATAAAACATGCGTTCGTACTCTAGTGAACTATGTTACATGCAAAAAGTTAAGCCCCCCCCCACAATATCAATCAATAAAATACTCCTCTACAGTACCTCTCCGTCTGTCTCTATCTCCTCTGATGGGAGATCGTCGTGGTGGAGAGGGACGTCGACGACGAGGACTGCCCGAGCGAGATCTAAATAGATCGAATGGAATATTGATTGCAATGATAATAAAAATAGAGATCTATTTATATATTTTTTGATTACTAGAAAATACAAAGTGCATATTTTTTTAATAAGTCTAAGCAAGTAAAAGACGACTTAAATGAAGAAAATTTGTACAAGGAGAAAATAAAATGGGGGAGAACGGACGTTCATAGAAGTTTTCCCATCAATGATAACACACTTCCTTCTTTCATTCATTCACTCCAATCAATGTATGTGGGTAGAAAAAATATGACAGACTTTCTGATAGGACCAAGCAACCAAATGCACCCGAAAAATAGTTTTCAAGTTATACTTTTTTCTAAACTAATTCGAGCGCGCGTTTAAAACGCTTGCACACTTCAAAAAGTTAATGACGAGCATATAGTGGAATCTCCAAAACAGCATCAATCCAATGAATCATAGAATAATTTTCACCCAGAATATCACGAAGTTGAAAAAAAATCAACATGTAGCCAACCATGATGATTTTACTCTTGATAAATGTGTTCAGATGAAATAAAAAGAATCTTCAAACCATTTCGTTTTTAAAATGAGATACGATCTTGATACTGGAATGAACGCCATAACTCTAACAATAATTGTCTCAATAACTAAATAAATATTTGTTTCGTTTCAAAGAAAGCGAAAGGGAGTACCACTTTCCTAAAAATCAATAACGATCAATCAATAATCTCCCTCACCTCCTTCTCTCCCTGGATCTCTTCCTGACTGGACTACGACTGTCCCTTCTCCTCTTGGGTGACACTGATCCTGATGAGGAACGATGACGACGACGTGCGGGACGAGAGACCGATCTGGAGATTTAATAATATTTAATTAATTAATTAATTAAATACTTAAATATTTCATTCACAAGAGGCAACACCCGGTAAAAATTGTATGCCTGGCGGTATGAATAAAATAATAGCAAATTTTCGATTAATTCATTAAAAATACGAAATTTTTATCTAACGCATGGCACGATAAATGTGTGAACAAAAGATCGGTTGCCCACGTATGTGAATCAAAGTGATATACTGTTTCATAATAATTCAACAATGCAGGTTACGATTGATAAAATACTCTTCAATTCAACAAGTGGATATCGTGTTTCAGGCAATTGATAATAGCGACAATGCAATGATGCCACGGTACTTCTCGGCACCAACGAATATATAAACACTAATAAAATGAATGAATACTCACCCGCTCTTAGATCTGCTCCTTCTCTGTTGTCGGACTGGAGGCGAGCGGTTTGCTCGTCGTGGTGGAGAAGGTGTGGGAGCACGGATGGGTGAGGACTTGTATCTGGAAATTATTATTATTATTATTAATATAGTGTGGTCAGAAATACGATACGTTGGGGGGGGGGGGGGGATAACTGCTATAATTACCAGAAAACCACGGGGACAATAGTACTAATTAGGCACGGTAATTTCTATTTCAATTGCTTCTCGTATATTGAAGGAAAGTTGCGTAAAATACAATAGAACTAATTAAAACGCTAGGCAACATATCTTATCAAGATTCACAGAATGTATTGTTCGTATTCATAATTTGAATCCAAATGAACGACGCAATACATACCTGGCTGGGGGCGATGCTTGTTTCTTCGCTTCAGCCTCACTATCCGATGACGACGATGAATCGGAATCTGAATCCGACGAGTCGAACCTGAGCTTGGCACCGACTTCAACAGCAGGAGAACTGAATCAACAGTACGATAATCTCATAACAAAGATATAATCGAAACCACTTCAGCAACAGAAAGGAAAATGATTAAAAGACATACCTTTTGCCGTTTGTCTTGCCATTTGTCTTAACAGTGGACTCCTCGTCGGAGCTGTTCGGTATAGAAATATCACTGTCAACCATTTTAACGAAAAGCGTAATATAACTGACTGAAGAGTTATGAATTCGAAACCACTCAAAATAATTTTGGCAACTTGCCAAATACCGTATGGCAGCAAGTCGAGAGGCATTTCTATTTGAGACTCGATTATTTTCAATAGTTTGTCAATCATTTTGTGATGAGTTGTTCATTAATATTTTTCTTTTTCTCCATTTTTACATATTTATATTAATATTTTTGTGGTTATTTTTGTCACCAACATCATAACTACTCCGTTGAAGGTGCCGATACTGAAATGGAACGTCTCTACCAAGAGACACATGTTCTTCTGCAGCAATCTCACTTTGCCATGGGCAAATTCGAGCAGGCACGCGATGAATCAGATGGACAAGGCCTCGCTCAAGCAGTTTATGAACAACTCAGGTTTGAATTTTCCATTCTTCTTACTTTTGTCCCGTCAAATTTCGATTTTCCTCCATAAAAACACTTTTCTTCTCTTGTTCATGGATTAATCCACATGTAGTCTATTGCAGATTACATATCTGTTGTTATCCTAAACTATAATCAAAATATAATAATTATAGGTCACTTGATGAACACTGCAGTCGTCTAGACATTCTCGTCAGCAAGGAACCACCAACGCGACGTCATACTGTAAGTTATTATTATTGATTGATTGATTGATTAGTTGTTAGTTTTCTGTCGGCTCCTAAGTAGTGAAATCGTCCTAGAACCGGTTATTTGCTTAGCACTGATTATCGATTGATATTGATTTATCAGTCAATCAATTCAGGTCCGAATGAAAGTGGACGGACTCAAGTCGGAGTGTCATCAGGCGAATCTAGCGATGAATGCGCTTCACAAGAGACTGACGACCAAGGTTAGTCAACTGTTCAGATTGTACGCAATACACCTTATTATTACACCAATTCCACGTATAACAAAACGCTTCGTAATTAATGCATCGATACATATGCGAATCTTTAATTGAAAAGTATCGATGATCCAATCAGACTATCCCTCAAAAGGTAAGTAATCTCTGCGTGTGGTCAGTGATGGACAGCATAATTCTTTGGTCTGAGATATATCATTTTTAATTGGTTCGCCTAATATTTACCCGTAAAGTGCAGCACTGTATACTATTAGTTTCTTCATTTTCAATCGATAATAATCAATCAATAATGCTGTTCCAGTGGCGTGCCGCATCCGATCGCGACGAACTACTCAAACAACGATTCCGTCCGAATGAAACCTCACTGAGTATCGAAGATCACGAACTACAGGTTAGGATGACTGTTTGATGAATGGGGGTATTTATTTATTTATTTTATTATTCCTTCAAGTATGTTTTCATAAGGATATTGCTTTCAAAGCGAAAGAGTGGAGATTGATTTAAGTCGCATATAGCGATTTCG
The DNA here is from genome assembly GCA_943737045.1 of Parapristionchus giblindavisi. Taxonomy (NCBI): domain Eukaryota; kingdom Metazoa; phylum Nematoda; class Chromadorea; order Rhabditida; family Diplogasteridae; genus Parapristionchus; species Parapristionchus giblindavisi. The sequence continues at coordinate 148,975 of CALSFV010000056.1, read as the reverse complement.
CTTTTGGCCTGGTATTTCTCACTTAATCTTATGAGAATAGGTATACATTGTGCTGTCTGAGATATTACTAATGCTGAACATACGATGATAGATGGATTCTAATAAGATATCTGCAGTTCACTACAGTCTTTTTGACTACAAATATTAATTAGCAATATTTTATAGGTGAACCATCGTCTGACTTCCTCCAATCGTCAAGTTGATGATCTGATCAATCAAGGTTTGCTTTTTGTGGTTTTCAAAAATCTTCGCCTCCTCCTTCACGCGTAATTTGAAGAGTGTTCTAATATGATATGTTTTTATACCCTACATAGATCTAACTCTTGTTGTTAATTCTAGTATTTATGTCTAGGTCATTGATATTAGTAAATATTGCATGTGTGTTCATGATTTGTCCAATCGAATGTATCTCAATTGTCCAACTCAATTAGGTCAATCAGAAACCGTGATTCACAGGGTTGAATGTAATAAGTTCCTTTTCAGGTGCGGCAGTGCTGGAGAATCTCAGATCGCAGCACATGAACCTGAGAGGAGTGAAGAGACGATTCATGGATATCGGATCACAGGTACTGTACTGGCAAATGAGCCAAACTTTGGGATTACGGTACTCGATCTTGCTTAATAAACTGCTGTAATCGGTGCAGTTCTTGGCTAACATACAGTAGCGGACAAAAAGATGTCACATTCATGTTTTTCGATGATAATTTTTGTTCCACATGCGATATCTTCCTGTATTCTTTTCTATTGGAATTAGCAACCAATATTATCATTCTTAATGAACCATAGCTCATGTCAAATCGATATTGCGAATACATAAAAAAATTCGCGATTTTCAGATATGTCAAAAATAAATCAAATAAAAAATATAGACAAAGGATGTAAACCCAAATAGTACGGAATTGTGGAGAGTATATCAGTATCGAGTGAATGAGCCCTTGGTCTTGATAACTAACTCACATATTCTTACCATGGTGTCGATCGACTTGAGTCCTGTCGATTGCCTGGAGGCAGCCCACGCTCCCTCCAGCTGTTCCTTCTTTTGGGCGGTATTCTTGGCCTTAATGCCCTCCCGGCTTCTCTGCAGTACCTCCTACATGTCCTCGATTATATTCAAAAATTGACTGGGTCAGTCGAGAGCGGTTATACGGTGATGGCACAGTCAATCACTCACATGTCCCGAGGCATTCTTACGATCGTTATCATGCTGAAAAATGAAAACTCGGCCGATATTCTTGAGCGCATACGATCTCAAATTATTATCCAGTATATCTACGTACTGGAACTTGTCCATCTTTCTATTGATCCAACACGTTGAACCTTTTACCGCCACTCAAATAGCATGCCCATATAACTGTGCTTTCTCCTTCGTGCTTGACATCGGAAAATGGTACTTGGGATTGAATCGAGTACCAGCATGACCATGTACGTACTCAATGTTGTGATATCCTAAAAAATTGACCTTTGATTGGTCTGACCGAGGCACGTTATGCCGCACTGGTCGACACCAGTAAAGATACGCGCGCTCACTGCACTCTCGCGCGGATATTCTTCAGGATTATAAGGGTTTCATGGAGAGATGGACATCTCCCAGTACGCGGATATCCTGGAGAAGAATTTGAGATCGTATATGCTCAAGAGGATCGGTCGAGTTTTCATTTTTCAGCAGGATAACGATCGTAAGAATGCCTTGGGCCATGTGAGGAATTTTCTGTGCCATCACCGTAGAATACCGCCCAAAAGAAGGAACAGCTGGAGGGAGCGTGGGCTGCCTCCAGGCAATCGAAAGGACTCAAGTCGATCGACACCATGGTAAGAATATGTGAGTCAGTTATCAAGACCAAGGGCTCATTCACTCGATACTGATATACTCTCCACAATTACTATTTGGGTTTACATCCTTTGTCTATATTTTTTATTTGATTTATTTTTGACATATCTGAAAATCGCGAATTTCGCTAAAATAATTTTATTTTTTTTATATATTCGTAATATCGATTTGACATGAGCTATGGTTCATTAAGAATGATAATATTGGTTGCTAATTCCAATAGAAAAGAATACAGGAAGATATCGCATGTGGAACAAAAATTATCATCGAAAACATGAATGTGACATCTTTTTGTCCGCTAGTGTAATCCTTATATAATAGTTCATCGCTACTGTAAATAAATATTTTCATTCTAGAGTAGGAAAACCGATCCGATAACCTATTACCGTATTCCTTGGGCATTCCACACTACAGTGTCCCTATCTCATTCCAGACTACCGTAATCCTTGCTCATTTCCAGTTGGGACTCTCGAACACGACGATGCAAATGATTGAGCGACGCGTGAGCGAAGACTACAAGATCTTCCTCGTAGGCTGTCTGTGCACCCTCATATTCATGTACGCCTTCTATCGATTCTGGAAGGGATAATTACGGTAGCAGGGCATACTGTAGGTATATTTTTGATTCATCCGATGTTGAACAAAGATACTGTATGAAAGTCTTGGTCTTCTAACTTATCGATTTATTGCATCTGTTTAGGATCACCCAGTGTGTAATTGTGTAATATTTATTATTCGATTCAATTGTATGATAGTGCTAATACATTAAACTCGTGCTGTTTATGCTATTTTCTATATTGTATTTAATGTGTTGTGATGATAATTCTGTGATAATGCACACCTGATAAATATTTGATTTTTTATCTTTGGATTGTGGTAGAATGATCATTGCCATCTGGGTTACGGTAAAATATATGATCATTGGCATCTGGGTTATGGTACAAATATATGATCATTACCATCTGGGTTACGGTATAATTGCTTCGATCTTCGGAATAAGGTATAGCATATCACGAATCTATCATCTCTGATTATCATTCAAGTCTTGTTTGCACGATATCATTCTTCATTTCACTTTGTCTACTAGTTATCATTGCGAGCGGTCGACTGCAAGTATGAGCATTCACGAAACACGCGTGACGTGGTCCGAAGTCGCTGATGTAGGTATTATTTGTTTCTTTGATCGATAAAATGACCAATCATACTGTAGAATAATATTTGATCTTTGGAATATACGGCATATACTATTTGATCTTTGATCTCAGAAATAGTTGAATATATGTAGTTTGATCTTTGATTTCAGCAGTAGTCAATATATGATTTTTGATTTTTGATCTCGGAAATAGTCAAATACAATAAGTTTGATCATTAATCTTTCATCTTTGCAGTTGGAGGCCCGCCTCATCGAGATCCTCTTGAAAGCAGGCAAGAAGAATGTGAAGTCTGTCCGATTCAAGTTCGTCAAACGGTCCGTGAGGTTTTCCTAGATGTTACGGATTACTGTAGCAGAGCTCGTATGGCTTGTACCTATACTGTAATATTCAGATTTTAACGGTAGTAAGGCTGAAAACATTTATTGCGTTGTAGATCAATAGGATCGTTCTTTTAACGGATCGTTCTTTTTACGTATATTTAACGTACTATTTCTAGCGCGATGATCTCGAAACGCGACAGAATTAGATTCGAAAATCACATAATTTGATTCAAAAATCTCCTAATAAGATTCGTCGCTTTAATTAGATTCAAAAATTTCCTAATTAGATTCAAAACGAGTTGCCTGAATAATTTAGGAAAGATGGACTCGACGTGCTGTTCTCATTTGCCGTATGTCAAGACTGCGAGATGACCTACGCACATAAGGCTGTCCAGGTAACAACGTTTTTCTTTTAACTACGTGTTACTGTGATATATTTGCATATTTTGTCCTAACAAGATAAGATTACTGTTCTAATTGACTCATCATTCAGTGTGACATTCTGCCGACCAATCCGGACGTTCCGGTCACTTACTCAATCGGATTCGGACCGGCCGCAAAGCTCGGCTGCATGGACAACGCCATACAAGTAGGCGGACCACAGCTCGACAAGACTTAATCGATATTGATCTACCGTATCTGTCTCTTATCGTTCAACTTGCTAATATTCAATCAATAATCAAGAGTTCTTAATGCAGCATTTGTTGATTATCAACACAATCTTTAAAAAAAACGAATTAATTATTGAAAAAAAAGAATCCAGTCATTTCTAACAGAACAAACGAAGATGGTTACTAAATCGTGATATGAATACTTAATATAAAGCAATCAAAAAAGATTTGTGAAGGCGTAATCGGATTTTAAAATAAAATCAAACAAAATTGTTGGTGGGTCAGAGCCGTTCTGTCAGCTTCGTTGCTCATCATCACCGCGGTGGTCGAGCCCACTAGCCAACGAAGAACTCGCTGACCGAGGCCGCCTCAAGCAGCAGTGATGAATTGAACAATCTCGGAGAATGGATTAGGCTGCCATCATACCCACTGATAAAGTGAGGAGGCGAGAGGGTATGAAAGCGCGCGGCGCACCCCAGGCGGGTTAGGCGAGAGTGATCTGATCTAGCGTAGGAGGAGCGCGCGTTGTTCTCTCTCTCTCGTTCGATTTGTGATTTTGAGCTCCTCTCCATACTCAGCCAGAGAATCTACAGCTGGCCAGCTTTCTGTACCAACTTTCCATCTTTGCCTCCCTAGGTGGCTAGGCGTGAAGTAACTTTGTACTAAAAAATATTAACTTATGCAGCTCGAATAAAATGTCAAACATCTAATCAATAAATACATATTTTTCAGTAAAAAGTACTAAATGTGGTAATTTTAATTGACGACATTACAAGTCATGCTCACATCGGTGACAAATAATGTTGCCTACCAAGATGCCAAAAAATTCACTTTTTCGTAAGTATCAAAGCTGTTTTTCGTCGTTCTTACTTTTTTAATATTACATAGAATATCGTTATTTTCTCTTGTCTAAGAAACGATAAACGATTATCATTAGCAAATGGGTTTCTTAACAGAATGTTTCGGCCAATGCCTCTATTGATGAGTTTCTGAAACATATAGTAAAGGGAATGGCGTTACCATTCTTCAGAATCGGAAGTAATACAAAGATAGCTAAAGGATAACGGAAATTGGTGAATTTACTAGTAAGGAATACTACCGAATCTATGAATACAAATGATGTGCATGTTGCATACTGTTCGGAAGTTCTTCGTATCTTTCCTTTTGGAAGACATTTAGTGTCCCTAGTAGCTAGGCTATAGCATATAGCGTCGATTAAAGATTTAAAAAAATCATAGATTAAAATGGTTAATATCGAAATAGTTAGTATGCCTGTTACGCATTATTTATCTGCCGTTTTCTGCTTTTTGTTCGACAAAAGGCTTTGTTGTATATTGTTGCGTCATCGCTGTCCTCTTCACGAAAAAATCAATATTTATCACAATATACATAATTATTAATGGGTAGTGGGCATCTTGCAGTCGGGTCCGACGAGGTTTCCGCAGATCTTATCGGGATCTACCTCCTTATCAGTGTCCTTTTGCAGCTGCAAATATCGATTTTATTGATTGATGGAAGATATCTATTGATTTATTTTAAAATATCCCACATCATCGATGATTCCGTTGACGAGATCGTAGCAGACGTCTTGGAGGAATCCAGTGAAGGTGGACTCGCATCTGTCATCGAGCTTTGATTGAAGCATACCCTGAAAATAGAGAGATCAAAGATCGATATCAAAAGATCAAAGATCAATGCTTGCTCGATCGATGACTGATGGACGGAGAGATCAAAGATCAAAAATCAAAGATCAAAGGTCACGAACCTCAGCGCAGTCAAGGTAGTTATCGGCGAGAATGACAAGATCTTGGCAGATGGGACACTTGTGATCTCCCGAAGCAGCATTTCCGGTTGCGGCTACTGTAGAAGGATATTGATTTATCGATTTATTGCTCAAGCTGTTTTGATTTATTGACTCCTATTATTTATCATAGATCATTCTTTATTTAACGTACATCATAAATATACTAATCGTTCTGTCCTAATCGCTCAATAGAGGTCATTGTTGCTGTTGATTGATATTTTTTTTTATGAATGTGATATAATGTGTGAAATGAGTAGGCAATTAAATTAATATTATTAATAGATGTACAAGAATAAGTATGCATGCACTTTAAATATAAATGTTTTAATTAAATATCAAGCAACGGATATTGCAAATCATATTGTTTGATTTCTTTTTCTATGCAGTTCCATTGTGTATGGTCTATCCTAGTCAAACAATCAAAAATCAACAAAAATGAGTCGCGTGATCACTCTATCCTACAACACGTGCTCCTATCAGTGATCGCCATTGCCTTCACCACTAACAATCACAAGTCAATCAGGCAACACACAACAACCATTGTCATCCAACGATTGCAAACTTTAAAGAAGGGGACCCACGAGATTTGGGCTGCGCTATTGACATGAAGAACGTGGGACATAGGAAGTGACATTCTGTTCTCTATTAGATTTGACTGCGTAGAGCGTGTGACTCAGTGGTTAGTAGTCAGCGCTTGTAACCGCGCCACACGGGTTCGATTCCCGTTTGCAATTTTCTATACAATTTCAAAAACTCGCGCCCTTCCCTGGGCATATCAATGAACTTTAAGTCCGAATTACGGTATTCTGGAGCATCTAAAATTTTAGAGAAAATTGTTTTTGTATACAAGGAGATGTGATGAATAGTTCTGTCTGGCCAGTTTAGTCACGAAAAAACTCGTGGGTCCCCTTCTTTAAGAATATATTCGGGGCTGGACAATTTCCAAATCGTCCAACCAAATAATGATTACAGTGGGTGAATGTATTCATGAAATATTCATGCACACATTTATTAATATATTTTGTAGCAGTCTAAAAAAATCTCACCATTTTTTCTGCATACTGTGTGGAAGAATACTTCCTACTGTACTCTATATACCCTTGATATAAATGATGTTTTAAATGAAATCGGCTTTTATGGTTCCATCAGATATCTCAATTCCACTACATGCTTGTATCACGCATGAAACATATTTAAATCACGAAAAGTTTGTAAAAAGTAAAAATAAATATTATAATAATCGACGAACCCTTCTGCCATTTGGCATTGAAGAAAGCAACAGCGGCGACGGTCACAGCTCCGCACTCATCATTAGAGTTGGACACGACGACTTTGTTCCGTTGTTGAGGAATCACCAGTGACAACGAAACAGCAGCCAAGGCTGGAATACGGTAGGTTACGGTAGGTTACGATAGATTATGGGAGATTTGAGAATTTGAGAGATACTGTAGATAGTTATGGACGATTTTGAAGAACGATGTCGAGGTTTTTATTTGCATTTTTCCCCATGCTTTTAGCCATCGCATCCGCAAAAATGGTTCATTAATCGTGAATTAGGGAATATTCAATCGATAATCGATTACCTGAGAGCGCAAAAATAGTCTTGATCATCGCTACGGTGAAGTGATATCAGCGATTGTCACTGTTTATATTGGGAATTTCGTCTTATCAGCTTCTCCCAATCTCGATATCGCTACAGTTGGAATGAGACAAACGTGTTACTATCGATGGAGGAATGACGTCGGTAAATCAATCGATGGTGATAAGGATTCAAGGAATGCTTAGGGAAATCATTGCAGCATTGATAATATCTTATTCATTTTGTTATATTCAACGGTATACCACGAGCTAATTTGAATCTCTCCGCTCTGGTAATGCTCTCTCGCTTTCTTTAATTACGAGAGAACATTGTCAGGGTGTTGTCAAAATAGATCGAGGTGTGCCTTGAACAAGCTATCTATAAACAAATGATAGCTCACACACGGGGCATTTATTATAGGTGAGTCTTGAACAAATGTGCTGATTAATATTTTGGGGCCTTTCGATGGTTCATTCTTGCCCGATCTTTGAACTTCTCATAACAAACGGTTTAGCCATGGATGTGTATCTTTTCTGTGTGAATTTAAGTTCAGTATCTGATATATTTCATCCAAGAGGAGCACCTAAAAAGTGTACGAAAAGTCTATTCAAGGATACTTTTTCCTCATCTCTTCTTCCCTATTGTCCACTATGGTCAGCGAAATCTAGAGGCAGAGGGAGAGGGAGAGGTAGAGGGGAAAACAGAGAAAGGTAGAGGGAGAGATATAGATAGAGGCAGAGGATGTGAGAAGCAGATATGGAGTAGATAATTGTCCTCGCCTCGCGTTGGTTGGCGTCGTCACTAAGCAACGTCTTCCCCCCCCCCCCCCACCACTCCAAAGGGGGGAAAGGGAGAAAAGACTATAGGAGTACTCGGGTGAGAGAGGCAGAGGGAGAGATATATCCAAGAGGGAGAGATCCTATAGGACTGAGAGGAAGATCCACTGCTACTCCTCTTCTACTTGGACACTCACAATGGGAAAGACCGAAGATGTCTGTAAGTCGTCTTTTCTCTTCGCTTCTAAGTAGGGCAAAAAGTGGGAAAAGCGATCAGAGATTCGGTGAATCGACGCTCCACTATGATCCGTGTAAGGGTCTTTCATTCATTTCTTCCTGACAATGAGATAAAATGTGTGGAATATTTTTGGGAAATCCAAATTTTTCCTGAGGCTCTTGATTTTGAACTTGGATAAATATAAAGTTAATAAATCTATTAACTTATATTAAATGCTCCCTGAATTGTTTTGTATCTTTTTCATGATAGAGGAAAATCAGCTGCTTTTAAACTCAAAAACGATAGTGGCAGATGCTTCAGAATTTTCCAAAATCAATTTAAATAATTTAATTTAAACAAATAATAATCAATATTCTGATATAGATTCCAAGGAGGCCGTCATGAACGGCATGTTTATTTGTAGTACTGTAACCTATTCCAATTCTATAATTAGTAAACGACCGTAGCTTTTCCTTTCTAGTACTGTAGATATAAGTTACTGTAGATGTAGCACTCTGTCTCTATTACGAAAATGCATGAGATATTGAATTATTGACCGTTTAAATAATTTCATGAATCGATATTTTTAGACGACAATGAGCCCACATATGCGTGCAAGAATTGCGGCAGGAGATTTATCAAATCGTCGCTGGTAAGTGACCAAAGATCAAAGATCAAAGATCAAAGTTCAGAGATCAAACAATCATTTTATTTAGGAGAAACACGAGCCGGTATGCAAGAAGCTGAGCAAACTAAACCGTAAACCGTTCGACTCTGGCAAGCAGCGAGCAACTGGTATTGATTGATATTATTGATTTTACGATTTTCATTTTTTCGTTAACTTATTGCCTTCATCAGGATCAGATATTACGATTCAAGATGTTCGGAGAGCAGCACATGAAAAGGAAAAGGTACTTTTCAAGGGACAACTTCGAGTTAATTTTAAACTCTCTGATCTGCGAGAGTGTTGCCCAGCGGGGAGTAAAAATAACTCAACAAAATTACGATTTGGTACACCATGACTTTAACCGTCTGTGCTCTCTCTTTTTTGTTTACTCCCTTCTTTTTCTCTGTCACACCACGACCACTCCCGAAAAGCTGTGGAAGCCATTTCAAAATGTATGTGCATAATAATAGATTCTGCCATAAGATACTGGTATTGTTTATCGAAAACAGATAATAAAATATAGTTACAATACACTAGTAGCACTTCGGTTGTTGTTTATTGAGAGAGTGAAAATGGGGTCGCCTAGCTACCATAGTGTATAGTAGATGTGGTCGGAAAACGATGCGTTGGTCCACTATAGGGATCTAAAAACCGAAACTGATAATGGCAATTAAGTTAATAATTTATAATACAAGTTTCGCATGTACTTTATTCATATTCACATATTTATGACATATTTATCACATATTTAGAGTAGAAATTTTTTGTAATTAAGAATTTATTATTTGTATCTGTTCGAAGAAAAAATGCCTTAGCTGGTTACAATAAGTGCGAAACTAATAAATATATTTTCTTTCGTACACTGATTAAATATTCCCGCGGCAATAAATTATATTTCGAGACAGACTACGAACTCGTACACTTGTGAGTCAGCATATCGCTCCCAGTGTGCATTGATTCATAAAGCAAAACAGAATCATGTGTCTGAATGCTTTCAACCACACTCAAAACTAGCGATTATCTCGAATCCGCTGTACTAGTTCAATGTAGCGTCATAATCTAATTCGAACTGGGATAGAGCGAAAATATTCCTCACATCGGCCTGAGAGTTTGATGTTTCGCGGCGAATGTATCATCGAAAGTTTGATCATACGATGTTCTCTTTAGATCCTCGCTCACAAAAAGACAGATGAATTTCTCCACTCAAGAGGCGAACACTTTTCTATTTTTGCTAATGAATGAAGGATCAAAGAATTGTTTTTTAAAAGATGGAGCAAATGTTTCCTGAGCTACAAAAGGTCATGCAAAGAATCGAATTGAATAGGAGAGAGTGTATGTAAAACGCAGAAAGTTTTCTCTGCTTTTCTTTTCCCTTCGTGAATTTTTTCCGAAGAAGAATATTCCAGCTTGGCGGGCAATTCCCTCGACCGAAGACACAATGGAAAGAGCGGCATAATAACTTCATCGATGCTGTATCATCCAGTAAGAAGGTATGAATCCTTTTATTGACATAGAAACTTGTCTGGCAAATGTGACGTCACAAGCGTTTGATAAACAACCACCTGATATATTTTGAAATTTTCAGTAGGCAAACCTGTTTGGCTTGCGAAACAGCGCTTTCAAAACTCGTCTCGAAAATCGCGTCTCGAGTTTGCTAATGTGCATTATTGTATGTTTATTTATTACTTTTAAGGTCGACTACGCGATCAAGACTGGCGCTCCTCTACCTCCACCTCCCAAAACTTCTACCCCTACTGGTAATTATTGTTGTAACACAAATTATTTAAATTATTACACAAAATTTAAATTATTACCTGAACGTTCAATTATGACATAAAACTGCGAAGGATCTGGAGGGCCAATCGATTGTTCAATCATCTAATCAATTTTTATTCAAAATTGAACCGGAAAAGATATTACATTACGGGATAAATATTCATCATGGGTCTGTCCAATCTGTCAAAAAAGATGCGAACAAAGTTGCGAACAAAGTTCGCAACTTTGTTCACATCTTTTTCTCTAAATCTCTCGAAATACACGCTCTCTAATTCTCTCTAACAAAAGATGCGAACAAAGTTGCGACCAAAAGATGCGAACAAAGTTGCGAACTTTGTTGCGAGGTCGGTTAGAGCAGACGAGAGAGTGTGCATTTGAAGAGGAGCAGAATAAGTAAACGGGCATTATAAGCTTATCATATCATAATACTCATCCATCTCCTTTAGTCTATAAATATACCAAAAATATTTAATTTCAGACTACGTCCAATGCTCGTATTGTGGTCGCAATTTTAACCAGAACGCAGCAGAGAGGCATATTCCATTCTGCAAGTGGGTTAAATCGTTGTTGTTGAGGGCTTGTCATGATTCAAAATTAGTGAAAAATTAGTTTCGATTCGATTTTTTTTGGATTAGAACACATTTATCAAGAGTAGGACTCGTGCATGGGGAAAAGCTCTTCTTACATCCGACAGTCCCAGAACACGAAAAATTAGTATTTTTTTAAAAACCTGGATATGACCGGGTAAAAGACGCACCCAGTACTCTTTGATTGCATTTCCTTCCTCTATTCTTCTTTTGCATCTCAGTAGTCTTGACGACTTTTAAAACTGCCCACTACCAATGAATGATTTATCGCCCCCTAAACATTATGTAGAAATCACATTTTGATTTCAATGTATTTGAAAAAAATGTTCTGATGCACAAAATAGAGGCCGCCTAGATTTTTTCCAAATATTCTAGAATGCGAAACTTCTGCCTCAAATTTCGCAATTACGCTTTTGTTTATGTACACACAGACAAGAAAATACAATAAAACTATTTTACGAAATATGCGAATAAAGGAAATCGTGTTTTACTGATGTAAAGTGACGAGGAAAATGAAATAAGACTAAACTTTCCATTTTATTTATTATTATGTTCATAATGTACCGATGAAGTAATATATTCATCCGTTCTATTCCAGAGAGCAACATGCTCGCAAAGGCCCTATTCGACCGATCGCTACCAGAGGAGCGCCGATGACTGCCAATGCCAAAGCACCGCCCACTCGGGGACCGGTAAGTGAGCAAAGATCAAACATCACACACCAAGATCTTCAAAATATATCAAAACAAATTTCATTATCTTGATCACAAATGCCACCCTCCAAAGATCAAAGATCACCTGAATGTCGTAATCAATAATCCTCCTTTCTCAGCGTGACGGGAGTCAAACGCGACAGGGTCGTGATCAGAGTCGAGGTACGACTGCCGATAGACGGAGATCACTGGAGACTAGAGGATCGAAGACGAGGAGTGCCACACATCAGACTGCCACTGAACCACCGCCCATGACTGCTGCCAAGTTGGTTTAAAGACATACCACGAGCTGATTTCAAACTATCCGCTCTAGCAATGCTCTCTCGCTTTCGTTGTCAGTGCGGAGAGTAAATATGTTTTCGAAGATTTTCACTGCCCAAGAATTTGTTGACTTTGGGGACGTCGAGACATCATAGACCAAAAAACAGAAACAGATGATAAGATCAAGGGTCAATCAATCAATAATCTATTTTGAGGCGATCTAATTCCGCTCCTCGCAATGGCTCACGACTGAAGACACCGTGAGTATTTTTTAAAAGGTTTATTTATTTGTTTGTGTTGTTATTGTCCGGGAATTGGATTACCTATGTGAATGTGTTCTTCGAATTCCCTCGCTTATTTGGAATTTGCGATCCTACTGAAACACCATAACGTTCTTCAACCAATCAATCAATAATCTATTTTGAAATCCGAAAAAAAGATCACTAAATTTCAATTCTAAACAAGCAACTGAAAATTATTAGCTGAATATTGTGATTGTGAATATGTTTGAATTCTGTTTTCAGCCAACCCGTCGCTCATCGATTGAATCGATAATACTTTGTGTCAATCGATATTCTCCCTTTATTTCACTTCCCTATCCAGTGTGAGCTTATTATCATTTCTCCCGATTATTATAAGTTATCACCATTATCCTATTATTATCTATTATGGTAAGTTATAGATTATCACTGGACCAGCACTGATATCCCGCAGGACTCCGTGTGCCTTGAATAACCGGATTTATCGTTACCTCTACCCTTTTCACCTATTATTATTTGCTCTTCTCAGTTATTAAAGGCACACCCGAGCTAATTTTACTCACTACTCTTTCAACCCTCTCTCGCAGACAAAGAAAGCGAGAGAGCATTACCAAAGCGGAGAGTTTTAAATTAGTTGGGGGTTGGTGCATTTTTTAAATCTCGATATGAGTTGCAACTCCTCCCATTTGACGACAGTGTTCCTGTAAAAAATACATCATCCCATCAATCATTTCCTTTAAAGTTATTATTCTTTCAAGGAATGCTCTACTATTCACAAAATCTGATCATGCACGATCAATTCACACAATCTTTCAGAGCCAACACCAAGTCCACTCTGCCGCCCAAGACACCAAAGACGCCCAAAACCCGCGATGGCACCCGCGGTCGAACGGCGTCTAAAGAGAATAGAATTGCGTCCCGTTTTTAAATTACCAATCAATAATATTTTCCTCCATTATTCATATTTTAAAGCATGTGAAATGTCTGTTCTATTGGTTAGCTTATCCACCCCTGTCTACAGGTTTTTCTACACCAAAACTTCATTATTGTACGTAAGAATTTTTATCGCACAACAGCGTCCGATCAATAAAAAATTAAGGATCAATATACAATATGTAGTGCATACGAAGTCACATTTTCTTTAAAAAAAACAATTTATCATTAAATCATTCAACAACCATTCTTGCACCAAAATACCAAGCAAAAGTGAATAATTTTCAATTCAAGCACAAAAATTATCGTATAAAATCAATAATCAACCAAGAAAATCAATATTCACGCGTAACTGTACAAGTTTTCTACTCTGATAAGGCGTCAATAAATGAAGAGGTTATAGTGTACAAGTATAGGTTTGCATGCACATTAAAGTCATATCGATTGAAATACTGCACAATTTCAAAAAATCGTATCACAGTGAAAAAATATTATTAATATTTGGGCTTAATCTGATTATAAAAAAAATATTTAAAAAACATCCAATCACAGCTATTATACTGTCTGATTCACAAAAGGGCATTTCAATCCTAGACTTCATTCGATCAAGATCAATCTTTGCATGACACAAAATCATACTGCAGGTTTCACAAAAAATCAATAGTACCGGGATCACTGTAGGTCACTCAATCAATCAATAATCATAGTTCATTGTGGACGACGACGGGAGGTCCCTCGCTGAGGATCTCCGTGATGTGTACAGTAGACGATGATGATGGATTCTGATGGAGAACGTCGACGTAAGAGTCTCCGACTCCCTCTCCGTGAATAGGACGAAGCAGGAAGAGCACGTCGTCCAAGCGATAGAATGGCTGCGATTTGCGATTTTAATAAACGAATGAATTAAATGAATTATATTTCATAAATCACCGGTAGCATGGCTTTGATTGTGTTACTAAATATGGATTGACTTTGTCATGACTTCCTATAACAGAGAAGTGATTAGGATAACAGGATCGTTAGCCACAATAATATCATAGGAAATCCCAACTGATCGCCTTATGAGAATGGTGAAACCCGCACTCACCTTGTGCATATCGCCCTCGCACAGATATGGCAGTTTCGTCCATCGTTCCACCTACAAATCAGAGATAGTAGACATGATTACGATATATCAGATGTGCATGGAACTCCGTAAGCCTATACCCACACAGTTCTTAATTCTGATGGAATAGAGAATAAGCAAAATATTTACGAAATAAATTCAAATTCAGTTCATTCGAATGAACGAGTCACATTCTGGTTTCAACCCTAAATCAAGCTTCCATGAAACACTGAAACAGCCGCTGGTTTTCTCATGGTGCTGAATAACTATTATATTATTTTTGTCTATATATATATATATATATATATATATATATATATATATATATATATATATATATATATATATATATATATATATATATTCTATTATTAGCTATAGCTAATAATAAAAACAAAATAACAATATGCCGAATAAATCAATGATTACCTGGAATCCGGCCAGTTTAAACTCGCCATCAATCAGAGATCCGACTTGCTCCTCAAGTGAACGGCCAGCTACTTGGAGATAATGATCTACAATCGATAATTGATGTTTCACACATAACTTCCCGGTCAGAAGTTAGATCCACATAATTCCCACTTTTCTGATATGGAGATTTTTAATAAAATCTAAGCGATTCATTAATTGCAATACACTTGATTGAAAGCAGTAATCGTTTTACAGGGTCGCAATCAATAGCTCTTGACAGATCGATGAAAGACAATAAATTAATGCAGACTACCGTATACCTGGCTTGTAGCTGGTTCCGTTCGGATGGAACTCCACGTACGGCTTGATGGGGAGAACGAGCGAGAGCAGCACGAGGCAGTTGCTCTGACGGGCCTTACTGCAATCAAGTAACAATTAACTGGAAATATGAAATTGTGTAACAATTTTAGCAGAAATATAAAATGTGACCTATTGTAGCAATAATAGGGCATAAAATCTTTAGAAAACTCACGTATGCAGCTGGCTCAGGAGCAGCTTGGGACTGTAGTGGCGATCGAGGAGATTGAGGGCGGATATGAGTGAGTATCTAAATTACAGATCCTATATCATAGCAATATTAATATCAGCCCACAAATGTATTATAACCAAATTGCTTAAAGCAATACTATCGTTTTTTCTCAATAAAACGTTCCAAACATTTTCCGTTTCTAAGTATCTGATATCGTGTTGGGAATTCTGTTGAAATTACGATAGGCGACGTTTCCCAATAACCACACCACACCACACACTCACTGATGAGGGCTCTTGAACCATTCATTCGCGTTGATGACCTTGTAGCCGCGTTGGCGCAGACGCCACTGCATCATCTGAATGAATATCGATTCATTGATTTATCAAGCGATGATTAACCAACCAATCAATAAATTGCATAACAATTTTGTTTAATCTAGAAAAGATCTCCTCCACATACTGGTTTGTGCATAGCATTTGCGTGAAGTTTGAACCACTGAACCACTTATCTCTAAACAATCTCAAAACTACATAGTAAAACTGAAAAGTGAAATCACATGGCGCCTCGATGAACCGAATTCTCTAAAGTACTATGGGTACTCTCGATAATCATATAGTCTCTTGTGTCTCTCTAAACACATTATAGGTTTGGTAATACGATTTAACTAAAGGATAAATGGGGAAGGATTTTTCCAGCAAAGTTTCTGGCAGGCGACGAGTTTCAAATTAGCTTGGGATGTGTAGTTAAACTTACAGTACTAATTCGTTATATTCGAAGCCTAGTTACCAGTAAATTTCGAGTCAAGCATGGCGCAAGTACACTAGTTTTGAAACCCCCGAGCCTTTCAATATCCCTCCCACTCACCGTGGACATTTCCGTCACATGTGTCTCCTCAAACAGAGCCGCCAGATGCTGTGTCACACCGCCATCGCCTGATCCCAGATCGAGCAACTGCAATCAATATCATTTATTTATTTATTTTACACTCCATAAATGTGACAACAGTTGAAATTATTTAAAATTTGCTCTATGCTTTGAACTGTTAATTTACAACTTTACAAACAACACTGCATGTTTCGACCGATACCGATAAAACATTTAGTAACTTCTATACACGCTAAACAGTATGCATATGGCATGCTGATGAATCACAGTAATCCCCCACACTCAGACTCATAGACTCCAGACACAGAATCGGTACAGGAACCGGTATTTAGAAGTCCCAGATCCAAAAACCGGTACCGGAACCGGACTTTAGTCCTCACCTTGTGTCCTCTGCTGCTCCATTCGGTGGGCACGGACAGGAAGGTTCGTATGTGGTCAGTGGAGAAGAGGAACATCCCACCCCTGCCGAGTAGTCCATTCAGATTGGTCTTCGTGAAGAATATAGAGAGAAGCGCCGATGACATCGCGTACCAGATCTTGAATATCGATTGGTCTAACTATATTCTTGTTATATCTGTCGACTATATCATTCATTAATCCTATTATACTTTTAAATATTAATCGTAGTTATTCATTTTTTCGTATTTTATTTTAATCTAAAATTATGTGGGGTATTGATGTCCCTCTCAGTAGCGTGATCATGAATGCTCTCACGGGAGCAGTTAAGCGTCATTATAATGCCTAAGAACTTGATCATTACAATAGTAAATTATAGTAGCGCTGTCAAAAGTATCAGACATCAATGCATACACAAATATAGTATAGATGGACGAACTGTTTAACAATGTATGACATTTCTCCTCGGCCTCATGAATGCTATACAACTATATCGTATAGCCAGCTCAAAGAAAACCAACAGACCTAGGACATCCAAAAGAGCTACAAACTAGCAAACGCACATATGCAAATATTTGATCTACTTGAAATACAACTAATCGATAATCGATTACTTGCAGACACATCGATTCAGTCGTAGCCAATGAGTCATCTAGGAACATCTGTGTTTCTGTGTCCAGATTAGACAATACGAAGATACTGGCGGCTCTTGGCGACAATCGGTCCATACTGCAATCATATTGATTGATTTGTAGATCAACCGTACAGCGGTTTTGCTATCTGTTCGAGATCGACCAATGTATTTTGATCACCTTGGCAACACCCACACATTGTGTATTATTGCTATTATTGGTCGCAGGGATACGCGAAGCGAACAAATCAAAATTAGGATTACGGTAGTTAATTTCGTATGTTCGTTTGTTGACCAGTGATTCTCCACTCTGTGGGTCTTTATCATGTTCGTACTTTTAAAACATCGAATGATAACAAAGGTTTACGCCAAAGGATCAATGATAACAGTTCAATCGATGAGAAACCAGTATGTAGTCGTAAAATAGGTCAAAACCTTACTTGGGAAGGTACCAATCAAGTCGGTCGTTGACGTGAGCGCCCGCAATGGCTCTTTCACGCGCCAGCAGCATATTTGACCAGGACTCGCCGCGTTTCAGCCGCATTATCTGAGAATTGAACGATTTCGAACACTAAAAATCAAGAACAGGTCGATTTTAACATAAGAACAGCGATTAAATTGTGCAATTACTTGCATACACGTACATTACATCGTATTACATAGAAAAGAAAAACAATTGACTTGAACTGAACGCGAAAAACGAGGGAAAAGTGTTTTGAACAGCGCGAAATATCAGAATGCCTACTCAAAAGTTTGACGATACATGGTACAGTATGCCTTGAGAGTTGATCATGAACTGGCTTTATTACTTTCAAAGTATTTTGTTTTAAATACAATATCGGCCAAGTCATTTTACACTTTTTCATTTTTATATATTTTGATCGAGGAGAGCAATCAAGCTCTTTGAAGTCAATGAACAGAATTTATCAAATAATATATCCATCATTGGTGTTATTAAGCTATAGTTTACTGATGATTAGAGGTGACGCAAGTTAAGTACACTTTTTGAAAACGTATTATTCTTTAGTGAAAAGTCCTGTTCTTCTGAAACATCGTGAGAGTGGAGACATACACTCGGGCTGTACAGGGAAATAATCGGAATGGCTCTGATTTCAAACTGTAGCGGGGATGTAAATTTCAGCCCCCAAATTGTACTTTCTTCATTCCTGTGTCTCTTTTGATTAAATCTCGTATTTTCAAAGCTCCAATATGTTAGGGATGTTCACAAAAGTATTTACACTATGCTGAAGTTTGATCTTTGATCTTTTTCCACAATTTTTCAAACAATGGGCGAAAATAAAGGTTTTCGACAGTTTTTCTTACAAGTTGTTGAATTTCACTTGATATGTTCTATTAAAAGAAGATAAATCTCACATTTAAAAAAAACTTGAAGTATATTGGCCGATATTATGAGAACAAGTACAAGACTGGGTACAACGTATTGTGATGCAAGATAGTTAAATAGTTAAGATAGTTAAGATAGTTAAGATAGTTGTAAGTAATAAAGGTAAGGCTATCCCGTTATTCACCTTCTAATCACGTGGGAAATCACCTGTAGTATTCATTACAAGATAGGAAGCGACTCCCTTTCAATGCTAGATCAGTGACAGACCACGAGAATAGATCGATGGGTAGAGACGCAGAGAGTCATCCGCGCTCGCGATCCGAATTGAGAACACTATTAAGACGGGTGGCGGGCGGGGATAACTTCATAAAATGACACGAATTTTAATAATTAAAATTTTAATTAATTTTAAAATTGCATTTATAATAATTAATTGTAAATAATTTAGACCATTGTATAAGATATTTTCCGTATTTTGATAAATGTGAAAAATTGGAAATTAAAATTTTAGTTAATTTGTAATTGCATATATGATGGTTTTTCAAGCGAGCAAGCGATTTGATGTACGATGAGAAGTTATGTAATTTTAGATATTTATTGATTTTTATGGGAATTATCGAATGTTAATTCATTTGCTTTGGCGTAAAAGTATCTTTCTTTTTGTATTATTAATTTTCTATAATATGTTTGACTATTGGTTCTGTCCTTTTCGGAAACCAAACCGCCGTAAATTAATTGTAAAAAAGTAGTTTGTTTGGTGTTTTTAACGAAGGAGGAATTAGTGATATGCGCTATTATTACAAATTATATATACGTGATGATCAATCAATAGATTATATTAATAATTGTGATAACAATACTTTATTATACTTTACAGTTTACTTTATTCCTATCAGCATAACGAATACAGAAGGTGGGTCAAAGCAGAATTTTCTCATCTAATATGTAATATAATAAAAGAATTGTTTATAACGTATAAGTATCGATTTCCATGAACATTAGAGTTAAAATTATAAGATGTGAAGTTTTAATAATTGTATTTAAAATATTAATACTACGCCTCTGCTACGCCTAATGCCTCTGCATTAGCATAGGGAGAGCAGGAATAAAAATAGCAAAAAGAGATGAGCGCAATTAGGAGTTTTTATCTTTTGCTAATCCTCTTGGGGGAGTGGAACTTTCTTGCCGACCAGCCGGCCGGTTTGATTGTCCGAGCTCTTATCCACTACGCCATGGGCCCCTATTTTGTGAAACGTAATAGGTTCAACATATACTCACTTGAACCTCCACATATGTGCCGATGTATGCCTCCGCCCCTTTCTGGTGGACCCACTACATATACCGATTTTGATTCCGCCCATTTAACTTCGCGGGCTTGGACACCAGATGCCAATATGTACACACCCAAAAATCTTTATTAAATCTAGGGAGAAGACCACCAGATGTCGCATCTTCAGAGAAACGCTTGCAACATCCTTCTGAAGTAGTAGATGAACCGTGATGATGTCAACGACCTTCTGATCACGTCACCAACGAAATATGATTGGACCTGTTGTTGAATATGAAGTTACAATGGGTTCAACGATTCGGTCTTTCATTAAGACCACCAAATACCTTGGAGAGAAGCAGCACATCGGTGATTGATATATGCCCTCGTCGACAACAGGAGACCGACGTCCTGATCGGCGACAGAAGAGCGGCGTAATCGTCGACGATAGAACGCCCTCGGTACATGGCTCTGCAATGAGTTTCAAATGAAGTAAATGAATGTTCAAACTACAAGAAAAACTCTCCTCATGGGTCCGAGTCGTCAGGTCATCTTGTATCATCCTTCGCTGCTGCAGAATCCCCTACGTCGATTATGACCATCTTTAGAAGAAGTTGGTTGAATACGACGAATCGACCTATAAAATTAATTATAGATTAGAATAGATTCAATGTTTAGACTTGTGCCAATGTTCTTATCACTTTGCACACTTTTTAATTTCTGCCAATAGATACAATAATTTAATGATTAAGAGAACGTTGACAAAGATTTCTATTCCCATATATTCAGAAATATTACAGTATGTATTCAACAGATGCCGTGTTCAAAAGTACCGTATATTAAAGAAACGTTTTTCACACACTCTTTCGCTTCACCCTTCGCTTATTTTTTGAAATTTTAGATTACGGCATAACTCGATAGTGTGATACATAAAGCTAAAGATAAGATGCTTACCAGTCTGCGAGGAGCAACGTCCACGATCATCAAAATCCAAATCCATGGTTCGTTCCCAACAGAATGACGTGATGTTGTCCCATTGACCATCGTAAACACCATCTCGGAAGGCTGATGCTTCTGAAAATGATTTGAATGATTTGGTGAAACGAGAGGCAGCAAATGAACGAGGAACGACATTGTAAAGATCAAAGATCAACTTGCAAGAAAGTACAATAAGGGAAACGAGTGGAAGACGACCGTAAACTGCAAATGAAATGAACAAGAATAGGAACACGTGGGCTACGTATGATAATGAATCATATGCTAATTGGAATAAAATGGATGAATGGATAGACAACCAAAATACAATGTATGCAAATAGGAAAGAGAGAACAATGATTGGGAGAGGCATGGAGAGGGAGGTAGAGGGAGAGAGAGGCATAGGTAGAGGGAGAGAGAGGCATAGGTAGAGGGAGAGAGAAGCATAGGTAGAGGGAGAGAGAGAAAGGTAGAGGAATACAGAGGTAGAATGGTGGATAAAGGATACTAAATCAATATTGATTGAAATAGCACGAAGAGAAGAACGTAGCGACACGTGCCTCTGTTGAACTTGGCGGGGAAATGACAGAGAGATGAGGGAACCAATGTTAGATAAACACAATCGACGGTAGATCACTCTGATCAAAGTATCATCCTATTGTTATGAGATGATTGTTTGATCTGAGGAGAGAGTGTCCAGACAGAAGAGAGTACAGACAGAGATAGAGACAGAATGAGAGAGTATGGATAGTTGAGAGAGTACAAGGAAGGAAAGACGGAGCATGTGAACATGATCTACGATCGATAATGTTTATGAATCACTCTTCCTTATTCATTCTTCCCGCCAATCTCATCGTGAGCACGTGCTACTATAGTTGTTTTCGTAATTTTGCTGTGTACCTCCCTCTCCTTCTGTTATTCCCTATGCCTTCCCTCTTCTTTTTGCATATGAGCACAGATTACATTTTTACATTTTTCCACATTTTGTTTCCCCATTTTTGTTGTCTTCGTATGAAGTCATTGTTCGCTTTCCTGTCTTCTCCTTGTTGTACGCCTCTTCAAGTTGATCTTTGATCTTTTGCCCCATGTCCCCTCTGTCACTTACTTCGTCCACCAGAACGTCAGTGTAACCGATCTGACGGTCCTGACTGTGGCCTCCCACCTTTCTCTCTCTCTATCATCACTCCTCCTTTCCCTCTGTCTTCTCCTTTCTGTCTCTATCGATCATTTTGTTAATTCAATTTGCATATATTATCACAGTTGTTTGTCTATCCATTCATCTATTGTTCGAAAATTTGCATATGATCATTATCATACGTAGCCCACGTGTTCCTATTCATGTTCATTTCATTTGCAGTTTTCGGTTGTTTTCCGCTCGTTTCCCCTATTGTCCTTTTTTTGCAAGTTGATCTTTGATCTTTACAATGTCGTTCCTCGTTCATTTCTGTCTATGGTTTCTACAAATCATTCACATCATTTTCAGAACCATCAGCATTCGGAGAGGATATCTACGAAGGTCAATTGGACCACCTCAATGAAGGACGAACTCTGTTGCGCAGAACCCAGGGACTGATGGTCGTAGACGTTCTTCCTCGCAGACTGGTACATCTTATCTTTGCCTTTATGTACGCATTATTGAATTATACCATGTTCGAAAGTTGAAAAAGAAGCGAAGAAGTAAGCGAGAGATTGTGCAAGCAGTTTAGAGACGTTTCTTTTCTTTACGGTACTTTTGAATACAGCATCTATTGAATGCATATTGCAATATTTCTGTATATATGAATATATGAATATAGGGGAACATAAACCTTTGTCAACGTTCTCTTAATCATTAAATGCGTTCCATTGGCAGAGACTAAAAAGTGTACAAAGTGATGAGAACATTGGCAAAGGTCTAAACATTGCATCTATTCTAATCTATTATTCATTTTATAGGTCGATTCGTCGTATTCAACCAACGTCTTCTAAAGATGGTCATAATCGACGTAGGGGATTCTGCAGCAGCGAAGGATGATACAAGATGACGCAACGACTAGGACCCATGAGGAGAGTTTTTCTTGTAGTTTGAACATTCATTTACTTCATTTGAAACTCATTGCAGAGTCAGGTACCGTGGGTCATCTGGCGTCTACGACTACGTCGCTCTTCTGTCGCCGATCAGGACGTCGGTCTCCCGTCTTCGACGAGGACATATATCAATCACCGATGTGCTGCTTCTCTCCAAGGTACCTTGGTGGTCTTTGTGGAAAGGCCGAATCGTTGAATCCAATTTAACTTCAGAATCAACGACAGGCTCAATCATCCTTTCGTTGATGGCGTGAGCAGAAGGTCGTTGACATCATCACGGTTCATCTACTACTTCAGAAGGATGTTGCAAGCGTTTCTCTGAAGATGCGAAATCTGGTGGTCTTCTCGCTAGAATTAATAAAGATTTTTGGGTGTGTACATATTGGCATCTGGTGTCCAAGCCCGCGAAGTTAAATGGGCGGAATCAAAATCGGTATATGTAGTGGGTCCACCAGAAAGGGGCGGAGGCATACATCGGCACATATGTGGAGGTTCAAGTGAGTATATGTTGAACCAATAACGTTTCACATAACAGGGACCCATGGCGTAGTGGATAAGAGCTTGGACAATCAAACCGGCCAGTTGGTCGGCAAGAAAGTTCGACTCCCCGAAGAGGATTAGCAAAAGATAGCAACTCCTAATTGTGCTCATCTCTTTTTGTTATTTTTATTCCTGCTCTCCCTACGCTAATGTATAGTGACAGAGGCATTAGGCGTAGCCGCCGAAACACCATAAATCACATATATTAATATTAATATATTAAATATAATTATTAAAACTTCACATCTAATAATTTTAACTCTAATGTTCATGGAAATCGATACTTATACGTTATAAACAATTCTCATATCCTTATTTGTGAATAAAATTACTTAACTATTTTTCTATTTCTTATGACAGTTATTCCAATTACAGTAGGCATTATAGCTCATTTATTTATAAAAGCAGTACTGGAAAACATCCACAGAAAACTATTAAACGATTTACTACAAAATCACAAACATGAACAAACATACGACATAACTACAAATTCAATATTCGCCTAGACAATCAATCAATAATAAATAGTTCAATCTCGATCAATTAATTCCATTTGCCATATGGGCAATGCCATCCACATTCAATCGATACTTGAGCCATCCTTCCGTCTCCGTCATATCAATCGCGCCCGGACACTGCAATTACCGTATTCAGGGTATACCGTAATCACAATCAAAATCCTCTGAAAACCCTACGCCGCAACACTGTCAGTGGTCTTTGACGCTTGAGTAAACTGCCATTACGTACACAAAATCTGTCACACTATCACCCACAATAGTCAATTAGTAAAAAAAAACCATTCCAAATAACTGCCTAAATGACCTTTGAAATCGTTAATCACGTACCCACAATCTATATAGATGAGAGAAAGTCACATGGCCTTACCGGTTTCGATCACCTCTACTCAAGAGATCCAAAATGGAACAAAACTCCACACGACTGATCACTACCAATCACTTCTTCATCATTAACTTCCTTTTTTGTCACTTTCTTTTTCCCGGCTCTACTTGGATACTTTGACCAATTATTGATACATTTGATTTTACACTTTCAGCAGCACGTGAGTGCTTTTGCTCTAGTCAACTGCCTCCGATCGATTGCTTAACCTACCGTGTACCATCTCTTGCCGCAATTGGCTAATCCAACTTAATATTACCGTGTTCATCTATTACATTAATGCATTATATTTAGCATACTTTTACCATAATCACAACTACCGTACCTGTTTGTAAAAGTTGATGGCCGACGTGTTCCAGTCGAGCACGTCCCACTGGAATCGAGTGTATCCGCGATCTTGCGCCAGCTAAAAGATTACGGTAGTTTAACGGTCAATATTTTCACTCTATTACGGTAGCCCAATCGATATGGAATCTAAGCTATTGTAACATCAGAACATCGCACATAGATTATCCATTAGAAATACGATAACGAAGCCACAGGATCCCACAACCATAAATCTAATCAATGTAAATAAACTACGGTATACCTGAGCTGCGGCCTTCCAAAGCAGTTTACCGTACCCCTTTCTACGGTACGCCGGACGGATGTACAGATCTTCCATATGCATGAACTGAACAAATTTTGATTAATTTACAAAAATATTAAAATAGTAATCAAAAATACAGTTTAAGAGTACAAAGTGTCAAGTCATAAACGCAATCAGACTATAAGATGAACAAAAAGATCTTCATTATCGATTAAAACAACTACCGTATACCTGTCCGATCCATGTCGAGTACGGTAGATAGTACAGTAGCATGCCCGCGATCGTACCAGACTGAAAAGAAACAATCAATTATTCAACGAAAATCACTCTTTCATAAAATGATAGGTAACCATATCCACAAGAGCCTACCGTTGATAGATAATAATGAAAAAAGAATTTGCGGGAAAATCAATCAATAACACCCCTGCATAGCTATGCAAATGAGTTTGATACTGTAGTCTCACCTCTTCCTCTACGACGAATCCGGCAAAAGCTCCTCGCTCCAAATCTGCCCCAAGAATCTCCTCATTGATCGTCACAGACTTGGGCATCTTCTCGTACTCGGCCAGCTCCTGCAACGAATTCTCGGATACTGTAACCAGGAACATCCGTAGTGCAATCACCTGAAAAATAGACTCACCCTGATCATTCCCATCAAATCGGGCACATCCTGCTGTGTCGCCGCACGCACCTTCGCCATCGCTCAAACCTACCGTAATCATAATCATATAGCACAGCTACCGTAGTCGCAGTATCTACCGTATCAGCTCAATCGTGTCACGAGTTCAACATCTGCATTCCCTAACAAGATACGTAGCTACCGTAATCGCTGCGCTCACTTCGGTCACACTCATGACTACCGTAACCCGGCGAAACGTAGTGTCACATACACCACTAACACACCACAAATTGCGAACGCCTCGATTAGAGGCGAACGTGAGAGGTCACTGTTTGGGGGAGAAGATACACCGGAGAACGATCAGATCAGATTGATATACAAGATACTATATACATCAGCCGCAAATCTCTAACCCCCTACCTCCCCTGCAAGAATCAATAAACAACGTGACTACTGCGTGAGTGTGCAAAATACATCATCGCACACCGAACCATTCAATCGCTGTTTATAGAACAGAGAAGAGATAACTTTCCAAAGAAGACAGAGATCAATCTCATCACAGTTCAAACACATATTTCGCAACCAATACTGATCGCCCAACCATAAACAACTATTCTATCGTAATCTCCTTAATTCAATTTTCTATGTAGATTGATTTATAATAGTGTACGTTGTTTGATCTTTATAACAATCTCCCAATCTCATTCGAACTCTAAATAAATCTGGTTCAGCTGGCCAGATAAAGAAGTGATGAGGACAATCGATCAGGAAGTTTTAGTTTAGGCCAATAGAAGAGCTGTTCTCTCCGTTCCAGCTAACACGCATGATCCCCCGATTAGTTTCGTTGATCACTACCGTAATCTGTACTCAGTAATTCCTTATTCCGTAACCGTTCCACATACAGTATTCCACCGTTTACGAGTAAGAACCTCAACTGCGTAAACAATCTACAGTATACCATCAGATAGAGTATTTTCGAACCTTTTATCAATTTTATCTGGTCGTTAAGATACCGTATTCTCTAACTAGCAAGAAAATGAATCATTGATTGACGATCATTATAGTTTAAGGATTGCATCAGCTACAAAGACAAAACGAGAACTCGTATTGATGAACTATTATGCCACTTCGTTCGACATCATTTATTTATTTTGGTTGTTTGATCGAAGCTTGAGCACGCAGTCAACAAAAATTCAACATGAAGATCAATGTATAAAGGGTTAAAGATCAAAGATTCAATGTTCACGTAAACAACATGCGTGTTGTGAAAGTAGTGGAAATGCCCCCACCCATGCGTAAGATTACTCATCATCAAAGGAACCAATCATGTTGTGACATGTCCCAACTCCAAATCCATCATCATAAATCAAATAACAGATTGAGTACGCAGCCCGTGATTGTCAAAAAACACGCACCACTGCGCCCAAAATCAATCGATTCCAACAATCAGGTTCTAGCCATCCTTACACCATATTCGCCATGTCTACAATTTACTGTAAACACGCAGACTAGACTATCCCACATGAGGAGCCATTAAATGGTGTCTCCGGATGTCGTACATGTCGCATCAGGAGATTCATTCTCAAGATTGCTACCGTAATCTCTACGCGGGATGATTTACGACATTTCCATCGCCGGCCTCACCATCGAACAATCACTTCACCGGTCGCACTCTGATCAGCTGCCCTAATCGTCTCGTGCTCTCTCAAAATCGCATGATCTCTGGAGCAACTCTGACCGTACAAGTCTCTTCACGTCGCTTTTGTCTCTGCGCGCGGTCCCCAAAACACTGAGCGCGTTTCACGTGTATAACGTCCTCTCTTGCTAAAAGCCACGCATACACGCAGAAGTGGCGTTCGCGAGGAATGAAACCGAACGAAAGCGAGAAAACGAGAGATCACTGAGGAACGAAACTCCACTCTCTAATAGTGATAGATCAAACAAAACACAACCGAGTGAGCATCCTTACTTTGCACTTACAGAAACATTGATAGAGGGTAAAACGACGTTATTGATTGAATCGAAATGAGGTGATAAGGATGAAGTGATTGAAACGCAGAGTGGTGAAAGATGAATGAATGAATGGGACAGAGAGCGACGAAATCAACTCGAATAGATCTATGAAAGTGGAATGCGCGTGATAATATAGTTCTTATCATGACCGACAACAGCACTGATACCGCGGCAGCTAGCGTCCAAAGCTCACAAGATCAAGATATCGATTAGCAGTCGCTGACCACTCTGAACCAAAATGTATACACACAAGCACAAAGAACGTTCGGGAAAATTCTTTATCACATCAATAAATCGTATAACGTGCACATATGGATCGTAAACCGAGGGTATATCCTGAGAAGGACAGATAGTTAGAGTGAGAGAGAGAGTGAGTGAGAGAGAGACATCAAAGATGCACCAACCTCTCCTCTCTCACGGGGGCATTCCCCAAGCACCGCCCTCTCGGTGGTGCTCCTATAAAAGCAGCGGTGTACCCCGCTCTCTTCTCATTCCTATCTAATTTTCTCTCCTCTTTTGCCCACTGTTAACTTGTGTCCCCTCCCCTCCTCTTCTCCTATATCATTAGCCCCGCCCCTAATCACTATATCGATCGATAAGCGATCACAGTGATACGATACAAGTGCACTATCACTGCGCAGAGTGAATCGATCGAAATACAAATATAAGACCAACGAAAATCAATCAATACCGATGCATATATTGCAATTCGTTGCAGAAGGAGCTCTTCGACGTTGCACACACGCGACGCGAATCGCTCATACTCGATTCGCTAACACTTGAACACTTTTGCATATTTGTCAATCAATTCATGGATAAAGTCCGTTCGGACCTGCTATGCTAGATAGTTGTACATCAACTTTACTTACCCTGTCTTCGATACCGTCCAAGTCTTCGTCCACCGACTTCGACTTCTCATCGGCTAAGAAGATTCCCACTTACGAACCCAGGTACGTACAATACGCCGAAACCAAAAAAAATTCGTAAAATCCGATCGATAACACAACACCCCATTATGTTCAGAACTCTCTCGATCCCCTGTGACTGGATCTCGACATCTGTTATCTGCTTCGGCGTCTGTGAACTTGCAATCCGCGTGGACACTGCGTTATTCGCACGTTGAAGAGGTATGACAATAATCATGAATGTGACCCGCCGAACCTTATCAATCGAAAAGATTCAACGAACGCACATTTCAGGAGTCAGTACCGTATCGTAGCTACTAACTTCCTCTTCTACCTCAGTCTTTCTGAATACGAGGTAAGGTCAACTTCATTTACCATGTTGCACGTGAATACACTCCTTTCTTGTCTAGTTGAATGATAGTAGAGGTAGTACAGACAAGTGATAGCGAGAGAGTCGAGCGATGGGAGGACACGCAACCAAAATGGGACAAATCGGGTTCGACTCTTCGAGAAATTTTCTCTCCAATCAACCAATAGACGGGTAGCACCCACTCTCACTTCATTATCAATCAATAGAACACCGTTAGAGTATTACATCAATTGAAAATGAGAGTGGCGAGCTACCAAAACTACCCATATTTCATCATCTCATTCATGTTTTTGGCACAAATAAGATGAGAGAAAAGAGAAAGTTAAGTGATTGACTGATCGATCGATAGTAATTAGAGAGAAATACTGCGATTGATCACGAGATTGACCGAGGGCTCAATGCGACCAAACCAATCAGAACACAAAGATCAATGTAAGCATTCAGATGTCCGCACATCCGATTATGAGCAACATAATCCATGTTCGCAAGCAGCGAGCGCAAATCGAGGCTCGTCTTGCCGAATCGTCATCTAAGGCCTCACAGGTATAGTGAACCTAGCCATTCGTTCAAAGATCAGAAACCAATCGCCGCTGATTGCAGCCGGCGATCCATGTGAACACTGCGCACAACATTCTGACCAGTGCCGCGGCCAAGGAACACGCCAACCCGCTGTGCCAACACCACCACACTGGCGCCAGCTCGGCGTCGGCGGCACGCAAGCACCACAATCACGCAGTGCCCGCCGTCAACCACCATGGTTCCACACTTAGTAAGTTGCTCGACCATCTGCTCGATAATCGATAAACGACTACCGTACTCTGTGTATGTCCATGCAGCACACATACATGGCATACTCAGTAGTCACAGAGAGCGATAGGTCAACAATCAATAAATATATCGATATTCTTTCAGCCGTCGGATTCGAGTCAAGCCTGCTTGAGAGCGTCGGCAAGCTCTTCTCTGGCATCACGCAGATGCAGTGATCAAACGAACGATCCAATCAATAAATTAACCAAAAATCGATAAAAGCCCAAAAAAACTATGTTGTCTTAATCACATTGTACTCTAGACTAGTCTGACTCATACTCTCAGTATTTAAAATACCACAAAAAAAACAAAAAAAATCGTATTACTCATTCTTATTGTACTTCCTTGTATCGTAGTAGTGTTGTTTACTTGTCTCACCATACTTTGTAACTCACATTTTTTGTTCGATAAAGTTTATTGTACGCACCCAACGCGCGTCTCACTCACGTTGAAATCATCATGCAAATAATAAAATGGGCGATGAAGAGAAGCATTATTAATTTAACCAAGGTTGCTCGGGTGCGCTCTGGGTGCACTCAGGGAGTTTTGGGGACTACTTATCATGTGTGTGTGTGTGATGGTGAAAAAGATTGGGGGTAAACAAGCGGGAAGGGGACGGGTAGTAAAAATGGGGGCGGGATTACGGAGCAGATAGTGTCAAAAGTCAGGAACAGTGGTAACAATGGTAAAGATTGGAATACAAAGAAGGAGGGGATGATAGGCGAAAGATAGACAGTACACGATTAGACATATATATTTACAACTTTAGTTGTGCAAACGAAAAAGGAATAACAGCCAACTCTCGCCCTACTTCCTTCACTCTTTACAGTTTTGATGATCACTGTTATAGTGGGGGAAAACAGCAACATGAAAACGATGAAGGGAGGAGATGAGAGACAGAGAAAAAGCGAAGTAAACGATAAATAGTGAACAATATAATAGAAATTACAGTAAAAATTGACAGGAAATTGGGGAACCACTACTAGCTAGGCTGTGGAATGACCAGTGAGCAAAGATCACCAACTTACGTTGCCGCAACCTGAATAAGCTAGAGCGGCAGACGGCCAGAGGCCTTGAGATGCTAGCTAGGCTGTGAGGAGCAGAGACGCAGAGTGTAGCCAGATCTACTCGACGACACGAGCATCCGACTTGACATTGCTGTCCACCACCAACACTCCATCATCTTCCTGAGTCTAGAACCAAGTATAAAATCACTTTGCGATAGACAATCATCGTGAACATACCGTGTCTGGCTCTTCATTGTCAGTTTCTATGAACATATCGTGGCTCCAGACTCCGTCAGCACGCGATGGCTCTGATCGGTACCGACCCGACCCACCGAATCCTCCTCGATCACCGTTATTGGCTCCGGATCCGTTGCGGCTACCGTAGCTGCTGCCAAACTGCAAGGAAAATCGTTTGCTGGCAGAACCAAACAAGTAGCAGTGCACAAAGAGGTGAGCACAGAAATTGCAAAAGATATGATTGACTTGAATGCATTTTTTTTCAGGTTTATTCAATCTCTCCACACTAATTTCACACTCTGACCACGTATCCATGAACGATGGCAAACTCTTTGTCTACAAATGTGACCTCACAATCAAAGTTTGCCAAGAAATTCGTCCACCAACGTTAATGACGTAACGTTTGTTGACAAACGGTCAGTTAACGTCTATGGACACAGCTTCTGGCCGACAAAGAAAGCGAGAAAGCTAGACCAGAGCGAAGACTATCTAATCATTACTTCGACCCCTATGTCGAATAGCTAGGTTGTCGGTTTTCAAAATGCGGTCAGGTTTTCCGTTTTAGGGAAATTTTGGCTCAAAATGAGGTCAAGCGTGGTACTTTGTAATATACTTTTCCACCTATGCTCCGACCATCACAACAGCAACCCTAATCAATAACCAACCCCATCCCATCCTCCTCCTCTTCTATCATCATCTCTTCTCCGTCTATCGTCGTATCCTCCTCGATCTCCATATCGTCCACCACCCTCGCGATGATCACGATTGAACCTGCAATTAATTAAATTAACTTGAGTTTATTTATCACACACCACAAGTACAAAATTTTTAAAAAAAGAGCCGTTCACAGAGATTATTTAGTTAATTGTTCAAGATTTTGACCGATTTCCATTAATACATCATAAATAACTAAATCCTACCGTCCAGTATCCTTTCTCGGATCGTACATCTGTCGTCCTCTCCACTCGTTCTTGTCGCGGCTGCGATCATCGTGCTGTAATCAATCAATCAATAATATTTAATATATTTAAATAATAATAATAATTTTAATTAAAAAAAACTGAATTGAATCGTTACTAGGGCACACATGAGCGCCCTATTAACCAATCGATAATTAAAGTGTAACAAAATCAATAATTACCGTACCCCAAAGTATCGTGCTGATCTCGGTACCACAGACGGATCGACTAGCTTCATCGTCGGTCGCTCGCCCTCCTCCTCTTCGCGACGACGCTTGAATGAGTTCAGTTCCTCATCTACAAGAATATTATTATTAAATAATATCGATTCGCCTAATTCTACTATAATTTTGCATAATGTTAAAATCTTTCGCAAAAGTCATTTGTTATTTTATTCTTACTACCTCGTTGCGGTATTGTATTTTATGTGCCCCTAGTGTATTCTCTCTGTAAAACCCACATAGAGCTATTATTGTTATTAATATTATTCATGTGTTGACTAATTGTCATCAAATTACCAAAGTAAATATAAAATAATATCAAATGACAAGAAAGGGTAACCTACCATCATCGCGAGGTCGACCACCAAACGATTGACGACCCCTGCAACAATATGCATAATTAAAATGAAATTATTTAAATTCAATCCCACATCGATATCCCGACAATTCCGTGTTTCACTTCACAAGCATAGTAATGTGATTGCAAAATCTTGTAATAAAATTGCAGGTAATTTATAACATTGGTATTTTACAATAGTTAATATCGCTGGCAATGTTCCTGGGGAAATAACCACCGCTGTCCGTATAACACGGGTCTTCTGTAAAAGTGTTGCAACGCCTGCCACTAGGAAAATTTTTTTGTCTCTGATTTCGATGAAAGTTGGTCAGTGGGTGTAGCTGGGGGTCATGATAAGGCCTAGTCTCTTGATTTGGCCAAAATTGCAGATTATCGATTTTTTGTGATCTACCCTGAAAATGATCATAACTTGGTTAATTTTCATCATACAGCGAGCTGACAGGTGTCATTCGAACCGTATTCTAATTTTCTTCAAAAAAGTTGTTTATGACCCGTTCACTGCTAAGTCGTCTTGAGGGCGAAAAACGCGAATAACTATTTTTTTTTGAACAAAAAGGTGACCTGTTCTCGAAAATTTTTTCTTGAGGATATCCGTTTTATTGCAAAAATTATGTCTTCAATTAACGCACAATATCACTATCTAGTTCATTGCCCGTATCTCTTGGCCCCTAAAGTCGATTACTAGATAGCTCACGGACCTTTTCAAAAAAATAGAAATGATTCTCTCGAAAAGGAGATTGAAAAGTTTACAATTGTCCAAGTTGTTATATCAAGCCGTTTTCGAGTTTTTAAAAGAAAACTGCTCCAATTTTGATTTTTTACCGCTTTCATCTGAAAATACGTTTTTTTCATATCAGAATTCAATCAATTCGACAAATACGTTTACTTCATAGTAGAAACTGTAATATAATTGAGCAAGCACTGTGCAGATATCAACATAACAGGTCAAATACGAGGGTAGTTGATAACTAAGGGGCGTCGTCCAAGAGATCCACTACCATCTGCTTGGCAACTGGGTCGTAAGGTGCACCCTTCTTCCGAATGCGAAGTCGCATTGGTAGATAGAGAAGAGGAGGTTTACGAACAAATGCAATACATAAAAAATACAAAAAAATTACTATTACTATCGTGCGAATGCAATATTGTATTTGTTCAACACATGAAAGCGGTAAAAAATCAAAATTGGAGCAGTTTTCTTTTAAAAACTCGAAAACGGCTTGATATAACAACTTGGACAATTGTAAACTTTTCAATCTCCTTTTCGAAAGAATAATTCTATTTTTTTGAAAAGGTAATTGGATAACTTTGAAGTGAAATACCATCAAAAAACGAAAGTGATAAAAAAATCGACTAAGTCCGTGAGCTATCTAGTAATCGACTTTAGGGGCCAAGAGATACGGGCAATGAACTAGATAGTGATATTGTGCGTTGATTGAAGACATAATTTTTGCAATAAAACGGATATCCTCAAGAAAAAATTTTCGAGAACAGGTCACCTTTTTGTTCAAAAAATTAGTTATTCGCGTTTTTCGCCCTCAAGGCGACTTAGCAGCGAACGGGTCATAAACAACTTTTTTGAAGAGAATTAGAATACGGTTCGAATGACACCTGTCAAATCGCTGTATGATGAAAATTAACCAAGTTATGATCATTTTCAGGGTAGATCACAAAAAATCGATAATCTGCAATTTTGGCCAAATCAAGAGACTAGGCCTTATCATGACCCCCAGCTACGCCCACTGACCAACTTTCATCGAAATCAGAGACAAAAATTTTTCCTAGTGGCAGAACCGGGCGTTTTTGCTACACTTTTACAAGAGACCCGTGATAACATATATGCGATAACATACAACTCAGTCCGTGAAAATATTTATGCTTTATAATACTAGATCAATAATCACAAAGCCAAGTTTTCAGTGCGCGTTTTTTGTCTCACTTTGTTCATATTCGTATTTATAAATGAGACGTCACACGCTTTCTTATGAATACCCGAAAGCCTACTGTACACTCTAGCTTGTTTATTCAACGATGAGAGCCCCAATTTATCAGCACTTTGAAAGCGCACCTTGATCTAGCAATTTCAATGGTATGCGCGGCATGATCAAGCATCATCATAGGCATAGCATTTATAATCTTTATCGATTTGCGCTAGATCTAGTTATATCTAGCACAAAACACCTAATCGAGCACGAACTTCCCGCATTTCCTAATCCAGCGGGTTATCAGAGTAGTAAGAAATCTCGATGCTATTATTTAAAAAAAATCAATCCTCACCCGTCATGCCTGACGTTGACTTGACGATCTCCACTGAACCCACCAAAGCTGCGATTGCCGTCGAACCTACCTCCAGTCACCCTGAATATTTATCCAATTTAGTTTAATAATAATAATAATAATAATAATAATCAATACACTATAAATAAAGCACAATAGTGATGGCGTTTGTTCAGACCACGCCCACTTTTCTCTCTCTTTCAATGTAGTGTTCGGCGTACACCAGACGGGTTTGGTGCGCGATGGAACTCATCAGCGGTGGGCGGGGCTTAGTCGGCTTCCAACTCTCTCTCTCTCTGCTCTCTTTCTCTCTCTCTCGCTCTCTCTCCTCTATCTCCCCTTTCTCTCACAATCAGCTCCGACTTGGCGGAGCCCACGGCTGGTAATAATAATAATACTTTATTATGCGGGTATATAATGAACAATACATTTTTAGGAACATACTAGAGAATGGTTTGTTTAGAAAATAATAACCAATAAATAATAGTTGATAAATCAATCAATACTCACCTTCCGCCCATTGATCCCCGCGCGCCATGGACATCGATCGTACACGTCTGTAATGTACGGTACCATACGCAGTATACGGTATGCACGGTATACGGTAATGATAGAGAAGGTATATTGTGTGTGGCCTTACACGACCATCATTAAGCAAGGATCAAGAGCAGTGTCCCGCTCTGCAAGAAACTTACTACTCTTCCATTGTGACAATGACAGAGAGATATGTGTTTGACAGTAGAATACAGATTGTCAGAAGATCTTTGACAGTGGTATTCAAACGACAGACAATCCTTCTCCCATACAAAATCCTAATTTTTAGTATTCTTACAATTCTTGGTCCTCCACCGAATCCACCTCTTCCAGTCACACGCTCCGACATCGGCCTCTTCTTATCTACGAATATTAATTGATTAAAAACCCATGCTACGATAACATTGCTCAGGCTGGATTCCGATTTATCCTAAAAACTAATATGCAAAATATGCAGCTGCATTTGAAGCATGTAAAATAATATCTCCACAGTGACATTGTGGTAATTTATAATCGATGCAAATACATGTTGTTGACCGGAAACGTACATTCTCGTGCCTCCTGTACGGCCGTAGTGTCCAGCATGTTCACGATCTTCTTTTCGGGTTTCTTCTCACGCACGGGAGGTGTGCGCGAACCAGAGCGCGAGCGCGACCGGTTGCGATTAGGGAATGACCGGCGCATCTTAGCAAATCGGATATTTAAATTAATCAGTCAAATTATTCATATTAAGTTATTCAGTTATAAAAAATGCTATAACACGTAGTTCATCACGAGTGAATGATACTCCGCGCGAAAGAGATCCAGCAACAGTACGAAAAGCCATGTGCGATCCAATAAATTTATGATGACCATTAGAGAAGGTAATAAACATATCGATTTGCATAAGAATATTAAAATGACCAACGTCAAGCGTTTACAAAGTACAACAAATGTAACTATAAATGAGCAAAGCTGCTATTTTCGCTAACACCATTGAAGAGAGAGAGAGTATACGATACCATAACAAGTAAAGACAGTTTAAGTTAGAAGCCAATTTAATGTAAAATCATTTTAAAATTAACAAAATACACTTCGAATTCACAGCCGGAAATATAAAATCCGGCTTTTCATTCTACAGAAATAAATTACGGTATTATTCATACTGTTCAATTGTGTCAACGTGATTACTCGACTATATATAATTTATTTTCACAACGTGTCTTAAACTTTACATATTTTTAAAGTATATTTTCCGTAGCGTTAGATGACTTCAAAAAAGTAGTGTCCAAGCCGGATCAGTCAAATGGGATGAACGAGGATCACTTACTCAAAGTACTTATGTCGTTTATTGTTTTTATATAGTATATTGTAATTTTCCACGTTTCATGCAATTGAGAAAGATTCTAAGAATATTTATTTATTTATTTATTTATTATTTATTTCCTCCGTGCCAATCACACTTTTGAACCATCTTTTACAAATGTTTTATGTGTCAAAGGTGTTAGGGAATGTGCTATGGTTCCCTTGTTAGATAGCAATAACTTTATTTTAATCTCGTACTATATTCAATCAATAATCTTAGTAAGATACACAGTGAATTCAGCTAAAAGCTAATAAACTTAGAGACGAACAAAAATACAATTAGGAAAAATCCCGTTTCGGTCAATCGGTATTGGCATTGAGAATAACAAAAATAGCAAACATTTGGCTATAAAGATTCGTATGAAAATCTCAAACTGTAAAGTCACATGCTATAATACAGAAATAATCTATCGGCTTAAATTACATGCGATGTTTCTGTGTCTAAGAACTCTTCAATCGCTTCAAACTATGTAAAAACTAAAAATTACTTCAGCTCTGCTGAATTTTTGGATAAGACACAAAACACAAAATAGGACTCAATCGAATACAAATAATTGGGGAAATCTGAATCAAAACAATTTTTGTTACCGATAGTAAATGAACTCGATATTTAAGTAAAACTCATATAGGAAAGGATGAAAAAATCGATAATCATGTTAGCTTTGCATAGCAAAATCTAGATAAGCTGGAAAAATCGATAATCAGGGTAGATCATGCTTGCATCCAGCCCACTGGGGAGGTGCGTGCGGTCCGGTGAACAAAACACTGCTTGAGAACATCAGCGAAGGAGGAAACCAGGGACTTTCGTTTGCGTTCGGCCTCCAACTTGGCACGGAGCTTCGCCTATAATTTGATTGATATTGTCGTT
Source organism: Parapristionchus giblindavisi (assembly GCA_943737045.1). Lineage (NCBI taxonomy): Eukaryota > Metazoa > Nematoda > Chromadorea > Rhabditida > Diplogasteridae > Parapristionchus > Parapristionchus giblindavisi. The sequence goes on along the minus strand of CALSFV010000056.1, from coordinate 111,333 downwards.
ATTACTCGGATCTTAAAAAAAAAAAACAATATTTCACAATGCTTTTTAGTTTGAAAAAAAAAAGTTCAAAACAATCTTGCAAGATGCATAGTGAAATGAATTTTTCATATTTTGAAAAGTAATATTTTTAAATCTAACCTGCGCAGCCATGATCTCATCGTGCATCGTTACGTCTATCGATAATTTCGAACTGCAAATATACCAAAATTAATTTTAGGTTGAATTTGATCTGCCATTCTTTCTGGATTTGTTCTTCTACTCACCCTCGCCTCCACGCAGCAAACGTCTCATAATCCATTAGCGAATCTTGAGGAGGAATACAACTAACTCGTCGTTTCCTTACTAAGATCGGCTTTGTTGAGGGAACTTGAGGAAGCTGAAATTATCGATTTTTTAGATTTATTAACTAAAAGTTGTTGGAGGAGTGATTACTGATCACCCAAAACTACCGTAGTCGGTTGCAATATAACTTACGGTGGCGTCGAGGAAACGATTGGGGAGTAGTGACAGAGGCTCCAGCGCGAAGGCCACTCGTTTATCCTGGAGAGATCAAAGATCAAAGATCAAAGACCAATGATCTACAACATACATTTCTCGATGTCGACTGCACTGGTCGAATATCGGGATCGGAAGCGGCGCGAACGCGTGAAAAATCTGTAATGACGAGACATTTTTAATCAAATTCGGAATAAAAATAAATTTTGATAGTACGCAAAATAGGTAAAAAGAACTTACGTTCAACTTCGAACGCTTTCCTGTTATTGATGAGTACACTATTTCTTCGTCGCTCTCGTCTTGCTCGCTTCTCTTGCCTTCTCAACTCCCGTAGATCAGCCTACAAATCAACACAATATTGTGTTTTGAAATATTGATTAAAATCCTCAAATGTATCTTGAGTCAGTATATTAGAGTTTCGCATCAATTTTCGTTTAGCGTGAGAAACGTAGGCGAACTTTTTTTGTCATAAAATGCATTTCGAGCGTTTTTGAATGAAATTCATTTTTACCAATTCCGTAAATGTGATCTTTAATCTTCTACCGTACCTCGGATTGGGCAGATTCTAGCAGATCAAAGCTGTCCTTCGATGAATGATGATACAGAGATTCGACGTCGAGCTCTTCCACTGAAAAGATCGAAGATCAAAGATCAAACGTAAAAGTACAAAGACCAACGACGAAAGATCAAAGATCAAACTCACGAAGGGCCTTTTCGTCGGTGTTCCACATGTCAATAAAGTGAGTGAAACTCGGTTTGAACAGACTATGATCGGAATATGCAGATCGTAATTTAAACACCATCGCAGTCTGAAAATATAATTTATTTGTTTATAAGTTTTAATATTAAGAGGGGAATATGGATGACTCGATAGATATTAGTGGGTGTAAACGACCGGCGAAAATATGCAAGAAACGTATATGCGGAAATATGACAAGATTGACTCTTTTGCTGTTTACAAAATCGAAAACTAGCTAATTTTACTTTCCTCTCTGACTATGCTCTCGCTTTCTTTGTCTTCGAGAATGCGTTGCCAGTGATGCGGCTTTATTCTGTTTAAGAATAAGGCGCAAGATACAGAGTATAGCAGAGAAGAGTAAGTGGAAGGTACGATGCCTTACTATATCTGGCATAACTCAAAATATTTATATGACATCATGCGTGCGCCTCGATATTTGTGAATCAACTGGAAATATCCAAATGTGAATGAACCACAGGTAAATACGTAGAAACGAAAGAGTGTATGGAATATTCACGCAGCAATGAAGACAGAATGACAGATATTTTAAAAATCACGGAGTGATCTGCGAAGTCCAAAAAAGGGTAGAGGCAAAGATCCTGCTAGGCAGTGATCTCCCATAGGACTTGAATAACGGGGTTACCTTCTTTACGCAATTTAATTAAGGAAAGGCACAGGAACACGCATGAGATTGATTCAAACAAAGGAATAGGCAACAATGAGAATGTCTGGGTGTTGATAGAGAGACTGTCAGGCTCACATGGACCCTTTGTCGTGGACATGAGAGACGAAGAGGAGGATGATAATAAGTATAAGAATGATAAGACGAATCACAATGCAGTGGACAACAGCGATATGTACAACCGTGGTTTATGAATTGACCCTTTCAATTTTTTGCCAAACTTTTTCAAAAAAATTCAAAAAGCGAAACTCTCTCACAGACAAAGAAAGTGAGAGAATGTGGATAGAGCGGAAAGGTTTAAATAACCTGGGGTGAGCCTCTTTAAAGAATCTCTAATGTTAACCGTCTCTTTTTTCAGTGGTGTTCGTGAATGGTTTTCATGAAACAATGAAATCGTGAAAATATCACGAACTTTAACGAATATCGTGAAATCGTGAATAGTGAAAAGCGACCCTACTCATCGTATCAAACACTATTCTCAGAAAACTAGAGAAAATTGCACACACTCATTGAATAAAAAAAAGTAATAGGTAGTCGATAGATCGGAAAGTAATCGGAATGATGCATATAACAGTGCCCTACGTGATTCAGAGTGACTGAACCAAAATGGGTGGAGCTCGGAGTCGAAACTGTGGGAAATTATACGTGCAAAAACAATCACAAGGAACTAGCTAAAAATCACATGACCGCCTAGTTTCTAGGAAATTAACGCCAACTAAGAGTTGCAACAATGATGGAATTGGAGGAGGTCCAGTTTGTTTTTTCAAGGAGTTTGGTGAAGTAACAATTCAATTAATGTATTATAGTTAAATCTAGATTATCGTGCAGTCAAAAGATGTGATAAAATATGAAATATATGGGGTGACGACATGGAAATAACATTAAAAATAGAATTAGACCATAATAAACATGCAAATGCACTCACGGATTTCGAGATTCTATGAACAGGGATGATGTGGATCAAAGATTCGAAGGTAAGGGTACTAAGGAGGAGGTTGAAGTAGCCTTGGTTCTATCCGTCTAGACTATTGAGTAGGAGGCATCGGAAAGCGGTGACTGACATGTGTCGAGTGGCATATGCAAATATGTTTCTTAGACTGATGAAAGGAAATGAGCCTAACGATGATGCGAGGATGAGACAAGGAATAAACAAGCGAAAAAAACAAGATGAGTCTAATGACTGAGAGGGAGATACATGTCACATGAATAGTCAAGCATAATAAGTGGAGAGTCAAGTAAAAAATATTTTTGCTGGCTATATTTCTTTCAGAAATCACAATCCTACTTAACAAAATCTTTCAAAGGCATTTCCCGCAAAATTCAGAATCACGTTATGTCGTTGCTAATGAGCAAGAAGATAAAAGGGACGTGCGAGGGTGGATGTTGACATTTGAATGAGAACAAAACATTAGAAATGATTATTGTTTTAATGCCGATGTATGCATTATGGTACACAAAAATGCACCATGTGATGTGCAAAGTAACAAATCGCCTTTTCATTTTATTCAACTCACAAAATTTTTTGTTTTAAATTCAATAGAATCTCGTGGACAGCGAAATAGCATGGTAAATGAGTAAACCTTGACCATTGTCACGCCCCCTTTAAAGGGATCATTATCTTATATAGAATCAATTCTTCTTTGGCGAGCCGTTCCATCAAGATACATGTGGTATGTCACATGAAGAAGAGATTGAAGATTAGAAACAACATTGAAATTTTCAGTCACGTTGTGAAAAACGTTTGCTGTTGTACCGACTGTAAGCTGGGTAGTTGAAGAATTACCCTAATAAATGTGAAGGCTCTGGATGTGAGAAGTGTCAGTTTCAACTCAACACGAGTTATTCATTTGAAATAAGCCACGATTCGGAATATCACACAATACTATAGTAATAAGCCACGGTTACTGCACGAGTGACCAGTGGATAGGATCATGTATCATATGTACGATGGTCAGATGGAAATTATGTCAATGCTGACTATACTATCTATTACAATGTTGAACCTGTAAAGAAAGTCAAATCGTCGAAAACCCTGACATTATATCATATTGTTTCTACTTTGACCAGCTTTGCTCTCTCAAATACACAGAAATAATACGTTACACTATTTAGCAGAACCTAGATTAACGAAAGAACGTAGGGATTAGTCTGCGCATATTGCACAAGACGCACCGCACGAATGCTGCAGAAGTGTGAAATTATCATAGCCCATGAAACGAGATCATTCGGACCACGTCTTATCCATGTGCATCACGCTGTGTGAGCAAAAACAACTCCCTTATGATCCGGTGGCATTTAGAAATTCATTTAGGAGCACCTACGTATCAAACAGTTCCATGGAAACTCTGATATAAAAAAAGGAATGCAAGAAGAACATGACGCATTGCTATTCAGCAAGCAAAGCAAAACACAAAGAACTGAAGATACAGATTAGACAGGCCATAATGCCACTATGTAATCGGTAAGTGTAATCTTAATCTTGCAATTGAAGAGATGTCAATCGCCTAATCGACCACACATACATATGCACACTAATTAGATCTCACTAGTATTAGTTACCTCAACTACGATGGTGAGATGAAGTGAGAAGAGTTATGGGATTGTTCTGGTGGCCTATGACCGTGGATGATTCTAATCGAATCATTACTGATCTGACTTCAGTCCGATATGATAAATGAATTTAAAGGAGGTAAACGGAGAGAACGGCGCAAGCCCCCCTCATCATTCTTTTAGTGCCAGAAATCATAGAAAAAACGCTCGGTATGAAATAAGATACCTAATCTACCGCTTATGAGATGACGCAATCAATCTACCCTCCAGTAGAAAATCCGCCCATGTGCAGGCACACGATTAATCCTTGAATTGCATGATGTCAACCCAAACACAACAAAAAGTAGTCACTACTATGGTTGTAAATCACTTGCCACTAATCTCGAAGTTTCACCTATCCCTTCTAAAGATATTTTCCCACTCACACGCCCCGTATATAAATGGTGAAACTTTCGTGAGAGCCTCCTACTCCTTGAGAAAACTAAAGACTAACAAGGCGGATATGAATCTTTGTTCTCGTTTAAATATTACAACTTGCAAGATAGAATGGAAGAGTATTTCGGCCCAGCGGCAAATGGAGTCAATTACAATAAGTTTCCAAAAATGGAATAGCCCAGAAACATCAGCAAAAAACCCCAACACAAATTATCAGAACAACCGAAAAGTAATTCGAAAGTAACTACAACCCCTCTAACATTAAGAAGAATATGTCAACTATTTATAACTACGCTAAACTATATATAAGAGAACTAAAAATAACTTTGAACGGGCTGTATTATTGTATATTTATTTTGATAGTGGAGGCGGGGATGCGTATGGCATATCGTAAATGAATTAGGGAAAAGCCGAGTAAAAGTCATGTACATTGGAAAGTCAGATGATCGCCGCAGGCTATATTGGACATACATGGAATTATAATGGAATAGTGAAAAGTGTTCGATAGAGAATGTACACTTCCTGTATGAATTATAGAAATCAGTGAGGGAACATGGGAATTAGAGAGATTTAGAAGACTAGGCTGCAAAATACGACAAAAGGTCTGCCAAACTTTCGATTGAAAGTTAAAGCATCAAATTTTCTCCCTTACCTCTCTTTATCTCGCCCTAGCCCATTTGCATATAATAGGAAATCACGCTCGAATTTGAATTTCGCATGCCCTAACTTTTAAGCGACGTCGTTTAAGAGGATGTCGTGCACATCTTTAATGTGAGAGATAATTTGATCAGAGATGAAAAGTCAACAAAATAACCAATTACCAGGATAAATTTAGGAATACCTCTTATGAAATTCATCAAAACAAATATGTAATGTGTGAGAATTGAAACAGTATAGTGAGGAGCCTTTCAATTCATACAGTATACTGTGATAGATATTTGATTTTTTGTCGTTTGGATTAATGCACCGATAGCAAAAAAAATAATATTAAAAGTATTTATTCAGTGGATAGATAGCCAAAAAGTAAGACCCTATATGTCGCATAATGCCCCGTGACGCGAGGTCTTTTTATCAATTAATAAAGTGTTAAATAAAAATTAAGTTTTGCGGCGCTGCGTCGCGCGTTGCTTTTTGGAAAGGATAACGCCACTGTAATATTGTAAACAACAAATTTTAATAGACATCTAAAAATAACTGTCCCGAACAAGAAACTGAAAGTAATGAAAATTCGTAGTGACGTTAGATGAGCCCTTCCACCAAAATAGACGTACAGAGGTCTACGGGTGCATTTGAATAGAATTTCAGGGAAAGTTCAATTGAATAAGGGATCCGCGTGATATTTGTATAGAGAAGTAGATTCAATAGATAAGACATATTACAATGGATGGAATCCGTGATAAAAAGTCTGATAAAAGGTCGAATTGAGGATAAAATCTCTAGGCGCCGATACGAATATGAATCTACGATATTTCGAAAGGATGATGTTTTCATTTCAGAGCGGTAATGTACTTGGATATTTTCCCCATGACATAATTGAAATATTCGTAATCATCGAATAAATGATTTACGTGCTGAGTGGTAAAAATCTAAAGTATATAAAAAGGTACATAAGTATACAGGTGTGTTTTTAGCGAGTTGACACCCCTGAGCGAGTACTGTGTTTTCAAGTTGCACTAGCGCAAACACTGCCGTGCCTACTGCCAATACTAAATAAACACTCCAGGCTCTGATTACTCCCTGTTACATAAAGAACTCTCAACCTTTTGATCTCTCTAATTTCAATGCTATTTCGTTGCTACTGTCTACTAGCTAGAGAGTGTTGTACTCGAAGAGACAGTTTAGTTTCATTGGTAAGTGTAGTCTGAGGAAAAGCAATTCGGGGGACGATTGAATTTTTAAACGTTTCGTTAATATTTAAAAAAAAAGCAGATGAATTTATTATGCAAATAAAGCAGAAAATAGATAAATGATGTTTAGGCTTTGAAAAGCCGCGAAAACAGCACGGTACCGTATCGTTCACAATTTTAGCTTCCTCTCAATCAACTGTGAATAGAGCATAATTATTATGAATTGCGAAAAAAAAGAAATGGATGCAAATAAAGAGAAGGAGGAGCGCTAAGAAGATTATGGAATACGAAAAACAATATAAAATTAGCGACAGTCACATGTTTCAAGGCAGGAGTAGTAGTGAATTATTAATAGTTACAAGAATAAAAAAAATATTTGAAGGCATAAGTTATTTTTAATGTAGTAATGACTTGGGTGTAAAGAAACATGTTAGAGCATAACAGAAGTACCATTTCCATAAAAAAGAAAGACAATTCGCTATAATAAACGAGAATCATAAGGAAAGAGCAAAATATGGTTGATCGTTTTAATGTTTACGCTTATTGTTTATGCCAAGTCATGAGAGAATTTATGTTGGGAAGAGAAAGTGCGCAAATGACACGCATGCACTAAAATCGTGAGTAATCTCAAGTGCTCTATAAAAAATGATTGAAAAACAAATATTGGTTTATAGTTCTGTTTCTCGTATAGGCTACATAGAACACGATTTTCAGAGTTTAAGTTTTTTAGTGGGTTTCTTCAAGTTTTCTGACGAAAAGTTCCCAACTTTTTCAATTTTTCGAAAGGCATATGCAGAACCACAGTGGAATTATATTGAAAAGAGGAGAAAGGAAGTTTGTTGTAAGATAAAACTGGAGAATAGTTGGGTCGATTTCCTTTGAGGAAGAGGAACCAGAGATGGACATGCTATTGAAAAAGAAGACAGAAAGATGTTGAATTGAAGATGAACTTCATCATCGCGCTGTGCTATCTACTCTGTAGAAAACAAGGAAAAAGTATGTGAAGAGATCATGGGCAAAGTTGAATGATTTAATCAAAAGAACCATTAGATTTTCATAGGAAAATGAGGACCAATTAGCGATAGGAAGTTTAGATGCTGCAGCATATTCGTTCCAGTATCCAAACATTTCAAAGCTGTAGTGCTAGCACATAGAAAACTATTCGCACACCTTATAGTGTCCAAAAAGTATAAATTGTACATTTGCCACTTTTATATCAAAGATGGCACGGTATTACTCATAGCCCCGCCCCTTCCATTACTCACAGCACCGCCCGTGTTTATCATCCATCTACCTCCTCCCGTTCGTATAGTGCAAGACTGATTTGCCTAAGCTCCAAGCTCAGTCAGGGACCAGAAACAATACAATAATATGACGCATGGAGAACAAATAATCCGGTTGGACGAGTGATATGAGAGCTATCACATCAATAGTGGAACGGTGTGGTATATCGACCGTTCTAATCTCCCTATATGGAGACAAAGACAATGAAGGAAAAAGCTACAACTAGCGCGGAGCGTTGCGAATTAGCGAGGGATATCAGGTTATGAAATTATGCAGAGGTGGATTAGAAAAAGGCGTTCTATCGAACACCTAAAGTTGTTGAAAGGATCGTTAAACATAAAACCGGCTATATCAAAGACAACAAAGGAGTGACCTCGAGAGATAGGCGCTATAAATCTAGACCAAATAAACACAACAAACACTTTACTGGATAAACATTAACGATGTTGAAGCTAAACGTATAATAGTATCCTCAAGTTCCGACTGGTTTGATTGTGAGCGAAAAAAGCTGTTGATACGAACCACTCTGTTGTTGGATTTGGACTTCCCATGTATTGTTTCATGCATCTTTGATCAGTGTTCAGATACCTATTATGCATGAGCTACAGAGGAAGGGATTCGATCATGATGTAGCGCTAACCAAGCTCTGATGCTTTCGACCTAACCAAGCTCTGATGCTTTCGAGCTAACCAAGCTCTGATGCTTTCGAGCTAACCAAGCTCTGATGCTTTCGAGCTAACTAAGCTCTGATGCTTTCGAGCTAACTAAGCTCTGATGCTTTCGAGCTAACGAAGCTCTGATGCTTTCGAGCTAACTAAGCTCTGATGCTTTCGAGCTAACTAAGCTCTGATGCTTTCGAACGACATGACCTACTTCCTAAGCGAATAAATGATCAAGAGTTGGAACACCAGAGCGCTCGATCTATCGAACTCTTCACAAAGGTGTTATAAATGAAATGTTGGATCATGGGAAGTAAAAGTAATGCCGAATGCAGGTGATCAAGGTTCGTATATCTCCCAGTTCTCACCTATGAACTGTCTATCCGAGGATTATACCCAGAGTGATTGGACAAACGAAAACATTGAGGAAATATAGTACCCAACATGGTGAGTACAAAACTATATCTTTTGCGCATTTTATCATATACGCATAGTCCATGTTGATGATGCAGACAATTTGCACATGCAGAATTTGGCATGGATCTGTTTTTTATGACAAATTCAGAGCTGCCTTGTGGATAGTACGATAATAGCTAGTTGTTGCAAGCTAGCACATACATTTGCATGGTTATTGGATTCTATCCAAAAGAGCAACACGTTGCAGGGAGCGTGCTCTCTTACTTGAAAGTCACTACTCATTCAACTATGCGTCATCGCGTCACCCTCACTACTAAAAGATCCAAGTGACCAATCACCCAAACAAGGATCTTTTCATGAGCCATCTTCCATAGCAACTCGCTAGGGCTGGTGCGTCGCCCACTCAGAGCTATGAGATAACAGAATCCCTGCATACAACTGGGTGGTTTTTCCAAATATCGATAATACGAAGTTCTATGAAAATATGATATTTTTCGAAATAAAATTCGAAGTTGTATGGTCAAACGTCAATTTACAGATATGTGGAAAAGGATACTACATGCGATAGAGTAAGGGAAAAAGAGAGAATGTAGTAAGATCTGTGAAGTATGAAGGGAAACGTATGAAGAGAAAATAGTAATAATAAAACATCATCTTTATAAAAGGACCGTATTTCCATAGGAACCTTGGCGTTTTGGGAGTTTGCCATTTACAAATGAGGAAGTAGATAAGGAAAAGGGTAATTCTACTTTTATTTTTATATCCATAAATATATGTAATGTAAAGTAAACATAGTCAATTTGTATCTGATTTATAAAAAAAACAGTCTACGTTTGCCCGCTTTTCTTAACGTTTAGGGACACGAAATTAATTGGCGATTACTAAGCAATGGTAAGATCACACTCTCACATCTGAAATATTTTTTATCCATGATACGTGATAATGAATAAAAAAACATGTTCACTTTGAATTTCCCATGTGTTGTTTGTTGGAGTCATTTTTAGACTACCCACAAAGTACGAAAGCAAACCGGTGATTGAGTCAGAGAGTGATGGGAAATGGCCGTGCGTCGTTTCCTATTATTTCCTGACTTGTATGGACTTCAAACTAGCATACCAAAAATACTTAGATAATAGTATAAAAATCGAAGAAGCGGTGTGAAAAACAGTTTCTAAAGTAAGTAGTTAAGGAAAGAGGAAGTGCTAGCCGAAAGTTCGAGCAAATCCTGATAAAGTTCCATGTCGGAAGGAAAACTTGAGGGATCAATGACTAAGTAAAAGAAAATAAAGATTCATTGAAATTCGAAAACAAAAGGGGCAAGAGCAGTTCGAGCGGAAGAATTGCACTTCATTTCGTGACAGTCAAAAGCAATATGAGCTTTGAATTGTGTGAATTTCCGTCACGTTTATAAATTAAATATAATACGTCTTTCTGTTGTTCATTGATTCCGTCATCCATATCGAAATCAGCCATTTTCAAGATTTCTTCCAGCACAAACCAAAAAACCAGTGAAATGCTTGATACTCTCTGGTTTTCGAGCATGGCGAGAAATTCAAAAAAAAAAAGATTATGATACTCTCATCAGGCCAGGTTAAAAAACAAAGAAAAAAGAGAATTGAAGAGCCAGAATGTGATCAAACGTTTGGTGAAATATCGCAAGAAAATCTAAAACATTTCGGAAAAGCGATATGATTTTTCATAAAACTAATATATGAGAAAGATGATGGCAATGAGTTGGAAACGAACAAAATGACAAATTGTTCATTATATAAAATGAGCATTCTTTATGGCAACTACAATCGAGGAAGATCAAAACGTAGTCAAATCCACAAGTACAAGCGGATATTCTTTAGGTACGCCTATGATTTTTTGTGATTCATGTCGTGGAACGAAAATTCGACATAATTCTGCGCAATCTTTCTGCGCAATACATTTCGGATGGATCCTCTAAGCGCATAAAATCGAACAAAAGATGCATGTAGCGTACGTTGGTGTATTGTTGAATAAACATGTTTACACATAAATATGCGAAAATGCAGGAGAGATTGCGCGACTTATATTTGTAGGTGTTAGTTTTGTACGGAACAGTCACATTTGGCACTGACCTCTAGTATGAGATCTTTAAAGTGGCTATATTATGTGTTTAGTAAAGGTAGAGGTTCAACCCATTATTCAAGGCACACGAAGTTCGGCTGGTGATCACTGCTACAGGCCAGTGACAATTCAAGGCCAATTCAGTCAGGAAGGTCTAATCTCTTCTTCGGTCCTACTTTACCGCAGTTAGATTTAAGGTTAAATTTATAATTAATAATTCAGGATATTTATTAAATTCGAATGAGAATAAGTGCTCGGAATATGAAGTACATAGAAGTAAAGTGCATTTTGAAAGTCGCACACGTGGGAAACTGTACTTCACATTTCCTCCGATTCCATAGATCATACATGTTAATACTCTCATAATGTGAGGATCTATATGGCTATATATTTATATGACTATATATTTCAATACGAACGATTACAATTTAAGGGAAAAGTAACGATTGTTTTCTAAATCCATATTTCGAAAATCGACCCACTATATATTCTTGTGAGGCCGCCGAAGATGTATGCTATAGATAAATAGGTACTGAACATATTTACATCGACATGATCAGCATGAAAGAATACAAGTAAGTATGTGAAGCAAGAAGAAATAGATTTAATAAATCACAATATCACGCCTGTCACGAGAGAATCGAGCTGAGAATGGGAAAAAAGCAAAAATGATGAAATGAGTTAGGACCATTTTTGGACATCTCTAGGCATGTCCTACCAGCCCCCAAAGTCTCATTATGCAATTTTCATTTTGGGGCTCAATACACCGGTTCGGTAAGGTGAAGTCCCAACTTTGAGCACGAATTTCTCGCTTCTGGTGCGTTTTAGCGGAAAAGTGTCACAAGAGTGACCCCCGCTCTTTTTTCTTGCTCTTTCGATCTAAACAAACCAGAGGTCATGAAAATGATTCTGAACAGAGCTTCACTTCGAAGCAAACAACTCAAAAATTTAGGAAAAGGGGTGTTCTTCTTCCAGTATGTTATTAAATTTTTCATGCGCTTTCGAATGAGGGGTTTGCGAAAAAAATACGTTAATGCGTTCGTATGGTTCATCCCCTTGGAAAATTGCTGATGATTTGAAGCCATCTTCGCACAAGCACAATCTCTCGTTTCACACACTCTCTCGCCCATTCCTTTTCATTCCATTCCATTCCATTCTACACCGCACGGTCTCGAGCACGCGGTGCGGAATGAAACATATGATTGTCTCCCTTTCTCTTCCCTGTATTTCTTTCACTCACCGGCGAGAGAGTGTGTGAATCGAGAGATTGTGGTTAGGCGAAAATGACTTCAAATCATCCGGAAATTTCCAAGGGGATGAACCATACGAACGCATTAACGTATTTTTTTCGCAAACCCCTCATTCGAAAGCGCATGAAAAATTTAATAACATACTGGAAGAAGAGCACCCCCTTTTTTCCCCCTTAATTTTTGAGTTGTTTGCTTCTAAGTGAAGCTCTGTTCAGAATCATTTTTATGACCTCTTGTTTAGATCGATAGAGCAAGAAAAAAGAGCGGGGGTCACTCTTGTGACACTTTTCCGCTAAAACGCACCAGAAGCGAGAAATTCGTGCTCAAAGTTGGGACTTCACCTTACCGAACCGGTGTATTGAGCCCCAAAATGAAAATTGAACAATGAGACTTTCGGTTCTGGTAGGGCATGCCTAGAGATGTCCAAAAATGGTCCTAACTCATTTCACCATTTTTCCTTTTTTTCCCATTATTTTCATTTTTATCTCGATTCTCTCGTGACAGGCGTGATATTATTCTAGGGTAACCATAAGATTGGTCTTTCACAAAGGAATAAAAGGATCATCTATGCATAGACTTTAAAAAATCTATATGCTAAACGTGAAACATAAGATGGCAATTGAAATAGAATAATCATTGCAAACAATGATATACTTTTGTCCAGATGAGTACATTGAAAGGTGCCACTGCTTTGTGACATGATTTCAAGATTCTAGACTATTTTGGCGATGTGAATATTTTGGCACCAACTAGAAAATTTCAGAAATTTTCATGTTTATGACACACGGCTTGCGAAATCCTTGTCGTTGACACATTTTAGAGTAAGGCAGAAATCGTGAGAGTGGTACTGGAATAGTGAGAATCAGACAGCGAGAGATTTCCTTGGTGTGATACCAATAACATGGCACTTTTGGGAACATCATAGGCGCCACGATATTTTTTGTTGACTTGTATGACCCCAAATGTGAATTGTTCTTTAAAGGGCCACTTTTGTCAATAATCTCGTCTGTAACACCTGTTTTTGAATTCCTCGCCCTCACCACAGACTGTGGTACGAAATGAAGTGAGAGAATGTGATCAGAGCGGTGATTTAAGGATTGAAGTAACTCATATGATATTGAGAGGACTTAGTACAATCTTGCTTCTGGGCAGCACTAACAACAAGGAAAGGAAGTCTGCGTATGTAAAGTCTCACGAGTTCAAAATAACTGGTGGTTCATTGAAAGCAAGGATTCCCTGGTCAACAAGAGGCAAGGGACAATCGCGTGACGGTATATTGACACGTCTATTGCACTTATAAGACAGAGCTAGGAAAAATTGAATTCTTGAATCGTTGGGCGACTGAAACTCGGAGCTAAAAAAGTGAAGTATCCATTTTTTGAGGGAGATCACTGCTAAGCCAGATGTGAAATACATTAGATGTGTTATACTTTAAGGCATGTCTGTGGTACATGAGAAACACCTCATAAGTTATTCAGTTTGTGGCCTTAATAGAATAGTTTTTTTTCCAATCGTATCAAAAACGTGGACTCACAATTTCTCAGACCATTCCCAGCATAGAGTGAAAAAGTATTTATTTTAGATTATATATACGCGATTCCCGTCGCTTCCGCTCATTTTCATTTCTAATCACCTATTTGGAACTGTCCAAATTTGTCATTAAGATAAAAGGAATAGTGCATCTCCAAGGCGCACGAAATCCTACCGGAGATCACTTCTAGACCAGTGATAATTCAAGGCAAATTCAGTCCGAAATTTGACGATGGTTCTATGAGCGGCTGGTCTTATAAGGCTGCTCATTTCTTTAATAGCTGAACATCGTTCTTGAAATAGCTCAGACGACTAAGCAATCACGCGTGTTAATGTATTTACTATATGTAAAAATACACTCGGGACGATTACGAAAGTGGGAAAGAAAAGAAATACGCTAATAAACATAGTCGTCTGTATGAAGTTCGAACCATCAATCGTTGAATATACATGAATTTATTTGGAATAAAAGGCACCCCGATCATATTTGAAATTCTCCGCTTTGTCCACCATCTCTCATTGCCCTTGTCTACGAGAGAGTATTGCCAATACGGAGAGTAAAATTTGCTCTTCGGAGTTCTTTTAAATGGATTAGTGCAAGAGTGATGGGTATTTCGCACTCTATCAAACATGTTTTCCAAATATGGCTATGTGATTTTCATTTCATCACTATATGTGTCCTAGAGGTTGAGTGCGAAAACAAATATATTATATATTCAGGGAAGAGATCGGAGTTCAAAAATGAAGAGGTGACGTTCGATTTAGCAAGAATGAATAACATAGGGTTATTTAAAGGCCCCGAGATAATTTACTTTCAAATGCTCTGACAACGCTTTTTCTTCGACATAAAGAACGAGAGAGTGTGGCCAAATCTCAGAGTCTCAAATTAGCTCGAGGTGTGCCTTTAAATAATTCCGTTCTGAGCGAACTTTCGAGCTCTATAGCTGAGATTTTAAATTACAGAAATGCCATGAGAGCGTCGATAATGCGTTGTATTTGTTTAGTTAAAGAAACACCTCGAGCTATTTTTTCTCCAATCTCTGACTCTGGTAAACAAATAAAGCGAGAGCGAAGAGTTCCAAATTAGCTCGTGGTGTGCATTCAAATTAAAATAATATTTAATTTAATTAAAATTACCGCTTGAAAGAATAATGCTTTTATATATAATTGCTATGATATATTTAAATTAAAATATCATACATCACAATATCACAAAATATATACATTCATTTTCACATCATTTCGAAATTCTCAAAAACGAAAATAACCAAAGCACAGTTACATCACAAGCGTTGAAAAAGGAGCGAGACAGGCACAGATAAGGGAAACTCGTGTTAAAGTCAACGTTCATGCAAAATACTAGTAACAGGGTGAATGAGAATGTTGTTGATGCGGAGATGATCAAAGGAGGTCTTATGCTTTTTTCGGAAGTTGAGCAAAGAAACAAAAAAGGGCGTGAGATTGTGCAAAGCAAGGATAGTTTTCTGCATTTTCTATTTTTTCGCTACTTTTGAACAGATCAACGAATCTCAACTTTTATGCAAAATGGTTACGGCAATAACAATGTGATGAATTAGAACTTTCTCAATGCGGGAGATGGTAAGGATGAATGGAGGAGGAGTAAACAATTATCTCTAACTGTGATGTCACTATTAGATGAATGTTTCTAATAAAGAACAAGGAATGACAGAGACCTAGTTCATCTAGGGAGTAGTCTTTCCTGTATTGCTTCCGATTTTTGGTACCGATCTCGATACAGTCCCGGCATTCTGAACGTTGGAAAAACTAGTATTTAAGTGATGTGCGTGATTCTGTCTTACTCTTGAATTGCTCTCGAATTCCATAGCAAACATTTTCAAACTACGGATATTATTTGAGAGAGTCGATAATGTTTTGTATTCGTTTATTTAAATACAAATACAATATGTAATTGAATCAAAATTACTGTTTAAGAGAAGTAATGTTTTTAATACAATTGCTATGATATTTTTAAATTATAATGTCATACATCTCTACATCACGAAATAAATTTAACACCATTTCGAAATCCATAAAAGCAAAAATAACCTAACAATACAGTTACACGACAATCATTGAAATAGTAGCAAAATAGACTCTGGCGAAATATACTCGAATGACTGTAAAAGTCAATGTTTAGGCAAAACGATGACAGGAATAGCAATACGATGAATGAGAATGCCCTTAATGTGGAAATGACCATGATGAATAAAGGAACTCTTATGCATCAAAATGATCAAAATGTTCATGCTTATGCGTTTGTTCAAAAGTTGCGAAAATAAAAGAAAAAGGTACGAGCGATTGTATACAGCAAGCAGAGTTATTTTTTATTATTTTTTCTTTATTTTTCGTTACTTTTGAACAGATCATGAAAGTCAATATTTAGGCAAAATTATGAGAGCAACAACAATACGATGAATGAGAACTCTATGCGGGACGTAGTACAGGACTAATGGAGGAGGTCTTAAAGGCAAAACTCTAGCTATTTTTACTCTCAAATCTGGCAGCATTCTCGTAGACAAAGAAAGCGAGAGAATGTTGCCAGAGCGGAGAGTTTCCAATTCGCTCGGGTGCGCCTTTAATGGAAACGACTGTCTTCGGTCCTACGACCTCACAATGACGAAAATGAGAGTCCACACGTTATTTCTTCACTACAATCTACAAATCCTTTAATGGAAACGACCTTGATGGATGCTATATTTATATCAAAGACTGATTGTATTTGCTGGCTATCTTTAGAACGCCGCTTTTAGCAACTTGGCTAACATATTTTAGAAAGATTAGATAAACTCATCAGACATTAGGTAAACTTCTTCTCTACCTAACAACGCTCGCTTATCGAAAGAGAACTGACCAATAATCGGTGAGACGAAGTGAATAATGGTTCAAAGACATACCACGATCTAATTTAATACTCCCTTCTCTGGCAATAGTCTCTCGCTTTCTTTGTGTACGCGAGTGCGTTGTCAGGGCGGAGAACAAAATTAGCTCGGGGTGTGCCTTTGAAGTCTCTTCAAATATTGATCCACTTGCCCATTCAAAAATTACGAACATGATAGTCGGTAATATATAATTAATTTGATTTATTACTCTTTTCCAATTTGATCATCATTTTCTTGACTCATATATTCTCACATTCTCATAGAGAAAAAGTGTAAAGCACAGTACACATGTATACTTTATTCTGTATACTTTATAATTAGTTTGAATTTCACCAACTGGTATACTTTTTTAATATCCTTGATTTTCAAGCCAACATCCTTGTGTTAGTGAAACAAGGGAAGAATTCATTTCTTATAGTTACATTGTTTGTACATTTAAAATACTTTATTTGGATCAATTATGCGGTGGATCACCGGATCTGTAACGATATAAATTATTCTTGCAATGTTCATAAAGCCGTTCTTATATATAGAAATCACATAAAATTATTGAAATTCGTGTATATTCTTCGTTTTTTGAAGGCTTACTGAGATACTGTAAACAATAATAAAATCTTTATTTGTATTTTTCTAATTCGTATTAATTTTACGCTGCAAACTTTTTAAACTGCAGAAGTAAGTCTCGATTGTTGATCGTTCTGTTGATTTATCGTCTTAAATCATTCGCCACTGGGTCTTTTAACCGAGGCGATCGTCACTCTGAACAAGCTCATTAATTCCATTTCCCTACCTCTCCCTTCTTCCTCTCTCTCTCTTCCATCTCTCTCCCTCTCTCTCTCTCGCTCTCTCTCTCTCTCTTTCTCTCTTCATCCCTCTCCCTCTCCCGTCCTCTCCATCCGCTTTACAATGTTTATCCTTCACCTTTCATCTCCCATTCTCTCCAAGAGAGACACTGAAGAAGTACAAGGAGATAGAATAGAAGAAACTCTCCTCAAGGAGAGAGCGCCAGACGACCAGTGAACAGCTAGAGAGCACAGAGATCGAGAGAGTCAGACCCGCAGAGACAGGTCGATAGACAAAAGCGAGTGGAGAGAGCGCCAGACTGTCAGAGAAAGGGCGAGATAGCACGGCAAAGTGAGAGAGTACGGTCGACACTACGCAAAGTGATTGATTGGCTGAAGAAGGGAATTTAGAGTATATCCCTAGCACCCCCCAAGTTCGGCCCTAGATCCTCCCTTAGCCCGGCTGGTTGGACCCTGTTGTTCCCTCCCTCTCCCTCTGCCTCTCCCTCTCCCTCTCCTTCTCCCTCTGCCCCAGTCATCGATCGGGTATGTCAGCTTGGCCAGAGACGCCTTGTGTTATCCTCTCACTTGCTAACGCTATTTCTGCACGGATTTCAGGCTGATTTTATTTTATTTTCTTATTGTTATTGCTTTTGTACAGCACTCTCCGTCCCGAGTTTCTTCAACATGCATCATTATCCAATGTATCATGGAAATTGATTGACTTTCTTCTTTAATTGAAGTCTGTGTTCCTTTTCTTGGATCTTGTCGATATTATCATTTGAATGACATTCGTCTTATTTTCTTTTAGTCTACTCACACAGAAAATTCTCTTACTTTTCAATTTCTTATTCCTTATATTTCTTATTTTTAAGAAATATTACAAGAAAGGGGCGGAGTTTACAATAAGAAATCAATTTCTTATATGCGAATTTCTTATAAATAAGAAATGCATGATGATTTGAATGTCAGAAATACATTTCTTATTTTTCATATTTCTTATATTTAAGAAAATTGCCTTTGAATTTCTTATTTTTAAGAGAAATTCATAATTTTCTTACTTTTCAATTTCTTATATTTAATTTATTTAATTTTCTTACTTTATTTTTAAATTTCCGATTTATTTTCGCGCAACTGATTTATTTTTGATTTCAGAAAAAATGATCTTATGCCCGTTCCGATTATGTATAGCCAAAAAAAGAACTAATGAGGATCTGGAATTGCATTTAAGGTAATTACATATATCTATTTATCATCGATTTTCGAATGACTTTCAGGGATTTTCATCATGGTTGTACAATTGGAATAATATGTAGAACCTGTGCAACAAATCAACCATTCGCTTCTATTCACAGTTGGAGAAAACATATGAAGCGGGATCATGACTATCTCAAGGATACCTCGATCGAGAATGGTCAGTTATGCATTATCTATTCTTTTGAGCATTAAAACACGTCTATGACGTGCAACCGAGCAATATGTATTCTATCAATAGGGAACGTATAATGTATCAATCATATTCTTTCACTGAATGTGTGTATTATCGCTTGTCATGTAGTTATTAGATCCTTGCAGAGAGGAGGGTGGAACAAGAACTGCCAATAAACAATTATTTCTTTGATAATGATGTATTTCATAGTAGCAATGAACCGCTATCTAATGAATATTTGGATAGTAGTACCAACGATGACATACAAGAAGATTCAACATCATCCACTTCAATAGATGATAGTATATCTTCCCTCCTTCTCCCACTTCTTATACGACTGACATCAGAGGGCATTAACCGATCAGTAGTTGATGATGTATTCCAAACTATTCGACTCATATTGATAACTAGCTCAATCAGCACAGATAGAATATCGTTTGGTTCAATTGATCTGCTCATGAATCAATTCCTTACCCACTATCGAAGGATGAAATACTTAGAAGAGACGAAGAGCATAGTTACTCCAAGAAATATATCCCTAGGAAGTCATTCAATTCGCACTCGAAATGAAAAAAATGAGGATATTCTGATTGAAAAGCCTATCAATGTCTGTTTCTGCCCTTTAAGAGAATCCCTAATCATACTTCTATCATCCTCTGAAATAATTGAACCAATTATAACTCCCAAACAACAAGATGGATTGTTACGAGATTTTCAAGATGGATCATTATATCGTAGTATAATTAGCAATCATAATAGTACTTCTACCATTCCCCTTCCTCTCTCATTATTTGAAGACGACGCCGGATCAGGCAGTTCACTATCCATCAAAAGTGTTTGCAACTCAATTAGATACACATTCATTTCCATTGCATCCCTTCCTTCATTCCTAAAATCGGCTCAAAGATCAAAGATGATCTATGCTACTGGATATGCTGGAGACATTAAACATTATGGAGTTGAGTTTGTCGCCAGAAAATTAGTGGAGGAAATTGGCTTAATAAACAAGAATGGATTGGAGGTTACCCCCTTTTCTTGAAAACAAATAAAAAGAATATTTAGATCGAATATAAAGGAAAGAAATATAATTTCCATATCTATCTGGGTGAAGTTATTGGAGATCATGCTGCCCTTAATTGTTTGTTGGGATACAGGAGGGTGTTCTCTTCAGGCAATTTTTGCAGGTTGGAAAAGAATTATAGCGGAAAATTAATCATATTTCTTCAGATTATGTATTGTCAATTACACTGAATTGGACAGTATAAAGAGAGTAGATGATCTTCCACTAAGAACAGAAAGAAGTTATGAGGAGAATATAATCACATTGTCTACTTCGAAAAAAGATGATGAACTTGGAGTAAGGTAAGCGTTGTCTACGTTTTCAAATGAAACGAACTATTTTGCAGGTTCAATTCAGTGTTTAATGACTTAAACAATTTTCATGTTACAAGAAATTCTACGGTAGACTTGATGCATACGATACTTGAAGGTTTTGTATTGCAGTCAATCAAGAAATTAAGAGTATTCGAATTCAGGTGTGGCCGTTCGAGAGATCAGAAATCTTATATCTCATCTGGATAAGAATGGAATAAAATTAGAGAGAATTAATGAACTACTATCATCTTTCGGTTATGGGCGGAACGATAGAAAAGATAGGCCGGGGACAATCATAGTATCCCGAGGTTTTGTTCACATTCATAAATATTGTCATTGACGCTAACGATAAGATTCCAGGTGGCAACGGGCAACGCGCAATACAAACCCTCACACTTATTCGATTCTTTCCGCTTGTGTTAAGTAATGAAGTAAAGAAGGATGGTCATTGGAAGCATTTCCTTGTATTTTGCCGTCTTTGTCTATTCCTTTGCTCACGAATTCTTCCTGCTAATGGAGCTCAAAAGATTGATAAGTATGTAGATCAATACATCTCTTCTCTCTTTGCGCTTAATGAACCGGTGAATAACGAAGAAGAAGATAATAATGAGAATGAAAGTGAAGAACCACCTGTGAAGAGAAAAATGAGAATATTGTACCCCAAAGCACATTATCTTCTTCATTTCGGAGAAATTGTAAGAAGATTTGGTCCTCTTACTGGGCATTGGTGTATGCCATATGAAGGATTACTAGCAATTGGGAAGAAGTTGTCATATCGCACACATAACTACATTAATCTTCCATACACTATGATCATGCACTATCAACAGAGATTGAATAAACTACGACAAGAACATGGGAATGTAATAGAAGGAAAGACACCAATTGGAAGAGGAAGATTCGGATCTTTATTCCATCATGGGACGCTGATCACAACTCACGATTTGATATGCACAGAGATCCAGATGGACATCCCATCGTTCTCTCAATTCGAATACGCCTATTATGAGAATCGCAATTGGAAAATACGAATGAGAAGGTATACAACGGAGGAGTTCAACGAGGAAATAAATGCCTACTACGTCATTTTAACAACTGGTAAGCTCGAATGCGGTATATTATAAAAAAAAGAAGAAAACGAATTGCAGGAGAATTTACTGTTGATGCCAAGGACATCAGGCACGCAATTCCTCATGATCGATATCCGACCAATGAAGGAGATAGATTCATTATAGTTCCTACCCAATACTATTTCTAAGGTAAACATGATACAATTTAGCTTAGGAAAAACTTGTGAGACCCGGAAAATAAAAAATCTGTGAAAAAGCATATCTGCATTTCTGCTGTTTACTACACTACGATTCAAAAGTTATTTTACGAGATGCTTTTTTCAAATATTTCATAAATATCTATATTTTCTCTGATATCATCTGCTTATTTCAGTGTTAATGGAGTTTAGATTATCGAATGGCAAGGACGAGACCACCTTTGGTTGGTATGAGAAACCTAATGACGTAGTTTCTGTGGCTGATGCAGTTTTTATTCTTTCTGATCACGTGGATTGTAGACCATCCCAGATCAAAGTTATTGAAAAATCATCGAATATTCAACTAGGAAGAGATATTGTATTAAATGGAGATGAAGTTATAATCTTTGAGGTGAGCAATTAAAGTCTCTTGTCAAACGAAGATTATCCTTAAGGGTGTCCATCATTCACGTCTGCGAGGATTGCTCTGGCTATCGGCGGAGTTGGAATTGGAGGAAGAATCATTACTGAAAGAGGTAAATAATACGATTGATTAAAGCTTTAAAACATTTGGACAAAACGCCTTTTAGAATGCAGATGTTCCTCTAACTGATGAGCTTGATCACAATGATAATGATAAAAGTGGAATTGCGGATGAAGAAGAAGAGGTATTACATCTATAATTTAAAATCTTGTGTGCATTAATTTCATGTTTCGTCTTTAGATTGATGTAGGTGATTTTCATACAGTTTCTAACAGTAATGATATTGCTACCAATGAAGAGCCATCAGTTAATACCTGCAGAAAGAGGAAGATTGTTAGTTCGATTTTTCAAATTAACTTGAAATAAGCTGTGATTTCAGCACTCTGTTCTTGAAAAAACAAAGAGGTTGACCAGAGGAACAAATGTACTTAATGTTGGTTGATTATATTTGCAATAACTTTAGAATACATGAATATTTACAATGATTTTTCAGGAATCCTTGCAGAATGTAACGCTTGAAGACTGTATAAGGAATGGAGGATATAAAGATGATCAGATGATTATCTCTTGCTTAAACAATGGAGATTCTTTTGAGAATGAAGAATCCAGGCGAAGCAAAGTCATAAGGGCAGTCTCTCATTTCCTATTATCAAATTGTTCAAAGTAAGAATCTCTTCATAGTTATCATGTTTTTTTTTACAAATCATTGCAGTCCTTATAATCCATCATATGAAGAGAAAGTTCTGTTTGTCTCTCAAGTTTTCGAAGATTATCCACAATTCTGTGTAGTTAGTCGTCTTTCTCTTTTATAATATTATTGATTGATTCTGTAGCCTGATCTACTTGATTCATCCAATGGTGAAATATATAGATGCATAGCGAATAAGAGGTATCATGTTCGATGTCGCCCTAATGTACGATTACGTACATATAAAAAGAGAAATAAGGTACTTTTCTTAAAGAATGTCATATATTAATAACGAACATCAGGATAACATGACCTATTCCTTAGAAGAACAAAAGAATAAAATGGAACAAGTAATGAATCAATATGGGACTTCCTCATTCTATTCTTCCTTACAGTCGTCTCAGTTCGTACTTAATCTTTATTTTCTAACTGAATAATTGTTGTTTAGGACGTATCGTATGGTTCTTTATGAAAAGGAGAGTATTACTTCCCTATTCCAACTACTTCCATCAATTGCTGCTCATTATGAAGTGGTACATAAATATTTAATTTGTTGTATAATAATGTATTTACTACTATATTCATTAAGGTAATATACGATGAATTCACGAGACAGAGAAATGAAGACCAGTTTGAACAGTTTCCGTCAAAGTGGGACGATATGATATCAAAGAAAATTATTCAATACTGTGAGATGAACACTGGCGTTGAGGAAATATCGGTAGAAGAGGCGCGAATTATCGCTGGCGGTAATTCAGTTAATTTTGATTACAAAGTTGTTTGATTTGTAAAAATCGATATTTTTACTATATGGTTAACGTTTCAGAGTGCGAATCTGCGTTAGGACTGATTCTACTGATTCAGTTAATCAATAGAAGAAAGGGTTCAAAGTCAAGATGGTGTTCGATCGAATCATTATACAATCACTTCACTGTTAGTTTATCATATTTAGTGACTCATTTATCCTCTTCGTATCAGGCATATTTCTTCTAGAAATCAATATATTTTGGTGTAATCAATATTTCATTTCAAATAATCAATATTTCATTTACAGAATGAAACATCCTCAGATGGTGCTATACGAAAGCTCCACGAACGGAACATCAATCATCCATGCATTGTACGAATGAAGAATGATTCTAGTTTTGTTGTCATTGTGGCAGGAGTTGATATAACCGTCCCATCCATCGGTATCGCTATCCAATTCATAATCTCGATTACATCACTCACTTGTGTTTCCGTTCAACGCAATAGTGCGTTGCTATTTGGTTACTTGAGTTTCCTCATGGGTTCAACCAAATCTTCATTGAATTCAAAGTTATCTCAACTTCATTCAAATATATTCAGTGATAGCCACTAATAGGATTCTATAAGACACATACCATTCCTTTACCAACTTATGATCAGTCCATTATATCTCGTTAGGCCTCATTAGGCTAATAATTTCCTGTATATATTGCTATTGCTTCATCTTTTCGTCTTGTAATAATCTCGTTACATGTATTGATTACTTCTTCTTTTCGTCTTGTAATAATCTCATTACATGTTCTATATTGATCCACAATTATCTCATGTATTATATTTTATACTGTTTTATTATATTGTTTCTTCTTGTGATTATTATTTACATGTCCTTCCTGTATCTCATATACCCTGTGCACTATTTACATAAATCCCCGTGATGTTGTTCTTCCTGTATCATTATCCTAATTACATAACTATTTGCATAAATTGCTTTTATTTTTATAATTGGAATGCGCCAATAAACAATGAACCATGGAAAAATATAAGAAATTGAATTCTTAACAATACATAGCAAGAAATAGATTGCTTACTTTTATAAGAAAATATTTACTTACGAAAATAAGAAATTGAATTCTTAAAAATATCGTAGCGAGAAATAAGAAATAAATTTCTTATAATTTATAAGAAATCATTTACTTACGAAAATAAGAAATTGAATCACTTATAAAAAGTAAGAAATTCAATTTCGGAAAACGAATCATAAGAAATCAATTTCTTATTTCAATTTCTTATATTTAAGAGAATTTTCTGTGTGAGTATTCTAAAACACGTTCGATGATTTTTTTTCAAATTCCTAAAAATGCGCTAATTTTGATGCTTACTAAACGAACATTTGAATTGAAAAATAATTATTTTTTGTCAAAAATTAGCATTTACGTATCCATCTTTCTTCTACCATGTCGTCTTGCTTCTCTGCTATGCATTGCACACGCCTACGCTTCCCAACCGACTGTTGTTCCTCCCTCTCCCTCTGCATCTCTCCCTCTCCCTCTCCCTCTGGATCTCTCTCCCTCTCCCTCTCGATCCCTACGACTCATCTCTCTATCTCATCGCAAGTCATTCAATGCTATTACACTATTCCGGCCTCTTCTTCTTCTTTCTCTATCTATCCCATCTTCCGTTACATCAATCAATAAATCAATAAATATCTAGAATTAGCCAGAATTTATTTTCGATAATTGATTCAAATTTCTTAATTCCTAGTCATTTGTATCGAGTTTGACTTTTGCATATTATGTAAATTAGCGTTCTTTTGAGATCAAGTCCATGAAAAACTCTTTAAAAAATATTTTTGGTTATGTTTCATACAGGGTATACTACGCTCTTCCATTATTTTGTTTTGATTGATTCTTGAGAAAGTTACCCTTTTATCAAACCTCAATATTCTATCCATATATGTAGTGTTCGATAGTCGCGAAAGAGACGAGAGAGTATGTGTAAAAAGGAGAGTTTTGGCTTTTCTTTTCGCGACCTGCAAATCTCATTATCAGAGAATAATTTCTATTAGAAGCGCACTGATTGTCTGATGTCTGTCATGGAAAATATATTATTGATTGAAATTTATGGAATGACAGAAATGGTTTGATAGAATGAAGAGACGGAGAGATAGAATGGTAGATAGAGAGAGATATAAAAAATAAAAGGAAAATTGAAAGATAGTGGAAGAATTGCATGCGCAATCGATATGATTCATTTTTTTGTCCTTTACTGCTTCATGTCTGTTTCAAATACCTTATTCTATAGTATATGAATATAACACTATATCTCATGGAGAGTATGAGATCCACTATTTTTGTTCTGCTCAAAATTTGCGGCAATTAAAAAATGCTCTCTGTTTCACACATAGATACTATCATGCCTTTCTTGTATTTGTGCTATTTTGGAAAACCTCTGACACAATTTGTAATTCATTTACGATCACTGAATAATGCTTTGCTTTCACCTCGCACATGATCATCCGATCAATTTCATTAATTATATATGTTTGATTATTAATAATATTAAAAATATTTAAATCATTATTATTATTAGATGGTGTGCGGTGGAATGGACGCAGCACCGTTAAATGGAGATCACTTCGCCAGAGGACTCGAGGGATACTCATGTGTCAGGTTAGAATTCAATTAAAGATGGAAACCTGCAAATGATTCTGAAAATGTAGCTTAAAAAGACAAATGACAAGAATTAAATTACTTTTCCCTTACATCAATAACGTGACTCATTGTCAGTGCAAAAACAGCTGACTAGATAGTTACCGCGGTTTCGAAACCTCAACGCAGAAGTTGACTAAATGCATTTGTTCATAATTTGAACACGTTTCGCCTATCTATGTATAACCTACACAGTAATCCATTTGATAATGAGACATTGAGTAATTTCTTTTCAGATGTAACGATGGCTTCACCATCGAAGAGGAAGTCGTCAACTCGGGAGGACAAATGTGGCACTCCGGATGCTTTGTGTATGGTTTTTGTTTAATGTTTTTTTTTCCACAATTTCATCATTAAACAGATAGTATAATAGGTAATCTATATAGAAGAGTTTAAAATGTTAATTTTATAATATTTATAATGTTTGATGGCATTTTACGTGTTCCGAATCTCCTTTATTTCTTATGAACGAAACAGTTGTTCCACGCTTTTTTCATACGATCAATCACGCTTGATGACTATTGTGGTGATTGTGACATGCCTAAAAACTGCTAAAATCCTTTTTCGGTGTTGGTATCTCATTACCAACCCAATATCATTAATGCTCACTATGATATATTCCTTGCATTTCCAGATGTGCTCAATGCTTTGAGCAGTTTCCCGACGGTATCTACTTTGAGTTCGAGGGAAGAAAGTATTGCGAACATGACTTCCATGTACTCTATGCGCCATGCTGTGGAAAGTGCAGTGAGTATTTACAGATTTAAACATAGTTATTGATTTTCAATAATAGACAATGTAAATGACGCAAGAATATTTTATTTCTCAAAAAAAAACATGTGCTAAAAATTGTGATTCGCTTAGAATTCTCCTTTTATGTCTCGTATCAACTCCCATAAGCATGAACTGATCCTATTATAAACGTACAATCACGCAAACATATTTAATATGTTAATAAATAAACAACTAAACAATATTAAAATTCAGACGAGTTCGTGGTTGGTCGCGTGATCAAGGCGATGAATGCCTCTTGGCATCCCGAATGTTTCCGTTGTGAATTGTGCAATCTCGAACTGGCTGATATCGGATTCCTGAGAAACGCTGGAAGGTACGTTTTTGATAGATTATGATAGAATCTGGTATCCCACGATAATTGGACACCAGAGCTAATTTGAAACTCTCCGCTCCTGCGACGCTCTCTTTTTTTTGCCTACGAAAGAGCCAGAGCGGGGAGTAAAATTAGCTCGGTTCTGCCTTTAATTTGAGCAATCTTATCTCGTGTTACTCGCGCCTTCACGAGAGTCTGAACAATAGTTGAAATTAACGCTGACATTAATATTTCGTTTATTTGAAAAGTAGAGGGTTGATTAGTTCTTGTATCGTCAGATCTCTTCTATCACTGCACTGTCAAATAAGCATTGTAATAGATCTTTAGTGAAACAGCGAAGTGATTGTTCCTAGCTGAGAAATGTGGAAATACATTCAATGTAGGATAAGTGCAATGAAGGAATTCTCTAAATACTTGCGTAATTTGTGCGTTTGATCAAAGATCAAAAGATCAAAGATCAAAGATCAACAGTTACTGATGTACCCATTGCAGAGCACTTTGTCGTGAATGCAATGAGCGCGAGAAGGCGGCAGGATCAGGAAGATATGTCTGCCATAAGGTTATTGTTACAATGATAATATTATATAATGAATGCTCTATAACTAGAGAGGTGCGTTCTCATGGAAATTATCAATAGAGTGAAACATATCAAAACAAAGAAGTGGAAAGATGGGATGAATTAACTATAAGGGCACACCCGAGCTAATTTTACTCTCCGCTCCACAATGTTCTATAGGCTGTGAAGGTGATATGACAGGTGTGAGAAATGAGAATGGAAGTTCCACTTGAGAGACGAATTATGTGAAAGAGACAGAAGTGAGAAATGAGATAAGAAACGACCGAATCAGAGAGGGCATAATGTGAGGAATGATCTGAGAAATGCATAATTGAAAATGGAAGACGTGAGAAATGACATTTGAAATGAAAGTGTGGAAAGCTCGACCGACCGCTCGACCGCTCAACATAGACCCGATCGACCGCTCAACATAGAAACTCTCTCAAATGCAATCTTCTTTCGCTTGTCTCGCTATGGAAACAAAATGGCTTGAACCAGAATACTGTGGCTCTGCCAACTTTCTCTCGTGGACAAAGAAACCGAGATAGCATTGCCAGAGTGGAGAGTTTCAAATTGGCTCGAGGCGTGTCGTTAACAACATTTATAAAAACAATATTAATGCTATTACGGACAAATCGATTACTGAATAGAAAAGGGCTCATTTTCTTTGAAGCATCCTTGATATTTATGGCTATGCACGAGAATTTGGAAATTAAAAATGAAAAAAAAATAATTAAAAAATAAATTTTCAGTGCAACGCTATGATCGAGCAGGGAGAGCACATCAAGTTCAGAGGAGATTCATTCCATCCATATCATTTCTCATGCAAACGATGCGAGTACGTTCATTTTTAATTTGTTTGAATCAATATGAACATAGCGTATCGACCACGAAAGTTATCTTAAAAAAAACTTTTTACTTCTATTCCTGTTAATTGATTGCCTATCGAATCCTTCTACGGTCAATACAACTAGTTTCCTTCAAGGAACGCTTGATGCTACCGAATATCATTTTGAGAGAGAGATAGTGTTAGTGAGGAGCGATCGTTCTCGCAAAAAATCTTGCGATAAATATTGCCGTACACACAGTTTCTATGTCCTACCGGTCTTCGAGAGAAGCTTTTTTTGTTGAAGGGTCATGGGTACTTGGTACCGCTAATGATAATTTGAAATTCATTATAGTTCATGATCCTTTACAGTGTCGAACTGACGAAGGAATCACGTGAGGTCGGCGGCAATCTTTACTGTCTGCGTTGCCACGATCAGGTATTGCGATTTTTCCATTCTCTATTGATTTTTCCTTTGATCATTTATTTTTAATAGTCCATGATTTTACACTCGTAGTGGTACAAATATCGTTGTCTATGAGAACTTTAGACTAATAGCATTACAGCAAAACAGAATGAAATATCAAATATAGTGTTTTTCATTTAAAATATTGATTTATTGATTGATCATTTATAGATGGGTATTCCCATTTGTGGTGCTTGCCATCGTCCCGTCGAAGAAAGAGTGGTGACGGCCCTCGGAAAGAATTGGCACGTCGAGGTAAGGATTTATCGGTTCTATATGAGGTATAAATAACACCAAAACGGGCTGTGTGACCATAGATCACTGTCTAAATATCTAGAGAAAAGGTTTTCAAAAAAAAATCTCGATATATTTTTACATGAATATCAATTGCGAACTAAAATTTCTCCAAAAAAGAACTATAATTCTAATTTGCAGCATTTTGTATGCGCTGTGTGTGAGAAGCCCTTCCTTGGTCATCGCCACTACGAGAGGAAGGGATTGGCTTATTGCGAGGGCCACTACCACATGGTATGTTTCATTTGGAAATCTATGTAGGCTCCGCCCCTTTTCATTTGAAATCGACTCTTTTCGTATAATCTACGAGAGATTTCAGCTGTTCGGCAATGTGTGCTTCAAGTGCAGCGAACCATGCGGAGCAGAGGTCTTCCAGGTATGCGTCGGCTGATTTTTCGACAAGAAAAATATGAAAAATATTCAAATTTTAATAAAATTTTAATTTCAGGCTCTCGGCAAGAGCTGGTGCATACAGTGCTTCAGCTGTAGTTTCTGCGACAAGAAGATGGATCATAAGTCAGTTTTCAATCTATTAATCAATCAATAAAAGTTACCGTAACATTCGTTGCAGGACTAAATTCTACGAATTTGATATGAAGCCCACGTGTAAGAGATGTTACGACCGATTCCCGACAGAGCTGAAGAAGAGATTGAGCGAAGCTTTGAAGGTGAGAACGAATCCGCATTGACCATACTCTCTCGCCCAAAGAGGAGGTGAGAGAGAATGGTCAGAGAAGACATTAAAAGCATCGAAGGAATAAGAATATTGTATGAGTTATTCTTATTCTTTCGATAGTTTTTTATACATTTTTTGAAGCTTAATTTAAGCTTAATTTAATAATTTTTATTCAGGATCGCGACGCAGAAGCCGTGCACAGACGCCGCTCCGAGAGTCCGTCGAATCGCAATCGAGTACAGTAATCCTCGACTACCGTACTCCACGCACCTAAACTCCGCCCACTTTCGATCGATAACACTCCCTTTTGCAATCAAAATGAATGCTTCCGTCCTAACTGCCATCATGCATGTTCCACAGTATTACACCCTTTCTATAATATATCTATTTTTCCAAATATCGATTAATCTTTTTTGAATTTCAAGGAACAGCCTAGGTTAATTCGAAACTATGACCACTATCAGAGTTCCCTTACAATAAGTGAGAGAGTTTGTTCAGAGTATCGAATTAACCTGACAAGGGAAGTACAAGAAATATCTTTTAGACTTTTGAACAAGACTATTTTTCCTCGATAGGTATAGGCAATATATGGACGGAACCAAAAAATTAGCTGCGACCATGCACTTTCAGATTTTATATAATTAATCAATGTTTGTGAAAAAATTCCTCATTTTTGAAGAAAAAACGCACTGTGTAGGGGACAAGGAGCGTAGGAAACAAAGCGCTCCTGTAAGATCACCCAGAACATGGCAGCGTGGTGTAGTGGTAGTGTGTACTCTTCTGGATCGGGCTGTGGCTGGTTCGAGTACACCTATAAACATTTTTCTTTTGCTCATTTTTAACAGCTTCGGACTTGTACGTTCGCTGAAATTTTTTTTCAATTTCAGATCTTTTTTCACTTTCAGAACTTTCGTGCGTTCGTGCAGTTTGTTCCTATTCCATTACATTTTTCATTATTTCCAATATATAGCATCTAATAACTTCTACGAAATTTATCAACAAAACAAATTATTAAAATTATACATGTCACATAATATTTCAACAACAATGGCAGTTAACAAAACAATTCTCGCGCAATCGACGATCACATATCGAGCATTTGATGAAATGAAGGTTGGACCAGGGTCTCTCACAGATTACAACAACATCTTAAAAGATGTCATCTTGAGCATGCAAGAACGTTTTGAAAGTGAAAAAAATTAACAAAATTTTTTTCCATTTTTTTCCATCGAAAGGACAAGTCCGAAGCTGTTAAAAATGAGCAAAAGAAAAATGTCTATAGGTGTACTCGAACCAGCCACAGCCCGATCCAGAAGAGTACACACTACCACTACACCACGCTGCCATGTTCTGGGTGATCTTACAGGAGCGCTTTGTTTCCTACGCTCCTTGTCCCCTACACAGTGCGTTTTTTTCTTCAAAAAATGAGGAATTTTTTCACAAAGTTTGATTAACTATATAAAATCTGAAAGTGCATGGTCGCAGCTAATTTTTTGGTTCCGTCCATATATTGCCTATACCTATCGAGGAAAAATAGTTTCGTTCAACAGTCTAAAAGATATTTCTTGTACTTCCCTTGTGAGGCCTTCCCTTTAAGGAACAATTTACATAGCTTACACCTTTCTCGCATAATATTCAAATATCTATGATTGCCAATGTTCTAGATGTGCTAAGAAACCAATCTTGAATCGGGTATTCTCTCTTTTGTAATTAAATCATATATGAATAAAGTTCAGTTCTTTATTGACTGTTTATTGCCCACACCTTGAATAATCAAGCTGAAGAGTTTACTTTGAATTTCGGAATGTTCATTTAGTTACGTCAATGAATCTCAATTGATCTTTTAGAATGTAAAGGATGCTTCTAATTCTGAATCTATTATTTCATTTCTGTCCGTAGCACACGAATTTTATCATTATCATTTGTCTTGAGAATACTTATTATGATATTTATTATATCTTCTCCTTTTTGACTGTCTCGTTCATGCATGAGCACGTGATAAACTAAATAAAAATCATAAAGGGAGAGTGACCTCACTCAATGGTCTCTTCATTGCACATGCTATTTCTCTGTTCTCTAACAACGAGAGAACGTGGAGCGTTGAAGAGACCGTTGACAAAGGTCCCTTTATAGTGACTCCCAAGCCAATTTTAAACTCTCTGCGCTGGCTAAATTCACTGTCTGCGAGAGAGTGTTGCCAATGCGGAGAGTAAAATTAGCTTACAATTGTACCTTTAAAATGCGAAGGGACTTTTATGACAGACGCTGTCTGCTTTTTTCCCGTCGATTAACCTAGACAAAATTCGACTGAAAGACCCTCTTAATCTGTCAAGGAAAGTAATAAAAACAATAAAATTTCGTTGGTGATAAGAATAAGGAAGACACATCAGACGACGGATACATCACTGGCAGACATGTCGAGGTTGTGGTTGTGTCTGCTGTTTCTGATAGGAATCGAGGTTTGGTACATTTACTTGTTTACGTGTAAAAATAATAAAAATAGAGTTATTTAATGAAACATAATTATATAGGCCCAAAAAAGCATATTAGATAATGCAATCAATAAACCATTAAATAAATCAATAATCAGGCATCGATCGATGTTGATCGTCGTATCGATTGTTATCCTGAAGGAGGCGCAACTCAGACTCTATGTGAGGCGAGAGGATGTATCTGGGATGATGTCACGTTGGTAAGAAAACGAGCAAGATTTGATTCTCCGCTCTGACCACTCGCTCTCATTTACTTGGAGAGAGTTGGAGAGCGGAATGTTTCTATTAATACCAGTATATTTGATTTAAAAAAAATTCATTATTTTTTTGCAAAATAGCAAAATTGGAAACACGGAAATGAGTGTAGATTGCGTGTGTATTATGTGTTTCGATCGTATCATACATCTGTGGCAAACAATTATTTCCCACTCAGAAAGGTTCAAAGTCTATTCCAACACGATTTGTTTCAGACGAACAGTACACAATATTTGAAAATGTTCAGAGATAGTGTGATCTTCATATGAAGTTTTATCGGAATTGTAAATGTTGAGAAAATAAAAAAAAGATTTTGAATTGATAGAATAATAGAAACATCGAAAACTTCATTCTAAATGTTTCCTTCTTGTGCAAAGAAAAATAATACATTCTGAATACGAAGGAAATAATGATGAAAAATATTTTTCTAGCCGTTTCTATAGTTTACTTTATGCAGGCTTACATCGGTCTTCCCGCGTGTAGTATGAAATCGGATGAGATCGGATATTCAAATGGAACTCGAGAAACTGATGGAACATACACCCTAACCAAGAATAATGGTTACTGTTTATTTTCTGTTTGAAAGAAATCCTCATTCACTATAATATAAAAAAGGCAAGAACCGTCCGAATTTTTCCCCACTTTAGTATCACAATAAAAAAGGATCCCGTAACAGTAACCATTCGGATCGACGACGGGAAAATCCTTTACCTTTTTTACATTACAGGTCCGAAAAATCCATGGGGCGGTGACTTCTCGAAAATTAAATTCAGCATGAATTTTCCTGGCAACGGTGTTGCGAACGTGAGGATGGATACTGAAAACAGGTACAGTTAGAAACACCGAAATTCCGTGCCTGTTATTATAGTATTATTGGTTATTAAAGTATATTAATTTTGGTTTGCATAATTTTTAAATCAAAAGTAACAATCGAAGGTCCGGTAGAAATAAATATGCTAGGAAATACTAATCACAGTTTGACAAAAATAAATGGTTTTACTAATCTTTATTTAGATATGATCCTGCATCGATTCTCGATTTTCCTCGTGAGACCATTCCATCGTCGGAATCACTCTCAGTCAATATTCTTTCGAATGATCCATTCTTATTCCAAGTTATGCGAATTTCGGATGGTACAACGTTGTTTGACACGTCCATAGGTAATGGAATATCTACAATTTGCGTAAAGGAAAGTAAAACAGAGAAAAGTCTTCACGTTTTACATACTCTCAAGAATTTTTCTTTCTTTTCGTGGCTATTGACTCGCAAATGAGCATCCGATTCTAATGCGTCTCACAGCTCTGACCATATTCTCTGACTTTCTCTGTGTGCGAGTGAGTGTCCTGAGTTAAACTACATTGATAATCACTAGTAGAAAATAGTATGTGATATTAGAACGCTCAGACTACATAACATTTGCCGTAGGGTTCCTTACAGCGCCAGCGTTTACTTCTATGTTTCAGGTGGTTTGATCTTCTCTGACAAATTCATCCAAATCGCTGCCCTTCTTCCATCAGAAAATATGTATGGATGGGGCGAGAACATTCATCAGTCACTCAAGGTTATCTTGAACTAGTTTTAGAAATTCTCCTCAATTTCCACTTATTTTTTATCCTATATTTGTGAATATTCAAAAATTGAAATTTAAAACAAAAGTAGTAATTTTGACGTTTTAAGTGGAATGGGTGGTATTTCAGCACGATTTCTCTCGCTACACTTCATGGGCAATGCTCTCAAGAGGCGACGCACCCAATTCTGCTGAATTAACGCCACAGAATCTTTATGGTAAATATCCCTCAACGATTTAATCACAATAAAATTTGTGCACAGAATAAGTGTCTTACAATGATTTAATCTGGCAGGAGTCTTGAAAATAAGAAATATAGGTATGAATGGTATTTACTAACACTGGCTTGCAGGTGTCCATCCCTTCTATCTTCTCGTCGAACCCTCAGGCAAATCGCATGGCGTCTTCATCTTGAATACAAATGCACAAGAGGTCGGAAAACCTTTGAATTTTTATTTAGCATTAATTTAATTTAAATTTATTTTGCGTAAAATTCAAAGTATGGCAAGTATTCAAAGTATTGGATGACTTTTATACCGAAATTATTGTCTGAACATCTTAATTTGCCATAGAAAATTAAAAATTAGTCACTGATACTTCCTCTTTTTCAAACTTTCTTCTACATTTATGATCATCCAGGTGACCACTCTTCCTGCTCCCGGCCTCGTCTACCGAACCATTGGTGGTCTTTTGGACATGTACTTCTTTCCGGGACCCACTCCAACAGACGTCATCGCACAATATCATGCCTTCATCGGACGACCATTCATGCCTGCCTACTGGTCTCTTGGATATCAAGTTTGTATTTTGTTCGGGCTGCATGCATGATCTCTACAAAAACAATACACCCTGGTGGCATAGTAAACATAAAATGTGTGATGATCGATCACCAAAGGTATTAAAAGTTAATAGATTAATTATTCAGCTTTGTCGATGGGGTTACTCCTCGTTAGACGATCTCAAGGGCAGAGTGAAGGTTGTTTTAAAAAAAAAATTTTTTGTAATCATTCCTTACTGATTTCACTGTAAACAATATTATAATCATATCGTTGACAATGAAGGTCGCTGAAAAGCGAAGTTTAATATTAATTTTTGTTAAAATCTTAGGCAGTCATGGATCTCTCCATTCCTATCGATGTTGTCTTTGCAGACATTGATTATATGGACGAGAGGAAGGACTTCTCACTTGGGGTAACGATTCGCCAATTTTATTTAACTAATTTTTGTTTTTAATGCTACAGTTTTTTACCTACATGAAATACATACTCACTCTATTCCAGAATTTTGTGAAACTCCCAAAGATGTTCATGTTCAAAAATATGTTCAAAATGTTCAGAAATGTTCATCAAAATATGTTCTTTTAGAATCTCTGGAATGGATTCGGTGATTATGTCGATCAACTTCATGACTGGGGCATGAAGAGTATTCTCATCTTTGATCCCGCCATCGAAGCTGATTATGATGTATTCCAAAGAGCTAGATCTGCGGTTAGTATTATTTTATATTATTTTTGATTTATTCAAAATATATCACCTACTAAATATAAGTAAAACATAATATATTTTGTAAAAAGAGAGGAAATCAGTGGCCTCCTTGAGTAACGGGATTCAAATTTACCTTTACATTTAGAGAATAAATTATGTTCA
Source organism: Parapristionchus giblindavisi (assembly GCA_943737045.1). NCBI lineage: Eukaryota > Metazoa > Nematoda > Chromadorea > Rhabditida > Diplogasteridae > Parapristionchus > Parapristionchus giblindavisi. The sequence continues at coordinate 75,107 of CALSFV010000056.1, read as the reverse complement.
ACTTGTTTTTAATTGTTAGTAGATTTTTGATATTAATTTGTACGAACAAGTTCTAAACATCGAATCGGAGCGAAAATTGCTACAAACTAAATTTTTATTACATTTAATGATTTCAGAACATTTCCTTCATCGAATGGGACCAATACGATAATGTTCAAAGGGAGATCCAGGACCTCTACCCCATGGCTAATGTAAGCAGTTATACATCATGCACATTCCAAATTGTATCACTTGAACAGACGCTCACTATTGATATATCTAACACACAAGTTTAGCACATATCACATTCGACATTAATGCTGTAAATATTATATGAAATAAAAAAAATTATATGTAAAATACAATTTATCGATTGATTTTCAGGATTCAAAGATCATGCTCGGACTTGTATGGCCGAACAACCACGTCGCTTTCCCCGATTTCCTCGACATGCAAAACAATACTGCGCAATGGTGGCAGGATGAGTTTCAGAGTTTCCATAAAAAGGTAAGCAAAAGAATTATTTCGATTTCAATGTCGAATATGCAGAGTATAATAAAAATACTGTTTATCTATCCTTAAAAGGGCACACCCGAGCTAATTTTACTTTCCGCTTTGGTAACGCTTGATCGTAGACAAAGAGCGCATGTGGCCAGAAGGGGAGATTCAAATTAGATTCAAATTTTCAACAACTTTCCCATTCATTTTAAAAAAATTCGTGGAAGTTGAGACAGCGCAGTATCAGGAACTCTTTTAAACTTTGCTTAAAATAAAAAAAAAGATTTATTTCAGGTCAGTTTCGATGGTTCTTGGATCGATATGAATGAGCCACAGGCGTTCGGAACGAAGCAAATGTAGGTCACCCATTCGGGGACCTGTGTACCGATCGGCAGATAATAAGTTCATCAGACAAACCTGCGTCCTTAGTCGAAACTTGTTAAAATACTAGCTTTGAGATTATTGATTTCACGTTTGCCCACAAACTTGCGAAATGCTGGCGTCCAAAAGTCGAGAGTAAAAAACGGGCCAAAGTGTGAAGCTTGGATCGCTTGACAACAACAACTGTCTCTGATCAACTGTCTATAAATTGAGAAACTATAAGTTCTGCCAATTCGCTATCAGTGCTGTTTAAAAAATTGTGTCGTGTTCCCATTTCAGTGGATCCGATAGTCCTCGTCGTTCGTCTCTGAGCTGTCCGAAGAGCGGATCTGAAGCCGAGTGGGATGTGCCACCCTATGGCACACAGGCTGTCTTCTATTATGGCAATGTGAGCTGGATTTTTTAAACTTACATACATATTTATCCTATCAGCACATTAAATGCAGAGGGGGCCAAAACAGGGGGAATCTTCTTATCCACAAGATTTATCCTTTCGTCTCTGAGAGAAGTCATCTCCATTCAAGAAAACGTCAGCATATGAAACTTGATTACGATAGTCAAATAACCCACGAAAACTTGACGTTGCTCGTCAGATCGGCCTGCTTGGCATGTCGGAAATACCGCTCCTGACTTTTCCAAGCCTTCTAGGAGGGGACTCAACTGTTGTTCCTCTTGTCTTGATGGAATAGGCGAGAGTGTAGCGTCCAACCGACCGAACCGCGGAGAGAAAAGGCAGAAAATTTTTACTTATGGGCGTGACCAAATTTAAGTAGTTATTCTGAATACCGTATATCTTTCGGGGTCACCAAAGTCACCAAATCGTACCCCACAACTGTTTGGAGAAGAACTTGCAAAGGCGAGATTGAGTTATCTTTGAGCATTGACCGAAATGACACCTTACGTCCACAAGTAACACCTACCATTTGTACAAATGCCGGCTCTGTTCTGGTTGATTGGTCCCAACCGAATAGATTGGTCCCAAGAAAATAGATTGGTCCCAAAACTTTCATAGAAGCAAAGATTGGTCTGTAGAAAATAGATTGGTCCCAAGAAAATAGATTGGTGCCATGGAAATAGATTGGTCTCATGAAAATTGATTGGTCTTATGAAAATAGATTGAACCCAACATCTTCATGAAACTAGATGCTTTTTTCGAAGCAACCAATCGTGCACTGAATTGTCCATTCTTTATACTTTAATAATTATTTAAAGATTTTATTTTTTCGTTAATATGATATAACTAATGAAATGATACGCGAAAAATGAAATATTCAGGTTGCGCCGGAGTTCGTTCGGGTTGCAGTGGGTTTCGTTCGGGTTGCAGGAGTCGGGTGCATAACGGGTTGAAGCTTTACAGTGGGCTCCGCTGTGGATTGGCAAGAAGAGCAGTCGAAGATGCAGCGTTGTCATCAGAGTCATCATCATCATCCCTGTTATCAGAATCAGATGACGGTGCAGCGACAACAGGGGCGACCGGGAAGGAGGCGACTGGGGCTGCCTGAACAGGGACGGGAGCGGTTTTCATGGGGGCTACGCTGGAAAAGGGAGTCGCCCGAGTAGATTCTCTACTGTAGAAGTTCATTTCGTAGATGAGGTAATTCAGGAGCTTCGTCTTGTCCTTCGCTCTGCGGAACCCTCCAGATAATCTTCAAATCTGTGCCTCTGTACCAATCTGCGCCAATCTGTGTCAATCAATCCTCCAATCATTGATAACCCTCCAATCTGTGCTCCGAAACTCAGTAGTAAGCTTTCAGGCTTCGCTTCAGTGCTCCACACGATTAAACACACTTTCACCTTATACAATAGAAATATTCGACTGGAGATGAGTAAAGTCGATTGTTAATCCTGTGAGAGCAAGAATCTAGACGGACCAATCAATTTTCATGGGACCTATCTATTTTCTACGGACCAATCTATTTTCTTGGGACCAATCTATTTTCTACGGACCAATCTTTGCTTTTATGAAAGTTTTGGGACCAATCTATTTTCTACGGACCAATCAATTTTCATGAGACCAATCTATTTTCATGGGACCAATCTATTTTCTTGTGACCAATCTATTTTCTTGAGACCAATCTATTCGGTTGGGACCAATTAAGAGACCGGCTCGGTAAGACTCGAGCATTTTGACCCCCTGCCGGACATTCGCGAGGAATTTCGATCTGGGCCTCAATACTTTCATCATAGACACATACCGGGGGGAGACCGATGAAAGTTATAGAGAAAATGCCCTTAGGCTCAAACCCGGCTCAAATATGTCACATTAAGTAAAAAATTGAAAAATTCATATCTTCTCAATCATGATAGCTAGGACTTTTATTTCTTTTTATTAGTGAATAACATGTCATGCACTCTTACAAACATAGCTGAACAGCAATATCATATCGTTTCGAATATGTTTTTTCGTGTCTGATTTTCAGATTTTTTTCTTTCTACCCTCGTTGAAGAGATACTGCAAGAAAATTCATAGTGCATATTGTAGCCCTGACGATTATGTACATGGTGGTCATATTCCCTTGGCCAGCCAGTTTGTCATAAGCCTGGAGAATTGCAACTGAATGTGAGATATGTGCAAATTTCAAAAATCGAAAATTAAATTTCTTGAAATTCGCAAGAGTAAGAGGTAGCTTTATTATGTCATTTTACTCGTAGCGATGAGCGTACATAGGAAAAATATACAAATAGACTCGGACTACATTTTAAAAATTTTGAGAAAAATAATTATTTTATTTTTATTTTTTCAACTCCCACATTCAGTCGACCGTCAAGACAAGTTGATTCATAGGGCGGATGGTGACTGATGCATGTGCGTTTGCAGAGACGACTGCCACGTGAAGAATCGTCGTTTTGCAGATCTCGAATTTATTTTTTTATATATCAATCTTGAATATTTATATGTTTCTTTCATATAAATCGGTTGGAAGGTAGCGTACTGCATCCAAGGCTGTACCATTTTTATCAGTAGGAGTATACGGTATTGAACTACCGTAATCGCCAGGAATCGCGAACTGATTTTTTTCAGTCGACCCATGATTCTCAACCATGACCCCGGGTTCATGGTTGAGAAAGGCTGAGGTCGAAAAATTCATGATGATTCCAGACCAAATACTATGCGGCATTATATCAACAGTGAGCCAACTTTTATTTTTATGGATACCATAACTCGAATTACCGTACTAGTAATGCACGCACCTGAATTTGCCGAGAATTTCACCACATTATTATAGGATACGGTAGCTGGATTACGGTAATTCGAGCTATGGTATCCATAAAAATAAAAGTTGGCCCATTGTTGATATAATGCTAAATAATATTTGGTCTGGGATCATCATGATTTTTTCGACCTCATCCATTCTCAACCATGAACCCCGGGTCATGGTTGAGAATCATAGGTTGACTGAAAAAAAAATCAGTTCGCGATTTCTGGCGATTACAGTAGTTCAATACCGTATACTCCTACTGATAGAAATGGTATAGCTTTGGATGCAGTACGCTACCTTCCAACCGATTTATATGAAAGAAACATATAAATATTCAAGTTTGATAAATAAAAAAATAAATTCGAGATCTGCAAAACGACGATTCTTCACGTGGCAGTCGTCTCTGCAAACGCACATGCATCAGTCACCATCCGCCCTATGAATCAACTTGTCTTGACGGTCGACTGAATGTGGGAGTTGAAAAAATAAAAATAAAATAATTATTTTTCTCAATTTTTTAATAAAATATAGGCAGAGTCTACTTGTATATTTTTCCTATGTACGCTCATCGCTACGAGTAAAATGACATAATAAAGCTACCTCTTACTGTTGCGAATTTCAAGAAATTTAATTTTCGATTTTTGAAATTTGCACATATCTCACATTCAGTTGTAATTCTCGAGGCTTATGACAAACTGGCTGGCCAAGGGAATATGACCACCATGTACATAATCGTCAGGGCTACAATATGCACTATGAATTTTCTTGCAGTATCTCTTCAACGAGGAATGAAGAAAAAAATCTGAAAATCAGACACGAAAAAACATATTCGAAACGATATGATATTGCTGTTCAGCTATGTTTGTAAGAGTGCATGACATGTTATTCACTAATAAAAAGAAATAAAAGTCCTAGCTATCATGATTGAGAAGATATGAATTTTTCAATTTTTTACTTAATGTGACATATTTGAGCCGGGTTTGAGCCTAAGGGCATTTACTCTATAACTTTCATCGGTCTCCCCCCGGTATGTGTCTATGATGAAAGTATTGAGGCCCAGATCGAAATTCCTCGCGAATGTCCGGACCATGCTCGAGTCTTACCGATCCGGTCTCTTAACCAGAACAGAGCTCAAATGCCAATACCATTACAAATACATCTGAAAAATATTGTAGAACATTATTGAATTCAGGAAAGCTTCCTGGCTGCTGGATCACTATGCATGGGCGCCACTACAAAGCGAGGAAAGGAACAGTACGAAAATTTTACATGTTTTATATTTAAAAATGTTTTATATTTAAAAATATCAAGTGTCATGTCAAGTGAGAATAAGAAAAATAATATTTTGAGCCTATCGTATCGCATGCATGCGAAACATAGTCTCAAATCTACGTTTTTGCAATTCTAAAATATATAAATATATAAATTGTTCTTCAATGATGTAACGACTTTCAATACACTTATAGATTCTACAACACACGCAATCTATACGGTTGGAGTGAGTCGAGAGTGACAGCCGATGTAATGCCGAAAATGACGGGAAAGAGACCAGTGATCATTGCGAGGTATGGTCGTCAAATTATGTCATCTATCTTTTCAAGGTGTCATATAAATGCCCATTAATTTTAGGCCAAATATTATGGCTTTGTGAACTGACTACCAGGCGTAGGACATACTAGAAACTGAACTAGTGAGAGGCCTGTGCTAATGGCACACAGCAATCTAATTTGAAACTCTCCACTCTGGTAATACTCTCTCGCTTTCTTTTTCTACGAGAGAGCATTGCCATTGCGGAGAGTAATACCAAATAAGAATATCTATGTGACAGGTCAACATTCGCTTCATCGGGCCGTTATGCTGGACATTGGCTGGGTGACAATACTGCGTCATGGAATGATCTCAGAACCACCATCACAGGAGTCATGGTATTTATTTGCCATGGTTTTATAATATACGACACATGAAAAAGTTACTTTTTTTTCTGCCATGTAATTGAAAATCAGAGAAATCACAACGTAGATATGTGTTATTTTGAAAATATTTGTTTTTTTTTCATTATCTCATGTGTTTGTCGGTCAGAGAGTGGTAATACCGAATTGATTCAGATTTGGCTTCTATTATACGATTTTGATACGTTTCTTAAAGGAGTTCAACATGTTCGGTCTTCCCTACGTTGGTTCTGACGTCTGTGGATATCATTTGGAGACCACAGAGGAATTGTGCCTGAGATGGCAACAACTCGGATCTTTCCACTCGTTCTTCAGGTCTGTTCATAATACTGTTTTTGGCGTTCCACGATTGCCTCTACATTCACATATTTTTATTGTATTCTATGGTTTCCTTCTCATAAAAAATGACCGGCACGAAAATGATATTTGTTAGTAATAACTGGTAAAATCCATAGTAACACGTCTTGTACAATTCAATTTTGCAGAAACCACAACGAGGTAACATGGCCTTATCAGGACCCGGCAGTGTGGCCTGATACCGTGGCAGTCGCGACCAAGAAAGCCAACGAGTTCAGATATCAATATCTGCCATATCTATACACGTAAGTGAATTCATCCAATTCCGTGGCTTTGCAAAGGAGGAATTTATTTTTTTCATTGTTAGCTGGTGGCACACTTTAAATCGCGTCATTTTTGTCACAAAACCATTACGATTTCCCTGAAGTGTTCAAAAGCACTCGGATCGATATAAACTTCTCATTTACATTTGCAGTCTTCATTATCGTGCATCGACTCAGGGAGAGACAGTTGTGCGTCCACTCTTCTTCGAATATCCAAAGGTATACGATAATATTAGATACACATATATTTTTATGAGTAATTAATCGCTTTTCATCTCAATGTAATTGGAATGATATTGAAATGAAGACTAATCTACATGAGATGAAACTCATCACAATTGCTATATATTTAATTTTTGTGGCATACATTTTCAAACATTAGCTGTAGATATTTGTCACTCTTTATTAATTTATTAAACAAAATTTCCCGGATATTCACGATAGAGTAAAGAAAAATGGAAACGTTAGGAAGGGAATTTTCCCGGCGAGAAATACGTAACCAGAAAGAAATTTTTCAAAGTGTATTTTGCCCATGGAGAAATTTTGTCGCAAAAATGCATTTCAGGACCAGGAAGCACTGAAGACAAGCTACGAGTTTATGTGGGGGTCGAACATTCTTGTCGCACCTGTCTTCACACAGGTTCTTACTCAAATTAATTGGTTTTTTCATTTTTTCCGTGAAAATATGCGGAATTGAAGAAGCGTATTAGGTTGTCGGGAAAGTCTTTACACCTATGTTTGCCTTTCCACTGTGTGTCGTTGATGCACTTTGGTGTTCTCGCGTTACTAGTGAATACCAAGCAGTGACGGGCCTTTGCAGTAAACAACTCCCCATTCCATTCACATCAGTCAGGCTCAAGTAGTGCAACGATGTATGATATTAGTACTTTCCACAACCGTCATGTTACACTTTACCTCTTCCTATCCGACACCACGATGAAGGATTCGGATACCTTCCTGAAGATTCTTTATGGTACACATGCCCACACTACAACACCATCAAGATTTGGTTCCTGCGCTTCAAATGAAACGACATTTCCTTCCATAAACGGCAGACCCCGTGAGTTGGATTTTGACACGTCGAAGAAACTCGTGGAATCGGACCCATTCCAAAGTGTCTGTAAATTGGTCATCACACTTGGAGTCCACCATAGCACAGTCGAGGAATACCGGAAATCCATTGGAATGAGAAAATTTTTCGGTCGATTCATACCCCATGATCACACCAAAACCAACCTTGATCGTTGAATCGATGATTCCATTACCCACCCCACTCTCCACTCTGGGGATCGATGACTGGACCGGCTCACAACGGGGTATGAAAAGTGGATCTACTACGATAACAACCACAAGCGAGCCGAGAGGATTGAAGAACACACACGAAGCCCCCAAACCTAAACTGCGCACGCAAAAACCCATGCTTTCAGTATGGTGGGGGAATGGATGGTATGATCAGCTGGCAGCTGCTCCCCGAGGGCATGACAATTACCAGGTCCAAGTGCGTTACACAACAACAGAATATGATGAAGGCAGTCGATCATTCAAGCCTGAAGGACAAAAAAGTATATTATCACCACGATAGCCCCCATCACCATGTCACCAATAAAGTCATGCAGGAACTGGCCGTATATGGATGGATGGTTCTCCCTCACCTCCCGTATTCTACTGACCTGGCCGCGTCAGATTTCTAGCTTTTCACAGGCCTGACCCGTGCCCTTCGAGATAGGACCTTCAATTCCCGTGGAAATGTCAATGCTGAACTCAAGCAATACTTCACTTTGCGCCCATCTGGGTTCTATAAAAAGAAAAACCACACATTGACCGAACGTTGGCGCAACATTTGTTGACAATGATGGAGCATATAACACATAATGTACTTCTCTTTGCTTCGAGAAATAAACGATTGAAAAAGGTATCAAGACTTTCCCGACAACCTAATATATATTTGCACTGGTGACTATTACCTACAACAAATTTGGCTTTCTATAATCTGTCATCATCTTTTACGAAAAAAAAATGATTCGAAGGATGTTCCGACATGACTGATGCCGCTAAAAGTGATTTCTGAAAATACATTGAAGAAGAAGATTAGAAAAAAAAATATGATCAATGATCTATCGTTATCAGGGTGCAACAACAGTGGACGCTTACATTCCAGCCGATACTTATTACTCATTATATGATTACAATTACGGAACAGAGGTTCGTTAACTTTCCACGATAGTAGTTACATAACTTGGTGCACTTTATTTTTTGTTTTGGTTTTCGGGTTTCTGAGAACGTTTTTCCATGACCATTCCCTTATCAGATTCCAACCGGCCACAATAATTTCTCCGCTCCTACCACCTTCAACACACCGACGTTCGTTAGAGGTTATTAATTGCTTCATATCCATTTTACACTTAGATCACCTTGAAGGTTTCAATCTGCTAAAAATAAAGCGTATACTTTCAATACAATCATTTTTTTTTGTATTTTCATGATATTTTCCAGATAAATCGGTGAAAAAATGAGTGCGGGTAGAACAAAAAAAAAGAGAAATTCAGATATCCCAGATTTCTGGCGGAATGGTAATGATACTTGGTATTTTCAGCGAACTCTATCATTCCTCGTCATCAGAACTCCGCCCTGACGACTTCTGCCTTGAAAACAATTCCATTCTCTCTTCTCATTGTGCCCACTAAAGGTATTTATCGATTTTTTATTTAAAAATAACTAATAAAAGCGGAAATATTAGCATATCACATTAGTTGAATATATGAAAAAATGTTTATGAAAATAAAACAAGTCTCGATGTTTTGAATGAAACAAGCGGAAATGGTTAAAATGAGTTTAATTTGAAAATTAAAGTCAAATTTGTAGATGGTGTCGCCACTGGCAATCTCTTCTGGGACGATGGAGATGCGATCATTAATAATTGGGAGAACCATAATTATCTTTCTGCTGGTCAGGTTTTTTTCTACGACTTGAACTAATATAATGATAACACACAATATTTACAACATGTTAAAAAACGAGAAAAAATTCTTTTCATTATGTATCATTTAAAAAGTTATCCAAATTCAGAATAAGTTAACGTTGTTATTGTTTTAATAAATTGTTTTAAAGATAGATTAAAGTTATCTTGTTATACGAAAAGATTCATCTCTTATAGACATTTCTTTCATCATTCAGATCTTCAATACAATGCTGCCGATAATGGTACTGACACTCTGGCGATCAATGTCAACCGAGGAGTGGTGAGTATTTTCATCGACAACTACTTTACATGATTTGACATCGGAACAGTATATTTTGAAACTCATCGACTTATGATCGAAGACAAACAATGAATAAGAACAACACGTCTTTACATCCGACCATCAAAGAGTAATATTGTAACTTTACAGAACTCAATATCTGCCCCGCCGCTTGTACAACTCGAGATTTTCGACTATCCTACATCGCCTGATTATTCATCATTCACTCTTAATGGAAAGAAAGTATCCGTGAATACTCAGGTATGTTTCTTCCACACTCAAATCTTTCCGCTCTGGCCTCACTCTCTAGCAAAGAGACGAGGCGAGAGAGTGTGGGAGGAGCGTCAAAATAGACACTCCTCGCTATTTTAAATTTACATTAGGTTAACTTTATTCAGCCGTTTGGGACAGATGGGTAACCACTATACATGATTACTTTTACTTACGTGTCTACGCCGTAACCACCTCAGCTGCGTCTCTGTCGTTACGGCGGAGGTTACGGCGTAGGCACGTAAGGCAAATGTGCATTAGGATACTCCAAGGAGTCCGATCGTATCTCTTGAGTTGCAGTCCTTGTCTGATTATCAACAAAAAACATTCAGACCTCAAAATACTCGTCGATCTCTCGAATATGCAACATTGTGCTTACGCAGCCGATCGATTTTAGTCTGAAAGGTCAGTTTTTTCCAGTTTTTGAATCATCCTGGTAAGTGCATAAAGAATGAAAATGTAAATTTCTCAAAAGGTTACTGTTGTTTTAACAAAGAGAGGTCGATATGGCTCTTGTGTCTATAAAATTATGGTCACTTGAATGAAAATTTATTTTTAATTACATGTAATTTCAGATGTCTACACACTCTCTTGGAGAAACATGAAGGCTTGAATCTTCATATCTTAATAGATTGTCGAAGAATAAACCGATTTGCAATATTAATAATTTATTTTGTTGATACGACGATGAACATTGAAATGTTGAGGACAATCAAGAAAATTTTCAAACACATATAATTTACAATATCACATGAGATATGAGGAAACGTAGGAAATACAAATGAAAAATAAGTTGAACGCATAATTGATTTACTTTTTAAACGATTTCGTATTTGGAAGTGTGATGTATTACGAGATAAGTTACAAATATTTACAACATATTTTAAAAGGATCGTGAGGAAAGAAGAACTGTAAATTCCGAAAACGAGATCTTTAAAATGATATATAATCCTCATGGAAATTTTAAATTTTAAGGTTTTGATAACGAATCTGATGACAAATTGGAAGATTGTTGGTATCTCCGCTCTATTCGCAAAAAATATTAAACGTAACAATTAACAGGTCTTGTGTACTGTGGAGAACACATTTTGTTTGCGGAGAATTGTTTCGAATGTGACCATAAAGCTTAATTTTGACACTTGCCATGGAAAAGATTCGTTGTCTATTTCTCACCTGATGCAATTCCATCTTAATGTAACTTGTCTACTTACAAAAGTAAATGTCCTTAAGAGACCGGCTCGGTAAGACTCGAGCATGGTCCGGAAATTCGCCAAGACGTTCGATCCGGACCTCGATACTTTCATCATAGACACATACCGGGGGGAGACCGATAAAAGTTATAGTGAAAATGCCCTCAGGCTCAAACCCGGCCCACATATGTCACATAAATTAAAAAATTGAAAAATTCATATCTTTTCAATCGTGAAAGCTAGGACTTTTATTTCTTTTATTAGTGAATAACATGTCATGCACTCTTACAAACATATTAATATCATATCGTTCTGAATATGTTTCTTCGTGTCTGATTTTTAGATTTTTCTTCTTCTATCCTCGTTGAATAGATAGCGCAAGTAATGACATAGTGCATATTGTAGCCCTGACGATTATGCACATGTTGGTCACATTCCCTTGGCCAGCCAACATTTCGCAGGCATCGAGAATTGCAACCGAATGCGAGACATGCGTAAATTGCAAAAATCGAAAATTAATTTTCTTGAAATTCGAAAGAGTAAGAGGTAGCTTTATTATGTCATTTTACTCGTAATGATGCGTGTACACAGGAACAATATACAGATAGACTCAGACTACATTTTAAAAAAAAAGAGAAAAATAATTATTTTATTTTTATTTTTTCAACCTTCACGTTGACTCGACCGTCAAGGCTAGTTGATTCGTAGGGCGGATAGTAGCTGATGTACGTCCGTTTGCGAAAACAACTGCCACGTGAAGAATCGTCGTTTCGCAGATCTAGAATTTATTTTTAAAATCATCAAACTTGAATATTTACATGTTTCTTTCATATAAATCAGTTGGAAGGTGGCGTACTACATCCAAAGCTTAACCATTTTCATCACTAGGAGTATACGGTATTGAACTACCGTAATCGTCGAACTGATTTTTTTTCAGTTGATCCACGATTTTCAACCATGACCGGGGTTCATGGTTGAGAATGGCTGAGGTCGAAAAATTCATGATGATCCCAGACCAAATACTATTTGGCATGAAATCAATAGTGGGCCAACTTTTATTTTTATGAATACCATTACTTGAATTACCGTACTAGTAATGCACGTACCTGAATTTTCCGAGAATTTCACCACATTATAATAGGATACGGTAGCTAGATTACGGTAATTCGAGTTATGGTATCCATAAAAATAAAAGACGGCCCACTGTTGATATAATGCCAAATAGTATTTGGTCTGGGATCATCATGAATTTTTCGACCTCAGCTATTCTCAACCATGAACCCCGGGTATGGTTGAGAATCATGGGTCGATTGAAAAAAATCAATTTGCGATTCCTGACGATTACGGTAGTACAATAGCGTGCACCCCTACTGATAACAAAGGTACAACTTTGGTTGCCATACGCCACCTTCCAACTGATTTATATGAAAGAAACATGTAATTATTCAAGTTTGATGATTTTAAAAATAAATTCTAGATCTGCGAAACGACGATTTTTCACGTGGCAGTTGTTTTCGCAAACGGACGTCCATCAGCTACTATCCGCCCTACGAATCAACTAGCCTTGACGGTCGAGTCAACGTGAAGGTTGAAAAAATAAAAATAAAATAATTATTTTTCTCAATTTTTTTAAAATGTAGTCTGAGTCTATCTGTATATTGTTCCTGTGTACACGCATCATTACGAGTAAAATGACATAATAAAGCTACCTCTTACTCTTTCGAATTTCAAGAAAATTAATTTTCGATTTTTGCAATTTACACATGTCTCACATTCGGTTGCAATTCTCGATGCCTGCGAAATGTTGGCTGGCCAAGGGAATGTGACCAACATGTGCATAATCGTCAGGGCTACAATATGCACTATGTCATTACTTGCGCTATCTATTCAACGAGGATAGAAGAAGAAAAATCTGAAAATCAGACACGAAAAAACATATTCAGAACGATATAATATTAATGTTCAGCAGTGTTTGTAAGAGTGCATGACATGTTATTCACTAATAAAAAGAAATAAAAGTCCTAGCTATCACGATTGAAAAGATATGAATTTTTCAATTTTTTACTTAATGTGACATATGGGAGCCAGTTTGAGCCTGAGGGCATTTTCACTATAACTTTTATCGGTCTCCCCCGGTATGTGTCTATGATGAAAGTAACGAGGGCCGGATCGAAAGTCTTGGCGAATGTCCGGCAGGGGGTCAAAATGCTCGAGTCTTACCGAGCCGGTCTCTTAAGTAACTATGCTCCCTTGGGAGTGATACATGATGCATGCATGCAGTCAGATGACTAGATCACATTATTCCCCTTGCTTTGTCCATCCATTATAAGCTTAGGAACCTTATCGGATAAGGTTAAGGGCTAAGTTATGGCCGATAGGTTCTATGCAGTAGACACTACGAGAGAGTGTGCAAAAGTGAGAGAGCACGGAGAGAGAGAGAGAGAGAGAGAGAGAGAGAGAGAGAGAGAGAGAGAGAGAGAGTCCATTCCGTTCTCTCTACAGGCGAAAGGAAAGAAGAAGAAGAAGAAGAAGAGGAGAGAGAATGGGATAAGGAGGGGGAGGGGAAAACGGGGACTTACTTGTCCTAATATAATTCAAAATGAAAAATTGTCCAAATTTAACCAAATTTTAGATTCAGGCTGTGGTGTTGCATTATTCGATACTCAACAAGTTTCATGCAAATTGCACAGTCGGAAGTGCCCTTGCCACACTTTCGGCCAGAATGACGCCAGTTGGCGGCCGATCGCTGCAAAACTCCGGCCACACAACCAAGAGTATCGCCGCACCCGACTATCGAACGCTGGAAAGGTCGCCATTATTCTGAGCGCCTACAATATCGATTGATGATAGCGAATATTAGAATAAGACAATCACTCAACAGGATCTTTGATCTAATCTTTGTAGATTCATCTTCGATCATAAACCTGATCTTTCTCCATTTTATCCATAACGTTCAAGAAGATCAGAGATCAAGGATCAAATTATATAGATCAAAGATCAAATGAAGGAGGTCAAAGAACAATATGCGAAAATTAGGTATGAAAGATTTACAAAAGATCAAAGATTCCTGTTCAATGTAACAATTATCAGGTCTTGAGTACTGTGGAGTACACTTTTTTTCTGTTTGTGGAGAATTGTTTCGAATATGACTATAAAGCTTAATTTTGGCACGTTGCCAAGAAAAAGAATAGTTGTCTATTTCTCACCTGTTTCAGTTCCATCTTAATGTACCTTGTGCCCTTACAAAAGTAAAGTACTGTCATGTAAACTGGTGAATTCAGTCATAATATGATAAATGCATTATTTCACTTCATAACTATCGTACTGTACTTCGACTGTAACAGTCCTGTAATGATCACACGCAATAATGTGATCGTTCTTTGATCATAGCAGAGTGAGAAAGTGTGCAAATGTAAGAGAGGGAAGACGATGTCTAGATAGAACGCAAGATAGTATGGGTTAGTGAGAGAGTACAGAGAAGGAAAGGAGATGATCGATATTATTTGTCATTCATTGGCTCCTTCTATTCCCGCCAATTTCATTGGAACAACCTGCCGCTTTGCCTTTCTTCGTATGACTTCTTTCAATTTAGACTCTCTCCGTCTAGATGTTTCTCCTTTTCTCTACCTCTCCTTCTACCTTTCCCTGACTTCACCATCTCTCTTCCTCTACCTTACCTCTACCTCTCTCTACCTCTCCTTTGTTGTGATAGGACACTTGATTTGCAACTATATACCCCGTTTTTAATCATTATTTCTTCAAATCTTTGTTCATTTGTATATGTGATCGCTTTAATCCTTAGTCTATTATACTCTAATTTGCTTATGTTAATCACGTTCTACGTGGTATTATTCTTATTCTTTACATTTTCAGATTTCCATCAACGTATCTCTTCGCTCTACTACACCAGATGCGGCCTATCTTCGATGTCGTCGGCGATCAATCAGCGATGGCACTATAAGGTATGTACCACTAATGGTTGAAAAGCTACGAAAAGAAAAGAAAATCAGCCAATGCTATTGTCATTTTCGTGACCTATTTTCTTTTCTTTTCGTTTTGTTCCTGTGATTTCTTTTTTCTTTCAATCTCTCCTTTTCATCGTTCAAAGCTAGTCTATGTATGAATCTTCTGTCTTTCGTTTATCATCAGCCATTCTTCCTTTCCATCTCTTCCTCTCTATCTCTCTTACATCCATGATCATACCAATCGATCACTAAGAAAGAGAGTAGATCATCAATCGATAATGTTTATGAGAGAGATGGAAGGAAGGGAAGTGACCTGTCGATGCATACCATCCTTTTGTGCGTGTATATCTTGATATATTGTACCTTTCTGTTTATGTTGCATTTCTCTCTCTTCTAACCACCTCTCAACTTTATTCATATTCTTCTGCTCCTTATTCAATAATAATTCGGAGGTCTTATCCATGAAGCTTTACAAACAATTTGTCGATAAACGTGACGTCACGAGCGTAGACGTAGGCATCATGTCAACTTGTACGCCTTACGCCATGGATACGGTCTCAGACGATGTGCGCAATGTGTCCTTCCTATCCTTAATTGTATTTACTACACTCTGTCCACGACTGTCCTTTGGCCCACGAGACAGTGTGGCCAGTCTGAGAGTGGTCTCAATTTGTTTACATAATCATATAAATCATGTCAAATCCATTTCAGAATCAGCAGTGATGCCCATGAGATGTCTTCAATTGCTCATCGACTAAGATGACATCTTTCGTCACTGCCTAGATGACATCAGATCGAGGATTCTGGATTCTGAAGCATCTTTGAAGGTACGAGCCGTCCTTGGATTCTTTTCCCTGTTATATTGTGTTCTAGTCTCGAAAAGACGAAAAATTGTGGAGATCTTTTTTGATTACTTTTGAACAGAACCTCTGTTAGACTATACTTCACCTTTGTTCATTGTCTCTACCTTTGCATTTGCCTTTGCCTTTGCCTTTGCCAACGTAATATTCACTGCTCACTGATCTTTCTCGTTGACTGAAACCGAAGGTCTATACAAAGTGATCGTTCACAAAGCTCAAGTCGTTGAATCTCGTAATTTGCTGTTTTGCAGGGTAATCGTCACTGTCGACAAACGTCTTGGGACGCCGCTGGGACGCCGTCAAAATCCGACGTCTGTCGGCGTATTCCAGCTCTGGCGTGAACTCGTTTTCCGAAAAATAAAGAATTTTGGGGTGTTAATGTTTGAAATCAGTGTCTAAGCCCGCGAAGTTAAATGGGCGGGGTCAGCATCGCTATATAAATAAGGTTCGCAAAAAAATAGGCGGAGTCATGCATCGCTTTATAAGTACGGGAGCGGATGAGTATATGTAGTTCGTTTGATATGTCTTTTTATGTCTTTTTTGAACTGTCGTATTCAATGATACATTAAATTAATCCGATCGGTCGCCAGGGAAGAAGTTGTTACTCTATTGCTGAAGTTTGATCTTTGATCTTTGTCTACAATTTTCCAAACAATGGGCGAAGTTAACGGCTTTCGACAATTTTTTTTAATTGTTGAATTTCGCTTGTTATTTTCTGTTAAAAGAGTATAAATCTAACAATTAATAACTTGAAATGTGACTATAGTATTAATTCTAAGATAGGAAGTGGTTCCGTCTCATTGTTAGATCAGTGATAGAGTGGCCAGATGATCATACCAGATCGATGGGCAGAGACGCAGAGTCATCGCGCGCGCACTCAACTCGATTTAGCAACACTGTTGAGACCGGTGGCGGGCGGGGATCACTTCACTGAAAAAAAATTTAAATTTTAAAAATGTTTATTTTGATAAAATAAAGACTCTAAATGACTCTAATGATTTTATTGGCACATATTTCGTATAGAAAATTCGAAATATCTAAGAAAGAAAATATAAACGTAGAATAACTTAACGACGACAACCATTGCTGGCCAATGGTAGAAAAATCAGAATAATAATATTAAATAATAAAAAAAATTATGCGTTAGATGGAGGATTAGATACAGTTAACAATTGACGTAGTGATGAATAACATAAAATACGATGCCATAAACATAGGTAGCACAGAAATAACAATTGATTATTTTTAATCGAGTACGGAAAAATTAATACGTTTTCGGAAAGATTTAACTGTTGGGTAAATAATGGAGCTATTGCTAAGTTTATTCCAATTGACAACAACACGATTTGAATGGCTAATTAAGCTAGGAAATTTACAGAGAATTGCATAGAAGATCGTTCTTTATGCAACAGTTTTTTTGAGATTTTGCATTGTTTTAATTTGAAGCATAATAAGAGTATGATGGTAGATTCTATAACTAAAGTAATTTCAATCAGGTTTCAACAACAGTATACTTCATATTGTTAATATTATGCTTAATTTTTCAATGCGAATTATTTTCAGAAAAAAACTCAACTTGTAAGATGCATTGAATCAAGAAAAGGTGGCATCAGGGATACGGTAGTATTATATTATGTCTCCACTTGTATTCTTTATATTATTTTTAAGGTATTCAAGTTTTACTCACTTTATCGTCCTAGTTCTCTCCCTTGTCGTTTTTCTTTTTAAATAAGGCGAAAGATAAGTATCATTTTATACCACATGTACTATCCTTTCTAGTCCTCCATCTAACGCATATTTTTATTATTATCTAATTATTATTCTGATTTTTCTACCATTGCTGGCGTTGCCGTCGTTAAGTCATTTATTGAAGTCATTTAGCAGGTTATTATTAGCAGGTTAGCAGGCTTATATAATTATCAGTTTTTTTTTATTTTCTTTCACATTTATTTCGACTTTTCATACGAAATCGGTGCCATTAAAATTATTGGAGTCATTTAGAATCTTAATTTTATCAAAATTATTATTTTTTAAATTTTAATGTTTTTTTTTCAGTGAAGTTATCCCCGCCCGTCACCCGTCTCAACAGTGTTGCTAAATCAAGTTGAGTGCGCGCGCGATGACTCTGCGTCTCTGCCCATCGATCTAGTCTGATCATCTGGCCACTCTATCGCTGATCTAACAATGAGACGGAACCACTTCCTATCTTAGAATTAATACTATAGTCATATTTCAAGTTCTTAATTGTTAGATTTATACTCTTTTAACAGAAAATAACAAGCGAAATTCAACAATTTTTAAAAAAATTGTCGAAAGCTTCGCCCATTGTTTGGAAAATTGTGGACAAAGATCAAAGATCAAACTTCAGCAATAGAGTAACAACTTCTTCCCTGTCGACCCGATCGGATTAATTTAATGTATCATTGAATACGACAGTTCAAAAAAGACATAAAAAGACAAATCAAACGAACTACATATACTCATCCGCTCCCGTACTTATAAAGCGATGCATGACTCCGCCCATTTTTTGCGAACCTTATTTATATAGCGATGCTGACTCCGCCCATTTAACTTCGCGGGCTTAGACACTGATTTCAAACATTAACACCCCCAAACTCTTTATTTTTTCGGAAAACGAGTTCACGCCAGAGCTGGAATACGCCGACAGACGTCGGATCTTGACGGCGTCCCAGCGGCGTCCCAAGACGTTTGTCGACAGTGACGATTACCCTGCAAAACAGCAAATTACGAAATTCAACGACTTGAGCTTTGTGAACGATCACTTTGTATAGACCTTCGGTTTCAGTCAACGAGAAAGATCAGTGAGCAGTGAATATTACGTTGGCAAAGGCAAAGGCAAAGGCAAATGCAAAGGTAGAGACAATGAACAAAGGTGAAGTATAGTCTAACAGAGGTTCTGTTCAAAAGTAATCAAAAAAGATCTCCACAATTTTTCGTCTTTTCGAGACTAGAACACAATATAACAGGGAAAAGAATCCAAGGACGGCTCGTACCTTCAAAGATGCTTCAGAATCCAGAATCCTCGATCTGATGTCATCTAGGCAGTGACGAAAGATGTCATCTTAGTCGATGAGCAATTGAAGACATCTCATGGGCATCACTGCTGATTCTGAAATGGATTTGACATTTTATATGATTATGTAAACAAATTGAGACCACTCTCAGACTGGCCACACTGTCTCGTGGGCCAAAGGACAGTCGTGGACAGAGTGTAGTAAATACAATTAAGGATAGGAAGGACACATTGCGCACATCGTCTGAGACCGTATCCATGGCGTAAGGCGTACAAGTTGACATGATGCCTACGTCTACGCTCGTGACGTCACGTTTATCGACAAATTGTTTGTAAAGCTTCATGGATAAGACCTCCGAATTATTATTGAATAAGGAGCAGAAGAATATGAATAAAGTTGAGAGGTGGTTAGAAGAGAGAGAAATGCAACATAAACAGAAAGGTACAATATATCAAGATATACACGCACAAAAGGATGGTATGCATCGACAGGTCACTTCCCTTCCTTCCATCTCTCTCATAAACATTATCGATTGATGATCTACTCTCTTTCTTAGTGATCGATTGGTATGATCATGGATGTAAGAGAGATAGAGAGGAAGAGATGGAAAGGAAGAATGGCTGATGATAAACGAAAGACAGAAGATTCATACATAGACTAGCTTTGAACGATGAAAAGGAGAGATTGAAAGAAAAAAGAAATCACAGGAACAAAACGAAAAGAAAAGAAAATAGGTCACGAAAATGACAATAGCATTCGCTGATTTTCTTTTCTTTTCGTAGCTTTTCAACCATTAGTGGTACATACCTTATAGTGCCATCGCTGATTGATCGCCGACGACATCGAAGATAGGCCGCATCTGGTGTAGTAGAGCGAAAAGACGTTGACGGAAATCTGAAAATGTAAAGAATAAGAATAATACCACGTAGAACGTGATTAACATAAGCAAATTAGAGTATAATAGACTAAGGATTAAAGCGATCACATATACAAATGAACAAAGATTTGAAGAAATAATGATTAAAAACGGGGTATATAGTTGCAAATCAAGTGTCCTATCACAACAAAGGAGAGGTAGAGAGAGGTAGAGGTAAGGTAGAGGAAGAGAGATGGTGAAGTCAGGGAGAGGTAGAAGGAGAGGTAGAGAAAAGGAGAAACATCTAGACGGAGAGAGTCTAAATTGAAAGAAGTCATTCGAAGAAAGGCAAAGCGGCAGGTTGTTCCAATGAAATTGGCGGGAATAGAAGGAGCCAATGAATGACAAATAATATCGACCATCTCCTTTCCTTCTCTGCACTCTCTCACTAACCCATACTATCTTGCGTTCTATCTAGACATCGTCTTCCCTCTCTTACATTTGCACACTTTCTCACTCTGCTATGATCAAAGAACGATCACATTATTGCGTGTGATCATTACAGGACTGTTACAGTCGAAGTACAGTACGATAGTTATGAAGTGAAATAATGCATTTATCATATTATGACTGAATTCACCAGTTTACATGACAGTACTTTACTTTTGTAAGGGCACAAGGTACATTAAGATGGAACTGAAACAGGTGAGAAATAGACAACTATTCTTTTTCTTGGCAACGTGCCAAAATTAAGCTTTATAGTCATATTCGAAACAATTCTCCACAAACAGAAAAAAGTGTACTCCACAGTATACAAGACCTGATAATTGTTACATTGAACAGGAATCTTTGATCTTTTGTAAATCTTTCATACCTAATCTTCGCATATTGTTCTTTGATCACCTTCATTTGATCTTTGATCTATATAATTTGATCCTTGATCTCTGATCTTCTTGAACGTTATGGATAAAATGGTGAAAGATCAGGTTTATGATCGAAGATGAATCTACAAAGATTAGATCAAAGATCCTGTTGAGTGATTGTCTTATTCTAATATTCGCTATCATCAATCGATATTGTAGGCGCTCAGAATAATGGCGACCTTTCCAGCGTTCGATAGTCGGGTACGGCAGTACTCTTGGTTGTGTGGTCGGAGTTTTGCAGCGATCGGCCGCCAACTGGCGTCATTCTGGCTGAAAGTGTGGCAAGGGCACTTCCGACTGTGCAATTTGCATGAAACTTGTTGAGTATCGAATAATGCAACACCACAGCCTGAATCTGAATTCTGGTTAAAGTTGGACAATTTTTCATTTTAAATTATTTTAGGACAAGTAAGTCCCCGTTTTCCCCTCCCCTCCTCATCCCATTCTCTCTCCTCTTCTTTTTCTTCTTAACCGTCGCCTGTAGAGAGAACGGAATGGACTCTCTCTCTCTCTCCGTGCTCTCTCACTTTTGCACACTCTCTCGTAGTGTCTACGCCATAGAACCTATCGGCCTTAACTTAGCCCTTAAAAGACCTTATCCGATAACGTTGTCACGAGTCTTTTCCGTGGCAACGTGTCAAAATTAAGCTTTATGGTCACATTCGAAACAATTCTCCGCAAACAGAATAAAGTGTACTCCACAGTACACAAGACCTGTTGATTGTTACGTTTAACATTTTTTTTGCGAATAGAGCGGAGATACCAACAAATTTGTCATCAGATTCGCTATAAAAACCTTAAAATTTAAAATTTCCTTGAGGATTATATATCATTTTAAAGATCTCGTTATGCTGATTTCAATGATACATCATTACTCCACAATACACAAGACTAAAAAATGTACAGTACCCATCGTTTTCGGAATTTACGGTGCCCATCGTTTTCGGACCAGTGTGATTTGAATCTTAATTGTTTTTTTCTCATCAATAAAAATTTTGTTTCAGTTTCTTTAGTCATTAAAACAACTTTTCATATCGGAAACTCATGACTTTGTGAATCGAAAAATATTCAGTACCCGCAGAAATAAATGATGAGCGCAAATGAGCGTCGCAGCGCGCCGCAGTGGCACTCGTGTACAAAAGGAGATCGGGCTGTACTGTAATTTTAATTAGAAATTAGAACTTAAAAGTTAGGAAGGAGTAATTTTTAATGAGGACTGGAGAAGTAGTGAGCATTCATCAAAGCTGAGTTTAGCAGACTGTAGATGTTCAACTATGCAATTCTGTATTTTTATCTTGTAAAACAAAATATTGATATTTAAGGCAGAATTTAAGCCCTTTATCATGATATAAACAAAATTTTATTGTTTCTGGGTAGATTTGAAGGCACAAATCAAGCAAAACTGAAACTCTTCGTTCTGGCCATGCTCTTTCGTTTTCTTTGTCTGCGAGTGAGTGTTGTCAATGCGTAGAGTAAACTCAGTGCTGTCTGTGATTGTTCTGACCAAATCGAGCTGCTTCATCAGTGCCTGCACTCGAAACGTCCAATCACTAACCTCGACACCAATTTCAATACAAACACCAAAGCACGTGCACAATTTATCAAGGAAAGTCATAAAAACACTAGAATTTAGTTGAATCAGAGAGATAAGAATAAGAAAGACACATCATACATAGCACCATTCGGAGAGATGTTGAGGCTATGGCTGTGCGCGCTGTTTCTGATTGTCACCGAGGCTAAGTTTTCCTGTTTATTGTAATTTCGTAATATTAGTCCATTTTTTCCCATTTTGCTTTATAGGTTGGTCTTTTTGCGCAGTTAAAGGTGGAGTCCGAGCAATATTTTCGTGAACAAACTGTAAAGACAGCAAAAGTTATTCTACATACCATACTTAAATTATTTTATGCTAATTCGGCTTATTGATCGCAAGAATCATGAATGAATCCATGCTTGATGTACAGGCAAACGCGCGAAATTTTGAAAATACGAAAGTTCAGCAATAGGTTTCTGACCCTCGTTACGCTTCCTAGTGAGCACTTTTACCACTGCGCTACGGGATTGATGAATGGTCGTTCTACTTTCTCGCATATCACTTATCCCTTGCATAATAGGTATACTATGCATTTGAATAGACATTCGCGAGCCTCCATCTTTAATCGATAATTAAACCATTAAAAATGCAAAATATTACGTTGTTCACGAATTATGTAATTAAATAACAACACATTTTAGCACAATAAGTAATGACTACATATTTAGGCAGCGATCGATATTGATCGCCGTATCGATTGTTACTCTGAAGGAAGCGCAACTCAGACTCTATGTGAGGCGAGAGGATGCATATGGGATGATGTCACAGCGGTGAGTGGCTTATCTAGAAACAAATCAAAATATTGTACGGGACTATGAAATGTAAAATTTGACTCCACTCTGACCACATGCTCTCACTCACTGTTCCCTGGGCTGAGGATTTCAAATAATAAAGGGCGCACTTTCACTGCAGATTTATTTTGTCTTGATTCGAATTCATATAATTTACATTATAACAGTGCGAGAAAGTTGTCTGTTTCACACTTCACTCCAGACATCCGTGACAAACTAATAATGGACGATTGGACAGGGTTAAAGTCCAATCCAATATTGTTCATTTATTTTCCCCATCATAGAAAAGAGAGGAGAAACAATGTACTGAAGATGTAAAAGGTGTGACCGTGATTATTTCCTGATAAATTGAATATGCATCATGCACCAAAGGTCGTATCAATGAAGCGCTGGTAAACCATCCTGTCGATAAACATGACTTCACTAGCATATGGGGGATTTTGAATGAAATACCTTTACAAAACGCTTGCGATGACGCTGTCGAGAAACGGTTTATGCCGTTGGATGCATACTTATACAGGTATACATCGGTCTTCCCGCGTGTTATATGAAGTCAGACGAGATCGGCTACACAGTGACTGATCAAGACAATGGAGCGTACACGCTGACGAAGAACAATGGTTGGCACTGAATTTATGTTTAAAGGCACATCCCAAGCTAATTTTACTCTTCGCTTTACCAATGCTCTCACGCAGGCTATGAAAAGGGGAGAATGTGGCCAGAGATGAGAGATTCAAATTAGCTCGGGTGTTCTAGACTATATACAAAACGGTCCACAAGTAACAGTCAAATTTTGATCAATTTAATTCAACATCGAGTAGTCATTCTAAATTGACATGAAGTATGTTTCAAAAGAAAGATAAATTAGGAGAATAGTCCTTGCATCAATATGTCCGTTTTGAATAAACCCATATAATGAAAATTCCGTATTCATAATACATAATCAGATTGAGCTATATTCTTCTCCATTCTCTTATTTTGTCTGTATATTTCTGTATTTCCAACGAGTACTTCAATTCACAAATCATTCCTTCGTTATAATACATAATTATTTTATCGAAAGTAGTAAAAAGAAGAACTCTCAATCAGTAGATCCGAATTTCCAATATTGTATAATAGGCCCGAAAAATCCTTGGGGCGACGACTTCTCCAAGATCAAATTCAACGTCAACCAAATCGGAAATGGCGTTATGAACATAAGGATAGATGCTGAAAACAGGTATTTGCAAACTATTAATATCGATTTGGGTCAAATTGAAATGTATTCGATCTACCACAAAATCCCAACAAAAACCGGTGATATTATTATTTTTATTATTATTATTATTATTATTATTATTATTATTATTATTATTATTATTATTATTATTATTATTATTATTATTATTATTATCATTATTATTATTATCATTATTATTATTATTATTATTATTATTATTATTATTATTATTATTATTATTATTATTATTATTATTATTATTATTATTATTATTATTATTATTATTATTATTATTATTATTATTATTATTATTATTATTATTATTATTATTATTATTATTATTATTATTATTATTATTATTATTATTATTATTATTATTATTATTATTATTATTATTATTATTATTATTATTATTATTATTATTATTATTATTATTATTATTATTATTATTATTATTATTATTATTATTATTATTATTATTATTATTATTATTATTATTATTATTATTATTATTATTATTATTATTATAAGACAAACTTTTAACCTTTTTCAGATACGACCCTGCTTCGATTCTTGCTCTTCCGCGTGAGACCATTCCATTATCGGAATCACTCCAAGTCAATACCGTATCATCAGATCCATTCTCGTTCTCAGTTCAGAGATCCAATGGAGATGTGTTGTTCGACACGTCGATTGGTAAGGTTAAAAGACTACAATAACACGGGTCTCCTGTAAAGCAATAAGGGAAAAATACACTGGAAATAATAATGAAATATGTTGCAGGTGGTTTTATCTTCTCTGATAAATTCATTCAAATCGCTGCCCTTCTTCCATCAGAAAATATGTACGGATGGGGAGAAAACATTCACCAGTCACTCAAGGTTATTTATTTTTTGATCATTAAAAACATTAAAGTTGTAACCATGAATGAATTTGCGTTCATTTTTAGAAAAAAATTTTTGGAAATTAATTTCAGCACGATTTCTCCCGATATACATCATGGGCCATGCTCTCAAGAGGCGATCCTCCCAATTCTGCAAGACTAACACCGCAGAATCTTTATGGTAGAGAATATTAAAAAAACATTTTCAAGAGCTTGAATATTACTGTCCTTGATTATTGTACTATTTTTAAATATTTCAGATTTAGTTACAAGCGTAAAGTGATCATTTAGGTGTTCATCCCTTCTATCTTCTCGTCGAGCCTTCAGGCAAATCGCACGGTGTCTTCATCTTGAACACGAACGCACAAGATGTTTGTTTACAATGTTTTACAAATGAGCACTAATACTTTCAATGAGAATACGTCGACCATTCTTAATTCTCTTATTGACTTTAGGTTCGGGAGTGTGTGGTGAGAGTAGATAATGTTCTTCATTCAGATGACTACCCTTCCTGCTCCCGGTATCGTCTACCGTACCATTGGTGGCCTACTCGACATGTATTTCTTCCCGGGACCCAGTCCCGCTGAAGTCATCGCACAGTATCACGCTTTCATTGGTCGACCATTCATGCCCGCTTACTGGTCACTTGGATATCAAGTTCGTATTTTTAGGGTTTAAACCTGTTTGAAACAGTCTCTTCATAAATTATTGCTTTCTCCTCTACATATAATTATAATATATTTACTATAGTAGTAAACAAATGGTCGAAATAAGGATATAATACAGTTTCATACATAAAAATATACAGCACAAAATATTTAATTAATCAGACATGTTCAGCTATCTCGATGGGGATACAAATCCTTAGAAGATATGAAAGGACGAGTAAAGGTTATTTTTTAATAGTTAAAATTTAAACAAAAAAAAACATTTTAATAGTGTACAATAAAACAATAAAACCTTTAATTTTATAGCGTATAAATAATAGTTTGATCCAGCATTTACAACTATTTTCGTCGTGATTTCACGTTTTGCTAACTCTTCATCGAAATATCACGCCTGTCACGAGAGAATCGAGCTAACGACCGGAATGGAGAAAAATCACAAGCGAGTTCTCCCCAGTTTTATTCTTGTTTAGGCATGCCCTACCACCCCCCAAAGTCCCATTGTGTAAATATCATTCTGGGGCTCCCTACTCCGGGTCGGTCATCCGGGAACCCAACTTTGAACGCAAATATCTCGGTTCTGGTGCATTTCTATGAAAAACTTCCAAAAGGGAAACCCCCGCTATTTTTCCGTGCTCTATCGATCTAAACAAACCAGAGGTCATGAAAGTGCTTCCGAACAGCGCTACACTATGGGCCAGATAACTCAAAACCTGCCGATTCGGCGCGGCAAATCCTGAAATATTTTATGTAACTTTTCGAGGGCTACAAAATGAGTGGTTTACGAAAAAAATACGTCCATGGAGACGTGTGGATCATCCCCTTTGAAATTTCCTGATGATTTGAAGTCATTTTCGCCCAACCACAATCTCTCGTTTCACACACTCTCTCGCCGGAGAGTGAAAGAAATACAGGGAAGAGAAAGGGAGAAAACGATATGTTTCATTCCGCACCGCGCGCTCGAGACCGTGCGGTGTAGAATGGAATGGAATGGAATGAAAAGGAATATGCGAGAGAGTGTGTAAAACGAGAGATTGTGGGTGGCGTAAATGACTTCAAATCATCAGTAAATTTCCAAGGGGATGATCCACAAGTCTCCATGGACGTATTTTTTTCGCAAACCACTCATTTTGTAGCCCTCGAAAAGTTACATAACATATTTCAGGCTTAGCCGCGCCGAATCGGCAGGTTTTGAGTTATTTGGCCCATAGTGTAGCGCTGTTCGGAAGCACTTTCATGACCTCTGGTTTGTTTAGATCGATAGTGCACGGAAAAATAGCGGGGGTTTTCCTCGTGGTAGTTTTTCACAGAAATGCACCTGAACCGAGATATTTGCGTTCAAAGTTGGGATGACCGACCCGGTGTAGGGAGCTCCAGAATGATATTTACACAATGGGACTTTGGGGGGTGGTAGGGCATGCCTAGAGGTACCGAAAACTGATGCTAACTCATTTCATGATTTTCGGTCCATTCCGGAGAATTGCCATTTTAGCTCGATTCTCTCGTGACGGGCGTGATATTCCTTATTTTTCCCCCGATGTGCGATAAATAGATTAATGCAGGCAGTGATGGATCTTTCCATTCCACTCGATGTTGCCTATGCTGATATTGATTATATGGACAAGTATAAGGATTTCTCTATCGGAGTGAGTCATTGATTATTTAAAAAGTTTTTTATTAACCTCCCGTATCCCCCTTGTTAGGTGAAAGTTTAAATTTCCCTCGCAAGCGGATTCCGATGCCTTTTTTTGTTAGAGATTTCTTTGCATAAACAAAATCGAAATTGATTGCGTTCAACATCATACAATAATAGAATTCACAGAACTTTATTTAAATTTGTTTCAAAATTAAGGAACTTTGGACGGGGATCGGCGATTATGTCGATCAACTCCATGACTGGGGCATGAAGAGTATCCTAATCTTTGATCCCGCCATCGAAGCTGATTATGATGCATTTCAACGAGCTAGAGACGGTGTTAGTTTACTTTTTATTTGAGTATTATTATTATCATGATAGTAATCAAAATTTCTTGTTACATGTAATTACAAATTTTAAAAAGAAAGCGTAAGGAATTTTCACTGATTTGAACATTTTTAGTTAAATTTTAACGATTATTTAAAAAATGTAATTTCAGAACATTTCATTCATCGAATGGGACCAATACGATCATGTTCAACGGGAGATCCAGGACCTCTATCCCATGGCTAATGTAAGCTATTTATTTATTTATTTAGCATACTTATACATTATGCAAATAACAAAATGTTTTACTTGAAATCAGCTGCTTTTGAAGTAAAATAACAGCGTGCTAAATAAATATAAAATCAATAAATTCCCAAAAATACAAATTATCGATTGATTTAAGGATTCAAAGATCATGCTTGGACTCGTATGGCCGAACAACCACGTCGGTTTTCCCGATTTTCTTGATACTCGAAACAATACCGCGCAATGGTGGCTGGAGGAGTTTCAGAGTTTCCATAAAAAGGTAAACACAAGAATAATTTCGATTTGATAGAGAATCCACAGATGAAAATATATATGTTTTTACGCGCCTTTGTAAAATATCAAGAGATATTTCATAACAAACAATTATGACATTAAGGATTATGACATTTTAAGTACATAAATATTATTTGAGAGAAAAGAAAAATTCCATTTCCAGGTCAATTTCGATGGAGCTTGGATAGATATGAATGAGCCTCAGGCGTTCAAAACGAAACAAATGTAAGTTAGCTGTTGACCGTATAAAAAACACTTGGTTCTTTGATACGAGAGTACCACAATGCCTATTTGATGTCTTGGTAGTGCTCATGCAGGCTGATCACTCACTGATAAATATAGAATAAGGTGGTGATGCAATGGTCTAGTTGGAGGCGAGAAAGATCACCCAATCCAGGATACTCCGGGTACCAAAGAAAGATATTATAATATAATTTTCAGTGAGAACCGCACTGTGTCGGTGGGTCGATACTCTCTGAGCTGCCCTAAAAGCGGACCGGAAGCGGAATGGGACGTGCCGCCTTATGGCACCCAGGCTGTTTTCCACTACAATCATGTGAGTTGTAATTAAACTTTCCTAGTCTAACCGCTTGAACAAATAACCGTTATTTTTTCGAGAGAGTATTGTTAGGGCGGGGAGTTTCAAATGAGCTTTCATATTATCCATTATGGCTTCAAATGATCTTTGAATTCAGGAAAACATTGACTTCGAAAGCTTCCTAGCAGCCACATCGCTCTGCATGGGCGCCATTACGCAGCGAGGAAACGAAAAGTGCGATTACAAGAATTTTAAATTAATTTATCTCATAAACGTACCAAATCGTTAGAGGAAAAAATAACAAAAATATACCAATATGTGGCATAGTATCATTAATGAACTACCGATTATTGATTTTATCGATTGTCCACTTATAGATTCTACAACACTCGCAACCTGTACGGTTGGAGTGAGTCGAGAGTGACGGCTGATGTGATGCCGAAAACGACGGGGAAGAGACCTATCGTCATTGCGAGGTTGGGTCAATCTTATGCTTTTTAGTACTGACAAGGGAACTCTCCCAACTTAATGTGGCTATATGACATGGTAATAATTGACCTGAATCAGTTTACGATGTTGATTACGAATCCGTTTTCAAATGTTGCCCAATCGAGCTGAGATTCGAGAAAATCGATCTTGAAATTCGACTATTTGATTCGAAAATTCACAACTTACCTACAATATCCACTAAATTACAGCAGGGGGTGTTTGGATAATTGATAACTGAGTGTATGAACGCATTGGGGTGGTTTATATAGGAAGCCTCTCGAAATTCCGAATAAACTAGCGAATTTTAATATCGATTTTCTCGAATCTCAGCTCGATTGGGCAACGTTTGAAAACGGATTCGTAATCAGCATCGAAAACTGGTTCCGGTCAATTATTCCCATGTCATATGGCCACCTTAAGTTGGGAGAGTTCCCTTGTGATTAAAGGAAATGCGAAATGAACCGCAATGTCCAAATCTCACGCCAAGGACATTGCCAATCCTTTGCCTGCTGGACTGTACTTGTATTACTGGTGTGGCTGGTTTCCATGCGTTTTATATAATTTATTTTGTCGCACAGATCGACATTCGCGTCATCGGGCCGCTATGCTGGGCATTGGCTGGGTGATAATACAGCAGCATGGAATGACCTAAGAACTACGATTACTGGAGTCATGGTAATACTATTATTCTTATGATTTAGGGAGTGTATGAGAAGCATGAAAAATTGTTGTGATGATTCTAGTATAGGGGAGGATTATTGACAGACAAACCCGCCTAATGAAATCAAGTTTGCCAGTCATTCGTCATGGACCTGTATTTATTTTTCTTCCAGAGAGAGAGAGAGAGAGTGACCAAATTGTAAAATTTCAAAATAAGACTAAGCAAATATCGAAACTGCTCCTGCAGGAGTTCAACATGTTCGGGCTTCCTTACGTCGGATCTGACGTCTGTGGTTTTGACTTGAGAACAACAGAGGAATTGTGTCTCCGATGGCAGCAACTCGGATCGTTCCATTCATTCTTCAGGTTTGTGCATTTCAAAACACTTCTAAAAGAGAGATTGCAACATGTTTCAACGTGTTGGACGTGAAGTGGATTAAAAAATATTCTACAACAATAATTCATGTATATATAAGTTTACTGTGCTCATTCGCTATACTAATAGTCGACCTTTAACTCAAACACGTTGAAAATATAATTATACATGTTTGATAAGAAAACGTTTAGAAAAGAATTCTCACTTCGGCTTTTCTGTGCCAATGCTGACTCCACACATCTAACATGGTTTAAAAAATAATAAAACATCCCTGTTGCAGAAATCACAACGGCAACGACTGGCCTTATCAGGATCCCGCAGTGTGGCCTGAAACCGTGGCAGTGGCGACCAAGAAAGCCAACGAGTTCAGATATCAATATCTGCCATATCTATACACGTAAGGGAAGATCATTTTCTTGTTTTATCGGGTAAATATACCAGAAAACCCTTACAACCTTGCAAACTTGTTAAAATCTTTAATTTTTCTAACAATAAGACTTATTGTTAGATGATACTTCTTTTCAGTCTTCATTATCTCGCCTCGACTCAGGGGCAGACAGTTGTGCGTCCAATCTTCTTTGAATATCCAACGGTATTCTTTGATGTTTTTATTCGAATTTATATCAACTTGTTTGGCAAATAGTGTCGTGTGCCCTTTCTATTGTATAAGGTAACGTATACGATAGATCACATCACAAATCACATGACAAATCACATGTCATCACAAAAGACAATTCAATTCCTGACCTTTTCATTGATAAGAGTCTTATACTGCATAGATCCTTGAAGTAGAGTAACCAGAAAGGACACGTTTGAAAAGGGTTATCCATTTCTTCCTATATGCAGAAAGTCAACTATATTCCAGGACCAGGAAGCACTGAATACGAGTTACGAGTTTATGTGGGGACCAAACATTCTCGTCGTGCCTGTCTACACACAGGTTCGTCTGCTATTCTTCTCGTCTCTGCTTAATTTCGGTGCAAAATTAATTTATCAACAGTTTATACATCTCCTCTGGAGTAGTGCAAATCTCAAAAATAAAAAAAATATTTTAAAAAATATTATAAAATTAATTTTTTTATTAATAGAATGTGACCACGGTGGATGCGTACATTCCGATCGATTCGTATTATTCACTCTACGATTACAATTACGGATCAGCGGTACGCTCATTTCTTTCAGAATAAAAATTATAATGGTCAATTATGAAAATATGTGTAGTGTTCAAGAGTCTGCAAGATATTTTGTTATTCATTAGTTATAACCCTAAACAGCTTCCGATTCATTCAATTTAGTTTCTCGCTTTTATTTTCCATCACTTTTTAACATTTTTGTCAATCTTCATTAGTTCTTTCGTTTCTGTCGGTCTCAGAAAAGAACGTAGATAGTTCATTTAAATTAATGGCTCGTTAAAAAATATTGGAAAACCGAAATCGGCGACTTTCCACCCGTTCAAAAAGTACCCGGAAAGTCGAAAATGGAAACACGAAATTTGAATTCGCGCGCGCTCAAAGAGGTGCGGGAATTCAAATTCCGACTTTCCGTCACCGATTTTTAGCAGTAAAATGGAAATTCAACTTCCTTCTTGCTAAAAATGGAATCCACGAAAATTCGCTGTTGGAATTTGAATTCCCGCACCTCTTTGCGCGCGCGCGAATTCAAATTTCGTGTTTCCATTTTCGACTTTCCGGGTACTTTTTTAACGGGTGGAAAGTCGCCGATTTCGGTTTTCCACTATTTTTTTTAACGAGCCATAAATCATGATGTTCAGATTCCAATCGGCCATAATGTCTTCCCCGCTCCCACAACTTACAATACTCCAACGTTCGTGAGAGGTTCATCTTTATTTGAATATATTTTAAACTTCAAATACAATTTATCATGCCGAGTCTTATAAATTCTCTGTATTCTTCATTATTTATGATGATGTTTCTATATTGAATCTATGATTGACACACCTGCGTGGTATTTTCAGCCAACTCGATCATTCCTCGTCATCAGAATTCCGCCCTGACGACGTCAGCCTTGAGATCAATTCCATTCTTACTTCTAATTGTGCCTACTGAAGGTATCGATACTACATAATGCAAAGGACAGAAAGACATTTGAAAGAAAACATAAAAATCGTTCATCAAATCTTTTCACACTTGTTGTCACATTTAGTCAATGTAAGATAAGTACGCAAATAAATATTCTATGATAAATTCGCAGATGGAGCAGCAGTTGGCAATCTCTTCTGGGACGATGGAGACGCGATCATTGACAATTGGGAGAACCATGATTATCTTTCTGCTGGTGAAAATTTTTTTACTGACAAGTTCGAAAATGAAAATTGAAGTATTTGATCCGATGTGAAGAGTAAAATTAAAATTAAAATTATGTATCACCTGATTTTTTAACAATGAATTTTCAGATCTCCAGTATAATTCTGCAGGAAACGGAACAGACACTTTGACAATCACTGTCAACAGAGGAGTTGTGAGTATTTCAACTTTTATGGTACAAATTAAAACTATAATATCAAAGATCAAAGATCAAAGATCAAGGCTCAAAACTTTTTAGACTATTTTTGTGTAGATCTGTCATTACAGAAATCAAATTCCGTTCCACCGATCGCTCAACTCGAGATCTTCAATTATCCCTCAGCTCCTGACTATTCATCATTCATGCTAAATGGAAAGAAAGTATCCGTGAATACTCAGGTATGTTTTTTCTAGTCCTATCCAAAACAAGCGTTTATCGGAGAACGAGCGTAGGCGGAGACGCTTACCACAAATCCCTCAGAGCGTGTTGAATGGTGTTAATGCATGACAATCAATCAATAATTTGCAGACGTCGAAGTACTCTTCGATCACTCGAATCTGCATTGTAGTACTTATGCAGCCCATCGATTTCAGCAAGAAAGGTTGGTTAAAATGCACAAAAATGGACTAGAACACTTTTGCACACTTTTGTCCACACCAAAGCTAGCTCATTGCCAGTTTCATATTTCACGGTTTTTTGGAATTCGTTGAAAGCTTTGTAATGTGCAAAATTTCAGATATCTACACGCTCTCTTGGATGCATATGAAGGCGTTAATATTATTTTATTAATACATTACTGGATATCACTGGCGTAGCAGTGATAGTACTTGATGCGCCTTGAATAACGGGATTTACCTCGACCTTTTATATAATAGATTATTAATTTATAAATCGTTTTAATCAGAAATGAGTGTATAAATGAGTGTATACACAGCATAAAGATATTGATATGACCATTGGGCATGACAAGAAAACAACAAAGTATTTACAAACAGGGAAATTAGTGCGGTGTTCAACAATCCCGAAATGAAAAGAAAAAGAAGCAAGACAGTGCGTAAAATGAAGGGTGAAGGTCGGACGGGTTAGGTGTGAATAACTGAAAAGGTCATCGAGAGTTAGGCGAGAGAGTGCTGGTTCCCGTTGTCTCGGTATTTAAATACAGTTCGTCATTTTCTTATGTAAGTACATTTCATACGGAAAATATTCACGGTCTTAAATACGCCTCGACATTCTTATGACCATCTTCATCCTGTGGATTGATGTACGTTGGACCTTTCTGAAATTTCGAAATATTGGTTCCGGCAAATAGTGAAAGCAAACGTGCTCCAATAGTAAAAATATGTATTCCAATCAAGCAAACATCAAAACTTACTGCAAATAGCCTATACCTGACTCATAATTTGTTATTATACTAAACATTATTATGTGATCACTTTTATGTACCAATAGTAGACAGTAAAATGAGGATTATAATGGAACACAATACGCTAATCTTACTCTCCGTTCTGGCCACAATCTCTCGTAGATAGAGAAAGCGAGAGAGTGTTCCCAGAGTGGAGAATTTCAAATTAGCTTGTTGTGTGGCTTTAAGGAAACTGACACATTTATTGCCGGTACACCTCGAACACGGAATTCCTGTGACCAGATAGGGATTGCACCTAACCAGACCAAAGTTGTCATCCTTGTAATGTGTCTGAAAAAAGGCTACAATATTCAAATTGGTTAAAAAAATTTTAAACCTGAATTTAATTTTTTTACATATGATATTCTCCAAATTATATAAAAAGTATTATATGACTTTTTTTCAAATGCTGAACAACTAAAGCAAAACAAAACAAACCGATATTGGCGACATGAAAAGTGCGAAGAGCATCAAGGATAGCATCGATAAGGTAGTAGAATTGCTAAATTGACAGTTTAAAGTTGTCAGCTCCTACTTGATCTGTTGTAGTCAGAGAACGATAGTACGACCAGAGTTTAGTCTATCGAAAGGTTATCTATTTGCGTTTTCAATCGGTCCCCATTACAGAAATTATTGCCTGCTCCGTCTTGATCTGTTGTAGTCAGAGAAAGAGAGTACGGCCAGAATTTAGTGATCACGATTTTACATTTATCGAAATTGATTTGGGATGACACCACTTAACTATAAAATACGAGTAATCTCTATGCGGACAAATTTCGTTTAGTCTGCTTCGGTGTACATTTTGAAGTGCGTTGGGCCGCGAATGGAAATCCTGATAGGCCTTGCAAGTACTGTAAAAGATTGATGGCTACTGTTACTTCTCACCGTATATCAATTGACCTTCAGAGTTTTCCACGCGAGGCCCAAAACACTCCAAAATATACTCCAACACATACGTAGCGAAATGTAACACGTTGTGGATAAAGCAACCGGTAAAAATTTTTATTTTTATTTTATTTTTTATATCTTGATGGAGTTCAACTAAAAGAGTAAGAAAAAGAAAACTCTACCGACCGCACCGCATAGAAAAGGGGAGAATAAATAATCATAACGTAATTCAACAAACAATGAAACAAGGCGCATCATCAATTGTAGTGTGTGTAATTTCAGATGTCTACACTCTCTCTTGGATGTAAAGGAATGGGTGAATCTTCTCTTATTAATAGATTGTTTATCCATAAATCAGGAATATTTGTATAAATGGTTGTATTCACAGTAGAAAGATATTGATATGAACATATGGCATAGAGATCCGCAAACGTGCAGTCGCTCAGAAATGATTTCTCACTAATTAATGAATGAGAAATCGCGCGCACGGTATTCATATGATAATTAAAAAAATGATTCGTGCAAAGTCGCGCAGTCGACTCATTCTCATTTATTTCCATTGAATTTGCGGTTAAAAACAACCGATATAAAGCCAGAAAATGGCTTGAAAATGATGCCCAAATGCGCGACTTTGCACGAAATTAAGAGTCAAAATCGCGCAGAATGACTTTTCATCATTTTAACGTCGAAGATTGGTCGACCGGTCGTGCAATTGCACGAATGGGGATCTCAAATATGGAATACACATGTAGGGGTGAACAGACATGTAAGGGCCTAATCAAATCGCTTTCTATTAGTAGAGTAAGATCAGCACGCTCCAGACAAATCATTCAGTACGACACCAACATCACATCTAATTCGTATTTGAGAAAATCTTCGATACATAATTAATAATGAATATTCACGGTCTTAAATACGCCTCGACATTCTTATGACCATCTTGATCCTGGGGATTGATGTACTGGGGACCGTTCTGAAATGTATCGGTTATCAGTGATAGCAAACTTGCCCCAATACCAATTATTATTATTATTTTAGTTTTATATTTATTCAAATCAACAACTAAACTTACATCAACTTGACTCAAACTGACTCATATTTTGACATTCGCAATTATGCTAAACGTAGTTATATGAAACCATTTATGTGCCAATAAATTAATGACAGAGAATGAAGATGAAATGTTTCATGACTATGAACAAATATATAAAAGAAAAGATAAGGAGGCAATAGGAGAGATAAGCAAAATAATAGTAGACGATAAAATCATGATCTCAAAACTGACACACTGATCACCGCTGCACCACGAACACGGAATGCCTGTGACCAGGAAGGGATCGCACCAAACCAGACCATATTTGTCGTCCTTGTAATATGTCTGAAAAAATCCAGTTAAATAAAATCACATAATAACTTGGATATGATTTTTAAAAATATTATAATCTCCAGAATGTTTAAAAAAACATATTATATGGTTATTTATTCATAAATAAAGGACGACGAAACAAACCGATATGGGCGACATGAATAGTGCGAAGAGCATCAGGGATAGCATCGAAAAAGTAGTGGAATTGCTAAATTGACAGTTTAAAGAAGGGGACCCACGAGATTTGGGATGCGCTATTGATATGAACAACGTGGGACATAGGAAGTGACATTCTGTTCTCTATTAGATTTGACTGATTGAACCCGTAGAGCGTGTGGCTCAGTGGTTAGTAGTCAGCGCTTGTAGCCGCTCCACGCGGGTTCGATTCCCGTTTGCAATTTTTTATATATTTGTGCTTCAATTTCAAAAACTCCCGCCTTTCCCTGGGCTTATCAATGAACTTCAAGCCCGAATTACGGTATTCCGGGGCATCTAAAATTTTAGAGAAAATTGTTTTTGTATACAAGGAAATGTGATCTATAGTTCTACCTGGCCAGTTTAATCACGAAAAAACTCGTGGGTCCCCTTCTTTAAAGTTGTCAGCTCCTACTTGATCTGTTGTAGTCAGAGAACGATAGTACGGCCAGAGTTTAGTCTATCGAAAGGTTTTCTATTTGCGTTTTCAATCGGTCCCCATTAAAGGGAGTTCCTCGAATATTTATGAAAACAGAAAGGTAGAAAAAGTTATACTGTATGTACACTATTTATATTATGCTAATTCAGCTTATTGATCATTTGAAGCATTAATGAATCATTTGATCCCGCGCGGGAAAGCTCTTACATCTCGCTTATGCAAGTTCCAATTGAAATACAAAACGATAGAGGGACCATCCAGTAAAGCAACGGGATACTAATAATACACAAATTGTCGAGGATTCGATTACCATTGCTCACATTTTCAATTTTCAAAATTTACCTTACAAGGGAAGCACGAAACTAAACGAAGGAGATTCTAAAATAAACCCATGCATGTAGAGCTAGGTGAGGGATGCACAAAAGTAGTTTCAAAAGTTGCTTTGAGAGCCGGAAAATCGATAATTCGTCGGACCATGACCCCCCCCCCCCGTTTCTACTCTAATATTTCCTATGCTTGATTATGAATGTATAATTCCTAAAATGTTGATAGAAATGAAATTGAATGAAAAGAAAGTGTGGGGGTCGAAACAGGGGGTCATGATCTGAAGAATTGTCGATTTTCCGTTTAGTTTGGTGCTTCCCTTGTTAGATATCAAAGATGATTTATTCATGATTCAAGCGAATAACAATAAGAAAAAAATAATATGCGGCATATAGAACAAATTGAAAAAAAAGAATTTATATGACATTGCATGTATCAAAATGGCTTACGGTTTAAGCGAGATGAAGAACCGAAAACATGGGCTCAGCTGCTTGTGTGTTCAGGTTGCTCCTTATGATGAATGCGAACTAACGATCGGAGCTACTAAGCTAAAGATCGACTAGTCACAGTTCCATCATGACTGATGATCCTAGAAAAAGCACTGAATCGATATCAATATAGAGCTTGCGAGGAGGTTGATAAGAACATCTGATATGATAAGAGGGATAGCGAGTGATCGTCAGAGACGTCAGAGAAAGGGAGAGGGAGAGAGGGAGAGAGGCATGGGTTGCATGAGAGAAAAGAATAAGGATAGAGGCAACACCCTTATAATATCACATTCACTACACTACATAGCAACGTGAAATTTGTCTAGAACGAAAATGTATCAAGCCCCTCCTTAACGTTGCTAGGATCCGCTTCCGAGTTTGGTATCTGCGTACTCAACGCCGTAGAACACTAACGTTATCGTAAATGAGACCACGAATCCATTAACAATGAAAAGATTCATAGAAAGTCAAAACATACATTCATAAAAAAATTTTATTGAAGAAATGATATAAGGAAAAATTAAGTGATATAGAAGACACAACACACACTAGGTGTAACAAGAAATAATATCATAGAACAGCCTCGTTCCAATGAGGAAGCGTTTTAACCAGTAATTCACAGGTAGAAAATACTAGATGAGATTCATAGATCAAGACGGATTCTATACAATTAAATATCAAAGATTCCTGAAGAGACATTAGAGTTAGTGAATTAAGTTAGAAATAGATAAAATCAAAAGTGGTGGTTGGTTGGGGTGAGATCCACTTTTTAGGCATTATGTTCTAGACGCATAAACAGCATTCACAAAGAATTATCCTAATTGTCTATTGCATAGAAAAATTTTATCTGCATTCAATGTCTGCGTGGCCTCTTCATTGGCTGTAATTCTCATTCAGTACACTTATTCTGGTGAGAATCGGTCGTCTAGAACGTTGCTCCTCTCGATGTACTGGATATTAGTCTACCTGGTCACTTGGTCAGTCTCCATCGAAGCCGATAACGTCGTCAGCACAGCAAGCGCAAATACTACGACGCAAACCGACGACGATGGAACGCTGAATCTCAAGCTGCTTGAAAAAGGACCTTACTTCAACCAGACCTGGAACTACACAGATGTAAGCATTGTTTTTTAAAAAAATAAATAACGTCTAACTTTGTTTTACATCTGTGGATCCGTAGTATCATGAAATAGTTACGAAATTACAATCAGATGTACATTAATTCCGCCCAAAACAACAGTAATTTTAAAGTATCGTAATTAAAAAACCGTTGTACCATAATTCCATCCCAACGTACCATAATTTTTAATCACATTCCGCATTTCCGTGTGGTGTTATCGGTATCAAAGAAGAATTTCAGTACCGTACTCCTCCAGTACCGTGCCACTATCATAATGTAGAAATGTATCCTGCGAAGATGAAGCTGAACTGCTTCATATGCTATCGCCTTAAAGTCTAGTAAGTTGATCTTTGATCTTTGATCTTCTTCTTAGCGATTGATGTTCTTCATTATTGATTGATCTTTCAGTCTCATCGAATCGCTCTATTCGAAGACGGTCATATACGAGGAAGCTGGCTGTGCGGACGATGAGGAGTACCCGAATCAGCCACCATGTAATCACAACGTGTTAGAACGTGTCTTGAACATGTTTTGTGTTTCAGCCTTTCTCTGTCGTAACTATATCCGAGGAGCGAGTAATAATCCGCGCTCCAACGACTTTGTTTCGGTACGTGACCTCTCTCTTATTCTTAGAAAAGATTAAAGATCAAATATTCAATAATTCAAATTTGCTAAATTGTTATTAACAATAAGATAGTCTAATAGTTATAAAAACCTAGAGAAAGATTGGTGTTTCGGCCCTTGGTAGACACCGATCACTCCCCTGGGGGTGGGCCAAAGATCAAAGATCAGCCGTCAAAGATCAATTTCAGAAATATCTCGCTCGCGGCGGCACAGAACTGGTCACGAAAAGATGTTGTTTAAAGTACGTGAAGTCATCTACACGACGATCTTTTCATTTTTTTATGCAAATCATTTTAGCGGGGGTGGTGGTGAATGCAATCGGCAGTATGAAGTTCTGCATCATCAGGTTTACATGGTAAACACTCTGAATTTTTATTTTTTTGAAGATTTAAAAATCAATAATTTACTCTTTTCAGAGAAAGCACATTGTCCGCAAGGCTCCCGACGTTCTGATCATATTTGTATTGTGAGTTTTGTAACGGTTGAATTCACGCCCATTTATGATTTTTTTTCTCTGAAATGAAAGCAATTTCGCATTGTCGAGTGCTCGATATGATAATGTAGGATAAATAAATAAATAAAATAAAATAAATTACAGTGTGATAGCCCTTCTGATCTACTTCATAATTCGCATCTTCTGTCAACAATCGCAAAGGGTTTTTCTAACCATGACGAAGTAAGCACTTTCGGTATAAACTTGAAAGGACCGGTTGGCCGTTAAACAATTTACCATTTCACATAAGTTTAAATTCTTCCCCACTGCGCTAGTAGTTATATTAAGTTTTTTGACAAAAGATTTGTCAAGCTTTGATGGATCCTGATTATCGAATAACTTTGAAATTTATGTTAAGTAGTTATCTGGGCAAATATCTGAAATATATATATTTTTAAATAATATTATTTTTAAGGAAGAAACAGCTCGAATTATTCGGATATCGCGATGATCCCCTCGATCCACTCATTATTTCGAATAGGGCTCATGTTGATGAGGTATTTTGATCTTTGATCTTTGATCTTTGATCTGTGAGATTTGCTCTTTCCAGCCTCTCTTCAGTGTGAACAAAGCTATAACTGTCGCGTCGTTTCTTCGAACTGTTTATGTGAGAAATTTTGCGTTTTTTATTGATGATTTACGATTACGATTTGAACACATTTATCTAGAGGTCAAGGGATGAGAGCTCTGATATGATATTTATTGATGATTAGATTTTAAATAGTAGAAAATATAATAAATATTTTTAAAGATCATCTTCGACCTGCACTTTGTGCAAAACCAGAAGAAGTATGACTCGATATGGACACAGGCTCTCCCCAAGATGAGACATGTAAGACATGATATTTATTTAATATTTTATTTAGTGTACGGAACAAAATCTTAAATATTTTATTTTCGTGAATGAATTGTGATTTTCTTGCATTTTACTTCATTTACTTCTTTGCCGAATCTGATCCTGATAATCACATAGATTAGGTTGAACACTAGGCGGTTTTCCCCGCTCTGGTTATGTTCTCTCGCTTTCTTTGTCTACGAGAGAGTGTTGCCAGAGCGGAAAGTATAATTACCTTGGGGTGTACCTTCTATACAACCTCAATGGCAGCACTTCATTAGTATTTAAGACATCGGCTCAGACATTCCAGGAAGTGCCGGACATCGACCTCACCGATTTGGCCCAAAATTTCATTATGGATACCCCCATGGGCCCCCATCACAAAATGGGTATTCATTTGGGCTGGTTCCTTGAAGCACAGATGTGGCGGGTTTTCGAATTTTGAAAACTCGATTTTCACCGGAAAAAAATGGAGCGACC
This sequence comes from Parapristionchus giblindavisi, assembly GCA_943737045.1. NCBI lineage: Eukaryota > Metazoa > Nematoda > Chromadorea > Rhabditida > Diplogasteridae > Parapristionchus > Parapristionchus giblindavisi. The sequence continues at coordinate 33,469 of CALSFV010000056.1, read as the reverse complement.
TAGGACCAATATTAGTGTCGATTAATTATAAGTATAAATAGACAACAAAAACTGGCTATACGACGGTCCGGAGATCCGATCGCAAACTGATTTTTTTCCTCTTCAAAACATTCTAAAATTAATTAAAATTTTAAAATAAAAAAGTGCAGTCCACTTTTTGCCTCATCTTATAGAGCAAAAAATTCCGCGTCGAATAAGGGAAAAAATCAAAAATCGAAGGACCCGTCTTTTGAGATAAATGGACCTGAAGTTGACCCGAAAATATTTTTGCTTTTAAACCCCCTCATGTTTGTACTCATAAGAGAAATACATGAATTAAGAGTTATTGGATCCAAATCATTTCGATCGCTTGTATCTTGAGAACAAACGACTTTCATAGAATACGACCAACATTAGAAATGAAGTACTCGACGAGTACTTTAAAATGAGCATAAACATGGCAAGGATCCGACAACTTTTTTTCAAGACCATTTTCGAGTCCTTATTTTTCAGCATAGGGGACTAAATTTTTTTTTCGTGAAACAACAAACTGAGTATGGATTTTTGAATTCTACAATATAGGCGAAAGCATTTTGTGCACAACAAATATTTTACTATTGTTTTACTCAAACTTGTCTGAAAAATAGTGTGAATTAAGTAAACTCATGTATTTCTCTTGTGCATGCGTTTCAAACAAAATGCTCAACATGAAAGTTGTTCTACTCGACGAGCTCTTCAATATGAGTACAACCACAAGGGGTTTGAAAGCAAAAATATTTTCAGGTCAACTTCAGGTCCATTTATCTCAAAAGACGGGTCCTTCGATTTTTGATTTTTTACTCTTATTCGACGCGGAATTTTTCGCTCTATAAGATGAGGTAAAAATTGGACTGCACTTTTTTATTTTAAAAATATTTTATTTTCGTTCTACTCAAAATTAGAAGGAAAACGTGTGAAACTCTCTTGTACATGAGTTTCAGTCGAAACGTTCAACATGAAAGTTGTTCTACTCCACGAGCTCTTCAATATGAGTACAAACATGAGGGGGTTTGAAAGCAAAAATATTTTCGGGTCAATTTCAGGTCCATTTATCTCAAAAGACGGGTGCTTCGATTTTTGATTTTTTCCCTTATTCGACGCGGAATTTTTTGCTCTATAAGATGAGGAAAAAATTGGACTGCACTTTTTTTGTTTTAAAATTTTAATTAATTTTAGAATGTTTTGAAGATGTAAAAAAATCAGTTTGCGATCGGATCTCCGGACCGTCGTATAGCCAGTTTTTGTTGTCTATTTATACATATTAATCGACACTAATATTGGTCCTAGTTCGCTCCATTTTTTCCGATGAAAATCGAGTTTTCAAAATTCGAAAACCCGCCACATCTGTGTTTCAAGGAACCAACCCAAATGAATACCCATTTTGTGATGGGGGCCCATGGGGGTATCCATAAAAAAATTTTGGGCCAAATCGGTGAGGTCGATGTCCGGGGTCACTGGCAAAACCCTCGAATCTTACTGATCCGGTGTCTTAATTCGATTAAGGATGCTCGAATTCGCCAACTCAGGGCACCTCTCGAGAAGCCTCCAGAACGAATCCTTGAAATCTTCCAACCCACCACAGGAAAGCCCTTCAATGAACTGCAAAAGGTGGCTTTCTGAGTTACGACTTAACTTAGAACTTTGCGATTACGCCATATGTACTTATCACTAAACTCTTAAGGATGTCGATGCCAAGTCCATCTTTTGTGACGTTCAGAAGCACTTGACGCAATTAACTAAGCCTCTGAGACTGGTAAGGCGCATTATGTTTAATCTTTGATCTTTGATTATTGTTATTCTCCAGCAAAATCGTGCGGTGCCTTCATCCTTTCCCGAGCTCCTACATAGACTCGTCGAACACGGTCCATGGTTGTATGATTTCAAGACGGTCGACTTGCTAGAAGTCTTCGACAAGGTTCGGTCTTTGCTCTTTGATCTTTGATCTTTTGAACTTAATATTTCATCTTTGCAGGCCAAGGATGTATTCGCTCAGGACTCCACCGTTCTGCAACTTCGTCCAACGCAAATGGTCATTGGAGATCTTCGTGGAAGGTTTAGTTTTAAATTAGTTCGAGATGTTCCTTTAATCATTATTCTCGTAAGAAAGAACCACGTTATTTACATAGAAACCTTTATGTTTTCAGATATGTCGACTTGTTCCGATTCTTCAACACGTTTGGGTGGCCGCCACACCGTTCCTATCTATTCCTAGGAGGTATTCAATATTTTACCTTTGATCTTTAATCTTTGATCTTTGATCTTTGAACTTTTAAGGTATCATCGACAATGAGGAAGAAATGAGCATTGAGTGTATGGCTCTACTGGCAGCTCTCAAGGTTTAAAATTTTTGCTCTATGCAGTTTGATCTTTGATCTTTGCAGTCTGCTCTCCCATCATATATCTTTATTCTTCGTGGAGTCGGCGAAACAGTGCCCTACGCGCCAGGAAAGCGTTTTCCGGGAAGAAAGGGCGAAGTTTGTCTTTTAATAAACGTCTACCAATAATCATATTTTATCATACAATGGCTTCATTCTTTTTATATCAAAACATTATTTCACATCTTAAAGTCACACACCGAGCTAATTTGAAACTTTTCGCCCTTTCCTTTCTCTCTCACTTTCTTTGTCTACGAGAGAGTGTTGCTAGAGCGGAGAGTAGAATTAGCTTGGGGTGCGCGTTTAATCTGCGCACTTTAATAATAATGATTTCAATGGTTTCATTGTTTGAGGCAATTGCGAATGCCCTCCATCGCATGTGTAATATGCTACCCGTGGCTGCGGTTATCAACTCCAGGATTCTCTGCACGCACTCTGGAGTCACCACTCATGTATTGATCTTTGATCTTTGATTTTTATCCTTTCTCTGTTCTTTGCTCTTTGCTCTTTGATCTTTGATCTTTGATCTATTTGCAGTTCAAAGGAAAGTCACGGCTGACGAACTTGGTCCGACCCTTCAACCTGGATACTATGACCGAAGCTGGACGTAGAGTAAGCTTATGTTCTAGAGATAAAAGATCAATTTGCGATTTTTAGATCATCTTCGCCGTGCCCGAACACAACTGTCGCATGTTCCGCATGCGTCCTCGTAAGTTGATCTTTGGCTTTGATCTTTGATCTTTGGTCGCTTTGTAGATGAGAAGAACGGTGAAGTTTTCGGAGCGAAGGCTGTGGCGAAGACGCTGAATACTATGAAGCTCAGTCTCCATATACGATGTGTGTTTCTTGATCTTTGATCTTTGACTTGTGCGCCTTGACCTTTGATCTATCTGTCTTGTTATTTGATATTCGATTTTTGGTCTGTCTATCTTAATATTTGCCTATGAGTCTTTATTTTTGTTTTCTGCTCAGTCTCTTTCGTCTTAAATGTTGATCTTTGATCTAATTCAGCTCACTCACCCATCAATGATGGCTATGCCGTGCATTGGGACAACCAAGTTATCTCACTCTGGTCTAACTTCTCTGGATCACAAACTCTCCGTTCAGCCACAGTCGAGGTTGCCAATCGTTAACTTACTCTGCAATTTTTTAACAATAAAGAATATAAAAGTGTCAAAATCGTGCAAAAATTTTAAATCCCCTGCTGCCTTACCAAACCTGTCGAACATGAGCACAGGAAGAAAACGAGAGAGAGCAAAGTAAAGTGTAGAGAGAAAGCAATAAGTGACTCCGCAATTTTAGGAGGGTCAATAATTTCCCTTTTTTGGGTGCCTAAAATTTGGCTACCAGACAAGCCCCTCTTTTAAAGTTAAGTCAATAATTTGGTGGTTAAGCTAATAATTTGGTTTAATTTGGTTCCAAACTTTGGCTAAAATTTTAGATTAAAATAACTGCCCCACTTCGAACTAAATTATTGGCTCAACCACCAACTTATTGTCTCAACTATAAAAGTGGGGCTTGTCTGGTAGCCAAATTTTAGGGTCAACTTTTACGGTCTACTAAATTATTGGCCCCACTTCGACCAAATTATTGGCCCCCCTAAAATTGCGGAGGATTTGGTGTGGCGACATACAGTACCGTGCAAAAGTCTGGACGCAAAATTAGAATTGTTATAACTTTCTACGTCCTTGGCCGATCGTCCTCGGTTTAATTTTATTATATAGTATAAACATTGGAGAAAATTTTGATGGTATGGATTATTGCCTACGGTGATGAAATGATTTCATCATACTCAAAATGCCGAGGTGCGATCCAAAAAATAGGTTTATTCTCAGGTAGTTTTTTTTTTCTGTTAGTCCAATTTTTTTGCGAGGAACGAACAACTATCAGTGAACATTTTAAGCCATTAACCACGTTGGTGGCATACCGCAATAAGGAATGAGCTATTTTCGCCTGACCCATTAAAATTTCGTAAAAATGCCATAACTCACTCCGTAGTTGAGCTACAGACCTCCGATTCAACAGGTATTATCACATGGTCATGGGGCACCATCATGCCAATTTCGGAAGGTTTCCGGCTCTTGAAGAAAAAATTCGAAAAAAATCCCAAACCATATTTTGGGCTTACGGTATTTCCCAGCCGGTTTTTCTAAAAATCTAAAAATCTGACATGACGTGCCTAAACATCTACCTAACACGGATCTCCTGTAAAAACGTATGAAAATGAGACCTTTTTCCGACAGTTTTTAAATTTTTCTCACCGATTTGGATGAGATTTATATGATTGACCATAATGACGTAAAGGAGAAGGCCTAGGCACTTGGTTTCGCCAAATTTGCATTTTTATCGATTGTTTGATTTTCCACTTCGGGCAGCCATATCTCACTCAATTTTTGACCTACAGCAAGAAATGTTTTTTCCAATCGACTCGAAATGAACTGTTCTAGAAGTTACTCAACAAAGGATACGTGTAAAAACGCCATCTTCTACCTGTTTTCTTCGAAAAACTGATTTTTTGAGTACAATATGCTAATTTTCTCAATTTTTCCACAAAGGATACGATTTTTATTCGCGATTCTGATTCTCCATTCTCGAGTTGAGGTACGTACATACTTCAGCCGTCATAATTCGCGGCACCCGATACCGTTTCTCAGAGGGGAACCGGACTTAGCGTTATTTTAATTAAAAAACAATTCTTATCCCATCTCTGTTCATTTGTTATGCAAATTTGCAATCAATATATACAAATCGAAAGCTCTCGACGAGCTCTACAAAAATGACTTAGTATTACAAGTCATGAAATTTGACCGTATTCAAGATATTTTAGAAAATCCGTTTTTTTCACAAGCAATTGTTGTGCAATGTAATCGATTCACAACGAAACGGTGCTCTTTGCTTACACTGCTCGTATTACAAGACTAAAATGAGAATATTTATGGGAAAGGAGAAGAACATGGATACTCACGAGCAGATGTTCGTCGTCCTCACCACTGTGAAACTGCTTCGAGGAGTATCGGTGCATCTGGGAACCGTGAAGACCGAGGAACTACCAAAGTCGACGATCAAGGGCATCTCAAAGCTTGGCCATTTCGAATTCAAGGACGACACCATCTCTGCGTGGAGATTCAGAGGCATCGGAAAGGAAATGAGAGTGACGGAACAGAAAGGAATCACTAGTACCATCACAAAGGGAATGAGATTGACGGACAGAAAGGAATCACTAGTACCATCACTTTCCACAGTCATGGAGGCAAGTTGATTCGGAGGGTGAAGGGATTCAGATCGAGGAGGAGGTCGAGGTAGAAGAGGATGATAGAGAGAGAACTGCTGAGGCTATTATCTCCTTCACAGTGATCTCAAAGAGTATTTCAATTATCCGGATATTTTTTCGATCATTCCGATTCCGATATCGGAAATATAGATGAATAGTTTCAGAATGTGTATTTTCCAATGATTCCTTGAATATCTAAGATAAACATAAATATCTTTGCTCTTTTATGTGTTGTGAAAAAAACGGATGTTCTAAAATATCTTGAATATGGTCAAATTTCATGACTTGTAATACTAAGTCATTTTTGTAGAGCTCGTCGAGAGCTTTCGATTGGTATACATTGATTGCAAATTTGCATAAAAAATGAACAGAGATGGGATAAGAATTGTTTTTTAATGAAAATAACGCTAAGTCCGGTTCCCCTCTGAGAAACGGTATCGGGTGCCGCGAATTATGACGGCTGAAGTATGTACGTACCTCAATTCGAGGATGGAGAATCAGAATCGCGAATAAAAATCGTATCCTTTGTGGAAAAATTTTGAGAATATTAGCATATTGTACTCAAAAAATCAGTTTTTCGAAGAAAACAGGTAGAAGATGGCGTTTTTACACGTATCCTTTGTTGAGTAACTTCTAGAACAGTTCATTTCGAGTCGATTGGAAAAAACATTTCTTGCTGTAGGTCAAAAATTGAGTGAGATATGGCTGCCCGAAGTGGAAAATCAAACAATCGATAAAAATGCAAATTTGGCGAAATCAAGTGCCTAGGCCTTCTCCTTTACGTCATTATGATCAATCATATAAATCTCATCCAAATCGGTGAGAAAAATTTAAAAACTGTCGGTTGTCTTCTTTCATTCTTACAGGAGATCCGTGCTAACACATCTACAAAGTGGCGAGATTACAGCACTTCAATTACGACTCTGCCCATAAAAATTTCATTGACAGTCAAAGTGGAATTTTGCGAGAAAAGAGACAGATAAAAAAGGTGGAATGTCCAATAGTGGAACTAAATTGAGGATACTTGTAGGTAATGTGCTTATTAAACACTTGGTTCAAAATCCGATCAAAAATTATATGAAATACTGTGTTATTGACCCGTTATAATTCTCCATAACGAACGAAGTTAGGTTGCGTCCACTTTGACTGTCAATGAAATTTTTATGGGCAGAGTCGTAATTGAAGTGCTGTAATCTCGCAACTTTGTAGATGTGTTAGGTAGATGTTTAGGCACGTCATGGCAAATTTTTAGATTTTTAGAAAAACCGGCTGGGAAATACTGTAAGCCCAAAATATGGTTTGGGATTTTTTTCGAATTTTTTCTTCAAGAGCCGGAAACCTTCCGAAATTGGCATGATGGTGCCCCATGACCATGTGATAATACCTGTTGAATCGGAGGTCTATAGCTTAACTACGGACTGATAGTGAGTTATGGCATTTTTACGAAATTTTAACGGGTCAGGCGAAATTAGCTCATTCCTTATTGCGGTATGCCACCAACGTGGTTAATGGCTTAAAATGTTCACTGATAGATGTTCATTCCTCACAAAAAAATGGACTCACAGAAAAAAACTACCTGAGAATAAACCTATTTTTTGGATCGCACCTCGGAATTTTGAGTATGATGAAATCATTACATCACCGTAGGTAATAATCAAAATTTTCTCCAATGTTTATACTATATAATAAAATTAAACCGAGGACGATCGGCCAAGGACGTAGAAAGTTATAACAATTCGAATTTAGCGTCCAGACTTTTGCACGGTACTGTATATTTCTTTAAAATTGCTTTTGTTTTTAATCTTTGATCTCTCGAAGGTATTCCAAGACAATCGCATCATGCTGCACATCTTCGATAAGACCACGCCCCTTACTGCCAGTAAGGAGCAACGAGTGCCCATCAGCTTTATGTGAGTTTATCTTTGATCTTTGATCTTTGATCTTTGATCTCTAGGAGTCGCGTGAAGAATGAGGACAATGAAAACGAAGAGTCTACGGATGACGACGAGGATCTTTACGAGAATAATGAGACTCCTGAAGCTGATAAGAAGAAGGAGAAGAAGGAGTCCACAATGGACGATGCCAAGGAGACTGTGTGTAGTTTGGTCTTTGATCTTTGAACTTTGGTCTTTGTTTTTTCAATTTTTTCTTCGTTTTTCTTGAAATTTGGTCTTAGTACTTACATGATTGCTTCGGGGTGAAGGTTAAAAATGGGACGGTCAGTTTTTGATGTTGTGAAAAACTTCATAAATTTCAAAATTTTCATTGACACAACCAACAATTTTTCTTTGAAATCTCATGGGACTCTTTTGGCACGTTTTTGGATTTTGTAATTATGCGGCCCTTCGTTGCAGGAAAACACATCTAGAAATAAGACGACGACTTCGAAGGAGAGAATGACCACATCGACTAATGGAGAAGTTACGGCTGAATCGAAGGAGATGCTAGAGAAGAGGCATAAACACGAAGATGAGGAACGATTGAATAAGACTCAAACGGTAAATGTTGTTTGATCTTTGGTCATTGGCCTTTGATCTTTGATCTTTGATCTTTGAACACATCTTCGTTGTAGAGTCTCAGTCCCACCGGGGCGGCCACTGCTAGGGCAGATGTGGAGGAGCAGACGCAGTCGATTGATGAGGTAGCTTGTCCATTGATTGATTCCTCATAACTTTATGTATAGGCGAATACCCAGTTGTGCGACACTCAGCCTTATCAGAGTGATCCCGGCAATAAGAGCGTGCGTTTAAAATATTTATGTATCATGGAATATTTAAAGATGGTATACTGTGTTATCTTCATATTTGGATAGTATGTTAGTGTTGTTTCTTGGTTATGCCATAGTCTATGAAGAGTTGGGTCATATAACTTTATCGGTCAGACGCGTTTCGGGTGTTCTAACCCATCATCAGTGGCATTACCTACAAATAACAAACATTGGAATAGACAAGAGTGAAAACACGAGAAACAGAGGACACTCGGAAAATGACAAACGGCGGCAAATAATGACAATCGAGTGAAAAGATGAGTGAGAGAGTGGATGGGTTATGTTAGAGACAGCGAGAGACCCAACTCTTCATAGACTATGGCATAACCAAGAAACAACACTAACATACATGGAATATTTATTTATTTAATATCCGTAAACCATATGTCGCATAGTCGATTATGGAACTGTAACGATAAATTAGTAGTATTGCAGCTTTCGCTTCTATCCACAGAGTCCTGCATGACCCCTGGCAAAACGTCACCGTTCAATCGATCTCCTAAAAAGGTTAAAAACCATTTGTATAACTAATTCACTATTAGTTATGTTAGTTTTCTTAATCAAACAAACAAAACTATTTGTATGACTAGTGCACTAGTAGCTGTTTAGTTATGTACATATGTATTCATCACTAGTTAACGAGCAATCGTTCACAAATTGTATTCATTTAAATAACTAATTTTAGGACATGAAGAAAGATGAGGGAGCAAAGCCGCTGAAAAAGTATGACTTTGAAAATAATTTTTTAACAAATATATATATTTTTAAATTCGTACCCTATCAGTCATGCTTATTATTTAAAACAATGAAATCAATCAATACATGTCGACTGATAGAAATCATTCAACATCTCTGTAACCAATCAATACAGAGGGAAAGGATCGAAGAAACCGATCGATTCGCTGATTCTACCGGCCACTCATATTGATCCAGTAACGCCGAGGCAGACTGACACAACTCAGGTAACGATAATCATTTAACGACCCTTGGATCTTACGATTTGATGCGCATTTGATGTTGAAGAGTTTTATGAGAACAAACGAAACGACGCTAAAAGGGGGGGTGAGTGTGAAACGAGTGGAGTTTAGTGCTTTCAAGTGGAGTGCCTTATGTCAGTCTGGCATTTTGAGATGGCAATAGCATTTGAATCTGTTTTCGATGATGCTAACGAATTTGTTTTCAAAATTCGATTCAGCGACCAGAGCTTTAAGAAGAAGAAAATCAATGTTGAAAAGTGTGCGATTCCATATTCAGTACCATAGAATCTCCTCTGATGCATGTTGGCAATCGGATCTCCGGGATCACACGCACGAAAGGAGATTCCGCGGGTCTAGGCAAATCATCCGGAGCATCGAAAACTGATTCGATTCAAGCTACTGTCATTAGAAAATGCCAGGCTGATTAGACACAGTCCGTAATAACATTTTAAAATATTTATTTCAGAACAATTCATTGTTTGATAACACCCCTGTTCAATCTATGCGCTCCGTCGGAACTCCATTGGGTCCAAAGAAAGTCGTGAACACCATCGCAGCTCCAGTTTCCGCCAAGAGCTCCAGCGGAGCTCAAGCTAAAGATTCGAAGAGTACCCTGAGCTCCGTCTCAGCTCCACCTTTCGATCCTATGAGCGGCAAGAGCTACAGCGAACTAGCTCAAGCTCGAGATCCGAAGAATGCTATGAGCACCGGCGGAGCAAAAACGAAGGATTTGAAAGACAACAAGGCTGCCAAACCAGCGCATGTAGCACCTCGTGCCGTCTCTGTTGGGAGGAAATCTCGAGCTACTGTAGTGGATAGTCTGAAGGAGCTCACCCAAGCTGCCTCGAAGGAGCCCACTTCATCTCTTATGGAAGTTTCGATGGAAACGAAGGAGCCTATGGTCGAACTGAAGACCCCGAAAAAGGCTGAGAAGGCGGAGAAGGTTTGAATTTATTTTAATTTATGTTCATCAGCTAGGTAAAAATTACTATACTAGTATAATAATATTTAACTGTTTAAGATTATATTTCTAATTTAATAATACGCCCTTATTAATATTATTAAGGATCAACCGAAAAGATCGAAAGGCTCTGCTGAGTCCACGCGACTTCTGAACAAGCCGTAGACTAATCACTACGCAGCTCCTCCCCTACCCGTACCAGAATCGCCATTCCCCACACCCATATTCAGGATCTTCGTTTGTATGCAATCACTTTTAGTCCTTTTCCCTTTTTCCTTTTCCTTTTTTCAATCCCTTTTAGTACTAATTCACAACGACCCCAGTTTATATCCATATTTCATTTACCCCAACTATATAATGACCCCATTTTGTCCTTGTTTGAATTCATAAAGTGTTTGCTTAGGTCGGTGGCGGATTCAAACAGCGTATAATAAATACCAATTTGATTTATTTATTAATTTAATTTAAATTATATTGATTCATTTAGAGTTTAAGTGAGGAATACATGTCAAAGTAATCGAGGGGACCGCAGACATTTCCTGGGGTAGTCTGATCTGTATAGGGTATTGGAATTGCTCATTTATTCAATCAATATCACTAAAATCTGCCTTCATGGTCGCGGATACGGCTCTTTATTCCCATGACCACCTCCATTTAATGCACTCGGATAGAAAACACGGTCCTGAAAATGAAAAGAATATCTCCAGTAAATGCAGAATTGTTGCCTCGTTTATACTTGATTTATCAAAGATACTACACGTTAATTCTTAAAGGTGGAGTCCGCCGAAAGAACAGGCCCGTGAAGGGAAAGGCACTTTATTGAGGAATCGCTTTATTTAAATTGAGGAAATTTGGCAAATGATTTCGAGCTTCGACAAATGAACAACGTTTACCATTGCGCTATGAGAAAGATGATTGGCGTCTAAATTCTCGCACATCAGTTGGCGTTTTCACAAGAGAGATGTGAGGGATTTGCATAACTCTTTGTCGGGCTAAAATCTTTAATATTCATGGTCTTGAGATTCAAATTGTATTAAACTGAACACAAGTGTGAATGAAATTGGGAACTAACCTTGCATTTTCCGTCAAAACACGTTGAACACGGTATTCCTGTCGTCAACAATGGATCACAATGAGCTATTCCATAGTTGTCGTCCTTGAAGAACGCCTTCAGAGTAACGATTGAATTAGACAGAAAACAATTTTAAAATGGCATGCAATCGACCTAAACAAACACCATCTGAAACTCTTCGATCTGGCAATGCCCTCTCGCTTTCTTTGTTTACGAGAGAGCGTTGCTAGAGCGGAGTAAAATCAGCTCGGGTGTTCCATTAAAGATAATGCTTTACCAATGAAACTCCATGTTCATTGGCAATTCCAAAATAGCCACAGTTTTTGAAGGACATGACGGTTTTGTGCAAATTAAAAAAAGATTCATAAACATGATGACTACACTGTCTAGGTTTGTAGATATCTTTATGCATTATAGTAAAAATGTAGTACTCACCGATACGGATGACAGCCATAGTACTAGAATCACAGAGGAAAACATTGAATAAATACTGTTTGATATGTTAGAGAAGAGGAGCAGAGTCAAATCGTCATAGTTTGATCTGGGAGAACACACAAACAGTAACAAACAGTATCGATCTACTCTCTTCTACTGAAGAGAAAAGTAATGGGAACTGCTCCTCAAACATCAAACACTTGTAAGAGGGTGAAAAATCAAATGAATCATTCATTGAAAGGTTGAATAAAAATGTCATGTTGGTCAGAACTTTGACAAATTGGTTCGAGACATTATCTTCATCCTCATCTTTGTAGAGCTGACCCTCCTTAATGAATCGTTTAGCACACGTGAAGAAAACATGGGCAGTGTTTGAATCACAACATTCGTGCACCTGAGACGCCTGAGATTTTTAGAACACTAATGTAAGTACTTCTAGTCATAGTATGTAGTTTCTTCAGTTCAGGATACTCTATTTCTGACCGATCTCCATGCAAAAGTTTGCATTTTCTGTTCACACATTCAGATTAGATTACTCGGTTAGTGAGGAATGTTTAAAGGAATACCCCATGCTAATTTTACCCTCCGCCTTGGCAATACTCTCTTGTAAACAAAGAAAGTGAAAGAGTATTGCCAGAGCGGAGAGTTTTAAATTAGCTTGGGGCGTGGCTTTAACGTTGCATAAAGATCATTCTTTTCATTGGCATTGTCTATGTCATAATTAGAATGTGATCAAGAATTCCGCATCCACAAAAGGCCGAATCACATTGCGAAACTTGCCTTCCACTGTTTAATCCCCGATAGTTTGTTTGTGCCTTCATCGGGTCGTTTAAAGTAGGTTGTTATGCACCACAATCTAGTAGATATATAATAGTAGATAGTGGATCTCTCGTATAAAATCGGCCGGATCTCGTCTGAACATCCCTTATTCCTCATTGTCCACGAATAACAATGTCGTCATCCACAAAGATCATATTTCTACTGTTCTTGATAATCGCGACCTGCATTTGCGCCAATTTTGACGGTTCGTAGGAAGATTATCGATTGATTTTGGCAAATATTTCGTAACCATAAATGTTCTAGAGTGCAGGGACGAGAAGGGTTTCGACAACTGTGCGGACACGGAAATAGACAAAATAGTCGTGGGTTTGAAAAAAATATTTTTTCTAAACCACAAATAGTTTTTTTAAATTATTTCATCGTTTGACGTATTCAATTTCGTCTTACATATTTACACAGTTTCGTCTCTCTCAAATTCCAAAATGAGAGAGTATGGCCAAGGGTCAAACTCAGGATTAGAGTAAACGTTTCAGGAGATGATACCAAAGGAGAAATGGGAAGAGACTTATCGAGAGAAGATGGATGATTGTCTGAAGGCGTTCTGTTGATTGACTTTATTAGATCGATTCATTCATACTGTGACTTTTACTGTTCACTAGATAATTCACTTCTGGCCTAATCATCACTGTATTAGAATTATAACTGGCCTCTCCCGCAAGACTTCATGTCCTTTACCACTTCGTTTGTGCTATTTTCATTTTATTGTGAATTTGTGAATTCACTGTCTCTGTTGTAGGCAAAAAGATTGTTCTATAAAAAGAAGAGTCCGTTTTTGGGTACAATAAACGCACAATGCATCGATGTATAAATATACTGTCTGGTTATTTTAATGACGGTATTAATGAACCATACAATGATCACACAAATAAATATATTTTGATGCTCGTACTCTTAAATAAATTATACAGTTGATTAATGAAGACAAAAGAAAGATGGTAAGCGTAATCATACAATAAAGATTCTCAAGTGTAATATAACAAGCTTTGAATAGCCGAGCTCGGGAGGTACCAGAGTTGGAGCTCCAACTCCGAGCTCTCCCGAGCTCCAGCGGCTAGTGATTAATGTGAGATCAAAGATCAAAAACAACTCATGCCTAAGGTATCGCATAGCGAATGGTAAGGGGGATTGGGGCGAAGGTGCTACAGAGACCGGAACCGAAAGTAGAATGCGGTGCAGGGTCCAAATTCCAGGTGGAATTCGGATCTGGGTCACATATAAAACGAATCTCTGCGACTAATGGGGCCTGTATCAATAACATAAATACTTTGCATAATTACTGTAGAAATAAAGCTTTTCAATAGATTACTGGAATGGATGTACAGGAAATACGACAGGGAATGGTTATCTGGAATTCGGGTAGTTGGAATGGGTAATGGGAACTGGGAAGTGGGAAAAAGTGGTAAACTACTTGTGAAAAATGCGGATGGAAGCTCTCATGTACTCTGCACTAGAAAGGCGCGTACTCGTTTAAACAATTACTACGGTAACTTTAGGAAAGCGGGCGAAAGTTTCGGAAAGATTTAAATGGTTAAAGGGAGCGAGGTCGTCACTACTTCCTGGTAGATGATAAACGGTGGAATTCCGTACCTTGCTCCCTTTTACCCTGATTGGAAGCGGACTAGTCAAGCAGGTGTTATAGAGATTGGGAAGTGGACCTAGACTTCAGCAGCGTGAGCTGCCTCAAGAGCAGGAATATCCGGCTGACTATCGAGGGGCGAGTTGTTGCCGTTGTTTTCGAGCTCCTCCTGAATGAAAATTAAGAATCAAGAGTGATTCGGAGTTGACCCGTTACGGTCACGTCGCGACTTCGCAGATTTGTACCGTTTTGCGCTTGACCGCCTCCTCTTCGTCCTCCTCCTCTTCATCCTTGAGTCCATCAGTTCCATTGGATGAAACACTCATGGGAGATCCGACGTCACGCTCCTCGGCCTGAATACATATCAGTTAATAGTATAATAATATTCTTTATCACATTCGCACATTGGTGCGGTGAGTCATGGCAGGGGTCCTCCATAGATCATTGAGGTTCAATTATTTCTTCTATTCATCTATAGTTTTTATGGTTATCTATTATTCTTCAGTTAAAAATATATGTTATAATAAATCAATATGTTGCTATCTCTATATTTGCACAGACATGAAAAGATCGTTTTTTTTTGTTAGAGACTACAGAAATATTATGATTTGTAAATACATCAAACTACACTTCTAACAAATCACTCAAACGTTAATTAAAAGGGAATACTGGGCGTACTTCAGGCTTGGGGGATTCCTTGGGTGTAGTGTTGGGAGATGGAGCCGACACCGTGTGCTCAGGCATAGAGTAGTCGTGCTCAACTGGAGATCCAGCCGAGCGATCAGTGAGGGGCTCCGGAGCTGTCTCTACGGGCTCCGGCGTAGGTTCATTGGGTTCGGGAGTTGACTCCTTGTGCTCTTCATGGTGCTCCTCAGCATTGGCTCCAAGAACTTCGTGGTGTTCCACCGCCACGAGAGGTTCAGGGCTCGCTTCAAGATGTTCGGGTGCTACCGGCTCAGGCGAGCTCTCCTTAGGCTCCGGTGTTGGCTCTTTATCGGCTTCAGCTGCGGGAGAGGGCTCGGGTGAGGGTGCCTTTTCAACCACTGGTTCAGGGCTGGGTTCTTTCGGTTCTGGGCTAGGCTCCTTCTCGACCGCAGGTTCAGGAGTCGCATCATTGGGTTCGGGGGAAGGCTCCTGTGGCTCTGGAGCTGACTCCGTTGGAGCATGGGTGTGGAGCTCCATGGGCTCCTCGATTACGTCGCCGACGGGCTCAGGAGATGGTGAACGGAGAACTTCGGATTCGAGCTCAGCATCGACATCATCATCTTCTGAATATGGAAAAATTTATACGAGTAGAAGAATCATGAAAAAAAAGATATCATTTTTGTTTTTGTTTTCAAAATTGGTAAGTAATGTTAATAATAAATAAATAAATGTACATATTTTTGGAGTTTTCTTTTAATATCATTTGAAGAATGAAATTAATGATAAGAAATTAAGAAATCATAATACCTGCTCCCTGATATACCGAAGTCATCATTGGGTCCTCATCACCGTGCACACTCTCTACTAGACTCTCCACGATCTCGGGTGGAGCCATGCGGACATCGTCCGGTGCCGGAGCTGAATCAATGGGTTCCGTCGGTTCCGGGCTTGCTTCCTTCTCAACCACGGGTTCTGGAGTGGGCTCCTTAGGTTCGGGGGTAGGTTCCTTCTCAATCACGGGTTCTGGAGTTGGCTCCTTAGGTTCCGGGGTAGGTTCCTTCTCAACCACGGGTTCAGGTGAGGGCTTCTTAGGTTCCGGGGTAGGCTCCTTCTCAATCACGGGTTCTGGAGTTGGCTCCTTAGGTTCCGGGGTAGGTTCCTTCTCAACCACGGGTTCAGGTGAGGGCTTCTTAGGTTCCGGGGTAGGCTCCTTCTCAATCACGGGTTCTGGAGTTGGCTCCGCATGTTCCGGGGTAGGTTCCTTCTCAACCACGGGTTCTGGAGTTGGCTCCTTTGGTTCCGGGGTAGGTTCTTTCTCAACCACGGGCTCAGGGGTGGGCTCCTTAGGTTCCGGGGTAGGTTCCTTTTCAACCTCGGGTTCAGGGGTTGGCTCCTTCTCAAAGGCAGCTTCTGTGGCCTCTTCGATATGAGATTCAACAGGGGGAGCGGGTGATTCTTCCCCAACGGATCGTTTACCACGATTGTGATCTTCCTCTTCAAGCTCTGGTGTCGCTTCTTTTGACTCGGGAGTGGTACTCGATTCAATAACAGGGTTAGGAGTAGGTTCCTTGGGCTCGGGACTGGGCTCCTTCTCAACCACGGGTTCCGGAGTAGGCTCGTGTGGCTCCGGGGTAGGCTCCTTCTCCTCGTGGTGTTCTTCCGAAGCAGCCTCAGTGACAGGCTCAGGACTGGGATCTTTCTCTACGACGGGCTCTGGTGTAGGATCTCGCTCGATCACTTGTGGTTCAGGAGTAGGGTTTTCCTCCTGTGGCTGTGGAGCTGCCTCATCGTGAGCTAGATGATGCACAACGGCCACCTCCTCTTCAGGCTCAGGAGTTGCCTCATGTTCGGGCTCGGGCGTCGGTTCCTTCGGTTCTGGAGTTGGGTCATTGTCGATTACAGGTTCTGGAGTCGGTTCTCGCTCTGATTCTTCCTCTGGTTCAGTGGTGGCTTCGGGGGTGGTCTCGCGCTCGGTGAGTTCATCCTCAGAGGGCTCTTCTCCCACTGATCGCTTGCCGCGCAAGTGCTCATCCTCGCCGTCCGCGACCGCTTCCGCAGGTGGTTCCGGCGACGCGGATTGGTATCCGCGGCTGCGCGACTCGTCGTCCTCCGAACCCTTGGGTGACGCGACAGCCACTGCTGCGGCTGCTACGACGCCAGCTACTGCAAGTGGAGGCAGCTTCTCCGATGGATCAGCCTCCGGTGAACGTGTGACGCGGACAGGACCGCGTGAGCTCGAACGTCCCCGAGTCTGTACTGTGGCTGGGGCGCCACCTCCGCGTCTGTAATCATAATTTTTGACTAATCGAGTATTGTCAAACTAAAAAATAATAGCTGTTTAATTCCAACAAAAATATTTGGCCCGTCAAACATACTTGGATCCTGTGGGTGGCAGCTTGGGCAGAGTCGTCTTGACTGCGGGAGAGGTCTTGGGAGCGCGATGTTGCGAGGATATTGGAGGCAGGCGGGTCGAGGACTCTGCGAAATAAATTACACTTAAATCATACTGCTTAAAGGAGTTCATAATCTCATCAGCGTGTTCTAACATAGACCTATTTCTGCATTTCAACACTTCTCTAAGGCCCCATGTAACATTGGTGAAACCTACCAGTCGAGCTCCGCCTCTTCCTAATTGCCGGAGGGCAGCTCACTCTCGATGAGTACGACTCTCCAAGATTGCGTTGTGAGGGTGCGGCCTTGCGTCCTCTCAGATTATTGATCGATCTACAAAACCCGTCTGATCTCTGCCGCAGACTACTTAAAGGAACACCCAAAGATAATTTAAAACTGTCCGCACACTCACAGATTGGTCAGAGTGCTGGGTCTTAAAATAGCTTAGTGTATTCCTTAAACGAAAGTGCACTACAAGAGCACAACACCTTATAGTGTGAAAATAGAATAGATATGAATAGATATGATCGAAAGCTGGTGGATAGTATACTCAATATTTCGCAGTAGGCAGCTCAAGCAAGAACGTCCGGATTTTGGATAATTAACGGTTAATTTAAGGGATTGGGTATTTTACTGAGTGGGAATTGGGTATTTTAGCGATATTTCACACCCGCTCGTTTATACAACTCCTCTGTAGGTACATTTGACTACTTCATGAAATCGATCAGGATAGAGAAAAAGGAGAGAGGTTGTGTAGCGTGATGGAAAGTTGAAAAGTGGGAAATTGAAAAAATGCGGAAACTGGTGGGGTGAGATAGAGTGAGGTGAGGAACAAGTTATCTTAATTTAATTTGAAAATTTCAGAATGCAGAACAGCAAGCGTTATGCGGAGCGGAATGAAGAAAGAGGAAGAGGTTAAGGAAATTTAAAATTATTAATGTAAAAAAGCGCACATACACGATAGTAAAAGGGGTAAGATGAAAAAATCAATAATCGAAGGTGAAAAGAATAGGGTAAGCTAACACTTATTCCGAATATTCAGGCTATTGCATCCGGGACGCCAGTAGACGCGGAGCTTGGTTTTAGGCGCCGAGTCTTCTTCATAAGAGTACCATGCAGTCCAGCGTCCCGGATCTGTTGCAATGAGGCACCACCAACTTTGAATCCCGAGTAGCTTGCTCTGATTTTGCTTCGAGTGAATTCCGGAAATCGATCTGAGCTCTTCGGATTCGGCCCAGAACAGGAGCTGCTCAAAAGCCGGTCGGTGGTGCCTCATGCTGATGACAGACGAAAGGAGGGCTTCACTACTACTAGATATACCTCAGTGGCTCTTGGAGTGACTGAGCGGGTGCGGATTCCGCAAGAGAAGGCAGCGACCTACTCGGTGTACTTAGGTAAGTTAACGTGACTTAAGGTCGTAAGGTTTAAAGATTTAAGGTTGTAAGGTTTGCAAGACTTAAGGTCGTAAGGTTTACAAGACTTATGGTCCTAAGTACGACTTAATAGTGTTAGGGTCAAGTATAACCTTCGACGGAAGAACCACGACTGCTGCGACTGTGGCTGATGACGCGCAACCGAGTGCACGCCAAAGGTGACCTCAAGGTTAACGATTAGATTAATTATGAACTAAAGTCTTTACGATATCGTTATGTATGACCTAAGGTCATGAGATTAATCATAAGTTTAAGGTCTTAAGGTTAACTATAAACTTAATGCTTTAAAAGTAAGTAAGATCCTTTGCTTTACCTCTCTGAACCGTTCGAGCTTATCTAGCTGACGACGTAGTTGATCTTTGTAGTTGATGAGCGTGTTGTCGTCCAACTAATATAATTTATCTAATTATTCTTAAAACTTTGCTAATCAATTTACATGGGAATGGTCGGAACTCACATATCCCGATTTTCACGAAAGTTGCAGGGTTTACTAAATCGACTACCCTGATTCTAAATCAGCCATAAAAACTTGCGAAATGTTTTTCTGGAGCGAGTTATAGCCCTACGAAATACAATTTTTTTGATTTTTCAAGCGATTATTCAATTGATTTCCCAGCGCTATATGAATTTTATCTCGCGATTCTCTTCTCTTCTCTTCTCTATCCATTCCTAGCTGCATCATGGTAAAGTGGCATGATGTTTTGTTGGCATTCCGGAGGCAGCTGATTCGATTCCCCGGCTGTGGACTTTTACTGATTCATGTGTGTTCATTTTTTTAATATAAATTACAAAAGATCCCTCTGGAATACCAGCCAAACATCGTAAAACTTGACCACGTTGCAGCTGGGAGTGGAGAAAAAAGAGCATGCTCATGTTGCGTGGGGAAATCAGTTGAAAAATCGTTTGAAAAATCGAAAAATTGCTTTTTCTTCGTTCTATAACTAGCTTCAAAAAACATTTCGCAGGTTTTCAAGGCTGATTTGGAATCAGCGTAGTCGATTTACTAAACCCTGCAACTTTCGACAAAATCGGGATATGTGAGTTCCGACCATTCCCATGTTAGCAATAAATAATGAATTTAACGTCGTCGTAATACGTAATAATCAACCAATGAAGTGTTGAGAAGTCATGAAAAGAAACGAAAAACGAGTATAGATTTGATTGCTTTTTTTTCTTTTCGCGACTTTTGAACGAAGCATTAGGCAAACCTTATGTAGATATCGGTATTTGCCAGTGTTCGCGGATAAACGAGCATAGCAATTACGTGGTTGAACATGCTCGGCCGCATCATCCTCGCGCTCCTTTTCGACCTGAAAACATCTTTTTTTAATGTTGTTCGAAATAGAAAATTTTAAAACATTTTTTTGCATTAATTACAGTACATTTTGCACTAATACGAGTTTCATATAATCGTAGCGGCACATTATTAGCTAACCAATATTATATTCTAATAGTTTTTACATTCATGCACTTTTAAACTTGTACTTTTATTAATTATACTAGTTTAATCGTTTCGTTTAATCAATGATTACCTTATTGATGACATCACGTTCCTCGGCTGACGCGGAAGAGCGGCGTGCGCGTGCGGACTGGGAAATAGCGCGGCGACCTTGAAAATATTTAAAATACATAAATATATTTTGCTATATCTTCCCAATATATGTATTTTTTTTTTTGCTAGATATCGTTTCATTTAAAAAAATTGAAAGAACAGATTGATTTTCATTTATGTGAGTAGATGATGAAAAATCTATTTGAGAAAAGGAAGGTTGAATATGCTTTTATTCGAAGACTTTAACGAAACGTCAAAAAATATGGAGTATTTGAGCTTCATTCATTATTTCTTACTGTATTTCTTATTGTATTCATTATTTCTTATACATTATTTCTGTATTGTACTATGAAGCAATAAGCTTGCACTGAAACATATTCACACACACCCCTATATCGTTGCTCTTCACTATACCTCAACATCATTTCTCATTCCCAAGATCTATAAATCTCCATGGTATTATTAATGAGTCATAGTTTTCATCTATGTTTTTGCGCGTCACCATCACGGCGAAAATTCGATTAATCCCACTTTAAACAAATTTAAAATAAAGAAAGATTTTTTGACCGTTTATCATTTTATAGCCAATCTCATGTCTGCTGTTCATGAAATTATCATTTTATTGTTAGTTGAAATCGGCTACAATCTTCACGATGAAATAAGAGAGCTCTCTATGATACAGAAACACTAAAGCTTGCATGTTTATTATGATCTATTTCTATTCTGGGTAAGAACAGTTCGCTATTACGATCTATTGCACCACGTTAACGTTAGGAGACACTTGAGAGTGACCAAACAACGAAGCCCCTACTTCTTCTATTCATTCCTTCATTCTCTCCCCACTCATTCATCTATTTCTTGAGATCCCCAAGAGAAATGAAACTAATCAAGACAGCCCCAAAGAATTGGAAGAATAGAGGTAGGAGGAGAGGGAGAGAAGGAGAGGGAGGCTGACCCCCTACCATGATTTGATTATCGAAAGGAGAGAACGATTCAAACACAGCAAAACACTCTAATGAACCAATTACTTGGAGTAATTCTCTTACAGTATAGGTTTCATGATATTTTCTAATATCATCCCATTCCAAACATTGTCAGCATTTGTTAGTGCATGCATAAGCTCACACGAGTTATCATTATTATACCGGAAGGGAGAATAAAATCATCGAAAAGGTAGTTAACGGACCCAATTATGTTCCTTTAAGATTAGGGAACCCGCAGAATTCATGTTCAAAACAATTCATATACAACAGAAAATTTGACGAAGCACGATGCAACGTTGGTATGCCCATTAAAAGTAATTATCAAACCTCTTGATAGACTTCTGGATGGTTTGGCTGCGCGTCGGTACGATTCCGGACTCTGTCCACTCTGAAAATTGATTAATTAGTGTAAGCATCAGAGCTTAATTTACCTTATTAATGTTAAGACAGTACGCGTTACTGAAGAATATCAAGCGAATACTTAATGTAATTCATAACTTTAAGGCTTACCCTAATCCTCCTATAGATCTCCACTTTCTCTGCTGCGTCGAGCTTCTTCTGGAGGTCGGAGAGCTTGATCAGCTGTTGCTCTCTAAATATAGATTATAAATCAAAGATTTGTCTCTTTCTAAGAATGATACCAGCATTCTTATTAATAAGCTCGTAGATACAACAGTACGTCCTACTAATCAGTAGTATGTCAGACACACCCCGAGCTAATTTAAACTTCTCCGCTATAGCTAAACTCTCTCGCTTCCTTTGTCTGCGAGAGATTGTTCCCAATGCGGAGTGTAAAATTACCTCATGTATGCCTTCAAATCAAACTGTGCTTAACGGACAGTGTATTGTATTGCATAACTCAATTGGAATAGTTTTGTAACAAAAATAATAAAAAATAACTTGCCTGTTCTTAAGCATAACATCAATCATTTGACGATGCCGTGCGTAGACTTCGCCCTTCGATGCCCCATCCTGCTCCAGCTGTAAATTATTCGTGTTATGTAATCTATTATTCTTTGATTTACAAATCTGTATTGTTTCATGCTGTGCATGTCGATAAATATATAATATATATTCATTTATTAACCTTTTTAAACATAATTAATGATACATTCGATGCACAATCATTTTTATTGGTTTCGAGAGATCGAGAGATGTTAGTGGTTCTTGTCGTAGAATAAATTTTGATAAACTTTTCGTGCATCCAATGAGAGATGAACTTTATGTTCAAAAGTCACGAATACAATTTTGTTAAAGCCAGAAAGAGTTCTCATTTCATTTTTGACAAACATAATAATAGAGAGATCAGTTATGCTTCAAAGAGTGTTAATAATATTAAACACTTATTATTAAATTATTTATCACTTTTCAAATTTATATTTAATGTGCAAGCAATCCTATACTTGTACAATCTCATTTTTTTGCATATAACTTCGATGTTCTCGTAGCCGCTGGCAAAAAATTAATAAATCAGATCTCAAGGTACTCTTGATTAAGTGTTTTGGATCCCTATAAGACTCTGACCAAAAGCGTTGAAAAGATAGGAAAGCAGAGAACACTGTCTCACACTGTCGATTTTTTCTATTTTTCGTTTTGAACGGTTTTCTTCAAATAAGAACGATCCAAACGTGGATATGGTCTTTCCTTATATAATACAATAATGGTTTTCGATTCTTGACTAGATGGTTGCCATCTCTATTCGCCCCTTTTAAGGTGTCGTTAATATGGGAGCGTCATCCTCTCATACCCTCTCACTACTGCTGATGAGGACAACATTCCATTGATGAAATTAACTGGCGATGATTCATGTCATACCTTTAGCTCTCCCTCCCCCCCCCCCCTCCCTATCTCCATCTCTCCCTCTCTACATCTCCATCTCCCTTTCCCTCTACCTCTCTACATCTCCATCTATCCCTCTCCATCTCTCCCAATCTCTCCATCTCTACCTCTCCCTTTTCTAACCTCCCTCTCCTCCTCCCCCATAAATCTCCCTGTTCCTATCAATTAGCCCGTATACATGTACATTCACACATATTCATTGTATATATGTGTCCGCATAGTTTCCTCCTCTTCCCTCATTGACCTTCCCCCAGGAGTAATATGCTATTGTTGGATGGAAGAGAGAGAGAGGAGGGGGAGAGAGACAGAATGTTAGGGAGGGGAGAAATAGGATGACGAAGAGTAGAGAGGTATATATAGTAATGGCGCACTAAAAAAAAGTGGAAAACGGAAAATGGCGACTTTCCAGGGTCTAAAAAAGCACCTGGAAACTCGAAAATTTGAATTCGCGGGCGCGAAAAAGATGCATGAATTCAAATTCTTGCTTTTCAACTGCGGTTTTCTGCGGTTTAAAAAGGATGTTAAGTAGGAATTCAAGTTCCTACGCTTCATAAAGGTCGAAAAATTAAATTTCGGCTTTATTTAAGGTTTATAACCGCCGAAAATCTCAGTTAGAAAGTCAGAATTTGAATTCCCGCGCCTTATTCGCGCCCGCGAATTCAAATTTCGAGTTTTCATTTTCGGTTTTCCAGTGTACTTTTTTAGACCCCGGAAAATCGCCATTTTCCGTTTTCCACTATTTTTTAGTGCGCCATTACTGTTTCAGAATTGATTATGAATGGGAAGAACACATCCTAATATATATATGGTTTCGTTTACAAAGTTTTTTCTTTGTCCGTACATCGATGCATATGAAAGATAACAACACCATCATGATATATAATCATTGTCAGGGAGTATTTTATCAGAAGCATAAGGAGAATCCTAGCTAACAAATTACCACTGTACCCAAACCCCCAACTATAGCGCTATCTTAGTGACGGATATACATCTATCCCCTCATGTGATCCCATTGTCCTGTTATGCATAATATGATGGAATAAACACTAAGGAAATTAATAATAATAATATATTTGGACGATATGGACCAGGAACTAATGAAATAATAATAATAATAATGCATCATAGATGACATCAATGGATTATTAGTTCAACAAAGATGACGCTACATATTATCTTCAATTCCATGAACTTATCCAACAAAAAGCGATTATCATTATTATTTTCAACAAATACATCGGATGACACATTTTCCTACACTTCATAGTTTTCATAGTTTCAACATGATGAATAATGTATCCGCGGGGATGCGGTTACGGTAACTCTGCCTCTAGCTCTCTTCCTCTCCATCTCCTTTTCAAACAAAAAGAGTGTATGCCTATATTCGCTTCATCACTAATGGACTTACCAATGAGAAATGGAAGGAGCCTCCCGTTTTCCCCTCTTTTGGGCCCTTTACCCTGACGTCCTCGTCTCTCACGCACCTCTGCCTATTTTTTCTATCTGTCTCTCTTTTTTCCACCACGCTCTCTCACCTTTTCCTTATCTCCCTCTCTCTCATCTTTCTCTCCCCTCCTCTCCCCTCTATCCCTCTCCAATTCGCACCTAATTCAATATATTCGTGAGGACGTATGGAGGCGTTCCGGACATACATTCGTAACATAGATTAAGAGCAAACTTGACGCAACTTGACTTCTTTGGACAAATCGATGTCTTTTCTTCGCTACAGTGGTAAATTTGGGAAACATATTGCTTTTTCCGAGCACGTTTCCCCCCCTAAGTATTGGCTAATCCGCACCGTGATAGTGTTAAAATTAGGTGAGATCAAATTCCAAAATCCAAACTCCAAAGATCAAAATTCAAAGATCAAAGATCACATACGAGTCCAAGGTTGCGCAGATGCTTCTGCATGTGCGGCATGGCGAAGTAGGACTGGAGATGGACATCGTAGAGAGGATTGTACGATTCGAGCAGTTTATCCGCCATACCCTGAATCAAAGACTACTGTAATGAGAGTACGGTAGCTTTAGGCAAAGGTTAAGGCAGGGTATGGTGGGAGATGGATTACGGTAGCAAAGGGTGTGATCAACTAAAACACGAAATAGTTACGATTGGAATAGTGATTACGGTAAGATTAAGAATGATATGGATTGAAAAATTAAGAGACTCTCGAAAATCGATCGAATGCATGTAGAAGAAAAATGGCAGAAACACAAGAGCGACAATAATTCAAGAGGCAGGAGGCGAGGAAATTCGAGCTCTGTGTTAAACGATGAAGAAGACGTGGATAAAGTAGACGGAGAGAAGGAGGGAGAGAGAGAGGGAGGGAGAAAGAGAGAGAGAGGGATAGAGAGGAGAGAGAAAGAGAGGGAGGGAGAGAAGCATGACATGAACACGCGTTTAACGACAAACATTAACAGGGCGATCATGTTATTCAGATGGAAGAAGTTTAGGATAGACAATAATTGTTCGGGTTATGCGGTGTACAACAGTCAAGTACAGAAAAGAAAAGAGGCGAGAGAAACGAGGAGTGTTTTCTCGGCTTTTTTCGAACGGGGGCATTAACTCACGATTCAGAAGTGGCATCATGCTTCAGAGAGTCATCATGACCTAGAGGTAGTTCCAGTAATAGGGAGATCATGGATACGAACTCATCATATAATCACATTGTTAGCATTGTTAACATTAGCAAGTTAATCTTTTGGAAAAAATAACTGACAGTACTATGCTATATAGGCTTACTTATTTCAAGTTGGTTCAGCTTCCTCTCAAAAAATTGAGAAAAATTGTCAATAATTATTTTGAGGCTTACAAAAAACGAGATTTGCTTGATTCCTAATAGAAGAGATGATGAGAATGAAGAACAAGAATAGAATGTCATGAACCACTCACGATATAGGGAATTGAATCGATGTGAGCAATTTAGAGCTCACTCCCCTCCTCTCTCTTCCTCTCTCTCCCTCTCCCTCTCTCCCTCTCCCTCTCCCTCTCTCTCTCCCTCTCCCTCTCCCTCTCTCCCTCCCTCTCTCCCAACAATTCTGTATTAGTACTCTACCTCTCCATTGTATCTCCATCTCTCTCCACACCTCATCTATAGATCATTCTATGCACACGCTACCATGTATGTGTTTAGTTTCCCTCCCCCTCTCTCTCTTCTCCCTACCTCTCCCTCTCTCTCTGTCCAACCTCTCTCTCCCCTCCCCCCCTCTCTCCCTCCTCTCTCGCCTCCTCCTCCTCTCCCTCTCTTCCTCTCTCTCTCCCTCTCTCTAGCCCCTCTCTCTACCTCTTCCTCTACCTATCGTACGCTCAGCTGTCGTGTCCCTGTATAAGGATCGCTTAGTCACTTCATTCGCTCCACTCACTAACTACTATGGATTGAATGGAGAAGGTGAGACGGAGACAGGGAGGGGGAGGCTAAAGGGAGAGAGAGAGAGAGAGGAGGGAGAGGGAGAGAGGGAGAGAGAGACTGAGAGGAAAGGGAGAAAGAGGGAGAGGGGAAATTGAGGGAGAGAGAGAGGGAGAGGAGATAGAGGGTGGGAAGAGAGAAGGGGAGGGAGAGGGAGAGGGAGAAGCGAACACGACATCATGAATAACAGAATACTAATGATCTAATTCATAATCAAGTCTCAGGAAATAGACAAAATATTTTTGGATTAGAAAAAGTGCGACAGGATGAAGTGTTGAAAAGGGAAGTGAAATGAGGTAACAGGAGGAGTGATAATGGAAGAAGTAGAGATGGAGAGAGAGAACGAGAGAGATAGAGAGAAATAAAGAGCAAAAGGAGAGAGAGAGAGCAGAAACGAAGACGTAGAGATAGAAGTAGAGTCATACTCTCACACCCGAAAAAGTAGACTACTCGAGTCTTCTTCACTACATTTTAGTCTCGGAAATGGCGTCATGCTTGACATAATCATCACACCCTCAGGGCGTATTCAATGACAAAGCTCATTTGACAACCGACATCTCGCAATGACAACGCTATTTTGACAGTCAACGTCTCTCAATGACAAAACTCATATGACAGTCAACAATCTCTTCATCGAGCTATGCTCTCTCATCCGAAGAAGTTCAGCGAGAGAGTTTCACAGTATTCTGGTTTAAGCCGTTTTTGAGAGCTAGGCTAATGCGACAGTATCAATATTGGGAGAGTTTCTATGATGAGCAATCGTTCAGGCTTTCAATATGAAATGAATGATGTGTGCTATGAAGAGTGTGGACTCTTTAAAATTCATCATATGAGAGTATCCAGTCTCATCCGTCTCTCTCTCCCTCTCTTCCTTCACGCTTCCGTTGACTTTGGTGGAGGACAAGGAGAGAGAGAGAGAGAGAACGTGCGAGCGAGAGAGAAGAGAGAGAGAGAGAACGCGCGAGCGAGAGAGAAGAGAGAGGTGAGAGAGGAAAAAAAGAGATGCGGGAGAGAGTGGTGGAAATTACCAGAGAAATAATGGAATCAGTCGCGCGGAAACAGACTGAAATGAATATGTTGAATGAACGAGAGAGGAGTGAGAGATGTAGAGGGAGAGAGGATGGAGAGGGATGGAGAGTGGAGGGGAGAAATTTAGAGGGGTTGAGAAGGGAGGAGAGAGGTAGAGGGAAAGAGAGAGAGGGGGAGAGAAGGAGTAGAGAGGAGAGGAGAGGATAGAGTGGAGGAGAGAGGGGGTATGCATTGATCTGCATTAAATGGGATAGAGATAAAATTAGCAGAGAAGGCGGAGTTATTCTGGAATGTACCAAAGTTGAGGTGAAATCGAAGAAGAAGTTATGAATGAATAGAAGAGTTTTGAGATAGACACTAGTTTTTGAAGACAGGGATATGAACGCAGGTAAGTGGGAGAGATGAGGAAAGAGGTTGGGAGAGAAGAGAGAGGGAGAGAGGGAAAAGGAGAGGGAGAGAGAGAGAGAGCGAGAGAGTGAGGGTGGGTAGAGGTTGGAGAGATAGAGAGGTAGAGAGTTAAGGATCACAGTGTGATGGTGTTCAAGTGTTCCTGTTCAGCCCCTTGTTCATGGACTACAAAAAGAGTGTAAGGATTGAGTCATTCTGTTGTAATCATCGGAATTACAATATCATCGGAAATGAAATATCGAACAATAAGGTCCGGAATTCACTAGTTATATGGAACCAGTCAGGCTATAGAAATGAATGAATCAATAAATAATTTATTTAAATAGATAAATATCAAGAGCACCATAATTCATGAAACTATCTCTATAGTTGTATAGTATAAACAATCATGAAAATATGGGATATTCGGAAATTATCGACGAAGAGTGCATACGCAACATGAGGAAGGGAAATGATAGAGTAGATAGGGAATGAGAGGAAGGGAAATTGAGAGAGAGGGAGAGGGAGAGGTAGAGCGAGAGCTATGTAGTTTGCTAATGATAGATATGGAAACCCTCACAGGTAACTATGGAAAGGAGAAGAGGAGGGCTCTTTTGGGAGGATAATAAGGTATCGATCAATAGATGGAATGAGGAAGTGCATATCATGGTTCCGGTTTCGTTCCGACACTGATTTCGGATATTTTACCGACATGGGACGAGAAAAAAGGACTACACGCAGCAAAGTCTGTGGTAAAAAGATTTGAATTGATAAAACACAAGTGTTCCTAGCGATGATAAAGTGATAAGAACAGTCGAATTTAGATCATCGAATGATGATGAAATAGCGTTTATGTCCCCTCTGACATATTCCTCCAGCAAACATTTTTTCTTTGGACTATTATCAATGTCAAGTGTCATGCCCTGCTACTGTATTTAAAAACTTAAAGCCCACATTAAATACGTTAATGGCTTGAAGTCTACTTCAGGCGAAAGAACATTTGACGAAATGTATTACAGTACATGCACCACTTGAAGTAGACTAGCGACTTACAAGTCTATTTCAAATTAAAATTATAAGTGAACTTTAAGTTTTGAAATGCCAATGAAAGTGCATTATGAGACATCCAGTCACGCATTCCTCCCGCAATCATTTTTTGCTTTGGTCTATTATCAATGTCTACTGTCACGTCCCATGATGAATGGTACCTGTCAAAGAGAGAGAGAACGTTGACAGATAGTCTCCGACCTCATAACGATGACACATTAGTAGGCGCCGTGAACACTACAAGGATCAGTGGAACCATGTCATATAGCTGCAGATCCGGTGACCGCCGCATAAGGTCTTGATAAAGTGTTTAAAATGAAATGTAAATGTATCCATGAAGCTTGACAAATTGCAGGTAGTGATTTGTTTGGTTAAAGCCTACACTAGTGATCTTCGTCAAGTTTTCTGCTGCCTTACAGATTGTAGACCGTTTGTAGTTGAACTTTACGCCACCAATTTAGACGAAAACACTTGCAAATCTCGATTGTATCGGTAAATGGTTTGGCTTGAACGAAATTCGCAACTTGAACAAAGACGAACTTACACCGGGCGTCATCTTCCATTAAACGACACCTCGAGCTAATTCGAAACTCTCAGCTCTGACCACATTCTCTCGCGTTTTGTCTGCGATAGACTATTGAAAATCCATCAGATATTTTTTGATCACTTTTTCCCACGAGGAAGCACCACACCCTTTATAGATTACCACATTACCAGACAAGAGAAAGAATGGAAAGTATGTTGCACAGTGATATGGGTCAGTGGATGGAAACGAGATATGAGAGGAAGTGGGAGGTGTCAATTGAGTGGAGGAGAGAGGGAGAAAGAGAGAGAGAGAGAGAGGGAGGGAGAGAAAGACAGAGGGAGAGGGAGATACAAGTTTGTCGCTTTTCTCCACATATGAGAGGGATGAAATCTGTCAATAAATACAGAAACCATACAAATACGGGATGATAAATGGAGAGGAGATTGATAGATTGTGGGGAGAGCGAGATAGGGAGCAGGGCTGTGCGTAAAATCTTTTTCGTAAAATTTTCGTAAAACGTAATTTTACGACTTTTTTCTCGTAAAATTCGTAAAATATTTTGCGTCAAAATTATAAGGAATTGTCCGATATGTACATATGTCGTAATAAAGATATGAAACCCGCCAATGTTCACGAACGACTACAAGGGACAGACGATAAGCAAGAAGTTACAGCTTAAAACTTGAAAAATATGTATACATCCCCAAAGATTGATTTTCCGATAATTCTTGACAAAAATTTCACCGATAATTCATGTTTTTTTTGCCATTTTTTTCGTTTCGTTAAATTTTTAACATTTGGTAAAATTTTACGACGTAAAAATTTTACGAAAAAAGTCGTAAAATCGTTAAATTCGTAAAATCGTAAAACGTAAAATGCACAGCCCTGATAGGGAGAGAAAAGAGAAGGTGGAAAAGAAAAGAGAGGGGGAGGAAGAGGAGAGAAAGAGAGAGAGAGAGAGAGAGAGAGAGAGAGAGAGAGAGAGAGAGAGAGAGAGAGAGAGGAGAGAGAGAGAGAGAGAGAGAGAGAGAGAGAGAGAGAGAAAGGGGAGAGATAGATCCAAAGAGAGAGAGGGATCTAGAAAGAGAGAGAGAGGTGGTGAGAGAGGAAGAGGGAGAGAGAGAAAAGGGAGATGAAAACTACACCTCGAAAACATTCGTTCCCTGTAATCCAATTCGACATCTTTTAGCAGATTGGTAAAGTGTTTTTACTCTTTTAGATTATTTTCTATCCCAATATTATTAAAATTTAGGCAAATCCGTTCCTAATCGTTACTGAAAAAACAGAAATGTGTCAGTGCTCTATACTATTCAATTGTATTCGTTCACTGCTCCGGTATTTTGTAAATAAAAAAATAAGCCCCGTGCCGAGTATTACAGGATGGAGTTTGCGTTCATCAGGTGTGCATTAGAAATGGATTGCGTCATCTCGCTCTAATGCGGTGTTCAGAACTTGGAAAATGCACGAAAATGCGGAAAATGCTGTTCAGAAGTTCAGGTGGAAAATGCCCGAAAATGCTCGATTTTGGATCGAAAAAAATGGTTTTATACACTTTAAAAGCGTTGAAACTCGTCGTATCATGGAAAACAACTAAATTAGGTCATTTATAAAGTATGATACTGAAATAAATATCGTATGATCCTTTTTTGAGCACTTTAAGCCGAAAATCAACGAAAATGTTGCGAAAAATCAACCTAACGTGTCCATATTTAAAATTATCACTTATCATCAATAAAATGCGTCCACAGCACTGTTTGCGATCCATAAACGTTGATATTAAACAAAAAAAACATTAAAATTTGCTTATAATCCTCGAAAATGAGCATTTTCAGACCATTTTCCGGCTGAACTTCTGAACAGCATTTTCTGCATTTTCGTGTATTTTCCAAGTTCTGAACACTGCATAAAAGATAAACAAACACCTGATAAAATGAAAAAAAAGAAATGACATGCTTATTGGATGTTTCAAATCCATATCAAACGTTTCAATCGTATCAGTTCTATCGCCTGGGGTACGAGAATTATAATGAAAAAGGGATCACCCTATATGATATATTCATGAAACAGTGATGTGAAAGGTTACAAGTGAAACTGAAAAAAAAAATGTTTTGTATGTTTTTATACATGCTCCGGTATTTTAAAAAAAATAAAAAAAACCAGCGACATACACCATGTCGGGACACACGAGATTGAGACGGCGTTCATCTTGAGTCAAAAATAACCGGTGTGCATTAGAATGGTTTGCGACTTCTCACTCTAAGAAAAATAAACGAACAATCGATCAAATGAAAATAGAAATGATATTATGATTGAATTAAGTTTCAAATTCACATCAAACGTTTCAATCGTATCATTCTTCGTTCAGTTCTTTCACTTGGATGACGAAACAAAACCAGTATTATAATGAGAACTAGATCAGCTTATATGATATATTCATGAAACATTGAAATGACAGGCGATTCCAAGGTAAACTGTAAAAATGTTTCGAATGAGGAATCGAACCTTGTCAAAAGGTTGACAAGCGAGGAGTTCTCAGTCTTTGATCTTTGAACTTTGATCTTTCCGATCCTGCAATGAGACAAATTTTCTACGTGATCATGGAAATAATGATGATGATGAAAAGGTGAAACAGAATATCGCGGATAAATTGAAAGGAGATAGATATATAGAGGGATGGTTAGAGAAGGGGGAGAGAGAGAGAGAGAGGGAGAGGGAGAGAGAGAGAGATAGAGAGAGAGGGAGAGGGAGTGACGAATTGATCAAGAGCTCTACCTAGGTAGAGGTGAGAAAAGCGGGATATAATAGATGACGAATATAGTAGGTACTAGATAAACACAGACGTCGTGTGTAGTTGAAAATGAAGTAGAAGTTGGAAGTGCCCTCTCCATTTCACATACTATCTCGTTGGTCTCTTTTTCTCTACACACTCTCTAACTTTCACTTGATCTCTCGCTCTTTCTGAATCTCTCATACCCTCTCCATTTTCAGTGCTGTCCTAGCCTCTCTGGTGATCTCTCCTTTATAAACACTCTCTCGCCCATATCTTTTTCTCTGGTGCTCTCTCACTTCAAAATACTATTTCCCCTTTCTACTTCTCTGACACTCTCTCACTATTGCACACTGTCTATCCTTTCTCTGCTTCTCTTCCGCTCTCTCCATTGGAAACACTCTCTATCTACCGTAGTCATCTTATCTCTCTCTCCTCATCTCTAACTTGGGTCCCGACACGTTCGCATGAGCAATGAGCCAAGAGATCTATGTTCTTGTTTTATGATACGAAAAGATTACGGTAGTTTGAAGATTTGGTTTGACACTGGAGCGAAAATTAGACAGAGATGTGATATCGTTGAAATATTTCAGCTGATGTTCATTACGTCTCATTTTCGCCTCTCTCTCCCTTCTCCCCCTCTCCCTCTCCCTCTCTACCTCTTCATTCACTTCTATTCAGAAAGCAGACGGTCTTTGTCCCTTCGGTGTGAAGAAGTTAGCGCACACGAGTGGTGTATTCAGTAACTGTGAGAGTATTTGATGGGGGTGTTGGAGAGAGGAGGAGAGGGAGAGAGAAAGGTAGACACCGGTAAGTACAGCGCCAACACTAGCGATAAGTTAACATTTAATGGACCAGTGAAATGGTGGAAAATCGAAAGCGGCGAGTTTGAAGTACTAAAAAAGCACCTTATTCAAATTCTGCCTTTTGCAACAATAAGAAACTCGCCAATTTCGGGTTTTATTATTATTTGATCACACGCTAACGCATGACCGAGACGGTTGAAATAAGTGATGAAAAAATTAACGACATAATAAGTTCTATCAAGACAAATGATAATGATGAAAACTAAAAGAAAATGATGCAGATAAGGGGGATGTCTCATGCGAGCAATCCAATTTTAATCCATTTTTAACGCGACATTAAACCATAACCAAGACGCACTATGTCTG